>OU862876.1:0-1250000 GCA_917880725.1 Selenia dentaria | reverse complement strand
GATTGCAACAAGTTATTTCACACTGTTTAGTGTTGACGTCGGTTCCATTTTAGTATAAGAAATAACTTGACTCTCTTAATAAATTATTTAATATTTTCGATGGTAAAGTAGAATATGGTTTGTAGAGAAGCTGGAGACAAGTAGACTATCTCACTTGACGGTCACTGATGATGCGGTCGAAGGTGATGGACGGTGAATGTGTGATGAGGGTATTTGATTGGATATCGAGGAATTGGCAGATAAATGATAAGCTCACCGCTTTCATCTGCCGTCGGTGGGTCAGACGGTTTGTTCTGGGTCTCAGAACTCTGCTGCCCTTGCGCAGTAGCTGTGGACAATAAACTATTTTGTAATATATACCTACATGTGTGCGTGTGACACGGCGCCCCCGCAGGTACCTGCGAGGTTATCCATTATTTACTGGACACCCTGTATATATCAGGTACTTTCTTGTCGTGGCCACTCAGCAAAAATATAATAATAACTGTATATGCAGTAGTGTGTTTACATGAGTTTTTTTTTAAAAGCACGAAATATTGGGCTACCTCTGCCAATGTAATAATAAGCAATTGATATCAAATTACTTTTTTTTAAATTTAAATATATCATCATACTACCGACCCGACCCGGCTTCGCACGGGTTCAATGCTGATACTAAATATACTAGCCCTCCTAAAAGATAGACATTATGACCATTACTAACTTTTTGTAGACCTCTTTAAGGTGTACAATACCGTAGTACATTATTTTGATCGATCTCGTAGGGTTCAGCCAACGTTTGCAATGTAAGCAAATTATGTGTTTATTTACGACATCACATTAGAAGCCTCTTAAATGGTCAGCACTTTTATGCATGTATTATACATATAAACGTTTCTCTTGAATCACTCTATCTATTATAAAAAACGCATCAATATTAGTTACGTAGTTTTAAAGATCTAAGCATACATATGGACAAACAGACAGCGGGAAGCGACTTTGTTTTATATTATGTAGTGATAATGATTAGAGACTATCGTCTTCTATGGTTAATTGTTTAATTATTTGTTATGTATAATGTACGTAATACACATATACGTATTAAATATTTTAAAACTATTAAGCAATAGTTAGGAAAAATTTAAATATGGGGAAAAAACTATACTAGCCAAAAATTTTCAACAAACTTTAATTACAATTCGATATGCTAAAAAAAATTAACCTATGCCAATTCCGAAACCATTTCGAGATTTTATGTTACAAACCCTTATTTTTCTACTCTGACCTTTTAAAACGATAAGATGCCATTTATTTTAACAAAAAACGATGAAATAATTCGACTTTCATTGACCTCTAAATGACGTCACTTTTTTGCACTTTTGTTTTGATTGAATAGAGACTTACGAATTAGTAGGTGTCACTGTCAAGTGTTCTAGTTTCTTTTTTTTTACTCGCGTGCTTTTCTTGGCTCCTCAACGCAACTACATATTTGTGCAAAAAAGTGACGTCATAGGATTCAAATTTTCAAAAAAATATTATAAAATAACTACTGAATATAAAACAAAAATATTGAAATTAGTTTCTTATAATGACCTAATCTACGAAATAAAAATATAAAAAAAATACCAAAAAAAAACTTTACATACCGAATTGTTTAAATGAATATTTCAATATTATGAGGATCTTTCCAGGAAAAAGTCAACTAGATCCAGTGATAGAAAAGACCATACGTCCTTTTCAACCGATTTCCAAAAGAAGGAGGTTCTCGAGTCATAGCGTATATTTTATTTATGACCTCGCATAACTTTTTACAGAGCAGAGTCAAGTTGATAATTCTTACTTTTATTTCTTTTTTATCTTTTCTTATTTGGTAGAGTATACTTCCGAGGTGTTCCATTCAAATATCATCAAATGCGGTCAAATGGTATTTGAGTTACACTCCAATAACTGAAGAACGTTTCACCTGCGAGTGTCTTGATGATATCTTTATGGTGAATATGACGCGACTCTTGTTTTTTTCTAATTCTGTTAATCACATCATACCATTATCATATTAAAGATAATTGATAACTCACCCCAAAAAAATATTGTGATAATGGGTACTTTTGAACTATCGTGGTAACGAATTCTACAGGTTATTTCACACTTGTAAGTGTTGAAGTTTTTTGAACCTCTAACTTATAAAAGTCTTCTGATCAACGGGAAGCACGTAGATCATCGTGACATGAACGAACGTAGCATTCAACGTAATGCCGTATTTTTCTAGATCTAAATGTGTGGCAATGCTTTTAATATACAATATCGCAAAAATGGGTTGGAGCCGATGTGCGTTAATAAAAGAGCGATTTAATGTTAGATCTTTATACGATAATGTGCCTGATTCGGTTTTTCAGTTTGAGATAGATGCCAAGGTATTATGACTAAAGTAAAGCATTTTTAACATTTATTAACAAATATAAAGATTTATCATTCCTCAATAATTAATTATTATTGTTTCCATGTATTTCCTAGGCTACGCCCTTTATAGTCAATGCGAGCGAAGCCGCGGGCGACCAATCTTGTTGTAAATAAGTTTATCCAAATATACGTAGTTAGGTATTTTATCAAATCTTTGTATTTTTTTTAATAATAACAGAATCTACAGCTCTTAACTATTGATTAAACTTAGTATTCAAAATTCAAAATTCAAAATTCAAAAATTATTTATTCAGTTTAGGCATCATAGACACTCTTATGAACGTCAAAAATTTTTAAATGATTCTACCGCTGTCTTCGGAAAAGAACCACCGCCGAGAAGAAGCAGCAAGAAACTCGTGGGCCATTATTTTTTCAAGTCTTTGTACATTGAGGTTACATATGAGTAGTATTAAAATAACAAATTTATTCAATAGTTGGCTATTAGGCAGAAGTGGAAAGCTTCCAGGCATCTTTGTCTTCTAAGTAGTGACTCAATTTATAATAGGCTTTTTTCATTAGTATATTTTTGACACGTAACTTGAATTTCCCTTCAGTGAGCTCAGTAATGTCTTTCGGGATTTTATTATAGAAACGTACACAATTGCCTAAGAAGGACTTATTTTTAGTTTTCGTGAGTCTAAATTTAGATACAGCTATCCAATCCTTATTTCTAGTATTAATATTATGCATATCACTATTTATTCTAAACTTCTTTATATTTTTACGAACGTACATTATATTTTCTAGGATATATAATGCCAATGACAGATACCCATTTTTCAACTTAATTTTACATATTTCGACAGTCGCTAAACAGTTCAACAAACAAAAACATTACATACTTAATAAGTACATGTTACAAAACAAATTATAACTATTAAACAATATGAGCAACAATTATGTATTTTTGTTGGGAAGTGATTTAAAAGAAATTATACTTAAAATATTACTTTTCTGGAAGTATTTGTACAAGCATTGAATGTTTATGAAAAATAAAGTTTTTTAGACAAATAACATTAGTACGCGGATAAGGTTCAAAATAATAAAGAGCAATAAAGCTAATAGTTGTGTTGTTGGATGGCCCGTGAATGCAGATGGCTACATGTACTACATACCTGGAGATCGGTTCTGCTTCAAGTCCTCAATCAGCTCCGACATCAACTTTTTTTGAGCCTGGAAAGTACAAATACGCTATACAACTGTATCCATCTATATTAGGGATAGATTAACACCTACCAAGCGCCATGGGTGTGCTGTAAGTACTATACTGCCTGCCACGGTTTATTTTCATGCGATACTGCCGTGCACTTTGGGCAAAAACCTACAAGATATCAGATAACATAACCCACTTACGGATATACTGTCGTACATGTAGGTATGTATACGTACATACACTGGGGCGCAAAGAATGCGGGCGGGCGGTTAATAAACTTGCGATATTTTTAAAATGATTGAGCAATTCTTTAAAAATAATGTGTAATTTTGCATATCAGATATTGTAGCAGATATATAGAAACCTTGTAAAAAATTCTAATTTTAAAAAGAATGGTTTTACTTCTTCTTAAACTTGAAATAAATAAACTTTAAAAATTAAAGTTTTCATTTTAAAATGTATCGCTTTTTCTACCGACTTCCAAAATTTCCTTTTTAATATTTGTTTCCTGTTTTGTTGTATACTTTTGATTTGACTCGGTGCACCGATTCTCAAAATTCTGTTTTTTTTAAAGCTGGTGCTTCCCGTGTAATCCCATTTAAATTTCATCAAATTCGGGCCAGTAGTTTTTGAGATACACTCCAATAACTGAATAGAATGGAAGTCGCTATAACATTTTTCAAATTGTACCTGTCTTACTGAACATAGGTAATTATTAGTTAAATCTCTGAAGCCGAAGAGAAAAGCTTGCTTTAGAGGATTAATTGCTTGTATGTTATATTTTAACCACGCAACGTTTCGAACACTCTTCAGTGATTAACCGACTCGCATGCTTTGCTATCTCCAGTTTATACATATTATATACATTGCATTCTAGTATCTAGTTACAGCGCGTCCAGCATAATTGATTTCTATGATGTTCTGTATAACTCGTACAATTTCTCATGTCAACCTTGGATATGATAGATAGTATTGGAGGATAGAGACATATATAGATCAGACAGACCTATAGACCTACTGAATACAGCCCGGCTTGGAGTTAGAACGCTGTGTACAAATTCCAGTTGTCATACGACTTCTTCTTCGGTCTAAACGTGATCAATTTACGAAACGGAAACACATCAACATACCTTGAGGCAGTGGCATTACTCGCAATGTAGATAGACTTATTGAGAAGAGAATATAGAATGATTTCGTCATCAACATCAACAGCACAGACATGTAGGTACAACATGGATGTGTTCGTCAGACAGCGAGAAGGAATGGCGGCTGTGCCTTTGACGCACAGGGGCTGGGATCGTCTATTTCCTTCTATATAGACTAAAGGTGGCTCTAAGGTGTTCATCAATGGATTCTTATAATAAAACTTATTAAAAGAACACACACAAATATGTCATTACAATCCCGCTAGTCGGGAATGAAATTAGACCAAGTTAAAGCCCTAGAGATGTAATGGGATGTAAGAGATAAGTGAGGGAACCTAGGGATGTAATGACTTGTTTTCGGTACTAACTCGTAGTTAAGGTTGCATGGCATATATTATGCAATTTTTGTCGAGCAATATATACATATTATAAGTGTGGTCATAGTGCAAGCTTATACATTTTAATTTTAGCTTCAAGCTTTATTACTAGCTAACTGCGCTCCGCGGTTAACTGGGTGTTGATGAACGATGATGATGACGATGAGTCAAATATAGCCTATGTTACTCGATAATGTAGCTTTCTACTGATGAATGAATTTCCAAAACTGGCTTAGTGGGTTTTGAATTAATTTATTACAAAACAAACAAAAAATGTAATCTTTCTTCTTTACAATATTAGTGTAGATTTTAAGTTGACTCGGGGTAGAATACTGCAAAGCGAAAAGGCTCCACCAAGATGTCGAGAGTTCAGATATATAGAGTTGGATCAGGAGCCGAGTAGGTACAGAAGAGACCAACTTTGTCGGTACTTTTAACTTTTGTCCATAAATGTATATAACTTGATTGATCTCTTTTATATCACGAAGTTGTACATGCGATAGAACTTGTCTGTAATGTGGCTTGTGTAGGAGTTAGAAAGCATCTAAAATAATTAAAAAGTACCTAATGAGAATAACCCAAAACTGTGTTAATTTCAGAAAATCTCTAAATGTAACAAATCAATGTATATGGTAATTATTTGGTGGCCCAATGCGTTAATCTGTGTGTAAACATATATCTGTGGTGATTTTATGTTTCTGTGGTGTATATTGGTGTATTTACAGACTCAACTGCAACAACTGTACTTGTATTATTTAAGTCTTTCCATTTTAATTATCTATTCAGTGAGCAGACTAAAATATTTAAACAAAATATTTTTTTATATTATATTACAACTCTAACTATAACACTCCAGAAACTTTTATAATTACCACTGTTATGTTTAACCACAAGCGTATTGTGATAAACTTTAGTTGATCATTGAACAGTAGTGGAGAAGGAAATCTTCAACAAAATATTGAAGTTCATTTTTCTGATGTGTTCTCTTTTTTCATTATGAGGCTCAATTAATAAAAATTGTCTAAAAGTTAAAATGCACGTAAGCGAGAAGTTAAATTTCGATGAATGCACCACTATACAGCTATTAAATAAGCCGAGATGCTATGCACGAGCTATATCGCAAAAAATATTTAGCATCCAGCAAAGATTTGCATGGTATCATAAAAATTATTCAAAAATCTTTGCATCTATTTATCTGCGTTCTGAAGCTTTATTTAGTACCGATAATACGAGTATACGGTGATTAAATAATGAAATAAAAAAATCATCTCATCTGGCAGACTTAAAATGCTCAGCTGTAAACTTTACATGTGATCGCGTAAATAAAAAAGTAATATCTCAAAATTTAAAGCTAATATCTAAAAACAATAATATAGTAATTATCATTGTATGTTTCGTCTACAACTTACCTTGACAGGAGTCACAAGTCACTGGGCTCATCTCCTGATGCAGCAGAGCTATGTTAAAATACCTACGTTATGTATTTTTAAACTCTCGAGAATCAAATTCATGTTTTATGAGAATATCGGCACTTTTTCGCGCACGATTCTTAGAAAAACATAATATAACATTATATATATATATATAACATGAGAGTCAACTCGTGACCACATTCGTTGCGACTCGATCGAAATGTAGAGGATAGTCAAAATTATATTGAGTATATATATAATAGCCATAACTATTGATAACCTGTGCGCTAACAAGCCCTGATGTCTCTTCAAACCTACAAGTATTAGCATTTGTACATCGTATCGTCTTCCATCTAGTATAAGCTGGCGGGACAAAATTATTTTATGACTTATTATAGTTGTATAGGTCTTTTCTAAGTATAATATCCTGTATTAAAAGAAAATTTGTGACAGAGTTTTTTTTACGTTTACTAGGTTTATGTAAAAACTTACTCCCTACCTGTAGGTATAAAACCTGTAGCTTAGTTAGATGTAAATATCCTTAATAGGGTATAAATTATTCCTGTACATCTACCTTTGTTCCTGTAATGGTCTACGTTTACCTAGGCAACTGTCCAGGTAATCGTAACTATGTAAATTCAAGTTATAACAGTTACAAAAGTAAGATAACATTTATAGCTGGTAGCTAATACCCTTTATACCTATTGGCCCCAGGATTTTTTAAAAGAAAACATATGATACGGGAAATAAGAAATATATTTACAAATATTCAAGTATTTTATAAACAACTTTTATATTACAATATTATAATACAAATTTCTATATCTATTTAATTTAGTCAATCAATAACAATACAATAACAACAATTATTTACAATGTATTCTTACATTAATTAAATTAGTAATAACGGATATATAATATAATAATAATATCTCATGCGGATTCAACCGCATGAGATATCATTCTTAGGTACTGTAGATCATAGTTTTGATTATACAGGTAAATCTGCGATAGATACAGGAGCAGGTTTGCTTCATGGAAGACCGTATGGAGGCGTTGCACTGCTGTGGAGGAAAGGCGTTTTTAATTCCGTCACTGTGGTTCAGTGTAAAAGTGTGCGTATTACTGCAATTAAGGTCACTGTGTCACAACAGACAATCCTAGTGTTTTCTGTTTACCTACCAACTGACTCTGAGGATAATTTAAGTGAGTTTACCGAGTGTTTGGGTGAAATAACAGCAATTGTAGAAGAAAGCAATATAAACTCAGTGTTTATATTAGGTGACTTTAATGCGCATCCCAGTGCTCGTTTCGGTAAAGAGCTTAAAAATTTTGTTGCAGAGCAACAATGGCGTTGCGCTGACATTGAGCTACTGGGTTTGTCACAGGACGTATACACTTTTGTGAGTGATGCACATGGTACTACAAGTTGGTTGGATCACTGTGTGGTTTCTGAGGCGGCCTGGAACACGGTAACTGACGCTGATATACTGTTTGGTAGTTACTGGTCTGATCATTTGCCCTTACAAATTACCTGTGACTTAAGTACACTAAGAAAAAAAATATCTATGTGTGATAAAATTCAACATAACACTGTCCGTTGGGGTATAAGGGATTCCCAACAAACCTCAATGTATACACAGTACTGTAATAGTAAGTTGAAAAATATAGATTTTCCAGTAGTTTTTCATGATTGTTGTCACAAAATTTGTAATGACGTAGAACACCAAAGAAGTATAGATATTATGTATGACAGTGTTATTGACATATTGAGAAGTGCGGCTACTTTTAGTTTTAAGAGTAAAGTTGTCAAAAAGAAGAAAATTGTTATAGGCTGGAATAAGTACGTGAGGGACGCACATGCGCGGGCTCGACTTGGGTTTCAAAATTGGGTCATACACGGTAAACCAAAATATGGGCCTATTTTCAATAATATGATATGTACTAGAAAAAAATTCAAACAAAATCTAAAATGGTGTCAAGATCACGAACAACAGATTAAAATGGACATTATAGCATATCACCATTCAAATAAAAAATTTAGTAATTTCTGGAAGGAAACAAAGAAACTAAATCCCAGGTCGAGTCTACCAGTTAGTGTTGAGGGAGTAAGTGGTTCTGCCGAAATAGCTACACTTTTTAAAAACTATTTTGAGGTACAGCCAATGTTGGAATCTTCATGTGAGGTACCCCGGTTTAGAGAGCCCACGGAGGTGCTGCACATGTTCAAGGCTAAAGAGATAGCAGCAGTAGTGCGGACCATGACAAGAGGAAAATCCCCTGGCTATGACTCTCTTAGCATTGAACATCTGCAGCATGCCGGGACTCACCTACCTCGAGTGCTAACCTTACTTTTTAACCTCTGTATAAGTCATTCTTATTTACCAAAGAATATGACAAAGACGGTGGTGGTGCCCTTAGTTAAAAATAAGACCGGAGATACATCTGACATCAATAATTATAGGCCAATTTCACTGGCAACTATTGTGGCAAAAGTGTTGGACAGTATGCTTGACAAACAACTTGAGAAACATATCACACTTCACGATGCTCAGTTCGGCTTCAAATCTGGACTCTCTACTGAAGCAGCAATTCTCTGTCTCAAGCATACTGTCCGATACTACACTGATAGAAAAACACCAGTTTACGCGTGCTTTCTGGATTTATCGAAGGCTTTCGATTTGGTTTCGTACAAAGAACTCTGGAAAAAATTATATGAGGACACGGAACTGCCTGCGGAACTAATCGAGTTGTTTAGATATTGGTATGGGCACCAGAGCAACGTGGTGAAGTGGGCCGACTCGCTATCGGATCCGTATGGGTTGAAGTGTGGGGTGAGGCAGGGGGGGTTAACCTCACCAAAGCTGTTTAACCTATATGTTGATCGCCTGATTGGTGAGCTCAGCAACGCCAGGGTGGGCTGCTCAGTAGGTGGTCAATTTATAAACAACATTAGCTACGCCGATGACATGGTGTTGCTGAGCCCCTCAATTAGTGGTCTTCGTAAATTGGTTGGCATTTGTGAGCGTTTTGCAGAGGCTCATGGCCTCAGGTATAACGCCATGAAAAGTGAATTAATGGAGTTTAAGGCGGGCGCAAAATACTATCCATGCGTTCCTGAGGTTAAGCTATCTAACGTCCCGCTTAAAATGGTTTCGCACTTTAAATACCTGGGGCACTGGGTCACTGATTCCCTCAACGATGACTTGGACATAGAGAGGGAACGTAGGGCGCTTGCAGTTAGAAGTAATATGCTGATTCGCCGGTTCGCCAGGTGTTCAACAGAGGTAAAACTGACGCTTTTCAGAGCCTACTGTCAATCATTTTACACCTGCAGCCTGTGGATCAACTTTACTCAAAAAGCTTTGAACGCCCTACGTGTCCAATATAACAACTCTTTTAGGATGCTGTTGGGACTGCCGCGCTTCTGCAGCGCATCAGGTATGTTCGCTGAGGCACGCATCGATGATTTCGCAGCAATCATGCGTAAGAGAGTGGCCTCCCTGATGCGGCGGACGCGCGACAGTGGCAACAGCTATCTGCAAGAAGTGGCCGATAGGGTAGATGGTCCTCTTGTTAGACAGTTAACTAAGTTGCATGTGCTGCCTTTGCGTCGTTACGCAAAATAAATTAAAACAAACATATTATATTCTAATTATATTCTTATATTCTATATTCTAATGTAATTTTATATTTCTGTACTTTTTAATTTACTTTTTAAATTGCAATTTGTAATTTTAATAATTAGTACTAAGTAGTCATTTTATGTAGGTATGCCATAATATAACATGTATTTAACATAACTTTAATAGACATATACTTATACAGATAACATATATTTACATTTAATCTGTAACATTTTCCTGAATGATTTTTAATTTTAATTTAAGCACTAATTAATGATAGAATGTAATAATGTAGGTATTTATTTATGGATTGTAATTTATCTGAAATAAACTGATTGATTGATTGATTGATAACTATAAATACGAGGTACAATACAAGAGAAAAATATTTAAACAAAACATAAAGCATAATAAAAGAGCAGAAAATCAATAGTCATCATCAGATAATTCGTCGTCATCACTCTCCCAATCAGTAGAGTCTGACAACAAGTAATCGTCCTCCTCAATTACGCGAACTGATGATGATTGAGATGGTAATTAAGGTGGGACAATCAACTGCAGAACCTCCGCTGGAAAAGCAGTGATCTTTTTACGTGGCAACTCTCTATAAGCGTTAATTACAGGATCAGATGTAATCAATAGCATTCTCAAAAGATCTTTATTCGTGGCAACTCGAGACCGTTTCCTTGTGTTTCGCTCACGGAATCGACGACAATCTTTATTCCTTGCCTCTTGGGCTTCTTCGGAAAGCTGCCCAATTGGAAGAAGACAAGATTTTATCACTTCCGCACTGTGCACTAGTATCTTATGCACAGTAACGGTCATGGAATACCAAGAGTACAGATCAAGATATAATTATCTCGTATCAGCGCAAAACTTTTCGAATTCCACAAAATTTATGTCATATCCTGATGACAGAGGTCTCAAAATTACATGGAATCTCCGAATTAGAGTTACATCCAACCCTGTAATTTCGCTGCTCAGTTCAGCATTGGAAAAAAATCTACGCCCAGTGTTTCCATCATTCGTATTGCCATAGCCAGGTTTTGGTTTATCTACTATGAGACCCATACGATCTTTAAAAGAATTTTGGATCTCCTGTGAGCGTTGCTTCACAGCAGCTTTATTGTTGTCGCCTCTGACTTGCCACTTTTTTATATCTAAACGAAAACTGATGTGAAGCATACACTCAAAAGTCCGAATCCAGGCATGCAAAGTATAATATATTTTAATAAAATTTTATTAGTTTCGTCCTTGGTGAACTCAGTTGTCTCTTTAGCGAAGATGAATTTGATAGGACGACAATAAAGGGTAGAGGATGGTTGCGGATTCTGCCAAATAACAATGTCGTTTTCTATCAACCTCAAAGGGACAAATGAGTAAACGAAAAGAAATTCGTCAGTAGCGGTTTTGTCTACGAATCTCTGTTTATATGTACTGTGCCCTGAACTCCCATCACAACCCCATTTACTTAACAATGTATAAGATGAACGAGGTAACACACTTCTAATAACCTCAGACTGAGCTTCAATTAATCGTTCAGTAGTTTTATTTAAAATTGCCTGAAGTTTAATTTCAGCTCGAGTTTCAGTTACAGAAATGTGTTCATCGGAAGGGCAACAAGAAGCTTTTGACTTACCTAAACTATAGAATGATGGATAAACTGGGTGTCCCGCCTTCAATGACCACTTTCTTGTTTGTTTGTATGCGTGCGTAGTCAATTTAGAGTCTACATAATAAGCTAACGCTTCGTCCGGAGTTAACTGCCTACCTTGATCACAACACTTTTTCGTTTTTGGAGAATCACCCACTTCTTTTATTTGTTTCGCCACACTGCGATGCCCTTCCTTCCGAGTAGCTAACTCTGCAGCTACAATTAGCTCATTCGCACTTCTTGTTTCCAAGAGATCTTTAACTCTTCGTCTCTTTGTCTTTGACGACGAATCATCAAAGGACTTCTTGGGACGTCCTGCAGTTGAAGTTCCTGTCGAAGTTGATGGCCGGTTTATAGATACCGTAAGTTCTATTCCACATCCCTCAAACCAGTCTTTATGTTTTATCAAAAACATTTCTGTGTTAGATTTTGTTGAATTCCATTTTTCATTTAATTTCGATGACAGGCTAAAAATTTTCATCATAAGTTTTGTTATAATTTCATCAGAAACATCTTTTAGACAATGTTTTTCGCATAAGGCGTCAAATATGCGAGTATTTCTTTCGTTTTTTTCGTGTTTCACCCATTCTTCGAAAAAGTCAAGTTTCGTCATAGTTATGACTCGATCTGGAAAAAAGACAATAAATTACTCACGGGCCTTTTCGGGATCTAGAATATGTATGAAACTATACTCAAATGTTGTATTTACAACATACTTAAAAATTAAGCTGGATACATAAGGATACAAAAAGTTGCATCCCTTTCAATTTCAAAAATATAAATAAATCTACAAAATTTCTCTGCATACATTCAAACTTATAGAACACAATTAATTTAAGGTATTTTTGTAAAAAAAGGTACTTAAAATAAGTATACATACCTTCTACAGAATGTTCCATCACAAAAAAACTAGATTCACTTTGTAAATAATTTTGAGAGATGTAATCACAAGTGTGCATAAAATGCAAATGATTTGCAAATGCAAAACAACTTTCCTTATCACTTACCTTGCACCCGTAATTAAGTACCTTAATTAGGTGATTAGCGTAATCTATTGTGTGTTTTCGGTACCTGGAGGGGGTTGTTTACAAGTTGTTAATACAAGTTCCTGGAAATTAGGACTTTGATTTTGTCCCGCTGGCTTATACTAGATGGAATACTGTGGCGTCGGTACAAATGATAGAGCTAATTATATGCGTACATTATCTTAGCCATAGGACATCCACTGCTAAACACCGGCCTCCTCCACAAATTTTCAAAGTGACAGTTGGAAGCTGCCTGCATCCAACGTCGTCCTGCTACCTTTATCAGGTCGTCTGTCCACCTTGTCGGCGGAAGACCTACACTGCACTTGCCGGTCCGTGGTCTCCCCTCCAGAACTTTTCAGCCTCATCGGTCATCTGTTCTGCGTGCTATGTGTCCTGCCCACTGCCACTTCAACTGGCTTATCTTCTGAGCTATGTCAGTGACATTCATTCGTCTACGGATCTCCTCATTTCTGATTTGATCACGTAGAGAAACCCCGAGCATAGCTCTCTCCATAGCTCGTTGTGTGACTTTGAGCTTGCTTATGAGGCCCATAATTATGAGACCATGTTTCAGTGCCATATGTCATCACTGGTAACACACAATGGTCGAAGTATCTTATCTTGAGGCACTGAAGTATTTTAACGAGAAACTTTGCGAAGTGTCCGGAACGCTGCCCAGCCGAGTTGGATTCGACGATTGACCTCTTTCTCGAAGCTCGACCTGATTAGTTAAACTGTTGGTCCCAGGTAGATGTACTCGTCAAGGACTTCGAGAACTGAGTTCTCAACTGATATTGGGGTAGGTACAACATGAACATTTGACATAATCTTTATCTTGTCCATGTTCATCTTAAGACCTACCCATTGGGAAACTCGATGGAGGCCTTCGAGCATTGTACTGAGGTCTTCCATGGATTCTGCCATGACTACAATATCGTCGGCAAATCGAAGGTGAGTGATGTACTTGCCATTGATATTGATGCCAAGTCCTTGCCATTCCAGGAGCTTGCAGACGTCTTCCAATGTAGCGGTGAACATATAACATCTCTGTTACACGCCTCTTTGCAATGGAATTGCCGTCGAACTCTGCTCCTGTACACGGACTGACATGTTGGCGTTATTGTACAAACACTTCAGCACCTCAATATACCGATAGTCAATACGGCACCGCTGGAGAGACTCAAGCACTGCCCACGAATCAAAGGCTTTTTTCTCATAGTCCACAAACGCTAAACAAAGAGGCAAGTTATACTCTTCTTTCTTCTGTATAACTTGCCGTAGCGTGTGGATGTGGTCTATGGTACTGTATAGTATTTTCGGAAACCGGCTTGTTCCGGAGGCTGGAATTCATCAAACCTGCGACTGAGACGGTTCGTTATGACCTTTGAAAACAGCTTATAAACATGGCTCAAAAGTGAGATGCGTCTGTAATTCTTAAGTAAGGTGCTGTCACCTTACTAGCATTAATGCATCTTATTTGGTTATTGCATTTAATTAGAGTTTCGACAGAGACATTTTTCTCGATTTTCATAAATTATAGTATTCTTATATTATAATCTAGGTGATTAACTCTAGTTCAAATCTGGTGATAAATTGTGCCATCAAATTATAGACCGGTGTTCTTCACCATACATACACTGTTCTTCTTCCCGCTTTGAGGTAGATTTTTCCAACAAATTATACTCAAGCGAGAATATAGTAAGTACTACGTCAATTTGATTCCGTACATTAAGAGAGCATCTAACACTATTTCACTAACTAAAGACAAACTAGATTAATAACAAACTTAACTTTGCCGTTCGATCCCTACATACGGCTACTGCACCAACCGTAAATAATAAGTTTGTAATAGTAAATCCACTTTTTTGCTGGGAACTACATATGTTCAGATCACTTCCTTTGTATGTGCTGTAAGACATTGCGGACAGACCAGCAGACGGACAACAAAGTGATCATATAAGTGTTATTTTTTCCATTTGAGGTACGACACTCTAAATAATACTAAATCTTTGAAGATATCTTTGCCTAATGCTTGATGGAGTAAATTGTATTACACAAGAAAATGATTTCTCTCGGCATAAACATCAAGTCCACTTTACAATGGGTTCCTCATATAAAAGTATTATTTTGGAGACTTCGAGTTCTGCTGCCCTTCTGCTCTTCGTAAAATAAATAAGCGAAATGACAGGCGTTTCTACGGCTCACAGCCTGTCACACGTATTATAACTGTGTGGTTCCTTTCAGCTGATATAGATACCTAGTATCTTCATTGTGCAAGAACGTGCTGTACGAGCTATATAAATGGGTCTCCTGAATAGTATTTAAGAGATGTATTTAAAGGACTATTATTATAAGATTATATATTTATAAGATATACATATTTTGCCTTTCATTTTTAAATTTAATATATGTTCGTTAAACATATATAAATTTAAGTTAAACAGCGATCATCATATATTACTTATAACATTAAAAAACGAAAAACTCATTCTTTTGAGTTCATTTGGTGGTGTCTAAATACGTGTTTGTATCAATTTCGTGTACATCCAAAAGTTGAATATTTTATATAATTTTTATTTTAAAATATGCTTAAATATAATTGATACTGTACCTGACCCTGTAAATAAACAACAAAACATAAATATAATACTTATGTATATTTCAGGTAGCTAAGATTTATTCAGTTAATGTATTATTGTATAACTGGCACGCAGGTAAAGTCTCATGCGTGTTGGCTAGTATTAACTAATATATTTTAACTACCTTCAGACTTTTAAGCTCGGTCCACAACCTCTTCATTGTGGCGCATTTGCGACGTACCCGATCTCTTCCTCGCCGCCTAGGGTTTCCGCGATTTTGCATTTTAGTTGGATTCAACCCGCAGGTGCAGCTGCAAATGCAGATGGCGCGTTGGTTCTGTGGAGAGTAACAAAGTAAAGTGCGAGTTCGCCACGCTTATGTACTTACAGTTTATATTTCGACCTGAATGACCGAGTGTTGCTCGACTTAGATACAAATACAAAATAGGAACACATGCTCCGTGAAAATCTTGCCCCCGAAACTCGCAGTATCTAAATTTCATAAAAATCGCTGGAGCTGTTTCCAAAATCCTATATATACGACTATATATATATATATATATATATATATATATGTATATATATATATATATATATATATACACAAGACTTGCTCGTTGTACTACTACGATCTATTTTATCGCCTTCGATGTATGTTGTTTTACAATTAATTATGCTTTGGCCCGCGCTCGCCGCTGTGCACAAGAGTGACTCCCAGAAGAAGAACTTCAAATAAGTTCGAAACTGGTCGAGAATATTTCCAGTAAATATTACGCGAGTCCTAGCCGGTTTTGAATCGTAATCATGAACATAACTCGCGATAGTTTTCTACCCTAAACACAATTGTTTGAGTTTTTGTTAAAGACCTCTCGAATCAATCACAATCACGCCCAAGTATTTGATTGTCAGTTAATTTGAATCAATGATCAAGATTTGTTAGAATTTATCTTTCAGCATCTGGCAGTAGTGTTTACAGCGTAAGAGGTATGCCTATTGGGCAAAGCCAGTTAACGAAGCTGAAGGCAGAAGACGTCAGTGTAGCGTCGACCATAGCAGAAGTGTTGGGAGAGAAGCTGGTCTGGTATACTTAGCCAAGCGGAGTCGCCTCTTACCAACAAATGCGGAAAATTTGGTATTAATTCACCACAATTTGTCACTTATTAATTTTGCGTACTTAACTAATTGATAATACCAACAATTTTTGACATGATATACTTAATAAAAATGAACGGTGTCCATAACATATTTTATGATTTGGCTTGTGTAAAATAATGAGAAGTTTTTGATATTTACTATCCGGTAACCGGCCGGACAGTGAACATAAGATCGTATAGGCCGGATACCGGATACCCGTTTCATATCTATCCGTGACACATATAATACTTTGCAGATGTTGGCAAGCCAGGCGACAACTAGAATGTAACCTAAAATCATGGTATCCACGGTCCTCATTGCCCACGTGTTTATATCCTGGTTTGTCTATTCATATGATAAGTTCAAAAAATATTTATTAGTGTAATACAATAAACAAATAGAAACCAGTTTCCGACAGTTAGGGAACTTCATAATTAAATGTCCGATCTATATACCTACTTGTATGCAACCAATTTCATGAATGTCCGTTGTCTGTTTTTAAGTTTTAATAAAATAAAACTAGATACATGCGTATTTTACGTACCTACTTACAAATAAACGTTATTACACACATTATAGATACGTATATATATACTATACCGTGTTACTGGTAATCAATTAGCATACTTTAAGAGCATATTCCGTACATCAAAACAAACATCTTTTATTCTACGACTTTCAAAAATTTGTATTTTTTCCTTCCATACAAAACTTAAAAAAATCAATTTGGTCTAAACATAATTAACACTATGCCGACAAGCCCCGGCCGGCTGCGGTGGCGGGCGGGCGACGCGGCGGCGGCAGCGTAAAGCTCTCTACACACCATGCAATTTCGAATGCAACATGCTGTAGCAATCTGCTGTGATCCAGCAAATTGTATCGTATGTAGGCGTGTTGTGACTCCCTTCCAACATGTTGGACGTCGTATCGTACGTCCTAGCATCCAGCATACTGTTACAGCAAATTGTAAGCCGCGTTGTAACGTGAGTAGTGCGGTTGCATGCAATCTGGGCTCAGCTCAGTCACGATCGTGCCGCCGCCCGTGGCTAGCGTCGCTGTCAATTTTATTTAATGAAATATGTAAATGGATGCAAAAATTTATACTACAGAAAAAACTATATTGATAAGAATTTCAGAAATCTATGACTTGCCACATTTGTGGAGTAATAAATTAGTTATGGCGTATTTTTAATTTTCTTAGCAGCTGATGTTTATTTCTTTGTGAAAATAATTGACACGCCATTGTTCCTTCCTATCCAAATTTCTCTTGAGGTCGAAGGCAATTGCAAGACCCGTTTTTTTAATATTTGGACAGCATTTGAGCCGTTTTCATTCACGTGCGCACGCTGTGGCGATCCAACGCGGAATGAAATCGTAATCGCTGCTGCAACGTGAGTAGAGTACGTACAACCGCGACTACAGCAGATTGCTACAGCTTGTTGAGTTCGGGGTTGCATCGTATACTGTGCTACGCTACGACGCGCTATTTATTACATAAAGTACGGTCCCAATTGAGCCATAATCGATATTAGCGCGATAACAGTCGGTCCCTTTCACCGTGAGCGTGATTACGATGGCCCATGCTACGTCATCGATGACGTCTTAATTGCCGCCATATTGACGATTACATGAACCATGATCTACACCATAATCGTCTTGAGCGTTCTGTCAAAAGTGACAGGAGTTTGTTTATTTCTACAATGTCTTTACTGGTGTCCCTTGTCTTTGATGTAAAAGTTGTTAAAGTCGCTCCATCCATTCCATTATTTCTTTTTAATCCACACACCCCATAGTTAACCTTCACACTATGCATGTTATTGCACACACTTACAATTTGTTACTCGCGCGCAAATGGTTCGTTATTGCTACAACTCCAGTCCGATTTATCAACACGCTTCAAACATGCTATTCAACATGCTACAGTGCCACGAGCTGTCAACATCGCGATATTTGTCTTGGACTGTCTTTGGTAGACGTTAGCACTGTGCTTACAAAAATAAAAAGCTAAAATATCGCAAAACGGACCGCTGTGATGCATGATTACACGCAGATGAATGAAGTGGATGCGATGTAGAGTTATGAAGTGTAAGAGAGAATCACAAACACTTAAAAATTTCTTTGGGAAAATTGTTTGATTTGGGAAAAGTTCTAGAACAAAAGTTGTTTGTTTTGATATACAGATTATGCCCTTAATAGGATGCTAATTGATTACCAGTAACCCGGTATACGAACATGCAAACATTCATACACACAAACATACAAAATTCTATTCATCGCGTTACGATATCTTCAAGGAATGATCGCAAATTTATATTGTTACAACGGTCATTCCTGGAAGATGAAGATGGAAGAACGGAACGTAACGTGACCGTGTATAGACACGCTCCGCATTACTTATTTAAAAAAATTAGAATTTCAAAAGATTTACAATCATATTTGTACCAGTTAGTGGTTAAACTCTTCAGACATATAGTGATTTAATAATTATAATACCGCTAGCAGCTGTGCTATTTATAGACCGCCTAGCGAAAGTAAGCACTTAACCCAAAAAAAGAGGTGAGCCACCTTCTGAGCACAACTCCGCCAAAAACTGCGCTCGCCAACCCGCCTGTCAAGCGTGGCGAGTATTGGCAAACCCTCTATGAACAGTACAAATGGAACCAGGTCCCCAGTCCCCGGCAGCCCCGCTATTCCTGGCTACGGTAGCGGCCACGGTAACGGTGGGGCAGGGGGTGCTAAGAATCTCCGGCAGACGCCCGGCTACCACCCTCAACAACGACGACTGGCCCTGGTAACACACAACATACGCACGATGAGGACAGGCGAGAAGATTGACGCGCTGGAAGAAGAAATGAGGAGGTTACACTGGGACATCGTGGGGTTATCAGAAGTCCGAAGAGCGGGTGAGGACACGATAACCCTAAGATCAGGTAACCTACTCTATTACCGGTAGGGCGACCAACAATCCCAAGGTGGTGTCGGGTTTCTCGTCCACAAGTCCCTTACAAATAACATTGTAACGATCGATAGCGTTTCCAATAGGGTCGTATACCTAATACTCAGAATATCTAAAAGATACTCGCTGAAGGTCATTCAGGTATACGCACCGATTAAGTCGCACCCGGATGATGAGGTGGAGGATATGTATGAGAATATTAGTCGGGCCATACATACCTCTGAAACGCAATTTCTAGTTGTAATGGGGGACTTCAACGCGAAGTTGGGTAAGAGAAGCGAGGATGAATAGAAAGTGGGGCAATTTGGTTATGGACAACGGAACCGTAGGGGGCAGAAGTTGGCCGACTTCCTGAAGAAAGAGGGACTGGCTGAGTCCCGATGGTACCACGAGAAATGAGATTGACTTCATTATGCCCACCAAGAGACAAATATTCACTGATGTCTCCGTGATACACAGGGTGAAAACCGGTAGTAATCACCGAATGGTAAGAGGCACATTGAATATTAATGTCAAACTTGAGAGGTTTCGTCTGTTGAAGTCTACGCTCCGACCTACTCGTGCACATATTCAAGACCCCGATAGCTTTCAACTTGAGCTATCCAATCGCTTCGATTGCCTTGAGAACATCGCTTCAGTGGACGAGATCAATAACAGGTTAGTAGAAACTGTCCATACAGTGGGTTCCAAGCACTTTAAACCCCACCGTACAGATAGGCCACAGAAACTCTCCAAAGATACCGTCAACCTCATGGCTGAACGACGCTCCTTAAAACTGCAGTCTTCGGATGATGCTAAAGCATATATGCTGCTCAATAGACGAATATGGAAGTCCTTGCGACACGACATCCGTATCTTTAATACAAACCGTATTAAAGAGATGATAGAGCGGAAAAAAGGCTGCGTGTAAAAAAGTGTTTGCGAGAGACATGTCTATTGGGCAAAGCCAGTTGACGAAGCTGAAGAGAGAAGACGGCAGTGTAGCGTCGACCAAAGCAGAAGTATTAGGAGTGGTAGACAGTTTCTACAGACAGCTATACACCCCGGTCGCTAAACCTGTTAGCAGCTCGGTCAAAGACCCCAGAGCCAAGCTGACCCGAAATTATACCGAAGATATCCCGGACATCAGCCTGTACGAGATAAGGATAACCTTGAAACAGCTTAAGAACAACAAGGCGCCGGGTGATGACGGTATCACATCTAAGCTTCTGAAAGCGGGTGGTACACCGGTACTTAAAGTCGTTCAGAAGCTCTTTAATACCGTCTTACTCGAAGGCTTAATGCCAGAAGCATGGAACAAAAGCGTGGTGGTTGTATTCTATAAAAAAGGTGACAGTACCTTACTTAAGAATTACAGACCCATCTCACTTTTGAGCCATGTTTATAAGCTGTTTTCAAAGGTCATCACGAACTGTCTCAGTCGCAGGTTCGATGAATGTCAGCCTCCGGAACAAGCCGGTGTCCGAAAAGGCTATAGTACCATAGACCACATCCACACGCTACGGCAAGTTATACAGAAGACCGAAGTGTATAACTAGCCTCTTTTTTTAGCGTTTGTGGACTATGAGAAAGCCTTTGATTCGATCGAGACGTGGGCAGTGCTTGAGTTTCTCCAGCGGTGCCGTATTGACAATCGGTATATTGAAGTGATGAAGTGTTTGTACAAAAACGCCTACATGTCAGTCCGAGTACAGGAGCAGAGTTCGAAGGCAATTCCATTGCAAAGAGGCGTGAGACAGGGAGACGGTATATCTCCGAAATTGTTCACCACTGCATTGGAAGACGCCTTCAAGCTTCTAGAATGGCAAGGACTCTGCATCAACATCAACGGCGAATACATCACTCACCTTTTATTTACCGACGATATTGTAGTCATGGCAGAATCCATGGAAGACCTCAGTACAATGCTCGAAGGCCTCCATCGAGTTTCCTAACGGGTAGGCCTTAAGATGAACATGGACAAGACGAAAACTATGTCTAATGCCCATGTTGTGCCTACCCCAATATCAGTTGGGAATTCAGTTTTCGAAGTTGTTGACGAATACATCTACCTGGGACAGACAGTCAAACTATGGAGGTCCAACTTTGAGAAAGAGGTCAATCGTCGAATACAACTCGGCTGGGCAGCGAGGGCAGTTCCGGAAACTTCGCGATGTCTTCTCGTCAACAATACCTCAGTGCCTCAAGACAAAAGTCTTTGACCAATGTGTGTTACCAGTGATGACATATGGCACTGAAACGTGGTCGCTAACTATGGGCCCCAAAAGCAAGCTCAAAGTCGCACAACGAGCTATGGAAAAGGCTATGCTCGGGGTTTCTCTACGTGATCGAATCAGAAATGAGGAGATCCGTAGACGATCTCAAGTCACATAGCCCAGAAGATAGGCCAGTTGAAGTGGCAGTGGGCAGGCCACATACCACGCAGAACAGCTGGCCGATGGGGCCGGAAGGTTCTAGAGTGGAGACCACGGTCCGGCAAGCGCAGTGTAGGTCATCCACTGACGAGGTGGACTGACGACCAGATAAAGGTAGCAGGACGACGTTGGATGCAGGCCGCTTCTAACCGGTCCTTTTGGAAATTTGTGGGGGAGGCATATGTTCAGCAGTGGACGTCCTACGGCTGAGATGATGATGATGATGATGAGATACATAATAGCCTTGCGGCAATCTCGTGCGCGACCGTCCCGCGGGGGGACAGACGGTGGCGGGGACGAGGTAGCGCGTCATTCTAGCACACAGCTACACACGAAGAGAAGTGTGCCAGGATAAATCTTGCGATAAGTTGTACATAATGACGTAATATAGGAGTAAATAAAAAGATAGAACTACTTTTATTGTTTATATTTTTTTTATTAATTGTGAAATAATAAATAAGTACCTTTGTTAAATAATTAGCCTAGTAATAATTAAATACATTTAGGTAAGTGTAGCATTGTATTGGGTGAACTGTAATGATGCCACAAAATTATGTATATTATATTTTATTTATAATATATATTTATATATATATATATATATATATAAATATTATAAATAAAATTATGCTTGAGGACAAATTATTAGGAAAACTAATATTATGATAGATTGTTTTATTATAAATCAATTTCCATATAAATTTCATGTTCCTTCTCTGTTTTATTTTCTTCATCACTTTCGTCGTCATCATCATCATCGTTTTCTTTCAGTTGTAGGTATTATGAATCTAAAAAGATAAAAATGTACTATAGAAATAACAAACAACTTCACATACGAGTACAATGACCTGATTCCGAGAATGAATTATAGCAAGAGCACTCTGTCCAGTTAAAGCAATAATAATCGATTATGTTAATAAACAATAACGTACCTGTCCATTTCATCGTCACATACTCTATCTGAATTATAATATTCGTCCTCGTTTTTTATGAAGTGATTATCACAATCACGACACTATTCAACCAAATAATTAGAAAAAAGCAATTCTAAAGCTTTTAACTTTTTATCTAAGTGGGAATCAATGGAGGTCCTTGCGAGCTCACCTTTTACGTATCCCCACACGAGTTCAATTGGATTTAAATCCGGATGGTATGGGGGCAAGCGAGGCACGATATGTCCATTTTCCTTTAATATTTAATCAATTGTGTACTGTTTCTCCGTGTTTTGCTCATTAATTATTTTCATTAGATCACATTTACGCAGAGCGCTATCATACTGAACACCTCGCCGTTCTAACCACTGCTGCATTTCGCTTTTCAGGATACTCATTGTAGGTTTTTGTGTTACAACTTTGATCAAACTGATTAAACTGATCGAATAGATTTTTAGATTTTTTATTGCATTTTATTTTATTGTATATTTTCAGATAGTTTTGCACAATTTTGAAACATTACTGAACTATTTATTTAATTTTTCCTTAATCTTAACTTACATTTATGCTCCTCATCTACCTCCATACCAAATATCATCAAAATTGTTGTCCTAGTTCACCCGCGTGGTGATGGATGATGATGATGTTGATGATAATATTTACCAGACAATATTAAGGGAGTTGCCCTAAATCCTATTAAAAAGAAATTGTTTGACTTATTATTGAAAAAAAATTATTACTCTATAAAGAACTTCTTAGATGATAAAAATCAAACATACGTAATTATATATTAAGGTTTGACATTTAATTGAATTAATTGACAGAAGCGACTTATCAAACAATTATATCAATTGACATTCTTAATTATTAAATTTAAAATCAGTTTGTATTATTTTTAATTACTGCCTGTTTATTTTTTTATTATGTTTGTGTAGATTCTAAAAACACATAAGAATAAATCTTGTATAAAACATTTGCACGCCGTTTAGGTAGAGTTTTGTTGGACCTGTATTATGTGCTTTAACAACTATTCAATATTGTACCCAAAACTGAAGCAAATAAATATTCATTCATTCAATAGTGAATGGTTTCCTATGTGTCAATCCAGCGCCTCATCTACCTCCATAGCAAATTTCATCAAATTTGGGCCAGCCGTTTTTCAACTATCTATATTATGTTAATTTTAAATATTTATGGGTACTGATTTTTCTCTTTATAATTGTAATTTGTGTAGGTCTAGCTAGGCAGGCGAAGCATTAAGCTTTAAAAATCATTAATTTTACTTATATATTTTGTTATTTTCTCAATTTAGGCAACACAGTGAAAAAATTTGGTCATTTGTCGAAATGTTACATTTTATTTTTATTGATTAAATTTTTTTTTTGTAATATTTCGAAAATTTTCGTAATTGTTTAATTATATCCTAAACTTTGAGATTAATTTTAAATTTGATGAATGTTTTAAAATGTATGTGATTTATGTAAACGTTTTATAATTAATATTATAAAAGAATAAGTATAATTACTTATTTTTTTCTATGTTTGATGTTTTGGTTTACTTTTTATAGCGACTGCGTGCGACTTCGTTCGCGTAGTAGCCTCTGCCTTCGGCCTCGCCTTAACCTCCCATCTATTCTTGGTTTATCTTTCATAAGAACCTTCTCCTGACAATAACTAACAAAACAAAAAAAGAATTAGCGAGATTGTTCCATCCGTTCACAAGTTAGGGGTTCATATTTATTTAAATAGATTATAGAATTATATTTCTACAAATTAGAAATATATTTCTTAAATTTATGACAAAGTTCATTTGGATTCGTTTTTAGATTTTTATTATTATTATTATTTATTCGTTGAATATTTTAACATATTTAAGTGAAATTTGAATTTTCTTTTAATTTCATTATTTAAATTTAGATGTTTTGCTCGATATTTGTTTTTTTTGTAAATTGCGTTTATTTTCAATTAATTCCATAATTTGAGGCATATTAGTAAAATATCTAAAAAATACTTGTTTTCACTATTTCATCCATTTTTGGAAGATAATTTTTCGGATTTTTTAATGAAGTTATAGAATATTTATTTGTTTTATTGAAAGTTTCTAGTTATTTTAAATAAACGTACTTACAAAAACTTTCTACAGTCGGAACACTGAATCTTATACATGTAAGTTATTGTTATTTAATGACGAAATGAATATGTAATTTGAATAATACATAAAAATTAAGTAATGTTAAATAAATAAATAATAATTTAGTCATGCGGCGGTCACTACTTGGATGGGTGACCGCCGCTCGGAGATTTTACAACTGATAGCTTCCGTGCTTCGTAAGGCATGCCCCGCTTGCTTGGATCTTGGAACAATAGTCACGGGTTGATGTATCGAAGGCATTCGGTTGGTCTGAAAACTTCCAGTGGACCCTGGGCGCGAGAAGTGTGACTGCATCCGGCTGATACTAATACGAACAGGTTCGTACCTCACAACTCTATTTGAAACAACTCGCCGAACTAGTTCAATAACTGTACCTGCCTCGGGAAATACTTATACTAAGAACTCACCTCTACGACCGCCGACGATTGGAGTCTCCAAGTGCAACTATCGCAGGCCGATATCAGCGGGCCGAAACAGCACAGATTGCAGGAGGTATAGTGAAGAGAAGGTGAGGTGCTTGTCACGGCAAAGCGTCTGCACTGCACGTCGTCCCGATGATGTCTGCTTTTCAAATTCACGGCAATAAATCAGGAGTGCGCATGCCGCCTGGATAGGGCTGGGAGTGGTGTGGGGTGGGCCGGAGGACTCCCTAGCAACGGTAGGTACACGTGACCAGCTCCTTTGTGTGCTCCCGGGGGCTCGGTGCGGGCAGCTCACGTGCCCCGGCCGTCTGGGAGGTTGGGTGCCACAGCAACAGCTGCAGTATAGCGCAATAAGAGGATATTTTCCCCGTGTGTCACGTGTTTTTTGTTTTGTCGGAGTTGCTAATTCTAATTACATTTTTTGGTTGCTTCTAAGAACATTTTTAATCATTTTTATAAAATAAATAACCTATTAATTTTATAAAATTAACACATCGATAGATATCGATATCCTCTCAATATGTTTACCTCTAGTTCAACCAGAACTCTTATAGTTCATACCAAAATTCATATTAGGTACTATATTTTTGGCGGAGACAAGAATATGTCCATATTGTCTTTGAACACACCGCAGAGAATACGCTACAGAACTACCTACCACATGCTGAGTGCAGCTAATATATTGCTGAGTACCACCGCTGCGCTGTGCCAAATGTTCTAGCTTCACTTCAAGCATATATTTTATCAAAGGGTTTCTTTCAACGAAATTTGATTCTATCGCCTTTGCTCGGTGTCTCTGTTCAAATTTGAAGGCAAATTTATTACTGGATAAACTTGACTATAATAAAATGTAAGTAATATTTAATTTATTATATATAAAAATATTAATAAGCGGTTCATATGTAGGTAACGCGGTGCCGTGTGCAGAGCGATTCCCAACAGCCGCATTTAACATAATTTCACCAATCAAGCAGTTTTTGAGTTACACTCCAAAAACTGAAAAGTGTTTCGCATATCTTCATGATATCATTATTGACGGTGAATGACAATCCATTCCATAAGTAGCAAGGGTCACTAAAAATGGTGAAAAAATTTTTTTACCAAAAAATGGAACCGACTTCAATAACAAAAAGTGTGAAATACCTTGTCGAAGTCGATGTCATGCGCACAATATTATGATAATAGGTACCTACCTACTTTTGAACTACGATTATTATGGGACCGACTTCAACAAGTTAAGTATTTCACACTTTTTGGTGTTGAAGTCGGTCCCAATTTAAAAAAAATAAAAATTGTATTTACCATTTAGGTCGTGATGTGATGTGTATATTTGTAGGCTATTGTAAGAGAAGGCATTGTTAGGCAATAAATTGTATGGTTATCTCATTGAAACCGAGGACATAGATGTAGGTTTAACTCTTGAGAGCCAGTCTCTGTAGATCACCACAATAATGTCCACTGCGCGAAGTAATTTGCAGACTAATTTGACATGGCATCCTACAGTCTATAAACGCTCGAACTCAAAGTCAAAAGTCAAAATCATTTATTCAATTTAGGCATCAAAGACGCACGTATTGAACGTCAATTTTTCATTATAATGTACTTTAAAGACTATCGCCGCGTTCCAAAATATATAGAGCCTACCGAGAAGAAGCGGCAAGAAACTCGTAAAACCGCTTTCACGAGGGTTTCAAAGTTAGTGGGTTGTTTGATCGGAAGCTCCACACTTTCCAGACATGTCCGCGACAGTCTTACCTACCTCACCACTTCATCGACAAGCGCCTATCTTCGGCTGTTGAATGATTCATACTTTGAATATATAATGTGTAAGCGCGGCCACCAAATGATATGGCAGAGCGCCCAGTATACGGGGGAGCTGCAGTTGGGTGGAAGAACAACGACTGACCTGGTGTTCCTGGTTGGGTAAAGCTGCGTAACCCGTTCTTGGATGTGCTCGAACCTTCCTGTGGCCGACAGGGCACCGTGTCTTCCAGCGGTAGTTGACTGTATGAAGTTGGCGGATTCCGACGATCGCTAGGCGCGACGCGGGGAAGCTCAGGATCAGCTTCCTGCGGTATCCATGTCCCTTGCTGTAGTTGCGGTGTAGTCGGCACGAGCCACAGCGGGCGGCCGAGCGTAGCGACGATTGCGGAGCGATATTATTTTTATCCCATGTATTCGAAATGGTTTGTGATGTTTCTTCCTCGTAAATAGGAAGCAAATAGCTTTTTTATTAACTACTCCTAGAGGTTTTACGATTCCAAGTCACCTAGGTATACTTTACGAGAGAATAATGCAACACGTACTTTACATTATTATATCTGAACTATATCATATTTAATAATGAAAGTAGCAGAATACGTGTATGTATGTGTAGTTATAAGGCTTAGGACCTCCCGCCTGGGTGCCATGCACCCCTTGCGCCCCCGGAGGTAGGTGCAAGGGGTGCAAGGGGTGCTGGAACGACGGCTTTCTAATTAAAATCTGTATGCTGATGGAATATACTAGTCTATACCGCTAACTTACCTAAAATACATATTGTTTAGTTTGCAATAGTGTTTGGGTAATTGTACATTTAACGGTTTTTTTATAATGTGATATAAATTCTCCATATTTTTGTATGCCATAAAACAGAAATGTAGTTAACTGTGGGCAGAAAACTTTGGACGGTTTAATGTTTATATTTATTGAAGAGCTTGCCTCGGCGATCTTAACCGATCAACAAGTTAAGCAACGCTTGCTGCGGTCAGGACTTGGATGGGTGTGTGCTAGTGGCATTATTCAACTGAGCACTTCCGTGCTTCGGAGGGGCATGTTAAGCCGTCGGTCGGGTAGGTTGGACGTTTGCCTCACTCCAAGCCGCCGGCACAATTCCTGACGAATAATACAGGCGGTATAGTCGGATCAGCACAAGGTACAACTCCGCTGCACATCTTTTGAGTGCTAAGGCTGGAACAGCGTCAGGGCCACTTGCTTTCTTAACGTCGAGTGACAACAGCTTTCGGTGCACATCGTACTGCCCAAGGCGGATATCAAGCATGGTGGTGCTGCACCGGGGTATTCTTGGTGGCTGCGTTCTTAAGCGCTTTCAGAAAAACTAGGGTGAATTCTGTGACACATATAACGTTTTTGCATGTGGTTCAGCAAATGTTTTGATGAAGACCATGTACTGGGTGATGAGGACGATGAATACTTCATAATACGCAAAAATTGTGTTTTCTAGTTAGTCTAGGTTTTTACTTATAGGTAGATATCGTCTAGAACTCGGTTTTAAAAAAAACTTTATTACTCTTCTCCACGAAATTTCCGTTGATATTTGCACCAAAAATAACTATGTAACTATACTATTTTTTTAAGTCATTCATCTCCATCTACTTCTACCGGTCCTTTTGGAAATGTATGGGGGAGGCCTATTCAGCAGGGGACGTCCTACAGCTGAGATGATGACGATGATCCATTTGACTCACAATCTCACATAACCTATCCTGGATGCAAATGAAGTACATAATATATACTATTTTGACTCTAGGATGAAGAAAACTTTTCAGTCCGACGGTATTATTTCCGAGCATCGATGACCTGAAGTAATCTATAAAGCCTTTATAAGGTCGATGAGCATAGCAATATACTAATCGTTTTGCTAAAGGAAACAAGACTTGTAGCCTTATAGAAACTTCATCTCCTCACTACTAACAAAACCAATTAATGCACCTACGCCATTCCATTAGCAGTATAGGTACCGTCAACATAACTGACAATCTCCTGGCAAATAGGAAATTACAGGGTGGCAAATCAAAGGGGGGCGGGCGGTGCGATGGCTGCATCCTAGATACCTGGGAGGTGGGAGTGTCTGGAGGTGGAGGCGGGCGTAAATGCAGTATTGATTTTATCTCGAATGGCGTTGTATTACGCAAGCAAAGTTAAGATTTCGAAGAGCATTCGAAATCATAGGTTTATAAATGATGAGTAAGGCAACGTTAGCGAACGCGCCCGCTGAAGTCGAAAACTACAATTATCCTTGTAGGTACATGTTAAAGTAATTGGGAATTATTAACAATTACATCAAGCAGTCAATCCAAAAAAAATAGGTTTAGTTTTTTTGTCAAATAAGGTGCGTGCTTTCGACGGTTTGGTAATTCTCTTGATCATACTAAGGTGGTATGGTCCTTCGGCATACTAAGGTGGTATGGTCCTTCGGCATACTAAGGTGGTATGGTCCTTCGGTATAAGGTGGTATGGTCCTTTGGTATAAGGTGGTATGGTCCTTCGGTATAAGGTGGTATGGTCCTTTGTATAAGGTGGTATGGTCCTTCGGCATACTAAGGTGGTATGGTCCTTCGGCATACTAAGGTGGTATGGTCATTCGTCATACTAAGGTGGTATAGTCCTTAGGCATACTTAAGTGGTATGGTCCTTCGGCATACTAAGGTGGTATGGTCCTTCGGCATACTAAGGTGGTATGGTCATTCGTCATACTAAGGTGGTATAGTCCTTAGGCATACTAAGGTGGTATAGTCCTTCGGCATACTAAGGTGGTATGGTCATTCGTCATACTAAGGTGGTATGGTCCTTCGGCATACTAAGGTGGTATGGTCCTTCGGCATACTAAGGTGGTATAGTCCTTCGGCATACTAAGATGGTATGGTCATTCGGCATACTAAGGTGGTATGGTCATTCGTCATACTAAGGTGGTATGGTCCTTCGGCATACTAAGGTGGTATGGTCATTCGGCATACTAAGGTGGTATGGTCATTTGTCATACTAAGGTGGTATGGTCATTCGGCATACTAAGGTGGTTTAGTCCTTCGGCATACTAAGGTGGTATAGTCCTTCGGCATACTAAGGTGGTATAGTCCTTCGGCATACCAAGGTGGTATAGTCCTTCGTCATACTAAGGTGGTATGGTCCTGCGGCATACTAAGGTGGTATGGTCATTCGTCATACTAAGGTGGTATGGTCCTTCGGCATACTAAGGTGGTATAGTCCTTCGGCATACTAAGGTGGTATGGTCCTTCGGCATACTAAGGTTGTATAGTCCTTCGGCATACTAAGGTGGTATGGTCCTTCGGCATACTAAGGTGGTATGGTCATTCGTCATACTAAGGTTGTATGGTCCTTCGTCATACTAAGGTTTTATGGTCCTTCGGCATACTAAGGTGGTATGGTCCTTCGGCATACTAAGGTGGTATGGTCCTTCGGCATGCTAAGGTGGTATGGTCATTCGGCATACTAAGGTGGTATGGTCCTTCGGCATACTAAGGTGGTATGGTCCTTCGGCATACTAAGGTGGTATGGTCCTTCGGCATGCTAAGGTGGTATGGTCCTTCGGCATACTAAGGTGGTATGGTCCTTCGGCATACTAAGGTGGTATGGTCCTTCGGCATGCTAAGGTGGTATGGTCCTTCGTCATACTAAGGTGGTATGGTCCTTCGGCATACTAAGGTGGTATGGTCCTTCGGCATACTAAGGTGGTATGGTCCTTCGGCATACTAAGGTGGTATGGTCCTTCGGCATACTAAGGTGGTATGGTCCTTCGGCATACTAAGGTGGTATGGTCCTTCGGCATACTAAGGTGGTATGGTCCTTCGGCATACTAAGGTGGTATGGTCCTTCGGCATACTAAGGTGGTATGGTCCTTCGGCATACTAAGGTGGTATGGTCCTTCGGCATACTAAGGTGGTATGGTCCTTCGGCATACTAAGGTGGTATGGTCCTTCGGCATACTAAGGTGGTATGGTCCTTCGGCATGCTAAGGTGGTATGGTCCTTCGGCATGCTAAGGTGGTATGGTCCTTCGGCATACTAAGGTGGTATGGTCCTTCCGCATACTAAGGTGGTATGGTCCTTCGGCATACTAAGGTGGTTTTGAAATTTTAGACATGATTTGGATAGGATACATCTTGTGCATTCAAATATGGAAACACGAAAGCATGTAGTCTGTAAAACAAATAATACCAAGTGAGCTTTAACATTTAAAAAACGTAGCATTTACTATGAATGGCAGTGCAATGGAAATTTCAGATCTTACTCAAATCTTGATACTTTTCAGTATGGACACATGGAAACCTATAAAGTCTTAAAGATTTAACTAAGTATAATTTAAATAAATAAAGTTTAATATAAAAAAATTAAAAAAAGATATGTTATAGTATAATGTATACCAAAAAGAGAACAAAAAAAAGATAAAGACTAATGATAAATCCGTACACAGTGATGACTCCGACGCGCATGAACATCATGTGCACAAAAGGAGACCTAAGAACGGATCATCATCTTGACGATTTAAACAGAGGAGAACATGGTAAGACAAATACCAAACATAAACTGTTATACGACATTTTACAACCGCCATCTATTCACAAAAATAGGGATGGCAGTAAGCCTTTCAATAAAAAAATATTCTATGAATTTATGTGAAATAAGTGTGAAAAGAGGTCAATCGTCGAGTCCAAGCGTTCCGGACACGTCGCGAAGTCTTCTCGTCAAAAATAACTCAGTGCCTCAAGACAAGAGTCTTCGACCAATGTGTGTTACCAGTGATGACATAATATGGCACTGAAACGTTGTCTCTTACTGTGGGCCTCATAAGTAAGCTCAAAGTCCCACAACTACCTATGGAGAGGGCTTTGCTCGGGGTTTCTCTACGTGATCGAATAAGAAATGAGAAGATCCGTAGAAGAGCGAAAGTCATCGACATAGTCCAGAAGATTAGCCAATTAAAGTGGCAGTGGGCTAGACACATAGCACGCAGAACAGATGGCCGATGAGGCCGGAAGGTTCTGGAGTGGAGACCAGGGATCGGCAAGCGCAGCGTAGGTCATCCACCGACACGGTGGACAGACGACCTGACAAAGGTTATAAGACGACGTTGGATGCAGGCCGCTTTTAATCGGTCCTTTTGGAAAATTATTTTAATATATGTATTAAATGTTCAGCAGTGGACGTCCTACGGCTGAAATGATGATGATGAATTCGAAATCGAAAACAAGAAATAAAGAAAAGGATAATAGTAAGTAGGGGAAGGAAGTTGAGAAATTGCTGCCACCATGCATAAACTCATATGTGACTGATACCTAACAATGTTCCAACTATAGTAGATCCAACCGTTTATCCTCTTTTTGACAGCACCAATAGAACGTAACATGACGATGTTACGCAAAAGTTAACTTATAAATGCGAGGTTTTAAAAATATGACAACTGCTTAAATTTGCTCCTTGATCCCGTATAATAATCATCTTTCACAAAATGAGTCCATAAGTGCAGTAGTTTTTTTATAAATTCCATAAAATAACAAACGTTTTTAAAAAATTACGTTCTATGGCTATCAACATAGTGATGTTACGAAGTTACGATTGAGATATCGATATTGTTTATGAACTATTTTTACACGGGTGTTTTCCGTTCTCGGCACATAATATCGGATTTATTTTTATGTAAAACCGTTATATTGATGCGCCTCAGGAAAACATACAGCATTATTTGAAGACGTGTTTATCTCCTGGTGTATATCCAAAAAAGAACAAGGTTATGATGACTATGATGATTACAAGTACAAGTCATACTTGACGAAGCTGTTACCGGTTAAATCTGGGATGGCCAGCGAGCAACACGGAAGGGAGTAGGCATACACAGCGTTTCCCCTCTGTCAAAGTACAAGTCCGCATGGACCATGGAGTTTGATAATATACTGTGGGGTGAGGGCGGGGCTAGATTTGTGAATGGTGCTTTATTTTTTATGTGTTAGTGATTTGGTTGTGTGAGTATGATCGGCAATGGATCGGTACAGGTATGTTTTGTATGTAATAGTGCGGCTTTGCGCTAGTGTGCAACTTCCCCTCCCGCAAGAAATGACAGAAAGATTTGAACAATATTTTTTAGCTAAGGCTACTCCCTTCCGTGTTGCTCGCTGGGGATGGCAGACATTAAAGTCTGCCGTTTGGTACCAGAAAATAGTAAAGTTTGAGCAACCCCAATTCCAATTTAAGCAAACGAAATCTAATCTTTTATTTTTATTTATTTATTAATCAAAATCAGATTCATCGTTGCTGTCACTCGAGCTATTGCCGACATTTATAATTAATTGTTGACTCATATAATCTATCGCCACGTGTTTATCCCAATCTGCCATTATAGTTTCTTGTGTTTTTTGAATTACATTTTGCCAGCTTTCCGCAGTTACTTTCACACATGCATTTTTTAATAAATTTACCATTTTGTTTGCCGTGAATGGGGGTTTTGTGTTATTTCTAGCAGCGTGTCCTTTAACTTGAGCCCATATTAATTCAATGGCATTGTATTGACAATGATAGGGTGGAAGTCTAAGAACCCAATGACCATGTTCTGCAGCTATTTCGTCGATCACATATCGTTTTGGGAAGTGTTTTTTTGTTCGTAATATATTTAGTAATTGTACTTTTAGTAAGGAGTTATCAACATTTTCACCATGTCGTTGAAGCCAGTCAATGATTACTTGTTTTTTGTCGGCCTGGGTCGGCATTTTATCAATTTGGCGTGAGTGATAGGATGCGTTATCCATAATAATAACTGACGGTTCTTCCAATGATTGTACCATTTCCTTAAACCAACTTTCGTAAACCTCAGAATTCATTTCTTCGTGGTACTCAACTGTTTTTTTGGATTTAAAGGCCAACAAAGCATCTGGCATGAATCCTTTCACAGACCCTGCATGGCAAATGATTAGACGTTCTCCTTTTCCCATCGGTACTGAGGTAGTGGAAGCAGCGGTGTCATCAGTCCAGCTCTTAGACACTGTGTGGTTCGCATTCAGCCAAGTTTCGTCAGTGAAAACAACATTTGACCAATCTGTAATTTTTTTGGCTTCGCTCAAAAATTCGCAACGAGCAAAAGCTACGTCGCGACGCTCCATCAATATTTTGCGTTTGTCCGATTTTTTATAAGTAAATCCAATTTCATTCAAGACCTTTACCAATGACGATTTTTGACCTCGGAACAAATCACATTCACGCAAAGAAGCAACAAGTTTTTTAAGTGTTGGAACTTCTTTACGTAAGTAATAGTTATATATATGACGGCGTATAGCGTCTGCGTCAAAGTTGTCAACCGAAGTCACACGACGTGGTTGGCGTTTTTTCTTCGGCGTACGAAGCTTATTCTCCTGCATGCCGCTTGTTCCGTAGGCTTCGGTAGTAATTTTTGTAATCGTAGATGCACTAATACCTAACGCGGCCGCAACGCGCTCTCTCACTTGCGACAATGGTAAAAGCGGGCCGCCATTTTGATACTCTGCTTCAAAGTAATTACGAAGCTTGATCACCATTTCTCTCGTCTGTCCTTTCAGCACTGATCCTTTCGGCATTTTATAGTTCCAATATAAAACTCAGCAAATAATTACTAGCACGGGCGTCTTGTTGCGAGTGACAGTGACAAATACAAAACGGCGGTGGACCATTGAGTTTTACTACCTTGATAAAATACTACTGCTTACCCATAGACAAAAAAATTGGCAGTCATAGGAATTGCCGATAGAAGTGAAAACTTATAACTCAGAATTTGATAGCTTACCTTGGAAACTACACGGGTGTAACCGGACGGCGTGGCCTCGCCATCTGGGCATGGCCATCTAGAAATGCGTCAGCATTTCCCATTGGCTGATGCGTTTCTAGATGGCCATGCCATGACGGCCTGTCCACGCCCTTTCAACATTCCCCATTGGCTGACGTATTTCTAGATGGCCAATAGCCATGGTCATGGCGCCATTCCTAGGACTATTCTCTTTCCGCACAGACTCGATAGAAAAATGAATCGAAATCGTGTCCACTATAATCACTTGGTCACAACACTTTAACTGACAAATTAGATCTGTCAAAAAGAGGATAAACGGTTGGATCTACTATAGTACGTACAATTCAAATTTATTTATTACATAGAGGTTTTAAGTAATTGAATTGACAACAGGAAAATGATAAACTTTATTAATTGATTTACGATTATTTATGGCATTTAAGCTAAAAAAAGTATTTTTAGTTTTAAAATCTTTTCTTATTACTTCTTGGCAAGTTTCGGTATTGTAGACTTGATGTGGCTGTACTTATTTTTGGAGCTACTGCTGAGGGTTGGAATTGGTTCTGGTGGGAGTACGTACTGCAGTTACTATTTTTGGTTTGTATATAACTGCAATAATACAATGAGTAGTTGTTAGTTTGGTTATGAACAAGAAAACTTTTATTTTTACATTTTAACAAGTACTTTTTGAAAAATTTAATACCGACTTCCATTCTATTCAGTTATTGGTGTTGTAACAACCCCCCCAATTTTACTTTTTTATTCTAATAATTCGTTATGGCCAATGATCGTCTAGTCTAGGAGGACCCTAACACTGTGTACCGCTGCTGTAACCTTGCTCTTTTCGGAAAGAATTGAAACAGAGAAAACTATTCAGAACTATAGATGCCCAGAGAAACCAAAAGCAACGGCTAGGTATTCTATTACGATGGATAACCTACTACTACATTACAATAACTGAATTGCTAGCTGATAACTATAAATTTCGATGAACATACTAGATTGCAAATACTTGGTTCCTACAATCTGACTGACTGAGCTGATCCAAGATTTCTAGCTTATGTACTTGATTTGACTTCTAATCGTGGAAGATATTAATCATCAATATAAGTTTCTGAATATAAGGTCTATGTTATTTGACCATAGAACATAGAAATAGCAAATTATTTGCAAGTTTTACTATATAATTATTAGCTTGCAAAACTATCTGTTAAATATGATAAATCAGTTTTGATTAGTGAAATAATATATAAACAACTCCATTAAATAATATCAGATATTCGCAAGATATTAGTTATTATTAATAACAGTTACAAATCTGTTAATTATATAACTAGCTTTCATTATAGATTTATGTTTGTTGCTATGAGCATTTAGCTGTTGATAAGATTGATATAATCTCTTGCAGACTAAGTGTCTCTATAATATGTACTATTTGTTTCGTTTATGAAAACTGCTAGGAAATAAATATGAAACTTTAATGTGTTTTAGAAATCTCTTGTGATCAGCAACTACTACGCTGATTATCCAATTCCTTTAGATAAATATTATCAGCCACTATTCCCTGAATAGTTTAATTGTTCAAGTTTAATCATTTACTTGTTTACTGAAAGCAATATATGGGAAATAATAACAGTGACTTAGAGAAATCTCTAGACCCTTGTTTGTGGTTTACAAGAATTCTCAAGGTGCTGCATTGCTTGACCAAGTTTGATAAGATTTACCACATACATAAATCTCCTTTTTATACGAGATTGCGATACTTAGATTACTAGTGTTTTACATGTCATGTCATCTATTGAACCATTGTAGGAAAAGCAATTATTTTAAATACTTAAGTATTAGCAGAATCTTTGTTGTATTGGTTAGCTCAATACTAGAAGGCATATATTGATTATGATGATTATTATAATAGTTAGCTTTATTTTGCCGAGCAAATTAATGATAGATATCTCTACAATTTAAAGATATAATATATTTCATTAATTTCCATATTGTAAGTAATTAGTTTGATTTCTTTAGATTTGCCGTAGAATTCTAGATTTATTATGATTTAGATAGTAGGATTCTTGGCATGTTCAAGGCTTACAACTCGAATGCTGGATTAAGAGTACTCTTTACTGTTACACAAATGTTCTCCATCATGCCAAGAACCTCTTCTATTTACCCCAAAATTAGTAAGGCCTTACTAAGTCCGTTTGGTAGTTTTCCAAATGTAGAGTTTGCGTCTATAAGCGATTATGATCTTATTTATCTCTTCTTAATTTATCATTACGAATTATCACTTGATTCTAAATATTACATTTGATACTTTCAGCAAATAATTCAATTGCTATAATTTATTACCGCATTTTCATGCTAGGATCAGAGTAGACAATCTAGCCCAAACTCGATTCATTAGCAAATATATAATATATTATTGCAACAAATACAATACATTTAATTTGAACTAATATTTCTATATTCCTTTGCAGTCAAATATTTCTGTATTCCTTACTTTATACTGATTAAAAATACATTTATTTTGTCATTTTTATTTCGTAGTTAGTCTTTAGTTTCTAAGTCTAGCATACTAATAGATTGTATTGATGAATTCATTATTGAAACCTACGTCTCTAGTGGTAGACACCACTAGCGCGTGAATTTACTTATTTGCTCCCGATTGAACCATCACGAAGTTAATGTATATCCCGGTAAACAAAAATACTATTTCCTAGACCTACTTCGGTCCTAAATAAATTCCTAGTCTGATAAAATGTGTGTAACTCCCCAACAAACCCCCTAAAGGTAATTGCGCATGAGCTTTCATCCCCCTGATAGGATGGCTCAAGTTTGATCCCTAACTAGCCTCTACAGTTCGGTGCCAAGCCGAGAATAGAACCTATGGCCCCTAGGGTGTCCAACTCCACGCACGGAAATAGTCGCGCGACTATACCGCTATAGCCGAAGCTATGGAAGGCTGCAGAGCGACGTTCTAGCATGAGAGGAAATAAATACATATAATACATAGAAGACACTTCCACTGGAATGTTCTTTCCAATCGAAGTGAGGAGCAGTTAATCGTACCCATTGCAATAGGTTAAAGCGATTGTTGGCTCGCTCCCAAAAGTGTCCAACTCTAAGGATTGGGCGTTCCCTATCGAGGTGGATCTTAGTTGTCACCGTGAGGTATCCAACCCACGTCCGGAACCATGTCCGTAGCAGAATATATTACCTCACGGAAGTTCGAGAATTTAATAAGCATTTTCTCGGTCTTCCTACTGCTTATATACTTTCTCAAACTTGACAGTGACGCCGATTTGAGGCCGATAGGTATCCAATCATAGCCCTTTCTATCGGCGTCAAAACGGCTTCAGATCCACCTCAGCCAATCTCTGCCTTCCAGCTAATCCCTATTCTAATTTCAAATTCTCATCAAAATCCGCTCATGACAACACATATTTTGAATCTCGAATGACGCCGATCAGAGGTACGTAGATCCAATCAAAGCCCTTTCTATCGGCTTCAGATCGGCGTCAATACTCATTTGTTTTAGGGTTCATTTCGATGAAGCAAACTCAAATACACGGACACACAACGAAAATGTGTTCCTCACATAACTTTGTATGGTTAGAAATATCAATGCTGCTTATTTTCATGGTAATTTTATTTATTTTGCTTGTAACTTTTATGTATTTAAAGGATTACTCAACATTTCCTTTTACTTGAAGTAACTTATCAGTTCTATCTGAACAATCGATTTAAATGGTTAATACATAGAATATCTTGATAGCTTAAATATTCTAAGCTGCTTATCATTTTCAGTAAGTACCTATAGTCTTGCTATAAGAAATACCTAACATCTAAATCTCAATATTACACATTAACGCTTTCTTCTACTTTTGATTGTCTAAATTTCATCAATATTTGTTCATACCAAGATGCTTTTTAAATGTATCTATATTTGTGAATCGTGACGGAATCCTCATCCAGAGCCTGTTCCGTTACAGTGTCTAACTCAAAGACCGAATTTGATAAATTTTAAATGGGACCAAATGAGGCTAAATGAGACCCCTGACCCTGAGGCTTGCCTTAATTGGCCGTCTGGGGGAGGAGACGCAAGAGCAAGTCACAAAAAGCTCCAAGGGTGGAAGTGTTAAAGGGCATAACGCCGGTAGTAGCGCTCTAGTGAAACCGCAGCACACCTCTCAACACCCTTCAGCCATCCACACCGACGTTGCCCCTTTTGTCACCATTGATGGTGGCTCTTATGGGGGGCCCGTTTAGTGGGTGGCAAGACACAACCTGCCTAAATATTTTAAATGAGACTGAAATTGGCAGGTGCCGTAGTCTCGTCCATAGCCCACTATCTCCCGTACCACTAATAAGTACATATCAATAGCCATGCCATTTTACCCATTTTTGTAATCGATATACCATGTTACCCTTCATCCAAAATGTCTGTTTTTTTACTACATTGTATTTTTATACCAAACGGGCCTCTAAGTGTTGGCCACAGCCCCACTTATGCCTTTGTAAAGGACCGGGTGAAACCCGTGAAATGGTTGAAATAAAAATAATAATAATAATCATTCACCAGCATCTTGCCCTCTTATATGACCTTATTGAGTCTGAGGTGCTGTACTATAAGTACGCACCTACGCCTGTTCTTGATAACGGTCATGCTACTCTTTATTGGGATCGATCTATAATCACGGACAGAACTATTGTTGCCAATAAGCCTGACATCGTGGTGATCGATCGATCTCAGCGCCGGGTAATGCTTGTTGACGTCACCATTCCTCATGATGAGAACCTCGTGAAGGCTGAGAAGGACAAGCTTAGCTAGTCCCTTGACTTGGCTCATGAGGTGACCGCCATGTGGGATGTTGATTCAACAATAATTGTCCCGATAGTGGTTTCAGCAAACGGCCTTATAGCAAAAAGCCTCGACCGACATCTTAAGAGGCTTTCGCTAGATGGTTGGATCAAGGGACAGATACAGAAGGCAGTACTTCTTGACACGGCACCTATTGTCAGGAGGTTCCTCAGTCTGCAGCCCTAACCACTGGTAGTTTGGGTCATGCCCCGCTGCCGATGGCAATCTAGGATTAGGGTTTTTACAATGTTTTTACTAATTAATTTTTATTGTGTATAGAAATATTGTAAAAAATGTAATTTTAAGAAAAGGAAATAAATAAAGTGGATAATAATAATAATAATAATGGTGCCTCATTCATGGTTGGTAAGGGTTTTGGAGTTATATAAAATTTATTCAACTTTAAAATTCTTCTTAACTACATGCATGGGGCAGTGGACCACAGTTCTTCATCAACCAAGATGTAGAGACAGTGTCATTGATCCGCGGGAGTTGATAAGGATAGAACGAGGCATTTTTCAGGGTGACAGTCTCAGTCCTTTATGGTTATGCCTAGCATTGAATCCACTCAGCACTTTACTGAAGGATTTAATGCTAGGCTACCGACTTCGGAGAGAGGGTGAGGTTATTTCTCATCTGTTGTACATGGATGACCTCAAGCTTTATGCGACGAAATGCCAAGATTTGTTGGACTTACTGAAAATTACTGAAAATTCAGTTCAGTAATGCCATCAGATTGGAGTTTGGTATTGATAAGTGTGCAGTCATGCATGTACAACGGGGAAAGTTGTAAATTCTACAAATTTACAGCTTTCTGAGACAATACCTATCAGATCTCTCTGCGAAGCCGAAACCTATAAATATCTTGGTATGTCACAGTCATTGGGTATCACGGACAAGGACATTAAGCAGTCAGTGAAGGATCGCTTCTTTTGTCGCCTGACAAAACTACTTAATAGTCTTTTGTCCGGTGGTAATAAGGTGCTTGCCTTTAATGGTTGGTTGATGCCCTTACTCACTCATATACTCCTTTGGCATATTAAGATGAACACAAACTGAGCTGGAAGCCCTGGATAGGAAGGTCCGTCAACAGCTCACGACACACCGCATGTTACACCCACGTTCGTCTGTAATGAGACTGTACATCCCGCGGAAGTTGGGGGGTCGTGGCTTTTTAAATGCCAAAAACCTCCACAACCGCGAGGTGCGCAGTCTCAGGGATTTTTTCGGCAACACCGAATATGGATTGCATCGCGATGTCGTAGCAGTTGATAGGGGCTTCACGCCCCTTTCCTTGGCAAATGAGAACTGGCGCAAACCAGTGGTACTAAACACTGATGATCGCAAAGACGTATGGAAAGGCAAGGAGCTGCACGGTCGATTCTATCGAGCCCTTATAAGGCCTGATGTGGACCTACGTGCATCGGTGAACTGGCTACGCTTTGGTGACCTCTTTGGGGAAACAGAAGGTTTTGTCTGTGCAATTGCTGATGAAGTTATCAAGACGAACAACTACCGGAAATATATTATGAAGGACGGTACGATCGACATTTGTCGGGCATGCCGCCGTCCTGGAGAAACACTCCGTCATATTATTTCCGGATGCTCTCATCTTGCTAACGGAGAGTACTTGCACAGACATAATCAAGTAGCCAGGATCATCCATCAGCAACTTGCCCTTTAATATAATCTTGTCGAGTCAGAAGTGTCGTACTATGCCAGTGCACCTATATACTATGCACCTATGCCAGTTCTTGAAAACAGTCGTGTTACGCTCTATTGGGATCGATCTATCATCACGGATAGGACTATTATTGCCAATAGGCCTGATATCGTGATAGTAGATCGATCTCAACGCCGAGCAGTGCTCATTGACATCACCATTCCGCATGACGAGAACCTCGTGAAAGCCGAGAAGGACAAACTCAGCAAGTACCTGGACTTGGCTGACGAGATTACCGCCATGTGGGATGTGGACTCAACGATCATAGTTCCGATAGTTGTTTCGGCAAACGGCTTAATAGCAAAGAGTCTCGACCAACATCTCAAGAGGCTCTCACTTGATGGTTGGATCAACGGTCAGATACAGAAGACAGTACTCCTGGACACGGCACGCATCGTCAGGAGGTTCCTCACTCTGCAGTCCTGACCACCGGTAGCTTGGGCCCTGCCCCGCTACTGGCGGAAAGCTAGGTTTAGGTTTTTATAATAATTTTATATTGTTTTATTCAAATAATATTAAAATGTAAATTTAAGAGAAGAAAATAAATAAAGAAATAATAATACATTTTTATTTACGAGAAATGTAGGTACAGTAGTTCTTATAGTTAAAATAGAAAGAATCCATTACATTCTGCCTCATCAAGGCGTGCAAAAATAGTTTTAAGTACAATTTTAAAATAAAGTATTGAAATGTATGAACCTACCAAATTTATTAATAACAATGTCAAACCTTATATGTATTGATGCAAACAAATTGAAAACCGATTAAGATTACATAGAAATTATATTAGTCACATAGAAGTCTGCTTAAATTTTTATGTCAATATCAAAATTGTAAAATATTAAATGTCAGCAAAGTTAATTTTTATAAGTCAAATATTCCTTAACATCATAAAAACACTTGTCTAGTAACCATATTTTTAATTTCAATTTAAATATGTTTAAAGGTAGATCATTGAAATCATTTGGCAGTTTATTGAAAAGCGTAATGCCATGATAATAAACATTGCGTTTGACAAGGTCCAGACGACATGGTACATACAGTCTGTGTTTGTGCCTGGTATTCCTGGCTAGAGTATCCGAATGTTTTTTGAAATAATGAGGATATTGTTCCATAAATACACAAATGTCCCTTATGTACATGCACGCTAATGGGAGTATGTGAAACCTTTTAAATAAAGATTTGCAGCTATCCGTACTCCATGCTCCACAGATGGCTCGTACACATTTTTTCTGTATCCTAAAGGCTTTCTGTATATCAACCGAGTTCCCCCACAGAATTAACCCATAAGCTAACACCGATGAAACGTAACCGTGATAGGCTCCCAGTGCTGCATTAATAGATACTCTTTGTCTAAGCTGTTTTATTGCATAAATAAACTTATTTAATTAGTCATACAAACATGTTATATGTGTCTTCCAATTACAATGCTGATCTAGCCAAATCCCTAAAAATTTTGCTGTCTCAACTTCTGCAATTGGAGTATTATTACGTTGTATCTCTAATTTTTCCTTTAACTGGCGACAGGTCACAAACTGTACTATACTAGTTTTACCGAGATTAACTTGCAGGTTATTTTTATTTACCCAGTTAATTGTATTATTTAAAGTATTATTAATTTCTCTTTCGAATGTCAATTTATTTTCTCCCCTTACAATAATCGTGGTCTCGTCAGCAAATAATATTGTTTTATGTCTCGTTATATCAGTCGCTCGACGTCACTCGTCCCGTTCGCGCGTGCTCGTAAGATCATCTTGCGAAAATGTCGAGTTCTAAAACTGTTAAGTGTACGACGTGTAATATCGTTATTAATGAACTTTTAGCTTTTGTGCTAAATAAAATAGATGTCATGGACAATGAGAGCCTCATTAGAATATGTGCAAGTGGTTTTTCTTTGGAAGATATTGACGAAGCAAAATCGTTACTTTTCGAATCATTGTCGATGGGCAATCGCAAAATATCAAGACGAAAGGAGAAAAAGCATAAGGATTTAGAGGATATCATAACTTTGTTTAAGAATACAGACAGCGAGCTTGTCCCATTGTTTGTTGCGAAAGATTTGGCAAAATTACCCCCAATAAATTTTGATCATATCGATGTCACAGGATTGCTCAAGAAATTGCTAGTCTTACAAGAAGATGTGAAAAATAGTAAATCTACATATGCAACTGTTCTAGAAGTGGAGGCAATAAAATCGGAGCTACACCATTGCAAGTACGGGTCTGTAGTTAACTTATCAGATAATAACGTAAACAAACGCAGGCGAGGAGCGTTTTGTTTGGATAGCGGGCCGGTAGGCATATCCCCCGTCTTCGAACGGAACACTGAGTCGACACAGAGACCGCGCGATAAGAGTACACCGAATGCGTTGTCTCTTTCATTCGAGCGTGCGGCTGAGTCCTCTGTGAGCGAGAGCGGTATAAAGTTAAGGCACGGATTGGATATCGATGGAAAACAGAATGTCTTGTCAAGTAATGTTTCGCGATCAGCTGAGATAGAGGTGAATGAAATTTTGTCGGTATCTAAAGCGGATAATGCGCTGGGAAAACGCCAAACTATGGCGGAAATTTTACAGCAAGGTGGAGAATTCAAGGATAAAGTTGACGAAAAGTGGATTCTGGTACAGAAAAAACGTCTACGAAATCGTTTTGTTGGAGAACTGGGCAAGGCAGAACCTTTGAGTAACTTTAAGGCAGCTGACACCAAAGTGCCTCTGTTTATATCGAATGTGCATAAGGATATAGCAGAGTCTGACATAATTGAGTATATACATCAGAAAACTCAAGAAAGACTTCATCTTTATCTTGATAATACAATTTGGCCCGATGGAATTTCATTCCGTCGTTTCGTGGACATGAGAAGTGGGTTGGATATACAAAGATTTAATGGATCACGACCAAAGTAGTACATTGATTAGTTTTAACTGCAAAAATGTTAAAAGGAGTGTGGAATGTGTGAGAGCGCTGTGCAGGAGCGCGGACCTTGTGGCGCTCCAAGAAACATGGCTTGTGCCGCAGGACCTGCCGTTCCTAGGCTCTATTGATTCTGAGTTCAGTTTCACCGGCAAGTCTGCGATGGACCTATCGTCTGGGGTCAGGAAGGGTAGACCTTTCGGAGGTGTAGCTATTTTATGGCGTAAAAGTGCTTTTCCAAATGTGTCAATTGTGAAATGTGAAAGTGATAGAATTGCAGCGATAAGAGCGGTTACTAGTAACAAACGGGAAATGATTTTTATTTGTGTGTATATGCGTACAGATCAGTCGGAAAATCTACCGATATTCACCGATTGTCTCGGGGAAGTAAGTGCTATAGTACAACAAAACTATATTGAATCAGTGTTTATACTTGGAGATTTTAATGCTCATCCCTCGACTCCATTTTGTGAAGAATTGCGTAATTTCTGTGTGGATAATAACTGGCTATGCGCTGATATGCTTAAACTTGTTGAATTGTCTGATACCTATACATTTCTTAGTGAAGCTCATGGCTATAAGCGTTGGCTAGATCACTGCGTGGTTACACAATCCGCTTGGAAAACAATAAATAGTATAAGTATAGACTATGGAGTGTATTGGTCGGACCATTTGCCAATAATAATTAAATGCAATCTTGACATTATTAAAACTAAATGTATTTTTGATAATTTGACATATAATAATATTATTTGGGGTAACAGAGAGGCAGTAGAAGTAGATATTTATCTTGACATGTGTAATAATAAGCTAAAAACTATACACTTTCCAAGTGAACTTCATGATTGCGCTGACAACATGTGTAATAACTTAAAACATAGACATATTATTGAAAACTTATATAGTGACATTGTAAACATATTATGTGAGGCATCTAAGCAAAGTAAGAGACCTAGAAAAGTTAAAAAGGGTAAGACTGTGTTGGGATGGAACAAGTATGTAAGAGGAGCTCATGACCAGGCTAGGATAGCATATCAAATGTACCTTTTGCATGGGAAGCCTGAAAATGGACCCATTTATGACACAATGTACACTAATCGTAAAATTTTCAAATCTAGGCTCAAGTTTTGTCAAAATCACCAAGATCAGATAAAAATGGACATATTAGCATCTAATGTAAAGGGTAAAAATTTTCGAGCTTTCTGGAAAGGGACTAAGAAACTGAACTGTAAGCTCAGCCTGCCAGTTAGTGTAAATGGGGTTTCAGAGCCTAAAGAAATAGGTAATCATTTTAAAGACTATTTTAATGTTCACACTTCATCCGCTTCCAATCTTTCGGCGGCTGGTGTTGAGATCAGCGATACTATTGGAAAACCAATCGGTTTCACTGGTAAGGATGTCGAAAGAGTTATTAAAAATATGAAAAGAGGTAAATCACCAGGAAGTGACGGTCTCAGCATCGAGCATCTGCAGAATGGGAGTAATCATGTTTATAGAGTTCTAGCCATGCTATTTACATTTTGTATGCGCCACTCATACTTACCGCCCAAGATGATAGAAACTATTGTTGTGCCTATAGCAAAAAATGCTACTGGGGATGTGACGGACTTACATAATTATAGACCTATCTCCTTGGCTACTGTTATTGCGAGTTCGATGGTCTGCTTGATGCAAATCTTGCAAAGCATGTTGTACTGCATGATGCACAATTTGGCTTCCGAGAGACTCTTTCAACTGAAAGTGCTATTTTGACACTTAAGAACACTGTGTCATATTATGTAAATAGAAAAACACCTATATACGCTTGCTTTTTAGACCTTTCGAAAGCTTTTGACTTAGTAAATTACAATAGTTCCTCTGGAACTCATACAATTTTTTTCATTTTGGTATACAAATCAGATAAATGAAACATGTATGTTAACCAACTGATCGATGAGCTCAGCAACTGCCATATCGAGTGTCATATTGATGATATCTGCGTTAATAACATCAGCTACGCGGACGATATGGTGTTGCTGAGCACGTCGGTTGGCAGTTTAAGGAAACTTCTCGGAATCTGCGAGTCCTACGCTGTAGCTCATGGCTTAAGGTACAACGCAAAGAAAAGTGAGTATATGGTCATCAGAGGTAAAAATAAGGAGCCTGAGCATATACCACCTGTTCATCTGAGCGGTGTATCTTTGGCTCGTGTCACGCAATTTAGGTACCTAGGGCACATAGTGACAGAGACTTTGAGTGACGATGCAGATATCGAGAGGGAACGGAGAGCATTGTCAGTGCGTGCAAACATGTTGGTACATAGGTTTGCGCGGTGTTCAGTAGATGTTAAAGTTATACTGTTTAAAGCCTACTGTCAGAATTTTTATACCAGCGCACTATGGACTAACTACACACAAAAAACCTATAATGCTATCCGCATACAGTATAATAATGCCTTTAGGATTCTGGTGAGGCTGCCTCGATTTTGCAGCGCCTCGGGCATGTTTGCCGATGCGAGGACAGATGACTTTTATGCCATTATGCGCAAAAAGTCAGGCTCATTATTACGCCGAATTCGAGGCAGCACCAACAGAATCCTAGAGATGATTACCGAGCGACCAGAGTCTGCAGTGCTGGGCAGTTTAGAAGTTTGCATGTCACAGGGTACTCGTAGTTATTCTAACTAGCTGCGGCTCGCGGTTTTTCCCTCGTGGTGATGAATGATCATTAAAAGTATTATATTAAGTGTTACTCCCATCTATCTATCTACCAAATTTCATTCAAATCCGTTAAGCTGTTATGCTGATTAAAAAATAACAAACACCCACCCAAACTTTTACATTTATATGTTATTGTTATTAGTTAATCTTTTATTAATTGAATTTATAATTATTGTTTGTAATGGTATTTATGTGAATAATTTAATAATGTCTATCTGAACTAAATTAAAAATACTGATTATTTTAACTAACTTAGATGTAAGACTATGTGTATGTACCTTTACTAATAATATGAACAGATATTAGTCTGAAATAAATAAATTCTATTCTATTCTATTAGGTAGGTCATTTATATACAAAAGAAATAATAACAGGCCAATAATGCTGCCTTGTGGAACTCCAAATTTGTTAAGTCTAAAGTTTGATCGCACATTTGATTTTTTACGACCTATGATTTTAGATACCTCAACACATTGTAGGCGATCATTTAAATAGCTATGAAGCCATTCGTTTGCTTTCCCTCTAATACCATATTTCTGAAGTTTGTAGAGCAGTAGTTTGTGGTCAACAAAATCAAAAGCCTTAGACATATCTAACATAAGTGATACAGGAACGTCTTAATGGCTTCCGTGATCTCTTTTATAACGTTAAAGCACGCTAAGGTAGTAGTGCTATTTTTCCTGAAATCGAATTATTCTGTTTTAAGAATGTCATGCGTAGTTACATAGTTTTGGAGTCTTCTGTCAACATAATTTTATTAAATATTTTTGAACGAACAGGTAATAGTGCTACCGGTCTGTAATTTTTCACGTCAGTTTTGATAACTTTTTTAAAAAGTGGCTTCACTATAGACATTTTTAACATGTCGGGAAAATTTCCCTCTTCAAAAGATCTATTTATAATGTCACTTAGTGGTTTACAAATATAATGGGCACTAAGCTTAATTATTCTGGTATTGAGGCCATCTATTCCTACTGAGTTTGTGTTTTTAAGATGGTTAATAACTTTAAAACTTCCATTGCGTCCGTTGGTTGGAGAAATATAGATGATGAAATGCTCGATTGCATGTACGTATTAATGTCAGTTGATAGAAAATTTAAATTAGTATTATTAGTTATGTCTATAAAGTATTTATTAAATATCTTGGTAATTTCAAGTGGATTCGTATATGTCAACTGGTCTTCTATAATGCTATCTATTTGCTTAATCGATTGTATCTCACCTATATTCTCCTTTATGACATCCCATACGGCTTTACATGTGTTGGTGCTATTTCGTATATATTTGATACTTTGTACTTCTTGTGATTTAAGCATACATTTTCTAAGTACTTTGTTATAGCTCTTGTATTTTTTAGCAAGTATTTTATTGTTGGAGCATGCAAGTATGCATGCGTTTAAGTATAAAAATCGTTTCTTTATGCATGATTTTTTTAAGCCTTTTGTAAGCCATGCACACTTTTTAGTTCTGTTCGTTTTTCTTATACGATATACTGGAAAGCACAGGTTGAAAAATAGAACATATAAATCATGAAAGTAGACAAAAGCATCATTTAGTGACCGGCGACCGTCGGAAATTACTGAGAAAAATAAAGCTGCTAAGCAATTACAGAATTTCCTTTAGTTTTCTTCACTAAAATCTCTTCTTTCCTCAAACCAAAAAACTGTTTCACTTTTTTTTGTGATGGGGTCTTTTATGCTTTGCCCAGTTGCGTGATCTGATAGTGCCAGATAGTGGACTTGCCCGTTTACATTTTTCATATTACTCGCAAACCACAGACCATATAACCACTTGACTGCTCATACGGCTTCCCCTCAGCTGCCAAGACTATGACAATAAAAAGCTAACGTATCGAACCAACACGTCAGTACCAATTTGACTGAGCGTGGAGAACAAGCGGATGAAAAATTTTTAAAACTAATTCAATTATGCCTTATTGTTCAGTAAAGTGGTACCGAAAAAACAGGTAGACATCCAGGTATGCAAAGGATGGAATTAAATTTCACAGATCATTTTAGTTTATTAATTATTGGAAGAAAACAAAATACATAAATGAAATAATTAAACAGAGTGTCAAAAATAAAAAAAATATGGGAACGCGTTGATGTTTTTTGCCATCCCGTACTGTTCTTTGCAGTTGTAGATAACGCCGTCTCTTTTATTCACTGGCACGTGTAAATTAGTGCGGTACTCCAATATTAACTGGCAATTTATCGATTGTATATATCGACTGTGAGGAAAATAATTCTTCTATACAATATATTCGGTGTTTGATTTATATTTAGTTATACCTTCAAGTTATCATCAATTATGTAGTAACATTTATATATCTTTATAGTATTAATTTTATAAGCACTAACGCCTGCTTTAGCGATCTCAAACATTGAAATTTTAACAACAACAATTACAAGGGCTGCGATGTCAATACGAAATTTTTAGTATTTCTAAATAATGCTTCTTTCGGTTGGATGGCACTGTTAAACTGTCCAATGGATGTCGCTCCGTCCCGCAAGACGGTTAGTCAAATAGAGAGTTAAAATTCTATGCTCGGACCAGAACCTCGGTGGCCTAGTTGGTCAATGGCGTCTGACACGGAGAGTCAGAAGACGCGGGTTCGAATCCCGTCTGAGGATGGAATTTTTCTCTCTATAAATTTTAATTTTTATATATCTTATCTATTAATAATGTCAATAAACACGCGAAAAAAACCCGAGTGTAATATGAAACATAATAATAATGTTCTTAAAATGAAGTACTATGGACATATACTTAATATATTTTTAAATAAAATCACTATACCTAGCACCTACTCCGTTTGTGCCTCTTTAAGTGACTATTTAGTTTGACTAATTGGATAATTCTACTACTTCTTCTCTGCTCAGCTGGCATCTTTTTATATGATTTAGATATACACACATAGCTATTTTTGACAATAACATGGAACCGGCTTCTATAATTTGTAGGTCTCGTCCTTACATTGACAAATTTTACGGTAGTACAAATCCAGTATTGTATAGAATGAGGTGTTGTATCCTTGTATCCTAATGACTGTATAATATACAGTGCCGAAAAAGTATATAAATATAATCTAATTGTTTGTTTAAAATCATTACTTAATCACATTTTGTGTAAAGGCTTTGGATACTTGGACAATTAAAACTATTTTAAAATTATAACGATGTTGTTTTACTGTGGTAAAAAATATATAATTATTAGATGGTGGTATTAAGTAAGTACTTTCATAATGAATAATCAGTAAGAATACGATAAACAGACAGTGATAACTATTTTTAAAACGCAAAATATACATACTCAGATCAATGTGTTCTGTTTCGCCGTGAAACATCGAATGAATTATTAAGATAATTTCATTAATAGAAGTTTTTTTACATAACCTTATTTGCTTACTACTTACATACACATTTCAGATTTTTGTACAGTTAAGGTAAACGATAATTTGTAGTGAACTTTATCGACAACTAAGGTGATTACATGCTGTACAACAACACTATTTAGGTACTATGAGTAGAGCTACATTTTGAGCCAGCCAATCAAAATCCTTTTTTGTACGTAGCCCCCCGACCCGCAATGGTGACTTGTGTTATTAGAAGAAATTGAACTACACGCAGTCAAGTGGTTATATGGTCTGTGTCTCAAACAGATCTAAACAAGCACTGTTTCGAGTAGGTGTTTTGATATGGATTTCCATATATCATCAGGTATCGAAAAAGAAGCATTAAACCATATTTATACTAAAGACTAAAACCATTCAATTAACTAGGTGACCCGCCAGCAGTTTCGCTTGCTTGAAAATGTGAAGATTTCATTATGAAAAACTTTTGAAGAAAAACTTAGACCCATGATAGAAAATTATGAAAAACTAAAATTTTTCACTAAATTTTTAACATGGCTAGTACACCGAAACGTATTAAGCCCCATTCAGTCACCGTAGCGACTTTCAACGCTGACGGCCTCTCTAGTCAAAGGGACGAAGTTCATGAATTCTGCAAGACCCATCAGGTCGATATCTTATGCGTGCAGGAGACATTTCTGAAACCAGGTACAGCGAACCCTAGGTTTGCAAACTACCGTTTGGTTCGTAATGATAGAGTGGCCAACTCAAAAGGTGGTACTCTCATCTATTACAAAAGGGCTCTGCACTGTATCCCAATTGCTACTCCACCACTTAGAATACTAGAAGCTTCTGTTTGCTTTCTAGCGATGTCAGGTCATAAACCTGTCATGATAGCCTCATGTTACCTCCCCTCTGGTAAAGAACTATTACAGACAGACTTGGAAGCCCTCTTCTCTCTAGGAAGCTCCGTCCTTCTGATCAGCGACTTCAACAGTAAATATGTCATATGGAACTGTACTAGTAACGATAGTAATGGTAGAAACCTTGAAGGCTTGGTCAGCCATTTAAACTTTGATATTCTCACCCCTCTGGAGCCTACAAGATATCCCTATGTTGACAACCAACGACCAGACATACTTGACATAGCACTTCTTAAGAACGTTACCCTCCGGTTGCGCTCTATAGAAGTGTTACACGAACTGACTTCAGACCACCGCCCTGTATTATTGAAATTAGGCCCCGACCCGACGGACATTATCCCTATCACTTTAACGGTTGGTGTAGCGACACCATACATCTGTAGGGAATATTATTAGGAGAGAATAGTTAAGGTAAGAATGGGATTTACTTACAGGAAGTCGGGTGACTCTGGATCTGATGGGGGATGATGACCTTGAGTTCCTCTGGGTAGGCGTCCTGCTGTGTACGTCGTGCTGAAGGGTTGTAGTATTTGTGTCACACTGTAGGTATAATGTTTGTGGACTAAGTTTATCGCGCACTCGCGTACACTGGGGAGTCACGAGTAAACGCGGGGCTGATTTGAGCTGATGATGTGTGCGGCCGTGCCTGCACACACTAGAGATCACTGTGGGCTGACGCGTAACGCGAAGGGTTTGTGCTGATCACGGGTGCCGATGAAATGGCGGCGTTTCCCATGCGGACGCGGCGCAGGTCGTGGAGCGGTAATCGTTCGCTCGCAGCCCCTGTAAAATCGTGCTGGCGCGAGGCGTTTTGCGACTCGCCTCGCGTTTGACGGCCGCCGTACAGCGGGCGGCGCGCGCGCGGGGGTATTCCTCCAAGTGACGTCGCGTTCGCGCGAACATATTCCCTACGCGGCAAAGGTGTGGTGTGGTGCTCAATCGGTAGGCAGGCGGGCGATCTTGAGGACAGGTCGCATCAAGATGCCCAAGGTCGTCTTGAGTTCCACCACTCGGGTGACGCCATCCCTTCATGGGATCGTCTTGTGGCTCATGCACCAGTGTAGAGGCGGCACCTGGTCGTCCACCAGTTCCCCGACTTGAGGTGGGCTGGATCGGGGAGTCCGTTTGGAGCGGGTTTGGATGGTGTGCAGGTTCGCGCGAACACGGTAGTGAACTGGAAGCAAATGGGGGAATCCCTGCAAGCTATCAGTTCACCCGTTTTCGATATAATCCCTGATGACATACAGACAGTAGAAGACGTCTCAGTTGCGATCGAGGCTCTCAGTGACCACCTCCGTACCACAGTAGGTGAATCCTCAAAGCAGGTCCAAGTGGCGGATTGTCGCCGCTTCGAACTGCCCGAGGGTGCGAGCAGGTTACTGACAGCTAAGAACGCCGCCACTAGGGCTCGATGCCAACCCCAGAGAACAAAGCCACCATGCGCTATTTACAGCGCTGTAAAGAAATGCATGAGTGAGCTGCGTGACCAAAGGACCACAAACTGTAAGAGATTGAGCCAACTCACCAGGCATACTGGCAGTTGGCTCGAGCTCTGAAATCTGACGGACAATCGACAATGCCTCCACTCATTAGGCCACCTCCCCTCTCCATAGCGTTCCTTGACGGAGACAAAGCCGAGTGTTTAGCTGATAGCCTCGATGCTCAGAATACTCTCAAAGTAGATCACGTCGACCAGAAACACCTCGATTCGGTGGAGTCTGAAGTCGACCGTAAAAGCTCTATGCCCATCTCTGACCTCCCACCGGTAAAATCATCCGAGGTAGTGTCTCTGATCAAGAGCCTCAAGACCCGTTAATCCCCTGGTGCTGATGGTATCAGTAACAAGGTGATCAAACACTTCTCAGTCCCGTTAGTTCATCTCTTAGTTAGCATCTTCAATGCGGCTATGAGCTACTGCTCCTTCCCAGACACTTGGAAGCATGCCATTGTCATTGGTATTCACAAACAAGGCAAACCGGCAGCCGAGCCTTCCAGCTACCGTCCTATAAGTCTCCTCTGCTCTCTGGGGCAGATTTACGAGCGGCTCATTGTGAACCGACTCTGGTCCCACGTTTTTTTTTTATTTTTTTATTTAATTATTATTCCACACTACAGACTCTTTGGTCCGTACCTTTTTTAGATTTGTTTTTTTTTATATTACATTTTTACATAGCAACGTCTTAACGCTGCATCAATATTTTACATTTGTCCGATTTTTTATAAGAAAATGCAGTTTCTTTCAAAACCAAGCTTAGTGACGACTTTTGGGCATGGAACAAACCACATTCACGTAAAGAAAGAACAAGTTTTTTATGTGTTGGAATTTCTTTGCACAAGTAATAGTCATATATATGACGGCGTATAGCCTCAGCGTCGAAGTTGTAAACCGATGTCACACGACGTGGTTGACGTTTTTTCTTCGGTGTACGAAGCTTATTTTACTGCATGCTGCTTGTACCGTAAGCTTCGGTTGTAATTTTTGAAACAGTAGCTCCACTAATTCCTGATGGGGCCGCAACACGCTCTCGCACTTGCGACAGTGGTAATAGCGGGCCACCATTTTGATACTCTGCTTCAAAGTAATTACGAACCTTAATCACCAGCTCTCTCGCCTGCCTTTTTAGAACAGATCCTTTCGGCATTTTGATATTTGACAGCTGGGAAGCAATCAACACGGAGGAACACAAAATACACAACGTAACGTATGGATAATGTGAAAAAACTTAGCGAATAGAAATATAGTGACTAGCACGACCGTCTTGTTGCGAGTGACAGATTTAAACAAAAACAAAATGGCGGCAGGCCATTGAGTGTTCCCACCTTGAAAAAATATATTTGAATGCCTTTGTTGTATTTGTCTTTGTCCAAAATATAATAAATATATGCGATCGATATCATTACCTACTTATTTGGTCACAACACTACAACTATTAAATTAGAACTGCAATCGAGAAAATAAAGAAATTGAAATAGTATAACATGAAAATGATTTAAATACAATCACAAACTGCACAATGGTAATAAAGAATAAACCACAAGTTTAGTATAAAACCAAATAATAACTAAAATTTATTCATAAAAATAAACTAAAAGTGTAGATGAGAAGGCTGCTGAATGTTATAGGTCTCATAACAAGTAGTTCTTCTGCTTCTTATAGTGCCTCTCCAACTAGTGAAGGCTGGCTGTCAGCTCCGCATATTTTACCCGGTCTTTGGCGAGTTTAAATAACTCCGCGACACTTCCGATTCCGGTCCATTCACGGATATTACGCAGCCACGACTTCCATCTACGTCCAACAGCTCTTCTGAAGTAGCTCATATCTGGAGTGCCTAATTACGTGGCCTAGATAGGCTACCTTCCTTCTGAGTCTGAGAGTTCTGATGGTCTGCATGAGTTCTCGTTTCCTCCCAGCTCGACGTAAAACCTCAACATTGGTCACTCGATGTGTCCAGCTTATGGCCAACATGCGTCTATATGCCCACATTTCAAATGCTTCTACACGTTTCCGGAGTTGCTCTTTAAGGGCCCAGGCCTCACATCTGCATAGAAGTATGGACTATATATATCATTGGAGTAGACGAGTGCGCAAAGATATTTTAAGGTTGCGACTGCAAAGTACCTTTTTCATGTTGGTAAAGGCACTGCGGGCGATTTCAATGCGGGTTTTAATTTCAGAGTAACTGTCCCAGTTTTCATCCACCCATGGGCCTAGATACTTATACTTACGCACCCGTTCCAACACCTTGCCTTGAAGAGAAATTACAGGATTTATAGTCTCTTTCTTTGTGACCACCATGTTTTTCGTCTTGGAGACATTCATATGCAGACCCGCCCTCAAACTGTACTCATTAATACGGTCAACAATTTGTTGCAATTTGGCTTCTGTTGGAGCTATTAGGACTGTGTCGTCTGCATATCTAAGATTGTTGACGATGCGCCCGTTAATCTTTATGCCACATTCAAGCCCTTCCAGTGCTTCAGTGATGATTGTCTCCGAATAAAGATTGAAGAGTGTTGCTGAGAGTACACACCCCTGCCGGACGCCTCTTCTGATCTCCACTTCATCTGTCTCCTCGCCATCTACACGGACCGTCGCTCTCTGGTTCCAGTACAGGTTCTGAATAATACGTACATCTTTGCCATCTAACCCAATGTCGTTCAAAATTACTATAAGAGGATCGTGCAGCACTCGATCAAACGCTTTTTCGTAATCGATGAAACAAAGGAAAACGTCTTGTTGCATATCTTTGCACATTTGGATCAAAACCTGTACAGCAAACAAAGACTCTCTTGTTTCTACTCCGGCTCTAAATCCAAATTGACTATCCTCTCGCTGTTCATCACACCGAACTCTTATGCGTGCATGAATAATGTTAAGGAACAGTTTTAACACTTGGCTCATAAGGCTAATCGTTCTGAACTCTTCACATCTCTTTGCATTCTTCTTCTTAGGCAGTGCGACAAAAGCTGATTTCAAGCAATAGGCTGGTAACCGTCCCGAGTTATATATGAGGTTGAAAAGGTTTGTAAGACCCTCTAAATAGTCGTCCTCAATATAACTAGTAATGGAACGATATCGATACATTTCGAATAAATGGGGTGCACATTCCTTATTTTGGCAGAACAGTTAAGTTCGTCAGGTTGCCTTTCGGAGGTAGCCCCGTTTTTAATGTAATATTACACATTTTATTGTCTATGCTGTCCCGTCTCTTCTTACGTAGCATTGATAGTGATCACTTTGATAGTGGTCTCCATTTATTTATATGTTATGTAATTTTATTAAAACTAATAATATACGTTTGTAAAAGCGAAACCAGTTTTTAATACTTTTGATATTCATATTACTTTCATTTGATTCCGTACCGTACAATGGTCACTCCTTCAGGGTTGGGGGAGTACAAGGGCTAAATATCCGCCAAAACATGACACTGGCAGAGTAACGTCTTTCCACGTTAAAAAGCCACATAAGAAGAAGAAGAAGAAGAAGATAGTGGTCTGTGTCCTAGATAGATGCAAAGACCTTCTACGTTAATAGTGTAAGGTCTTTGGATAATTATGATATCATTATCAATCAATGCGTTAGCTTAGCATCTGTTAGTCTTTGATCAATCATACCATAGATTAATCAGACTATATCTTAAGAATCATACTATACTAGTTTGTGATCATACTCTTTGGTTTTTTCACAGCGGGGGTTTCATTTCCTAACTGTCTTGTGGGCCTTAGAAAGATGTCGTCTATGGTTGTGCCATCACCCATTATTCACCACAGTTATCTATGTTCTATTAAACGATGGCTTCGTTATCTTCATTTCTATTAGAGCAAAGAGTTTGCGTAATCTCATATCGTTGTCTAATCATCATTTATTTGAGAGTTGTCTGATTGACGGACGTATGTCAATGGTGAAAATTACTGTGAGCTATATTATATTCAATTAACGTGTTTATATTCCTATTATATATATTTATACCAATTATATTTTCGTTGGACATCCAACGGAAATATATAGCTAAGGAAACGGGAAGGACTACCGTATATTTTTATAAAAAATGAAGAACAACTGCAGTCACTGAAGAAGACAGCGTGATGGGTTGTGACCGACACAATGGATATATACAATATAAATAAAGAGATTAAATTTCTAACAGCGCCTACACGTCAATATAGTAATTTAAAGTTATTGTTGCCTCTAATTGAATTATTTCTGTTTGCAAATAACTTTATAGAATATGAATGTAATGTAAACTTAACTCTTAATTTTTATAGCATCCACTATACATTAATACTCACCCGTCTACAAAAAATATTATTCGCATCAATAATCCAAAAATACCGTCAGCTCAACACACCACTATTTTATATCCACAAACCACGTATGTGTATTGTTAAAAATAGCACTAATACACTGTGCACATTATCTGGCATAAGTATAAACATTATATACTTTAAATTACAGTATTGCACCGCACCATGGCAATTAAAATCACAGATAACTAGAAACTACGCAATTGCAGACATGTACGCTCATGTTCAAGTTCAAACGATACTGATAACCAGTTTTGTTATGAAATCTGCCCGTTACGAAAAGGGCACTTTAGTTATTATTATGCATACGAGTCGTACCTTTTTACGCACTTTCATTTCAGTAACAAGTCGCGCACAAATGAGTATAACTATAAATATATATTATGGATAGTCAAATACTAATTCAAAATATTGACAACACAGATATAATACCCAGTATTTATCCCATCGTACCGGAAATGTGTAAAGTATATTTTGGCTATTAGGAAAATGCCAATAATAGTTTCACAGTTATATCGCAAAATATGCGAAGTATACGGAAAAATCATGATAAGCTTCTAGTACTCCTAACTAGGCTGCATCTTCTACCTGATGTAATGGTCCTTACAGAGTGCTGGCTTGATGGTGATTTCTGTGGCTTAGACATAAGTGGTTATTCCTGTAGCTACTCAAAAAAATATTTAAACCAAAGCGATGGCATTGTTATATATCTTGGCTTACTAATAAATATAACAGAGCCCAGTAATTTTATCGACTGTAATTGCCTTCTCATAAAAATCGACAATACATACAATATTATTGCCATCTATAGACCTCCTTCTGTGTACAATGTAGATCAGTTTAATAACTCAATAGAACATGTGATAAAAAATCATTCAGGGAATACCTTAATTTTAATCGGAGATATGAACATTGATATAAAGCCCACAACGACTGATCCAAGGTCACATAATTATTTAGGCTTAATAACATGCCACGGTTTTGTATCTGGACACTATCTACCCACACGTGGCTATAATTGTCTGGACCATGCATTTATAAAGTCATCGTTTCAGTCGTCCGTTGTGGTTTGTTCATCAGGAATAAGCGACCACGATTGTGTCCTAGTAAGTCTAGCGGGACCATCTTGCACGAGTAGAGAAGCAAAAACTGTTACGATAATTGACTATACCGCAGTTGTTAACGATTTGTATCTGATAACCTGGTCGACTTTATACCTACTCTCAGTCTAATGTAAATAATGCCTGCAAAGAATTAATAAATATAGTAAACAAAACGATCGAAAGTCATACAAAAATATCAATCGTTCTGAATTCCAAATGTATTCGCACAATCTGGATTACTCCAGGGTTGATCAATTGCATAAGACGTAGAGACCAACTACAACTTGCAGCTAAAAAGAAACCGAAAAACATAAACTTACAAAATGAATACAAACGCTATAGAAACCACTGTAATAACATACTGCAGAATCTCAAAGATGCATATGACTGTCAGAAAATAGAGACTAGTAAAGGGGATAGTAAAAAAGTATGGGAGGCAATAAAGGACGTATGCAACATCAAATCAATTAAATCATCGAATGCCAGCTTATTACGTACTGCACCGACGCCAGCTGAAGCTTTGAACAATGCAAATCAGTTTTTCTCCTCAATAGGTGAAACACTGGCAAACGATATATTAACGAAACGAAAACAGACAGAACAAGATTTGTGTATGCACATTAAAATAACGAACTCGCAGTCAAAATCTTTGTTCTTAACTCCAACAAATCCTGCACAAATTAGAAAAATAATAAGTAGCCTAAAATCTAAATCAGTTCCTGGAAGTGACAATATTAGTAACTATTTATTAAAAATGTGTAAGAACAGCCTAGCTGCCCCTATAGCTTGTTTATGCAATAATTTAAGCCTTGAAAACTCAAAACTCTTTTATTATCAATGTAAACACTTGTTCCATGCGTTAAAAAACATTACTGACATCTGTTTCAAATAATTATGACTAATATGTATTACAATCAGTTATTAGTATTTACAGTTATATATATATATATATATAATACATATTAATTTATAGTTAGGTACTTTTCTAAGTAACAAAACGAAAATGTTTAATTAGAAATTGTAATTCTGCATTTTTTTTATCGTCATCTCACAAAACATAAGTGCTTTCAATATGCAAGGTAAACAATATGTATTACTCTTAATAAATTATAATCTTTGTTATTTTAGAATGTGCTCTTCAATAAATGGGTTAAATTATCTTAAACTTGATCTTTAATTTCATAAAGCCTGGTTTACATAACAATATTTTAATAGTTTACATAAGATCGCTTATTGCTACCTCGATATCAAACAGCACATCCCTATTTATCGATATCGATACCAGCGTGCTCGTCTTCCACGTCACTAATGCGTTCCACGTCACTAATGTCACACATGAAGACGAGCGCGCGACTATGATCCTTCAAAGTGGATGGCACTAAAAAATAAAAACTTCCTACTAACGTTCCGTTGTTTGCTTTAGTGATTGCCATCTCTCTTTAGATATAGTCTGATTAATCTATGACAAGGAATATTAAACTCTCTATCTATGATCTGATTGTTGAAATTGGCACAATGCGCAAGCCGCGTCATGGCCATTCGTTAAAAGAAAAAAAAAATGATCTGATTAATCTATGCTGCCATGGGTTTTTGTTCGGTTTCCTTCCGAGAAGAGAATTTTTAATTTTTCGCGCAATAATATATGTTGGTTTTCAATTCATCGTAGTTGGGTTTGTAAAGAACACTTTAGCTTAACCAGCTTGTGAGTACTCGCGAGAATTCTCCCTCATGTACCTACATGCGCCGTCGCGAAACGATCGATCGATAACATTTGACCGCCTGTAAAAAAAAACTCGCAGCCACACCTTACATGCATATTGGACATACGAATTTCATGTTAGTTTAACAATACAAAATGAAGCCACTTGGGCTATCAGCGGTAGTGCTAGTGACCGTGTGCCTATACCTATCGAGTTGTGGAGGGCAGTTCGTAGATGAGCTGAACGATGAAGAGAAATGGCCGACTGTCGGTGTTTCCATTCTTGTCCGAAACAAAGCGCACTCGCTGCCGTCCGTTCTGACTTACCTGGAGAAGCAGGAATACCCGAAGCAACTGATTATTATTTGGTAAGTCGCTTATTCATAGAACACTTGTTTTGTACATATAATTATCACATTCATTGAAGAGTAACCATTTCAGGTTTCAAGATTTAAAAAAGCCAGGAAATATTTCTCTTGTAAACCTTGATTAAATCATCAGGGGTTGAATATTATATATTTACTAACATACAAAGTATATATACTATGCAAAAAATATGTCAAATTTAAGTGGTCTGTCTTAGAACAGCAGTTGTTAGGCCATAACAGTGGTAGTTTTATATATAAGGTTTATATAATAACCTATTTGGGTAGTTTGAAAACATCCTCACTAAATTTAGCCACTAGTATATATGCTAAGGCAGAGATATGTAGAGATTCAAATAACTTTGATCATTTATACTGAAAAAATTGTGATATAAAAATTAGTGAATGGTATTTTATTTATTTTTATAATAATGATTTGGGTAAACATTTAGAATCGTGGCGCCTGAATTCGAGGGGGAGGGGGGGGGGGGGGTTCGGGTAGTGCCCCCCCGCAAACCCCACCCGCCGGAGACCATTAGTTTTCGAGTTATGTTTGTTTAAGTATTTTGAGGTTAAGTACTGCATTTCGATCTACTACCACCCCCGCGTCGGCTCTGCAATCCGACAAGACTGCTTGAAATCGGGGTGCTATGAGTCGAGTCTGTCACTGACTTCGACCTATTCTAACTAACCTATAGGTATGTCACAGACAAGTGACTTTGCCAATTCATTAGATAGCTACTGATATACTATTGTGCTCAAATTTGGAACAAAAGTAGTTTGATGAAGCGTCTGCCTGGTGGGTCACAGTTCAAACCTAACCTAACCTATAGGTTTGTCACAGACAAGTGACATTGCCAATTCATTAGGTACTAATATACTATTGTGCACACATTCCTACTAGTATGGGTCTGATAATTAAAATTGAAAAACAATTTGTTATTTTTAGAACTTATTTGTTTTCTTCAGCGAATTTTAGACACTGGTCAATGGTTCCCAATTCGCGCACAACTTTGGGTAGGCTCCACATTTGTACAACTTCCTCCGTGTACAAATGCCGGTCCGAAACGGGTCCGTCATCTACAAAGTCCGCCCTTGATGAAGGTCCAGGCACAGGAGACGCCATCGCGATGACTAATGAGCACGTCGAGCTGGTACCAGTTATCAAATCTTCCAAAGGCAATTGCAGTGTCCAGTGAGCAAGCAGGTGTCGTACAGTAAAGCAGCAAAATCGGAGTCCAAAATCGTAGCAAAGTCGTTGAGATATCAAAAGAAAGCGCAGAAATACAGGAGAAAACATTCACGTACACTCGGAAGTAACGGAATGACGCGAGTATTCCGACAGTGACATTACGCTATCTTCGATGTTTGCGTTGCGTTTCAAGAACTTACATACAACGTACATGTCAAAAAAGGCTAAAAGTTACCTAGAAACATTTCGTTTTACGCATTAATGTCATTTATGTCACCTGTCACTATCAAAATTACGGTGTTTTATTGAAACTTTAAAAAACTATTTAGACTATTTTGGCGTGTCTCCGGCAGCTAAAATGTTGTAAATACGCTTTATACAAACCCCTTCAACCCACCCACAGTTTTTGTTTCACCAAATTCAGGGGTCACGATTCTAAAGCCAACCCATGACTTGTCCTGACTGACTGACTGACTTACTGACTGACTGAATCTTGAACACAATGTCCACACCGCTCTGGCTATAAACATAAAATTGTGGTGGTAGATGCCTTTTAGGTTGTAAGCATCTAAAATGTTCAATTTTCAAATGACTGCTGGCTCATAATAAGACAATGGTTCTTGCCTTTAATTTGCTTTTTAATAACTTGCTGTGTGCAATTAACGATATGAACATAACACAATTGCAACAAATTTGAGTATTTGAAGCATAAATTGTAAAATAGCTTGTTGAATGTGTTGTTTAGAGAAATGTGATGACACATCTATATATGAAGAAAAATATCCAAATAATTAAATGATGAAAAACCATTAATGAAGATGTTTTTCGGTGCTGTGCACTCATGCAAATTGTACTTATGTCAATCTCATGTGAGAATATTTCTGCTTCCAGCGACAGCTCTATGCAAATGTATAGTTTACTTATTTCCTCGCACTATTATTATAATACTATTATAATAAAGCACTATAACAATACAAATATGAAATTAATGCTGTGCACACTGTGTTCAAATAAATTATTCCTAATTTATTTTTAGCAGTGGATGTCTTCCAGCTGATAGTGATGATGATGATGATCACAAGAAAATGGAAACCTAAAGAGTACTTCCCTTTGACCTATAATTATGAATTTTGGCAAGAATTTGGCATTTTTATAAAGACATAGGTCTTTATAAAAATGTACATTATAGTATTGCTTTAACTGTGACAGCAATAATGTTACATGTTCTTAATGTATTGCAACCCTCAATGTGCGAGTGTAACAGTGGGTTGGTTTTTATAAATAATATATATGTTGGTAAATCCAAATAACATAAAACAAATTCAAAGTAAATATACCACTTTGAAACATTGAACCGAATGATGATGATCTGTAGTGACAATGACATTTTAGAAGTAAGTGCATAACATTTTTAATCCAAAATGTTAAAGCTATGTGTGCTATAGCTAGCTAGCGATATTATATTTTATATATTTTAATATAAGAATCTGTGATTTTTATCCAACAGCCTCCTTCTCTCACTCAATTGTTTACTCATTTGCAAGTTGTAATTAATGTTTATAAAAATAAAATACCACTCACTTAATTAAAATATAAAATTCTTAAAACCTATCCACCATATTATAGAATCTCTCCACACTTACAGCACTGTCCTTAATTTCTATTTTTAGATTAAGTTATACCTCAGGATGCATAGATTTTAACCTTATAATATAGCTATACTTATAATACATCTATAGAAGTGAAAATTATGTACATTAAAAATATCAAAACAATAAATGGCAGGGGGTGTTACTAGACCAACACCGAACCCAAAAATGTGATTTGAAAATTGTTTGTCTGTCTGTTTGTTCAGGCATCACGAAAAAACTACCGGTTTGATTGCAGTGAAACTTGGTATAATTATTCTTTAACATCCTGGGCACCACACTGGGTACTTTTTATCCCAGAAAAGTATATATAATAATAAAGAAACTTAATTCTGCGGTTCGATCCCTGGACACGATTACTGAACCAACCGCAAATAATAAGTTTGTCGTAGGTTACGTCACCCGCAGTGGAGTTCACTAAGTGAACTGTATTATGCTGTAAATGTAGTGTCGAATGTTGAATTTGGCTTGCACTGTTCGCAGCACACGCGTGGCGTGCGGCCGCCATGGATCGCTACCCTGTATAAGAACGGAGTCTGAGGACGTACGCATTATACATTTTTTGAACTTTGATTTGAATGGACGTACTTGGTACTTACTTACTTAGTACCTATTTATTTACCTGGATGTTTCGATAAAGTTGCATTGTCTCGTGGTCACAAGCGGACAGAAGAGGCGGGTATCATTGTCTTGCAAGTATGGAGATACTTTTTTTAATAGTTTATCCCACACACGATATCGACTGATTTTTCTGAGGATACATCGCGAGGGAAACACTTTTTAATGTTGCCGCCAGTTTGAAAAGTGTTTTTTAATCTCAACCGCTTCACGTACCATTCTCGAGTAATAGTGACGCTCTGTTGAGAGAATTTTGGGTTAGTGAAGTTCAATCCAGTGATTAGGTCCTGACTCGAGCAGATGTTCAGCGATTTATTTATGTGGCGGTTCTTTACAGCTGCAATATGCTCTTTGACTCGTTCAGCAATGGTTCGCTTAGTTTGTCCAATATACGAACTACCGCAGCTGCAATCAATTCTGTACACACCCGGTGTTTGGAATGGTATCTTGTCCTTGGGTGACCTGACACATCCTGCCAACTTATATAAGGGTTTAAAAACAGTCTTTATGGAGAATTGCCGTAGTATTGCTCCAACCTTATCTGTTATCCCTTTCACATACAGTAAGAATGCTGGCTGTCTCTCGACTTCTATCCTGTTCCTTTTAAATCTGCGAATGCGTTTTAAAAACTGTACATGCGTTATTTCAGAAGCTAGATGTTCAGGTTCACAGAGATCCTGAGCTCTGATGAAATTTTAATGGGATCACACGGGAAGCACCCGCTTTCAAACAAAAAAAGAATTTTGAGAATCGGTTCACTCAGTCGAAAGTTATGAGATAACAAAAAAAAAAATAAACATCTAGTCGAATTGAGTACCTCCCTCTTTTTTTGGAAGTCGGTAGAAAATAGAGTTATTATGTGATCCTAAGCATCTGATTGTACCCCAATAATCGTTTCCAGGTTTAGGACGATGGTTATTACCATTTATTCGATGAGAGTAGGTAGGTACATTACATACTACTAGAAAACTACTACTATAAATAATCATATCATTAAGGTGTATGAACATTAAGAAACTAATTACAATCTTACCCTATTCGGCATTATAGCATTGGCTCTCGCCAGAGCTAAAATACAATCGCGACATCAAATCACCCACATTATTTATTATATCCCGGAGGCCACGTCTGGTGATATTTCGTTTACATCTTGCTGGATCATAGTTTACAAGGCAGATATAAACTCCTAAACATACGGCTCTAAGAATTATCATTTGCAAGCGTTATACGAATTTGGACTTAACCATGAACAGAATAAAAACTACCATAACTTATCAAAAATTTATTTTATTACGCTAGTTTAGTTTGGTGTTCTGAACAAGTGAATTACTACCAATACCTACCTACTGTTCGCGTAAGTTTGACACTGTAGGTACTTACAATAATAAATAAATGTTAATATCAAACACATGCATTTTTTTATTTCCAACTAGTAGTTAGGTAGTGCAATCAAACTATTACTATTAATCGGCAAAACACTCACGTTAGGGATCGAATACGTGAACTGCATAATAGTGCCCCCCGAATAACCAATGTTTTCTAACCAGTAGTTAGGTAGTGCAATCAAACTATTACTATTAATCGGCAAAACACTCATGTTAGGGATCGAATACGTGAACTGCATAATAGTGCCCCCCGAATAACCAATGTTTTCTAACCAGTAGTTAGGTAGTGCAATCAAACTATTACTATTAATCGGCAAAACACTCACGTTAGGGATCGAATACGTGAACTGCATAATAGTGCCCCCCGAATAACCAATGTTTTCTAACCAGTAGTTAGGTAGTGCAATCAAACTATTACTATTAATCGGCAAAACACTCATGTTAGGGATCGAATACGTGAACTGCATAATAGTGCCCCCCGAATAACCAATGTTTTCTAACCAGTAGTTAGGTAGTGCAATCAAACTATTACTATTAATCGGCAAAACACTCATGTTAGGGATCGAATACGTGAACTGCATAATAGTGCCCGCCGAATAATCAATGTTTTCTAACCAGTAGTTAGGTAGTGCAATCAAACTATTACTATTAATCGGCAAAACACTCACGTTAGGGATCGAATACGTGAACTGCATAATAGTGCCCCCCGAATAACCAATGTTTTCCAACTAGTAGTTAGGTAGTGCAATCAAACTATTACTATTAATCGGCAAAACACTCACGTTAGGGATCGAATACGTGAACTGCATAATAGTGCCCCCCGAATAACCAATGTTTTCTAACCAGTAGTTAGGTAGTGCAATCAAACTATTACTATTAATCGGCAAAACACTCATGTTAGGGATCGAATACGTGAACTGCATAATAGTGCCCCCCGAATAACCAATGTTTTCTAACCAGTAGTTAGGTAGTGCAATCAAACTATTACTATTAATCGGCAAAACACTCACGTTAGGGATCGAATACGTGAACTGCATAATAGTGCCCCCCGAATAACCAATGTTTTCCAACCAGTAGTTAGGTAGTGCAATCAAACTATTACTATTAATCGGCAAAACACTCACGTTAGGGATCGAATACGTGAACTGCATAATAGTGCCCCCCGAATAACCAATGTTTTCCAACTAGTAGTTAGGTAGTGCAATCAAACTATTACTATTAATCGGCAAAACACTCACGTTAGGGATCGAATACGTGAACTGCATAATAGTGCCCCCCGAATAACCAATGTTTTCTAACCAGTAGTTAGGTAGTGCAATCAAACTATTACTATTAATCGGCAAAACACTCATGTTAGGGATCGAATACGTGAACTGCATAATAGTGCCCCCCGAATAACCAATGTTTTCTAACCAGTAGTTAGGTAGCGCAATCAAACTATTACTATTAATCGGCAAAACACTCACGTTAGGGATCGAATACGTGAACTGCATAATAGTGCCCCCCGAATAACCAATGTTTTCTAACCAGTAGTTAGGTAGTGCAATCAAACTATTAATATTAATCGGCAAAACACTCATGTTAGGGATCGAATACGTGAACTGCATAATATTGCCCCCCGAATAACCAATGTTTTCTAACCAGTAGTTAGGTAGTGCAATCAAACTATTACTATTAATCGGCAAAACACTCACGTTAGGGATCGAATACGTGAACTGCATAATAGTGCCCCCCGAATAACCAATGTTTTCTAACCAGTAGTTAGGTAGTACAATCAAACTATTACTATTAATCGGCAAAACACTCATGTTAGGGATCGAATACGTGAACTGCATAATAGTGCCCCCCGAATAACCAATGTTTTCTAACCAGTAGTTAGGTAGTGCAATCAAACTATTACTATTAATCGGCAAAACACTCATGTTAGGGATCGAATACGTGAACTGCATAATAGTGCCCCCCGAATAACCAATGTTTTCTAACCAGTAGTTAGGTAGTGCAATCAAACTATTACTATTAATCGGCAAAACTCTCATGTTAGGGATCGAATACGTGAACTGCATAATAGTGCCCCCCGAATAACCAATGTTTTCTAACCAGTAGTTAGGTAGTGCAATCAAACTATTACTATTAATCGGCAAAACACTCACGTTAGGGATCGAATACGTGAACTGCATAATAGTGCCCCCCGAATAACCAATGTTTTCTAACCAGTAGTTAGGTAGTGCAATCAAACTATTACTATTAATCGTCAAAACACTCATGTTAGGGATCGAATACGTGAACTGCATAATAGTGCCCCCCGAATAACCAATGTTTTCCAACTAGTAGTTAGGTAGTGCAATCAAACTATTACTATTAATCGGCAAAACACTCACGTTAGGGATCGAATACGTGAACTGCATAATAGTGCCCCCCGAATAACCAATGTTTTCTAACCAGTAGTTAGGTAGTGCAATCAAACTATTACTATTAATCGGCAAAACACTCATGTTAGGGATCGAATACGTGAACTGCATAATAGTGCCCCCCGAATAACCAATGTTTTCTAACCAGTAGTTAGGTAGTGCAATCAAACTATTACTATTAATCGGCAAAACACTCATGTTAGGGATCGAATACGTGAACTGCATAATAGTGCCCCCCGAATAACCAATGTTTTCTAACCAGTAGTTAGGTAGTGCAATCAAACTATTACTATTAATCGGCAAAACACTCATGTTAGGGATCGAATACGTGAACTGCATAATAGTGCCCCCCGAATAACCAATGTTTTCTAACCAGTAGTTAGGTAGTGCAATCAAACTATTACTATTAATCGGCAAAACACTCATGTTAGGGATCGAATACGTGAACTGCATAATAGTGCCCCCCGAATAACCAATGTTTTCTAACCAGTAGTTAGGTAGTGCAATCAAACTATTACTATTAATCGGTAAAACACTCATGTTAGGGATCGAATACGTGAACTGCATAATAGTGCCCCCCGAATAACCAATGTTTTCTAACCAGTAGTTAGGTAGTGCAATCAAACTATTACTATTAATCGGCAAAACACTCACGTTAGGGATCGAATACGTGAACTGCATAATAGTGCCCCCCGAATAACCAATGTTTTCCAACTAGTAGTTAGGTAGTGCAATCAAACTATTACTATTAATCGGCAAAACACTCACGTTAGGGATCGAATACGTGAACTGCATAATAGTGCCCCCCGAATAACCAATGTTTTCCAACTAGTAGTTAGGTAGTGCAATCAAACTATTACTATTAATCGGCAAAACAATCACGTTAGGGATCGAATACGTGAACTGCATAATAGTGCCCCCCGAATAACCAATGTTTTCTAACCAGTAGTTAGGTAGTGCAATCAAACTATTACTATTAATCGGCAAAACACTCACGTTAGGGATCGAATACGTGAACTGCATAATAGTGCCCGCCGAATAACCAATGTTTTCTAACCAGTAGTTAGGTAGTGCAATCAAACTATTACTATTAATCGGCAAAACACTCATGTTAGGGATCGAATACGTGAACTGCATAATAGTGCCCCCCGAATAACCAATGTTTTCTAACCAGTAGTTAGGTAGTGCAATCAAACTATTACTATTAATCGGCAAAACACTCATGTTAGGGATCGAATACGTGAACTGCATAATAGTGCCCGCCGAATAACCAATGTTTTCTAACCAGTAGTTAGGTAGTGCAATCAAACTATTACTATTAATCGGCAAAACACTCATGTTAGGGATCGAATACGTGAACTGCATAATAGTGCCCCCCGAATAACCAATGTTTTCTAACCAGTAGTTAGGTAGTGCAATCAAACTATTACTATTAATCGGCAAAACACTCACGTTAGGGATCGAATACGTGAACTGCATAATAGTGCCCCCCGAATAACCAATGTTTTCCAACTAGTAGTTAGGTAGTGCAATCAAACTATTACTATTAATCGGCAAAACACTCACGTTAGGGATCGAATACGTGAACTGCATAATAGTGCCCCCCGAATAACCAATGTTTTCCAACTAGTAGTTAGGTAGTGCAATCAAACTATTACTATTAATCGGCAAAACACTCACGTTAGGGATCGAATACGTGAACTGCATAATAGTGCCCCCCGAATAACCAATGTTTTCCAACTAGTAGTTAGGTAGTGCAATCAAACTATTACTATTAATCGGCAAAACACTCACGTTAGGGATCGAATACGTGAACTGCATAATAGTGCCCCCCGAATAACCAATGTTTTCCAACTAGTAGTTAGGTAGTGCAATCAAACTATTACTATTAATCGGCAAAACACTCACGTTAGGGATCGAATACGTGAACTGCATAATAGTGCCCCCCGAATAACCAATGTTTTCCAACTAGTAGTTAGGTAGTGCAATCAAACTATTACTATTAATCGGCAAAACACTCACGTTAGGGATCGAATACGTGAACTGCATAATAGTGCCCCCCGAATAACCAATGTTTTCCAACTAGTAGTTAGGTAGTGCAATCAAACTATTACTATTAATCGGCAAAACACTCACGTTAGGGATCGAATACGTGAACTGCATAATAGTGCCCCCCGAATAACCAATGTTTTCCAACTAGTAGTTAGGTAGTGCTATCAAACTATTACTATTAATCGGCAAAACACTCACGTTAGGGATCGAATACGTGAACTGCATAATAGTGCCCCCCGAATAACCAATGTTTTCCAACTAGTAGTTAGGTAGTGCAATCAAACTATTACTATTAATCGGCAAAACACTCACGTTAGGGATCGAATACGTGAACTGCATAATAGTGCCCCCCGAATAACCAATGTTTTCCAACTAGTAGTTAGGTAGTGCAATCAAACTATTACTATTAATCGGCAAAACACTCACGTTAGGGATCGAATACGTGAACTGCATAATAGTGCCCCCCGAATAACCAATGTTTTCTAACCAGTAGTTAGGTAGTGCAATCAAACTATTACTATTAATCGGCAAAACACTCACGTTAGGGATCGAATACGTCAACTGCATAATAGTGCCCGCCGAATAACCAATGTTTTCTAACCAGTAGTTAGGTAGTGCAATCAAACTATTACTATTAATCGGCAAAACACTCATGTTAGGGATCGAATACGTGAACTGCATAATAGTGCCCCCCGAATAACCAATGTTTTCTAACCAGTAGTTAGGTAGTGCAATCAAAATATTACTATTAATCGGCAAAACACTCATGTTAGGGATCGAATACGTGAACTGCATAATAGTGCCCGCCGAATAACCAATGTTTTCTAACCAGTAGTTAGGTAGTGCAATCAAACTATTACTATTAATCGGCAAAACACTCATGTTAGGGATCGAATACGTGAACTGCATAATAGTGCCCCCCGAATAACCAATGTTTTCTAACCAGTAGTTAGGTAGTGCAATCAAACTATTACTATTAATCGGCAAAACACTCATGTTAGGGATCGAATACGTGAACTGCATAATAGTGCCCCCCGAATAACCAATGTTTTCTAACCAGTAGTTAGGTAGTGCAATCAAACTATTACTATTAATCGGCAAAACACTCATGTTAGGGATCGAATACGTGAACTGCATAATAGTGCCCCCCGAATAACCAATGTTTTCTAACCAGTAGTTAGGTAGTGCAATCAAACTATTACTATTAATCGGCAAAACACTCACGTTAGGGATCGAATACGTGAACTGCATAATAGTGCCCCCCGAATAACCAATGTTTTCTAACCAGTAGTTAGGTAGTGCAATCAAACTATTACTATTAATCGGCAAAACACTCATGTTAGGGATCGAATACGTGAACTGCATAATAGTGCCCCCCGAATAACCAATGTTTTCTAACCAGTAGTTAGGTAGTGCAATCAAACTATTACTATTAATCGGCAAAACACTCATGTTAGGGATCGAATACGTGAACTGCATAATAGTGCCCGCCGAATAACCAATGTGTGCTACCAGTGCTATGGAGAGGGCTATGCTCGGGGATTCTCTATGCTACGTGATCGAATCAGAAATCGGGAGATCCGTAGACGAACTAAAGTCACCGACATAGCCCAGAAGATAAGCCAGTTGAGTGTGCAGTGGGCAGGGCACATAGTACGCAGAACAGATGGCCCATGGGGTCGGAAGGTTCCGGAGTTGAGACCACGGACCGGCAAGCGCAGCGTAAGTCGTCCACCGACAAGGTAGAGTGACGACCTGATAAAGGTAGCAGGACGACGTTGGATGCAGGCCGCTTCCAACCGGTCCTTTTGGAAATTTCTGGGGGAGGCATATGTTCAGCAGTGGACGTCCTACGGCTGAGATGATGATATGATATGAAATGGCGGCGGCTCGATATGCCAGATAGGTTCAAAGTCCTTTGCACAGATGATGTATTTCTGTTGCTGCTATAACAACAAATACTAAACACCGGCCAAATGCGAGTCAGACTCGCGCACGAAAGGTTCCGTACCATTATTTATAAACATGGCAAAAATATTATGTACCCTTTGTGCGTGAGTCTGACTTGCACTTGGCCGGTTTTTAATAAGGTTTTATAAATCATCATCATCTCAGACGTAAGACGTCCACTGCTGAACATAGGCCTCCCCCATGATTTTCCAAAAGGACCGGTTGGAAGCGGCCTGCATCCAACGTCGTCCTGCGATCTTCCTCAGGTCGTCTGTCCACCGTGTCGGTGGACGACCTACGCTGCGCTTGCCGGTCCGTGGTCTCCACTCCAGAACCTTTCGGCCCCATCGGCCATCTGTTCTGCGTGCTATGTGCCCTGCCCACTGCCACTTCAACTGGCTAATCTTCTGGGCTATGTCGGTGACTTTCGTTCTTCTACGGATCTCCTCATTTCTGATTCGATCACGTAGAGAAACCCCGAGCATAGCCCTCTCCATAGCTCGTTGTGCGACTTTGAGCTTTTCTATGAGGCCCATAGTAAGAGACCACGTTTCAGTGCCATAAGTCATCACTGGTAACACACATTGGTCGAAGACTCTTGTCTTGAGGCACTGAGGTATTTTTGACGAGAAGACTTCGCGAAGTTTCCGGAACGCTGCCCAGCCGAGTTAGATTCGACGATTGACCTCTTTCTCGAAGTTGGACCTGCCTAGTTTGACTGTCTGTCCCAGGTAGATGTACTCGTCAACAACTTCGAGAACTGAGTTCCCAACTGATATTGGGGTAGGTACAACATGGGCATTAGACATAATTTTCGTCTTGTTCATCTTAAGACCTACCCGTTGGGAAACTCGATGGAGGCCTTCGAGCATTGTACTGAGGTCTTCCATGGATTCTGCCATGACTACAATATCGTAGGCAAATCGAAGGTGAGTGATGTATTCGCCCTTAATATGGATGCCAAGTCCTTGCCATTCCAGAAGCTTGAAGGCGTCTTCCAATGTAGCGGTGAACAGTTTCGGAGATATAACGTCTCCCTGTCTCACGCCTCTTTGCAATGGAATTGCCTTCGAACTCTGCTCCTGTACTCGGACTGACATGTAGGCGTTTTTGTACAAACACTTCAGCACTTCAATATACCGATAGTCAATACGGCACCGCTGGAGAGACTCAAGCACTGCCCACGTCTCGATCGAATCAAAGGCTTTCTCATAGTCCACAAACGCTAGACAAAGAGGCAAGTTATACTCTTCGGTCTTCTGTATAACTTGCCGTAGCGTGTGGATGTGGTCTATGGTACTATAGCCTTTTCGAAAACCGGCTTGTTCCGGAGGCTGGAATTCATCAAGCCTGCGACTGAGACGGTTCGTTATGACCTTCGAAAACAGCTTATAAACATGGCTCAAAAGCGAGATGGGTCTGTAATTTTTAAGAAAAGTGTTGTCACCTTTCTTGAAGAACAGCACCACCACGCTTTTGTTCCATGCTTCTGGCGTTCCACGCTTCCAACCTTCGAGTAAGACGGTATTAAAGAGCTTCTGAAGGACTTTAAGTACCGGTGTTCCACCCGCTCTCAGAAGCTCAGATGTGATACCGTCGTCACCAGGCGCCTTGTTGTTCTTAAGCTGTTTCAAGGCCATTCTAATCTCGTACAGGCTGATGTCCGGGATATCTTCGGTATAATGTCGGGTCAGCTTGGCTCTTGGGTCTTTGACCGAGCTGCTAACAGGTTTAGCGACCGAGGTGTATAACTGTCCGTAGAAACTCTCGACCTCTCCTAACACTTCCGCTTTGGTCGACGCTACACTGCCGTCTCCTCTCTTCAGCTTCGTCAACTGGCTTTGCCCAATAGACATGTCTCTTGCAAACACTTTGGAGCCTTTTTTCCGCTCTATCGTCTCTTTAATACGGTTTGTATTAAAGATCCGGATGTCGTGTCGCAAGGACTTCCATATTCGTCTATTGAGCAGCCTATATGCTTCAGCATCATTCGAAGACTGCAGTTTCAATGAGCGTCGTTCAGCCATGAGGTTGAGGGTATCGTTGGAGAGTTTCTGTGGCCTATCTGTACGGTGGGGTTTAAAGTATTTGGAACCCACTGTATGGACAGTTTCTACTAACCTGTTATTGATCTCGTCCACTGAAGCGATGTTCTCAAGGCATCGAAGCGATTGAATAGCTCAAGTTGAAAGCTCTCGGAGTCTTGAATACGGGCACGAGTGGGTCGGAGCGTAGACTTCATCAGACAAGATCTCTCCAGTTTGACATTAATATTCACCGTGCCTCTTACCATTCGGTGATCACTACCGGTTTTAACCCTGTTGATCACGGAGACATCAGTGAAAATTTGACTTTTGGTGGTCATAATGAAGTCAATCTCATTTCTCGTGGAACCATCGGGACTCAGCCAGGTCCATTTCCTGTGAGGTGGCTTCTGAAAGAAAGAGTTCATCATAAAGAGTCCCTCTTTCTCCAGGAAGTCGGCCAACCTCTGTCCCCTACGGTTCCGTTGTCCATAGCCAAATTGCCCCACTTTCGACTCATCCTCGCTTCTCTTACCTAACTTCGCGTTGAAGTCCCCCATAACAACTAGAAAGTGCGTTTCAGAGGTATGTATGGCCCGACTAATGTCCTCATACATATCCTCCATCTCATCATCCGGGTGCGACTTCGTCGGTGCGTATACCTGAATGACCTTCAGCGAATATCGTTTGGATACTCTGAGTATTAGGTATACGACCCTATTGGAAACGCTATCGATCTTAACTATGTTGTTAGTAAGGGACTTGTGGACGAGAAACCCGACACCACCTTGGGACTGTTGGTCGCCCTCCCGGTAGTAGAGTAGGTTACCTGATTTTAGGGTTATCGTGTCCTTACCCGCTCTACGGACTTCAGATAACCCCACAATATAAATACCTACAGTTCATTCTTTGTAAGTAGGAACATACATAGATAAATTAAAATATGCGCTTTAGGTATAAAGTATGTGCATATCTTAACTTTTAAACTATATTTATTATAAAAAATATAGTTGAAACATAATTTACAGAAATATTTTCCCATCAGCCAATTACCCAAGTTTTGGGGAAAACAGTTTCATCTGGGCATATTATGTTTTCGTCTGTGTACGTGACGAAGCAAGTAAATACAGCACACATAGCGAATTTGTAGCGCGCGTTTTGAGAAGAGGTTTTAAGATAGGTAATAATTCTATGCCTAAAAGGAAATATGAACAAAGTCAAAGTCAAAATCATTTATTCAATTTAGGCATCAAAGACGCACTTATGAACGTCGATTTTTCATTATAATGTACTTTAAAGACTACCGCCGCGTTCCCAAAATATATAGAGCCTACCGAGAAGAAGCGGCTAGAAACTAGGGCCATTATTTTTATATAGATGTTTACAATGTTTCTACTTAGGTACTACAAATATTACATTTTATGGGTAGCAGAGTGACAGCTCGCCAGAAGTGGAGTATTCCAAGCATCTTTATTTTCTATATAATGTCGAACTTTATAATAATCTTTTTTTATTAAAACGTTTTTTACAGTCAACTTGAATTTGCCCTCTGTGAGCTCAGTTATGTGTTTTGGGATTTTATTGTAAAAACACAATTTCCTAGGAATGACTTATTAGTCCTTGCAAGTCTAAAACTAGGTAAAGTCTGTTCATCCTTACTTGACAAAAAAGGTAAACAAACCACTCACATCCACAAAATTGTCGAATCTTCACAGAACCCGAACACACGATAGTCCCTGGATATAGTAGAAACATTAACGCTACTATTTACACACGAATATTAACAAAATATATCACTATTACATTTATTTTCATTAAAATACGGAAATTACAACGAACGACACTGAATTATTTTGAGGTAGACTTTTCTATACTCTATGGATTTTAGTGAGGGGAAAGGTAATTCAAGAATGAACGATTGTGAGCTTTGGGAATGAATGTGTTCATTGGTATGTTTTTTATCAACCTGTAATAAAAATAATGGAAAGCACAAGATTTTTGAAGTAACAACTTCTTAAGGCGCGTTGGGCATGTTTTGAGGTGAGAAAAATCCATTGAACTCACGACACCATGACTGTCACCGCTACCGACAACTCTGTATATAAGTGTTTGTTTTCAGTTCCGTCGGCACTCCCGGAGTGCCGCTGTTTTCTTATCATGTAAGAAGCATAAAATTGTAATGGACAGATACATCTTAAACGATATTTATGATGTATCATTTTAATATGCCAATAAAAAATAATATTATTAAGTATATAATATTATTTATTACTTACATTAAAAACTATATTTATTGATACGCGCCATTCAAAACAAGATTTGTCCAGCAACGCAATGACTTATCTCTATCTTTCTCGTCTATTTTATCGATATGACTAATAGGCCAGTAAAAATAGAATTAACCTCGCACAAAATTTTCGATCCATTTTTTTATTAGGGTCACCTACCGATCATAAAACCACAAAATGCTGACAGATCCAACGCTTGGAGCGATGGAGCTTCAAGCGCCATCTTAAAAAAACAGTTTTTGGCCGATATCTCAGAAACCATGCACTTTAGGGTAAAAATTATTGAGACTAATATTGTAGAAAATAAAATTTCGTATCATTTACTGCTTGTATTAATTTTTGTTAAACTTGGTACGATTATTGGCCCATTTAATGAACCGGTTTTTCTATCTCGGCCGATAACTCTGAAAATATTGGATTAATCAATAAAATGCGTTTATTCATTTTTAAAGATCAGTTTATTCTGTACATCTGTACTTTTATTTGTAACGTTTTTCAAAATCCATACTTTTTGAGTTATAAGACGTTTAATGTTGGACTCCCGGCCGTTAGGTCGAAAATTTCAAGGTAAGTAAGTATATTTTATTTATGATCTCGAAAAAATTTCGTTACGTAATTCTTCCCATCCCCTCTTCTATTTTAAAATATATTAATAGAAACGGCAGTCGGCGTCGGCATTTCTACCTCAAAAAGTATGGAAATTAAAAAAGAGTTTTAAACAAAAGTTTTAGAGAATAAACTGGTAACTGATAGATTTATTTTATGGATAAATTCAATATTTTAAGAGTTATCGGCCGAGATAGAAAAATCAGTTCATTAATTGGGCCATAAATCGTAAAAGGTAAGTTTAAACAAAAAGTTTACAAGCAATACAAGAAGCGAATTATATTTTCTACAACAACTTTTGTCCCAAAGTGCATAGTTTCCGAGATATCGGCCAAAACCTTTTTGACAAGAAGGTGCTTGAAGCTACACCTGGATCTGTCAGCATTTTGTAATTGTATGCTCAGTAGGTGACTTTAAACCCCATTAAATAAAATTGGATAGAGAATTTAGTGCGAGTTGACCAAAAAATAGGCTACTTTTACTGGCCTATAATTTGATAAAAAATAAGGGATGCATTCTTGTTCGGATATAGTCCTATTGACAGTAAGTGACCGTGATAAAAAAAAATGCTTTAGCTGATGTAGGTATTAAATAATTAAAACCCGTCGGATTTGCTCGTTGGCTCTTTGTGCATGCTTGAAATTCTAAAACTAGGAGTCAGATTAAAATGATTCGTATTGGTTGAATTGCATATTTTAATACCTTGGCAAAATGATGAAAGTTTCATTATAATCGTTCCAGCAGTTTTTTCATATTCATATTCATATATTTTAATTCTGTTTCCACATGTTTAAATACAGATCGTATATATATTTATTATAATAGTTCAACATGGACCCTGTTGGGCACTACAGAATAATATTCTAATATCTGCAATTCAAGTTGCTCAGCGCTAATTATTACCTACACTTATATTCACCTAGAAGATTCCTCATTTTCTTGTAAAACGGAGATAAAGGGGGTAATAATTGGATATTTGCCAGTAACATAAAACACCTGGCTTGGGATATTCTTTGAAATATGCACTTATAGTTGGCGGTTCGCTTTTGTGTTTGTATCATTTTCGGCATGTGGGTAAAAGAATGGATTCACATGTTCATTCACTTTTTTTTTTATTTCTACTTGTCGTTCATTCGTTGGACCGCATCACTAAATCGTCATAAATCTTGTCTATGATTTTGTTTGTTTACCTTTTTTGTCAGGAAAGGATGAACAGACTATACAAATATCCTATTTGTATTTCTAGTATTAAAAGTGTGGTGATCACTATTTAACTTACTCGTATATTTATGTAATTTTTTACGAACATACATTATATTTTCAAATACATATAAGGAAGGCAAACTTAATATATTGATTTATTTAAATAAACCTCTCAAAGATTCATGGGGACCCATTTCGTATATAGCCCGAACAGCACGTTTCTGTAAGATAAAAATGGTCTCTATATCAGCCGGTGAACCCCATAGCAATATACCATATGACATTACGCTGTGGAAATATGCAAAATATACTAACCGCACCGTAGAAGCGTCTGTTAGTTCTATTATTTTACGTACCGTTTATGCAGCAGAACTGAGTCTCCCAGACAGTGCATTTATATGAGGACCCCCTTGTAATTTTGCGTCAATTTTAATGCCTAAGAAGATTGTTGCCTGGTCCATTACGAGTTTAACTCCATCAAGCGTAACGTTGGACTCCAAATATGGAACAGTAGGCAAAGAAAACTTCAAACATTTTGTCTTATTTGAATTCAGAAGTAAATTATTAGTTGAGAACTATTTAGCGATACTAGATAGAGCGTTGTTTACTTGAATTAGTGTGCTATCTTATCCATCTACTTTGAAAATCAGAGATGTGTCATCCGCAAATAAAACAATATCACAAAGATCCTTGGCCATCAGTGGCAAGTCGTTAATGTATACTAAGAACAAAAAAGGCCCTAAAATAGACCCTTGTGGAACACCCATTTTAATTATAGATCCCGGAGATGTTACACCATTTATGCCAACCTTTTGCATCCTGTCGGATAAATATGACTCGATGACATCAAGCGCAGCTCCATGAATACCATAATGGAAAAGCTTCCGAATCAGTATACGGTGTTCCACACAATCAAATGCTTTAGAGAGATCACAAAAAACACCAATAGCATCATGTGAGCTCTCCCAAGCCTTTAAGACATACGTCATTAACTTCACACCGGCATCCGTAGTTGATCTTGCTTTCGTGAAGGCGAACTGATTTTCGTGCAGTTTACTCGACACCATTACTCAATCGATATGGGAATGGCATGAATCTAGAGGTTTGTTTATTTATGCTTCGTATATTAAATCTTCTTTAAATGTAGAGGCAGATTCTGAATCTAGGAAGATTAATTTAGATACAGAACGGGAATTAGTGGAAAGGCGTACTTAGAGATATGTAGGCATTTAGGTGAGTCAGATATCGATCTGTTTGCAACTAGGATTAATGTCAAATGCCTAAAGTATGTATCATGGAAACCAAATCCTTTTGCATATGAAGTAGATGCTTATACTTTAGACTGGGCGTCTATTCGCTTTTATGCCTTCCCTCCGTTTGCCTTAGTGTTGAAATTACTAAATAAGATTATGACTGACAAGGCGACTGGTATTTTAGTTGTTCCACATTAGTCATCCCAGCCGTTGTATCCCATATAGGTACAAATCACTATACAATGTATCTTAAAAGGTCGATCTCAAGGCGTTTAAGAGAAGAGAAGTATTCAAGTAGTCTAAAATTATGGTGGCATTACTGCTACGAATCTCATATTGATTATATTTGATTGATACTTACGGAAAACTGGTTTTACTCTAAAAATTTATAATGATCGTATTTGAACTACAATTACTGACATGATTAAGAGGCGATTGGTAGGGCACAGCCAATAAATCTCCCTGTTTTTGAAAATCCTAATATCTGCCCGGTTAAAACTTTACAGGCCTATATACTTATATGACTTTTACTGCTAACAACAGGGTCCCAAGTATTGATTGTTTAATTCTAACATACAAAAACCCTATAAAGCGGCGTCTGCTCAGACTATCAGCCGTTGGTTGAAGCAGACTCTGACTGATAGCCGTGTTGATCCGAACATATTCAGTGGTCAAAGTACTCACCACGCAAGTACATCGGCAGCTGCTCGCGCTGGCATATAATATAATATAATATAATATAATATAATATAATATAATATAATATAATATAATATAATATAATATAATATAATATAATATAATATAATATAATATAATATAATATAATATAATATAATATAATATAATATAATATAATATAATATAATATAATATAATATAATATAATATAATATAATATAATATAATATAATATAATATAATATAATATAATATAATATAATATAATATAATATAATATAATATAATATAATATAATATAATATAATATAATATAATATAATATAATATTTGATACAATACGGAAATCTGCTAGCTGGTCTACCGATCTGCAACATTTGCTAATTTTTATAATCGGCCTATAATTAACAATAATTCTAATTAATTTATTGAAGACAATGTTTGTAACTAAATACTTAGGTACTTATTTATGTAATTTTGGAAACTATCTACCTTTGTTGATTGTTATAATTATAACCGTAGTTATTGTAATAAAGTCAGATATTCACTACCTGGATCCGTTTCTTATTTTAGACTATCTACGATATCGCAATATTGCTCACTCTAAACATCCTAAATTGGGTTATTAAATCTCGATAAGAAATCGAGAGAATTATGAGATCAAACAAACATACCTTAGTGAAGCTCAATCTGAATTATCTTGACTTCTTTGAAGAGATTTACAGTCCCGTTACACCCCCTTCTGGGCCCTTTATTTCGCAATATTGCCATTTCCTTTCTTCTCTGAACTAATGAAGCTCAACTGGCACCGGCATTGTAGGAGAGGACTGGCACTTTCTCTCTCATTCTATCCTACAGCGCTGAACTATGTGCGATAGAGATGGAAGTAGCTCGAAAACTTTTCGTTTATTAAATCTATTCAAAGAAGTCAACATAATTCAGATCGAACTTCACTTAGGTAAGTTCGTTTGATCTCATTAGAATACTAGAGTTGAATATATTTTTTTGTAAAAGCCATGGCCCAAAATACGCTGCAAGCAGTTCTAAATAATTAATATGACATCTTTTCTCTTGATCATTCCACTGTCCACCAGATTTTCGGCTCCTAACCTGTGGTAGTAGTCAGATGCTTCTACCACAGGTTAAGAGCCGAAAATCTATTCTAACTTCTTTCTATACTAAATTTATTTGATTATATGGACTTAAGTGAACAAAAAATATAACGTTTCCACCACCGTAACAAATCTTCATGTAAAAAGACGGTATTGTCATATTTTTATTATAATTGCCTTGACATCCGATAAGTTTTAAGTACTTTGAGCTCTCTAATCTTTTGGTATGCAGCCATCCATATGCAACTGCTGGACAAGAGGCAATAAGAAAACCTTGTATCGAGATTTCGTCCATAGCTGCAGGGAATCTTTATTAAAATTACTTTTTCTTTCATCCACTCCATAATTGGCTTTATACAAAAGCGTGCGATCTTTTCGCGATCAGGGTGCACAATGACAAACGTTGGTGTGGCCGCTTCAACGCAATAATTTTTGCCTTAAATCTCTTTGATGTGCCAAAAAATACCGCCATCTGATTCATCGTCCATCGTCAACAGCAATGCTAATGCCTTTAGGCAAGCGTTTAAAATGAGACTGGAATTGACAGGTGCCGTAGTCTCATCCATAACCCACAATCTCCCTTATCACTAATAAGTTCATATCAATAGCCTTTCCATTTTACTCATTGGGTAATATATATACTATGTAACCATCCCTCCAAAATGTTTCTGTTTTTATACTACATTGTAATTTTTATACCAAACAGTCCTCTTAGTTTTGGCTACAGCCCCACTTATGCCTTTGTAAAGGACAGGAATCCGGATGAAATCCGTATGAAATTCGTTGAATAAAGGAATAATAATAATACGGCAAGGGCGGCCTTGTGGCGAGCCGTCAGTAGTGGAGACACCGTGGACTCCGTTTCTCCCTGGGGCTAAAAGAGACCCCTGACCCCCGGCTTGCCTTAATTGGCCGTCTGGGGCTGGAGACGCAAGAGCAAGTAACAAAAAGCTCCGGTAGTAATAAAGGGCATAACGCGGGTAGTAACGCTCTAGTGAATTCGCAGTACACTTCTCGACATCCTTTAGCCATCCACCATGCCATGCCAATATCGAGTGAAACGGTGTTCGGAAAACTTTATAAATTCAACTACACTAGTTTCCTATTGTAAGTGCCCGTGGCTCCGTGCTGCAAAATAGTAATGATTTCCGTATTCTACCTCTTGACCAAAGAGGTTAATGCAGCATGGTACTGTGTAGTCATAAGCAAACGCTATATCTGTTAGGCTGGTTATCCTGTAGATTCAGTTTGATTGGTACAGTCCGGGGTTTACATGTTTCAAACAAGTTATTTTAAAACACATGTCTGAAACAGTTTTAATTTAAACCGTGTTTTTTATCACACGTTTAAAATCATGAATTGCTTTTTACGCCCTGGAGTTGAAATTTGTATGAGGTTTTATCAGTCACAGAATTAATAATAAAATGAAATATTAGAAATAAAGGCACTCGTATTTGTAAAATTCATAAATAGATTATTCCCCACCGGTAAATAACCGTTAGTAAAGTCTAATCCAAGCCTAATGTCGGCCGCATATAGAAAGTAATTCAAGGGACTATAATATAGTCACTGCGTTACCAACTGAGTCGTAGGACTCGTAGGGCCATAATCGTCAATAGGGATGGGAATGTGCAACGTGTCCTAACATGTTATCGATAACAGATACAGATACAGGACGATACAGAGGACGAAGATTCCGATGAGGTAGAATAAACGTTATTTATTTAACATTCATTACAAACGGCCGTTTTCAGGACCACAATACTATCTACTATGTTTCTATCTTATTTTATTCTTATCGATATGCGCCTATAACCCTCTCACATCTCACGCACGTCACTATGTGGCTCCATAAGACCCGCAAGTGCGAGCGACAGACATAGTGAAATGATGCACGACTCAGTTGGTAACGCGGTGACTATAGTGATTACTCTCTTCATTTAAAAATAAATATTGGGGTTTCCCTTATACATAAAATATAATTCATAGTTCATAGGTAATTCCCCCCCTGTATAGTATCGCTGGTGGAAAATCCCTATGTTGCCCAATTTTAAAATCTACGTTAGAACATACAGGGTTAATTAAGGGTATAGCGTTCAGTATGGATTAGAGACTTGCTACATAAAATAAATGTTTATTACAATTGATAAGTTTTTGTAAATATTTAATGTAGGCACTATAGCGAATTTCAGATTCAAATTTAAATTTATTTATTTGTAAGAAAGTTGATTGAAAAGAAAGATGTAGTCTAGAAATGTAACGTTATAGGTCAAATAAATATAAAATGAATATTGCCCTAAAATAAAAAAGAGCAAAAATACATTTGTTTTAAACAAATTGAACTGTTTGTTCTATAAAACTTAGAAAAATCTGTCAGTTTCCAACCGTACTGGTACACCCTCAAGAGATTATGTATAAAAAGTGCCATCTTACAAAGTATTTTTTACTTTCAAATTGTACTACTTCATTATATTCATCTGATAAAGTTGTAGTTTGTGAAGATGAAGAGATTTTTCTAAGGTACTAACATTGTTGCAATAAAATATTAATACATAACATAATATAATGTAATAATGATATCGTCGTATGGACGTCCACGTTTATAAACTCATGCATCAATACATTATCATTCTCGTTGCGGTTTCCAGATACTTTGTACCCTCTCCCCTTGCTACGCCCGTGGGGAGCAGGGGCGAACTTTCAGGCTGTTACTAGGGACATAAATCATTACAGCCAATCTAGGTTTTGCACATGCGCACATCCTTGCCGCAATGCATCATCCGGGAAGCTACTAGAACGTGACTAGGGCATAAATCAATAGAGCCTGTCTAGGTCTTGCACATGCGTACTTCCGGGGTGCAGCGCTTCAGCGACTTCAACCCAGCCTTCAACTCATGTCTTAGTGTTTGCGGAAAGCACACGTTCGACATGCGTTCGTTAGTGCTCGTTTTGGCGTTGGGACTCGTAACCACAGCCACGGAATTTAATAAAAACCCTGACGAAAAGGGTACTAATATCAGTATTTTCGTTAACAAAAGTAAAATATCGCTTCCCACGGTCCTGAGCTGCATTACAAAACTGACATACCCGAAGAACCTCATTATAATCACGTAAGTCCTATTTCATTGCTTATTGTAGTTATAATATAATCGGACTAGATCCGTGCAGTTTAGACTACTTATTGTTGTTTCTGCATAAGAATAAGCTAAAGTTGACATTTTGAAATTGATGTTAAACTGTCATCGACAACTGTTAAGAATTTAGTACGAATTTAAATTATAATTTGAATACTATATTAATGTAGTGTTTGTATCAATAATATTATTGTGTGAAAAGCTCGCCGTGTAATTCGAAATGGCGGCGCTCAAGTTACACTCAAAATGGCGTCTTTCGAGCTGAGTATTTTGCTAACTTTTTTGCTTCAGCTACTTTGAACACTATTCAAAGTAAAGCTTGACAAAGTGAAAAAATAGTGCAGTGCATCAAAACTTAGAGAAAAAATGTTACAAGCTGATGACACTACACGCTTGAGTGCTGAAGACACGGAATATCACTGAGCACCAGAAGAATATAATATAAATATATTATTTATAATATATTTTAAGATGCCCTAGAGGTCACTGTTAGAAATTTTCGTAACTTAAACTAGCTAAACAGTTACAAATGATTTTTTAAGCTGCTTTGAGAGACTATGCCCCAGTTGGACATGATCAACATCCCGAGGGTAATCCAAAATGGTGTTTGATCATTATGAGTTCGACAATATTATAATTCAAAATGGCGGCGCTCTAGCTGTGATCAAAATTGCTTCTTTACGCATGCCTGATGTCCTAGATATCGAAAAAGAATTCTAGGATGGAGTACCGATCAATAATAATATACAATACAAAACGTTGGCGCTCTAGCTGATGCCTGATGAAATAAAACTCTAGAGTAGACTTCCGATCAACATGTACGAGTAAGATAAGATAGTAATAGAACACGATACGGTGGCGCACTAGCTATGCTCAAATGGGGCGTCATATACAGAACACAGAAGTCTTTCCCTTTCTTGGGTATAGGTTGGACGTTTGCCTCACCCCAAGCCGCCGCCGGCACAATTCCTGACGAATAATACAGGCGGTATAGTCGGGTCAGCACAGGGTACAACTCCGCTGCACATCTTTTTAGTGCTAAGGCTGGAACAGCGTCAGGGCCACTTGCTTTCTTAACGTCGAGTGACAAAAGCTTTCGGTGTACATCGTACTGCCCAAGGCAGATATCAAGCATGGTGGTGCTGCACCGGGGTATTCTTGGTGGCTGCGCGCCATTGTCATCAAGTCGGGAGTTTGTCGAAAAAAGATTCAGAACGAGCAAGTCGGCTTTATCTTGCGGTTGATAAGCCAGTGGCCCATCGGGATATCTCAGCGGTGGTAGGGAAGATTGGCAGAAGATTGCTTGAATATTTTTGGCCAGAACTACGGCTACCTGTAAGGTGCAAAAGAAGGTTCTGGCCAACACGAACAACTCGTCGGCCATCAGTATAATAATCAGTATAATCAATTTATTAGTAAAGACAATTTAAAAGTAAAAAATCAATCAAAATATTGATCCAATTTTAAAATAATATTAAATAATATAGTATAAAATAATACACCAAAATCATAATCATTACGATTTTACAAAATTAATTCATTAAAATGTATATCGTCCTAACAAAATCAAAAGGTATTGCTGATGTATCCATTGACATAAAAGAACGGCTTCTCGATGAGCCATGATTTTAACTTAACTTTAAAGGATCCTATACTAGCCGCTTTATGCCCATTCCCAATAATCAACCTCCAGTTACCGATAGATAGCTATCCCTAACCGTTGGTAAGTTTCTATCTATCAATAAAAGCTGATGTCCCAATTTCGACGATAGCTATCTCTAAACTGTGGTTATTAGTAGATAAGCAAGCCCTCTTTTACGTTCCGGTTATACATATATTGCCAGAGAGCCTGTCAAATAAGTTTTAACATCATAACATTTTTTATAACTTTGAAATTAATTGTATAAAACAAATTTTTAAACATATTTCTTTAGATTTTTGTATTTTCCGCACGGAACATGCTAAAGAACTTGAATTTGACATCAACAACAACATTTTTGTTCACAAGATAGGAACAGAACGTTACTGTCAAAATGAAAAAGTGACTTGAATGTCATTGCACTATAGTCTAGTCAACAAGTTCAAAAACGTGAAAAATAGAGATAAAGGTCCTAAAAATATGAGCGATAGCTCATTGGATTCGGAATCACCTCTAGAAAAATGTTTGTGAAGGATTTTGGTGCAGGTAAAAAATTGCAATTGTTATTAACAAAATGAAATGAAAAAAAAAATGATATTTAGTTTTTCGTTAATAACTCAAAAAATATTAATATTTAAGGAATTTGGAAAAAAGCTCGTTAAAGAGGCGGAAATTTCCGATAAAAAAGTCCTTACTCCCGGAACTCTATCTCTATTATTTATAATTTTAATTTGACGTTAAAAATAAGGCTCCGCGCGGCTGTTACGGCATGCGCGCGCCACCGCTAAAATGAGTTCATCAGATAAAATATTTCTTTTATAACGAAAATATAATTTAAAATAATTGAAAAAATTCAAGTATCTTATTAACACTTGAAAGAATCGAGCCCCGTTAGAAAAAATGTTTTATCACCATTTTTCAAAAATTTATTCAATTGTTAACTAACACATTTTTTCCTAATCTCCGTTATCATAAATAATGGGATAAAAGTTATAAATAATTGGCCTATAAATTTGAAACTTCGTGGAGCCCTTTTCATATATATACTTCATAAGATCCTGCGATTGATGTTCATAAAAGTTTATTAATTTGTTAATTATGCAATTTTAACCTTTGTTCTAATTTTCTTTGTTAAAATCTAGTGATTTGTTAACTATTGCAAAATTAAATATCTAAAAAATGTTGATATTTTGTTTTCAATTAATTTTTAGCTATGCCTGTTTTCACATTGAACAATGGCAGTAATTTACATAGGTAATGATTTTTTTACGTTATTTGTTTATAAAATTGTTTTAAACAAATAGAGAAATTCATAATTTTAGAAAAAAAATTTTTTGCTATTTTGTTGTTAATAAAAAAATATAATTTGAAAAAAAAAAATCTTAATTTTAATTTTTAATTGTTTAAAATCGTTATTTTTTATATTGCGATAAAAATAATATAATTAGTTAAGAAATTATTTTAATTTTAAAAATCATAATTTACTTTTTTAAATAGTTTTGCAAAAAAAAAAATATTACTCATTTAATTGTTTATTAGTTTAAAATTTGTTATAAACAAATTGTGACCAACGTTATATTTTTTTTCTGAAGCAGAAAAAAATATAAAAGCAGCTATACCTATATAACAAAATGCCAAAAAAATTTTTTATTTATTATAATACTTTAATTAATTACTCAAAATCCTTAAATATTAATATTTTTTGAGTTATTAACGAAAAACTAAATATCATTTTTTTTTTATCTTATTTTGTTAATAACAATTGCAATTTTTTACCTGCACCAAAATCCTTCACAAACATTTTTCTAGAGGTGATTCCGAATCCAATGAGCTATCGCTCATATTTTTAGGACCTTTATCTCTATTTTTCACGTTTTTGAACTTGTTGACTAGACTACTACTCTAGGATGTGTTTTCTTCTCTGAAAAAGGAAACCAATGGAACGGCCATAACTACGAAAAAAAACGTGCATACCTACGCAGCTAAACATGGCGGCTTAGTGTTGTTACTACCCCAGCACACTTATCGATTGCACCGTACCTATCGATAAAACTATCGACACGAAACCAATATAGACCGAGTCAAACTTAATAGCGTCTTTGAAGTTTATAACCTGCACAAAGCACTTGCTGTGCAAATCCCTACTCCTTTCGCCGCTAACACGTGAATAAATTGCTACTACTTAATTGATATCATCGACAAAAGAGTACTTATGTCTTCGACATGCATTGCGTCACAGCGGGGATACTCCCTTATAGCACAGATTACTGAATAAGAACAGATACTTCACTCAGTAGAAAATTTCCAATACCTATTACGATAATTGCCTACTCCCTCGCGTCAACAACCACTGTATGCTAAAATGCGCCTAAATGCCCAAGCGTACAGCAGTGATTCCTTCGCACCGCGCGATTCCACAGTAATCGCAGGGCTGCCTCTTCGATAAAATTAAATTAACATAAATTTTTATCTATGTTATTGAGAACTGTGAATATGTTCTGACTTTTATGTGGCAGTTAAAAATTTTATCATTTATAAAATATTTAACCAACTTAAAAAAAAGGAGGTGATCAGACATACAGGCCAAACTGAGATGTTTGACTTGTATGGTTTGTAGGTATGTATGTTTGTGCGCGATAATCTCGCGTTTGGCTAAACCGATATCGATGCGGTTTTCAGAAAAGGATTTGTTACATTTAGGAGAACGTTTTAAAATAGGTATAATATTTCTTAGTTTGATGATGATCTTTGGAGATGTTCACTAGAAATGAAAAAAAAAAAGCCTTAAAAAAAGAGAACCGACTTCAAATAAAGCACTAAGCCGTAAGTTATTTTATTAACGAGTGTAACACTCTCACACAAAAATACATAAACACTGCAGTTTTCGAAAGTTTTCACGCGAAAAGTCGATGGCCTTCAAAATAAAAAAATATATCTAGTTCCTAGTTGTACATATCTAGGTGTATTGTACTACTACCAATTATCACGAATCAAATTTATTAAGATTAATAAATTTGATTCGTTTTCTCGCAACAAGTAACCTTACAACAGACGCGGCTTGTTCAAAGGTTTTCATCGGGCGTAAGAAAAATAACTCTCGCTACACAGACTTAAAGCGCATTTTGATTCGTTACGAGCGCGTCAAGGACTTGTAGGCACATTTTTTGAAGGTCACGTCCGTGCTTTGCAATGTTTTATAAACATTATTGCAGTTGTTAGTTTAGCAGTTTATATTCGAATGTTTTCTTTCGAAGAGTGCATCTTCTGTACCTTGTACTATTAATTATTCTGTGGTATAACGTTTCTATGTAACAAAATTATGTTAATCTGTGTCTGAAAGGCAAGCTAATGCTTAGTATATACCTATGAAACTGTCAAATTCTAAGTGGATACCGGTGTCCGCACACCTACTGTCTTTTAATTATGTCTCTAATGACGGTATGTGAATGGAAAAAAATTTAAACGACAAAAACTAGTAATAATTTATCACTTACCTTTCTTCATTGACAGGTAAATGGAAAAATGTTAGGTGTTTATCCCTTCTTTTGCTTGATTTACACCCATCTACAGCACATAAGGCACCACACGGCATCGTAATACGCGTACGAACGAACACCACTATTAAAATTGAACGGCGTGCGCGCGCTTCGCTTGCGAAAACCGCACTGAATTTGATCCGCCGGCGGACCGAGACCGCTCGGCTGGGCGGTAGGCACTTATAGCGCGCAAGTACATGGAGTGACGGAGGCCTGCTTATAGTACCCTACTACGCGCACCAATACAACGAGGACATTTAGAGCAGGTCGATTTTGTTGGAGGATTCAGTGTAACGGTTAATCTACTATCTTATCCTGTCTAACTCTACGAATATCTAACTATTATAATACAAATTATTGCTACGGTTTGGTTCATCTCGCATCTGGCCGAATTAAACATGGTCGTGCCCATAACGTTATTTGAGGTCTGGATCCACGCCTTATTCAAAATGCTGATGATGATATGTTAGTCCTAAAATGATTAACCATGATCATTTGGGGAACTGCTAACATAAAACAATATTCGTACATATTCGTATTTGTTTATTTATGTTAATTGGCATTTGCACTATGTATTTCTGAAAAGAACTATTTTAATATTTTTTGTTAACAGTTCCACCTTTCGACCTACCTTTCACCTATCCACCTTTTTATAGGCAATATGGGCATAGCAAATGTTAAAATTCTAAAGCGGATACAGGGTAAGGGCGATGATGACGCCAATGACGTCATGCGCAGTTTCGTTTAATCTACTATTTCCTTTTAACACGAATAACTGCACCCCCGTTTTACATGTTTATATGTACAACTCCAAAAAATTAAAGCCATTAAAGTATCAATGCTCTTTAATCTGATCATCTAATAACTTATCATCTGATACCTTATGGTTAACGACAGCTTAGGTGAAGAACACTGGATGTTCTGCCCCTAGGCTGTCGTGAAGGATGAATAATGCAATGAACATAATTTTATGTAAATGTTCTTAAAATATGAACTTAAATTTCCTTTCCCTCTCTAACCAAATTTTTTTGCTATGGTAACTGAAGGCGGCTAAAAAAAATTCTGATATTTTAACAAATATGATCAGTTTTATTTTTCTAAGATGTTGGTTCCATATTTAAAACTTTTATATGCATCCCCTGCAAGTGCACTTGTGACTCTAAGCGATCATTGATTAGCAGAGTGTGTGAATTAAATCTAAATATATCAAAGTAAAGAAGCAGTTCCGTGAATTACCGATTTAGAATCAAAAGATTTGAAACCTACAATATTGGGATTTGACGCAGAAAATATCGATAAATAAATATGACAAGAACATCACTATTGTCTAAACAAATAAAATTCAAATTATATCAAAACCAATGATGTTATATATAAACGGAGGTAGATACGTCTTACTGCGCTCGGCTTGGCGACATAAACACAAGCTAGTTGTCTTGAGTCAACTTAGTTCCGTCCTGTCTGGCAACGATACAGCGCGTGTTCAACACTTAGGCTGGTTTTAGTGCTCGCCCGACCGTCCGCGCGTACCATCGGTCCTGACGATAGGTACGCATAATCGATCGTCAGTTTGTACCGTTTAGTGCTCTCCTGATCAAACAAACTGGTCGGACTGGTACAGTCACAAACACGTACAACCCGGTTAGAATATCTGTGCACCTCGCTGGAATGCGGCGCCTCTCCCGCTTCCTCTGTCACCTCTCCGCGCACTCCCCGGTGCGACAGTACGGTTAGCATCTTCGATGCCGATACACGTCCCGATAATTTTGATATTTTCGCTTTGTTGTTGTTTTGTTTTTTAATATTTATTGTTATGTTTAGACTGTTTACTGTTAAGTTTGGACTGGTTTGGTTGTTATTAAAATTGTTGTAGCTGTTAAACTGAAGTCATGGGAAAAACAATACACAGCGAATCAAGAAATTTAATCTTGAAAGTGCTCAAGTTTTTTGAATCGGAGAAAGCAAATAAACAGTACACCATACCTGTAGACCAAGTGATGAAACGAACCTGTGATATCAAAGAGGACTCTAATGAAAATTAAAAATGAAGCCAAAGTACAACCACCTACTTCGCCGGGCGCTAGTACGACTCCAAGTACTAGTAATAATTTAGAAACCCACCCAGAACCAAAATTATCGACACCGGGTAAGAAGCGTAAACAGTATCGCAATACGAAATATCATCAACAGTTTTTATGCTGTAAAAAAAGAAATCCCAACTTTGAAGAAAATTCTGGCAGCAGTTAAGAGAGAGTTCAGAAAGTGAGAGTGAGGAAGATACAATGTCAGGCATAGAGTCAATAATTTATAGTGACTGAGTTTAATAATAAATGTTTTTGTAATCAAAATTATTGTTTTTTAATAACAAACCCTTCATCAATAATAAATTGATTTGAAAAGGTTAGTAATTTTTTTTTACCTCCACATTTCTCGAAAAAACTTTTTTTCACACCGTACCCAGACCGCCGATATGACGTCACGAGGTCAGGTGCACAGATATTGTGACCGGGTTGTACACGAAATCGACGCATTTACAAATTGATTAATTGCTGTTTACTATCTTCGTAAACGTATTAGGAATACGTAGATATCACGTACCCAATTGTCGCCCAAATAGCACTTCAAGGGGAATTTACTACTGAATAGTCATTATTGCGCGAAAATGAAGAAATTTATTGAATTACATAAGAATATCGATTAAAAGTTTTGATGAATTATCAGTGAAATTACAAGACAACTTCGAACGTCTAAACTTATACGTATGCCATGTTTGATACATATAAAATCAAATAAATTTATTGAAGTTTTGTACTAGCAGGATTCGATTTTTATTGACGATGATACACGCATCCGTACGGTCGGTTCACCGATCGGTGTAGCACTGGAAGCGTTAATATGTTTCTATAGCGCGTCGGTCGACCGAGGGCACGCATGCGGACGGGCTTGACCGACGGTCCTCGTACGCATTGCGTACAACAGCAATACACCTACGTGTGCGTACGGCCGGTCGAGCACTGTAACCACTTGTGAGTTTTCATACAAATGACAAGCGCGACCGACGACGTACGGACCGACTATCGGTCGAGCGCTGAAAACGGCCTTAGGAAAAAATGTTAGTAGTATTGTTTTTCTATTTTATCTATCAAAAATGGAAAATCAAAAATTATATTTTAATCTAAATTAACTTCGGCGACGTTGCCGCTTCGCCACCTACGCGAACGAGACAAGTAGCGAGCGACAGAGAGAACTAGGCTGTCATTGTCGGTCGAATGGTTAGCCACAGTACGTCGATAATAATATGTTGATCTCTTTCTGACAACTGGGATTAATATATCTTCGTGTTCTTTTAATCTTGTCGGTGTAGTTAATGTCGTTGTGCGAGTTGTGTACTAGCTAGAAGGTGGGTATAGCATAAAATTTGCCATGTTAAACTTCATATGCAAGGAGTAAAACGTCTCTACAGTTAATGTCGTTGCTTTTTTCAGCGTCAAAATATGACGGACAAGGCACACGTCTGACGTCATAACTAAGTATCTATATATTTTAGTAACATTTCCATAGGTTTCCTTTTTCAGAGGTTTTCTTTGATTTATGTTCAATGGTACTTGCATAATTTTCGCCATTTCATCTACATTTTAAATAAAACGGTGGGTTGGCTTTAAAATCGTGACCCCTGAATTTGGTGAAACAAAAACTGTGGGTGGGTTGAAGGGGTTTGTATAAAGCGTATTTTACAACATTTTAGCTGCCGGAGACACGCCAAAATAGTCTAAATAGTTTTTTAAAGTTTCAATAAAACACCATAATTTTGATAGTGACAGGTGACATAAATGACATTAATGCGTAAAACGAAACGTTTCTAGGTAACTTTAGCCTTTTTTGACATGTACGCTGTATGTAAGTTCTTGAAACGGAACGCAAACATCGAAGATAGCGTAATGTCACTGTCGGAATACTCGCGTCATTCCGTTACTTCCGAGTGTACGTGAATGTTTTCTCCTGTTTTTCTGCGCTTTCTTTTGATATCTTAACGACTTTGCTACGATTTTGGACTCCGATTTTGCTGCTTTACTGTACGACACCTGCTTGCTCACTGGACACTGCGATTGCCTTTGGAAGATTTGATAACTGGTACCAGCTCGACGTGCTCATTAGTCATCGCGATGGCGTCTCCTGTGCCTGGACCTTCATCAAGGGCGGACTTTGTAGATGACTGACCCGTTTCGGACCGGCATTTGTACACGGTGGAAGTTGTACAAATGTGGAGCCTACCCAAAGTTGTGCGCGAATTGGGAACCATTGACCAGTGTCTAAAATACGCTGAAGAAAAGAACATGGTGCAACGCCAAAAAATGTGCCGCACGCATCGCACCCCTATGCGTTTATCGAAAACAAACAAATCGTTTGGGGCAAGGTCACTTGTCTGTGACAAACCTATAGGTTAGGTTAGGTTTGAACTGTGACCCACCCGCTTCATCAAACTACTTTTGTTCCAAATTTGTGCACAATAGTATATCAGTAGCTATCTAATGAATTGGCAAAGTCACTTGTCTGTGACATACCTATAGGTTAGTTATAGTTAGTTAGAATAGGTCGAAGTCAGTGACAGAACCGACTCATAGCACCCCGATTTCAAGCAGTCTTGTCGGATTGCAGAGCCGACGCGGGGGTGGTAGTAGATCGAAATGCAGTACTTAACCTCAAAATACTTAAACAAACATAATTGGAAAACTAATGGTCTCCGGCGGGTGGGGTTTGCGGGGGGGCACTACCCGAACCCCCGCCCCCCCCTCCCCCTCCCTCCTGAACGGAACCAAAACGGTTTGTGAGTGTAGATCCTATTTTAATCTATAGTAATAGTACCTATCTACTATTAAAATGAGTGAAGTAAGTGTGAAAGTACTACAATATTAACAAAATCTAAACATATCATACTTCAACAGTAACATCTTAATATTCATGCTATTTTTTGCAACAATAAGGCGTCCCAATTACGAAGGAAGAAATGATGGTCCTGGTGCAATTAGTGGACAGTAATCCTGTCATTTTCAGCAAGGCGACAAACGCTAGTAATAACCAGTTGGAAGAAATGGCTTGGAACAAAATCATGGATGCATTTTATGCCACTGTTGCTACACACCCTCGAAAGTTAGAGCAATTGAGAGGAAAGGGGGAAAATATAAAAAAGGCTGCTCGCAAGAGAGATACCAAAATCAGAATGAATAATCTCAAGGTAGAAATACATATTAAACAAGAAAATAAAGATAAGTGGAGGATGTTATCATTAGTCCTATTGTTTGACTGCTTATATATTTTCAGACTGGGGGAGGAAAACCAGATATTATACCACCAGATGAGGTGCTCGAAAAGGTGGCTGGTTTACGCAATGAAACGCCCACATCTTGCTATGAAATAAAACGTTCGTTGCCCGTGACACTACCGCGTGGTACTACGAATAGAGTGAGGGGATAATTTCCCTTTCCCGTGGCACTACTATTCCTATTGGCTGATTAAACATGTGTCATAAAATCTCCCGTGGATCCTCATTACACGTGGCACTACTAATATATTACTTAATTTGTGCTAATACTAAGTATGTACCTACATCAAACAAAGCTTATTAAATATGTTTTCAAAATATTTATATTCATTAATTTTTTTAAACCAACACCTAACAAGCTCAAGCTCACACAGGTGGTAGGATTCTTGCTGAGGAATATACTGTGGATGGGCAGAGAAATTTGATAAAAGTTAACTCTGCACAAATAGTCCTTTTAGCAGATTTGAAGACGAAGGACATAAATTAATTTGTCTGCAAATGTTATTTAGTACGGCTGTAGCAATGATAACAGCCTGTGTATAGTTTCCATAGCAAGCTTTGTTTTCAGTGAAATTACTGGAAATCTCCTCTTCCAAACTTCAAAACATCTAGAAAATTAATAAAGTTCACTCAAATTATAATAACATGAATAGAGCAGAAAAGTATTTAGTTACTTCTTTTCGCACCTTTCAATACAATTCCTGGTTTTTATATGGGCTCGGTTATAATCCATCAAAGGTCATTGGTCATCATGCGGCCAGACACAATAGAAATTTTATTGTTATAATATAACGACTCTTGAAGGGATAATTGATTTCACTATTTGTTTGGGTACTGAGTAATGGAGTTAGGAGGTAGGGTTTGCATGGATATGCACTATCACCAAGAAGCCACCTATTGCCAAACACATCAGCATCACATTGAGCTGAAAATAAATTAACCTTCTTTTAATAAATCAACTCAGTTTATAATCAAGCTTAGGTATATGTTATTTAGTTAATTGAAATATAGTTAGGTACCTCGTAATTCCGAATTGTTAAATATTGTGGCATCGTGGGTAGCTCCTGGCCATCGTGCCAGATTCGTCGTTTCGTGTTTTCAGTAATGAAATTACAAAAATAGCTGCTCTTATTTGACTTCTATCCTCCGATTTTCTAGGTTACTGGTACAGCTTATGGGGGATCCCAATAATCTATCTATCCACAGTTTTCCTTACTAACTTTGAACGAACGAAATTTGAAATGAAATTTGACATAACGTCCATACAAATAGTATCAAATATCTATCTCTAGTAAGGTAAACCGACGATAGATAGGTTATTGGCACCGGCCGTTACTGACGATAGCCGTGGTTACTGACAGTAAGCACTTAAAACATAGGGACGTCAAATCTGTCATTTTCATATATTGTTTAAGCGATAGTAAGCTATCGGCCCTCCCGTCGATAGATAGAGACGACTGCACTGAGAAAAATCGAATTCCGAGCTAAGGTGAATTCGTTCGTACACGGCTGATTTGTAATTACGTGAGCTGAGTTTGTAAGGCTTACGTTTATTTTTGCTTTCTTAAGCGAAAACGTACAAACGGTTTATTAGATTTAACAGATAGAAACTGTTGAATGTAACGTGCCGTAAGGCATTTTCCGAATATACTCTACTCCGGTTAAATAAGCAGTCTATACTGTTAAAATCACCTTACGTTTACGACGCTTAATATGCGGCGAAAATCATCGTAATTACGGCAATATTCGCCTTATGAAAAGGTTGATGATTCATTAAGTAAGATGAAATACGCTCGCAATAAAAAACTAAACAAACGTAAACCTAAGTTAGGAAGCGACGTTCATATACGGCATTTACTAACGGCGGAAGATGATTTTTATGTTATGGCAAGGTATAAGATGCTAAACACTCACAATGTAAGACCATCGTGAAATCGCTAAAAGCTTGCTTCAAGCGTCTTTATTACTATCGTACATGAGAGCAATGCACCACTCATTAATATTCGGTGATTACTTGCTTTTTCCCGTAAGTAGGTATTTAAATTAAGTGTAAAACATATATCAACTCCATTCTCAGCGTGTCGTCTAGCCAATATGTCTACTATAGACCACGCTGTTCGTCTCTAGCACGCGCAAGTGTTTGTATCCGAGAAAGAGTGGACTTAGCGCCAAATTCAAATTTTAAGTAAGGTTAGGAAACAAGAAATACAAGACAGTATTTGTTTCGAATAAAAGAGTGCAGGACTTGGAAGGAAGTGGTTTTAATGAAATTCTGAAGGTAGTCCCTGGCAGTAAACTGAACCGCTACGGTCGCGGGTGCTGGTCTACAATACTTATTGAAAAGGCCCTATTCAATAGAGTATAGGTATTGTACACAGTTACTAACGATAAATAGCGCCTCTATACTATAGAACAGCTTTAATATTAACGTACGGCGTATTGAACAGTAAACAAGACGCCTGACGAAAGATAAATATAACCTTATATGCAGTAAATATTGCTGTAACACAGTTTCATTTTAACTTACGTACGGTTAAAATCGCCTTACAACGGTTTAAAATCATCGTCAGCTCTTCGTTTTTAACCTGACTTACCATGTTTACTGATTTTTTCATTACGGCTAATCTGTTCGATAGTACGTCGAAACAAATAGTATATTAAGTCATATTAATCGAATTCTACTTGTTGAAATCGCCATAAACTAAGGCGTTTACCGCTTTCTGCGTAGAAGGCAATTTTGTTCGTATTACGTTTGGTCGGTTTTTGCCGTCATACCAACCAAATCGGCAGTTGTTACGACGCTTTCTGCTTTAGATTTTTCTCAGTGTGGTAGGATTGGCTATCGTTGGTAAGTTTATTGGGACAAAAACTTGACAGATAAATAACAATTCTTATCGCTAGTAGAGCAAATCGAAAGATAGATTAAATATTGGGAACGGGCTTTAGTAATATGATCTGGTAATCAATTATATACGCTTGGTTCTAACACATGTGTCAATATTTCTGATTGGACAAGCCTGCGTGCCACTGTCGCGAGCTAGTTCACATCACTGGTGTGGATGTACTGAGCGTGCAGATCTTTGCGAGTTTTGGTCTCACATACATTGCCACCTGCAATATTACTATTGAAGGCAACGTTAGTATTCGCAAAGAACTAAAATAGGATTTTACGTCACCTGCGATACGACTTAACGATTGCTCTCACAGCACGTTTCTGCATGCGGAAGACGCGCTCTGTATCAGCGGCACGGCCCCACAGCTCCGCTCCGTACTGGAGAAGCGAGTGTACGGTCGCAAAGTAACAGGTGCGTACTACTTCAGGGGACACCACGCGAGATAGTCGTTTTAGAGCGTAACATGCACTGCCCAGTTTTGTGCAAAGGCTGTCAATATGTGCACTCCAGGTCATGGTTCGATCTATTTGGAACCCTAAGAAGGCGATAGACTGTACCTGCTCTATGGGCGTTGTATCGATCGATACTGCGAGATCTCGGCACTGGCGACCGGAGATGCAGAAATGAATGTGGTGTGTTTTTTTATGATTCAGAGCTAGTCTATTCCATTTAAACCATTGCGCCACCTGGCGAGCAGCTTCGTTTAACCGGTGTTCTAGCTGATCCAGAAACCTTGCATAGACGACGGCTGCCACGTCATCCGCATACATAAAGATGTCACCTGTCGTAATATGTTCGGGCAAATCGTTAAGCAAGAGTGAAAATAAAATATTTGAAACGGAACCTTGTGCCACGCCCAATATTATGTTCAATGAGTCTGACTTTGTTTCGCCTCTATCGCCGACCACCACCCGAGATCTGTTGCGAAGAATGTGTGTCAAGATCGAATGTGCTCGGCCTCCAATCCCGTAGTGCTGCAGCGTGGAAGAGAGAACTCTGATCTGCGACGTCGAATGCTTTCGACAAGTCGCAGCACATAACTGCAACCTCCTGTTTCTTCTCACAAGCCAAAAGCACGCGGCGAATGACCTCACGTGTGAGGGATGTAGTCTAGCGCCCGGCAGGGTACGCGTATTGGGGCTCAGACAGCGCGCCCGTCGCCACTAGGTACTCGATGAGTCGGGTGCTTTTGCCGTTTTCCAGAACCTTGGCAACAACATAACTTAAACAGAGGGGAAATTTAACTTATTTTTAGAGGCTCAGGGTAGCTTTTGGTAACAGCGGTTAAAGAGGATGGCTAAACACTGAGAAAGTGATTCCGCAGCGGTATACAAAAGTTCCATTGATATATCGTATATATCTCTAGCGGGCTTATTCGGTATTCGGGATGTAATAATTCGAAACACTTCAATAGCAGTAAACCTCACTAGCCTCAGTGAGTGAGTGCTATATTGCTTTGTGTGTGAGTTCCAACTGTTGCGGATTTGATTTTTAAAATAACAATTTTTTTGTTAAAATAAAAATGTTTTGATATGGCTTTCGTACTGTAAAAAAATTTTCTCTATGAATGAATTTAATTCGGAATCTAGATATTTTTCAGACCTCAAACAGGAGATCTTTTAAGTCTATTAAATCTTCTGTGACCCAAGATTGCTTTCTTACATTTGTTACGTATAAACGAGAAACATATGTTAAATTTATTATTTAATATATTTGTTATCGACTTCGCTAAGATCTCCATAATATGACCATGCGTAGAAAATATTTTCATCCAATCCATACTGGAGATAGCAGCTCGGAAAGCCAAGCGATCAGCATGCGAGTAATCTCTGCTCAGTCGCGTAAGCGGAGGCGGTGTCGCGCACACACACGAGATCGCAAGTCGCACCGCGCAGTGGTCGCTGAGATTGGTGACCAGCGGCGCTGTCGTTACAGACCCTCGCCTCAAGTTACTATACACGTGGTCTAGGCATGTAGATGTCGAGTTTGTTATTCGTGTAGGTAAATCAATTTCCATGTGTAAGATCGTGTGACGCGAATGCCAGTGAGCCCTTTTCTAACAGAGCATAACTTCCCCAACCAATCAATATTAATGTCGCCAACAAGCAAAAGTCTTTTATTATTTTCTGAGGCTTTCTAAAGAAGGGGTTCCAGATGAGTCAAGAGACTAGATGAACTAACTAAATTAGTTCGGTAAATACATACAATAAAAATATTATACTCAATTAGATCAACAGCGCATACCTCACAGTACCTTTCTGTTGATATTTCCGTCAATTGTACACATTCAATGGATTTCATACTATTTTTAACAAAAATATGTACGTACCACCGTGTTCATATTGAGTTTAGCAAAATTTTTACACAAAAAATAAAGTGTATCCGTCTAAACTAATACATTTGATTTTTTCTTTACTTATCCAATGTTCAGTCAAGACCAACACATCGCACTTTAAGGCGATTTGCAGACTACAGGGCGGGCCGGGGCGGTCAATTTTGCCGCGTACGATAGCGCAAAGGGAATCCTGTACACCAGCGCACACGGAGAGCAAAAAGACCGCGCCGTGCCGCGCCGCCAGTGCCCGCCGGACTCTGGCGGTCTTTATTGCTTCGCGGTCAAAAAGACCGCCCCGCCCCGTCGTCTGCATAGCGCCTAACTCGTCGCGCAGAATTACTTCTAATTGCGGAATTGTATAGTCGAGAGGTGGTATGTTTTGGTGGCATATAACTAAATCGCTGTACAACGTACAGTCACGCAGTTGGTGACGTCACTTTTTCATGAACGCCTTCCGGCATCCTGATGACGAACGACACATGCATCTCCGATTTTATAATTCTCTTTTCCACACTGTACTGGGATCGAGTTATCTTCTTCATGAAGCAGTGTATCTGTTCAGTTGTTGTGTCAGACTTGAAAGACCATGCTTGAATACATTTACTTCTCTCTGCTGCTTGAAGATCGTCGAACATAGAATCATGTAGAACTCCACCTCAAAAAGCGTACTAATGGGATAATAGGATGCCACTGTTGAACCCAAATTCTAATTCTGTGCTGTCATGGAATGTAGATGAAAGGACGAGCCGTGAAGATAGGATATGCTGTCGCAGCAGTGACTGATAAAAAGTGGTGGACCGTGTTTCTGGGAAGGTGTCGGCAGACTCGCCGGAGGGAAGGGCCCCCGTACCATCCCGGAAATGATCACCGGGACATTCGGTCACCAGCAGGCACGACGAGCCACTCCGATATTATGAGTGATCTGGTGGGGCAGCAGGAAGGCTGGATGGTCAACCCTAGTTGGACCCCTGTACTAGGCCGCGGGCGATCAGCGGCACCAATGTTTCTATGGGTCTTCCAGGCGGGTGGGTCTACCTGCACTATCCGAACTATGTTTTCAGACGATATACTACGGACCATCACTGCTGCGACAGTATCTCCTCTAGCTGCAGTTTATACAGCCGCTGATCCCTGAAAGCGATCTGACATAGTCAAGCCACTTAAACAGTTTTTCGCTAACTGCACATTGGTAACTGTAACCGGTTGTCAAAAGCCAGAAGAGTTGGATGAAAAACTCAGCATTGTCCTATTACCGCCTCTTACGGTACCCACGGGATGATATGCGATGGTGGTTAGTAATAAAAAAATTACTTCAAATACTTGGATTACCGTAACTATTATATTGGTTAATACTTTGTTTGGTGGACAAATATAGCGGAACATCTACGAACGATGAATAATTGTGGAAAGCTAGACAGTGTCAGATATTCGTAGCAATAGTGCGTAAGAAATTCTGTGTGAAATATCTGGGGCTGACGAGTTCAGTGCATGCTACGAAAAACTACAGTTCTAAGTAACTCTGGGTGGCACTGCGACTGTTAAATGCAAGTGCTTACCATCAACCGCACATATTGTCCATCTCGTCACTTAGTTGCAATAAGCATAAAAATATTCACGTACGCATACCTAAATACATTCACACGTACTCATGCACGTAAACGTACACACTAAAGCATACTTACGTCATGCATACATACACACGCATACACTTACACATAATACAAAAAAATGCACATACACATACCCGTACCCGTAACGTCACCTACACGTACACACGTTCCCTGCAACAAAGGGCTGAAATATTATTTCTCCATGATGGCTTAAATATTAGTCCTATATCAAGGAGAACTCAATTTATTCGAATCGAAAGATTTTGGAATTCGGTGTTATGGCGAAGGAGCGCATATATCATGGTAGCAATAGAGGCCGACGACTGATATTAAGCTTCGCGCTATTTAAGATATTAAGAAGAATATGGTCACACTAGCTGACCCGCTAGCGGCTTCGCTCGCTTGGTCTTGGTGTAAGTGCCGTGTTTTGGAACCTCGAGGCCCTGGGTTCGATCACAGGGTTGGACATTTATTGGGTTTTTCTGAGAAAGAAAGATACTCGTATTCTCAATGACAATATGGAGTCTGGAACAGTGCTCCGTAGATGGCAATAGGCTCACCCCCTATAAGATGAGACCAAAAACATATATATCTGGTGAAACGTAAGGGTTTAAAACTTATGCCTTCGACGATATACATATAAGCAAAAGTATCGATTCAGTCAAGACCGCTAGACTGATGTTACTGCCCCGTGGATTCACCTCCGTGGTGATGTATAATGGTGATGATGAAAAGTATCCTATTAAAACACCGCTGCTGACCCCTTCATAGGATAAACTATATGTTATGATGTGTTAAAAAGCAACATGTAAGTATTGCAGGCGATTCAGTCAAGACCTCTAGACTGATGTTTCACCTTCGTGGTGATAATCAAAGACGATGATGAAATGTATCCTATGTCTTTTCCCGGGATATTATTTATCTTCTTGCTAAACTTCATCGAAATCGGTAAAGCCATTTTTGAGTAATAAATGGTGTAATTAAGAGGACTTTTACTTCGGTTTTCTGTATAACTTGCGTGTGGATGTGGTCTATGGTACTATAGCCTTTTCGGAAAAAGGCTTGTTCCGGAGGCTGGAAGTCATTGAACCTGCGATTGAGACGGTTGGTGACCTTCGAAAACATTTTACAATGAACAGCCTTGTTGTTCTTAAGCTGTTTAAAGGTCATTCTAATCTCTTGCGGACTGATGTTTGGGATATTTTCGGTGTAATGTCGGGTCAGCTTGACTTTCGGGTCTTTGGCCGAGCTGCTAACAGGCTAGCGGCCGAGGTGAAAAGTTGGCCATAAAACCTCTCGACCTCGACGGTTATAGTTGGAGAGTTTCTGTGGCGTATCTGTACGGTGGAGTTTGAAAAACTTAGAACCCACTGTAGGGACAGTTTCTATTAACCTGTTGTTGATCTCATCCTTTGAAGCGATGTTCTCAATCAATCAAAAAGATCAACGGCAATCGAAGCGATTGGACAGCTCAAGTTGGAAGCTCTCGGGTGTCTTGAACATGGTAACGAGTACGCCAGAGGGTAGATTTCACTAAAAAGTTTGACATTTGTATTCAACGTGCCTCATACCATTCGGTGATCAGTACCGGTAATTTTTTAATGATGTTCGAATAGTATAAACCCTACAGGCTAATTTTCAATATTAGTATTTATAGGTCTAATAAAATTTACACATATATACTCATATCAGAAACAATAACAAACATACACCCTTACTTATAAAAACTCGACCTTCATTGTCTTAGCACCCTCATAACTAAGTAATGCCTAACTAGTTAAGCAACTGCTGAAAATTCTTATTTATAATAGCCTCTTAAGCGTCATTTCACTACTCATCTTCTACGCATCATTATTACTTTTTGATGTTATATTATTTATCAATGTTGACGATATTGACAAACATATTGACCGCGAAGTGAGACAAAACTGACTTTATGGATCGGCCACATCAAGCTTCAACGTCAATACCTATCATCGCTGCTAATCGCCCCTTGCTAGCGCCCATTTCATTGCCGACAAAATTGGCTATAATGTCACAGTACTTTCTACGTTTCCATATTTAACGAGTATTCATTTTTCTATATGAATTTACGAAGTGCGCCCCTCAGTTTCACCCGCGTGTCACTCATTCACTATTGAAGTTGGTTTCGTTCGTATATAACTAACCGTACACAAAAAGTTGTAATTAATGGACACGAGTCTGATTATGTTCAAATAAGTTCAGGCGTGCCTCAAGGATGCATACTGGGTCCGTTGTTATTTATATTGTTTATAAACGATATACATCAATGTTTTGAATATTGTGACTTCCTACTTTACGCAGATGATTTAAAAATCTTCCATACAATCGATAACCCAAATGACTACTACAAATTCCAACATGATCTGGATCGTTTTACCATCTTCTGTTCTATTAACAAACTAAGCCTTAGCATTAACAAATGTAAAACCATCACTTTCACAAAGAAGAAGCACATAAGTAACTTTACTTACAGTTTATGTAATGTACATCTCGAATGTGTTGAACTTATTAGAGATTTAGGAGTCACCCTGGATAATAAGCTACACCTGGACATACATGTGGACAACATAATCAGTAAATCTCTTATAATATATGGATTTGTGATGCGCTCAAGTAAAAACTTCACGCGACCTAGCACTTATTTGTACCTTAATAAAACATTAATTCGTTCTCAACTGGAATATGCTGTGCCTATTTGGAATCCATTATAGGTATGACAAGTACATCGTAGCTCTTGAATCCGTACAAAAAAGATTTTTGCGCTGCGTACAGTACAAATGTTTTCATAATCGTTTTTCGTATGAACAACTGTTGGATAAATATAAATTACTTAAACTGTCGTTTATTTGCTACTAATCGCAGTCGCACTAATGCTGGTAAGCGCTCTCCGTTGTATCGGTTGGTAGATATAACACTAATTTTAATGCTATAGACATTGTGGCAACACGAGCTAGTACATTCAAAAAAAAAGTTACTTGATATACTTAAGTACTATTGTATTCTTTCTTTAGATAACCTTTTGTAAAATTATATAAGTAATCCGTGGTAAATACTATTGGTGTTACAATTAATCCTTTTGTCATGGATTATTCTTAATTATTATATCTTTATTGTATCACTGTTTGTTTACCCAAATAAATGAAAAAAAAAAGAAGTTATTTTGACGGTTTAACTAACGCGGTAGGTATAGTCGAATATCATAGAGTACTTGCGCACCTGGCTGCGTTTGCGCTATTTGTTTAATTATGGCAACCGATTTTTTATGTTATGTTGTCAACACTAATATTATCAAGAGGAAAGTTTTGTTTGTTTGTTTGTTTGAATAGGCTCCGAAACTACAGGACCGATTAGAAAAATTCTTTCAGTATTACAATCGTACATTATCCCTGATAAACATAGGCCATATAATATATTCTAAAAAATTAGGGACCCGTATGAAAACGTCGATAAAACATAGAGGTCGTGCGGGTCCTTTGTATGGTTCAATGCCAAGACTAGTCCATACAAAGGAATTAATGAGGAATGTCCACAGTGGAAATAGTTTATTGTCGAATACGTGTATAGCCATCTTCGCAGTTGATAGTTAGGGACTAGCCTCGCCAGTTGGACGACTTCTGAGAAGATCAACGGTGAGGACTCGTTTGTTGTGTAATTGATTGAGCACCGTAAGTGTTCCACGGCTAGGCTTCCGAACGACTTTTCAAGAGTTTCTGTGCATTTGAACATTAAAGTACACGTGAAGGTTGGGCACCAAGACGGACTCATAAAATACTAACTGTATTAAGGTATGATTATTCTATTAGACATGTAATTATGAGAACCTAATTTTTAATCTCATTGTGTGATAGAACTACCAAAATATCAAATTTCCAAACATCTCTCTCTACCGCTTTGCTGAGGATATTTGTTCGAGTCCACCTGAGGTATGAAGATGGGCAATCATAGCCTGACCTTGTATAGAATAAACTATTAGTTCTGCGAACAGTAGACCTCGCGAGTACAGTTTTATCGGCGGCAAGTTTTCGCAGTATGTGCTATCTGCAGTTGGAGATGGAATATTAGTTCAATAGGTTATAATATTATCAAAGCAACATAATATTATGAGGTTTCAAATAACCAACAACCCTAAAATAATCTGAATAAACAGTTAATTCAAAACGTACTAAAACTTTACTACTCAAAAATTACGCCACAATCATTTGTTCGTCTATTGACAACATTTCTGTATTTCGTTTTCTCTGCAGGCTCTCTCAATTTCAGACACCACAGGGCGAATTTCCCAGAACCGATCTCTATTTCTCATTGCTAGAGACACTTTGTAATTTTCCACAACTTTTTAGGTTTGCTCTGATGCTGAAGTATCTGTTACGAGTGATCGTCTCTGCTACGAGATTTACTTTTATTACATTTGAATCCGAGGAAGACCAAGTATTCCTATTGCCATAGAGCAGCCGATGAAAGATCGTATTTCTTCAGGCGTCGTATTCAGTGACTTACCAGTTCTTTCTACACTAGATGTGTTCGTACATGTCGACAATATATCAATAAAGCCGGAGTGAATATATTTCAAAAAATATTGCCTCCGTCCACTTGGATCCACAGCTTGGCTCCACGTGTGGATCCGCGGATACCTTTATCTCCTCTTAAATCCACCATTGAGGGGATCCAAAAATAGGTACTAATATTTTTATATGCCACTTCGATCCGCAAACGAGGGAATCCAAAAATAATAATATTTTCACAATCCGCTATCAAGGCCATTTCAGGACTTTGCTTCTTTTTCCCTGAAATATTATTCTAAATACCCCTTTCTGAAAAACATTTTTTTACTATTAACCAGTGTACAAGCATGACAATGACGGGATCTCCATTTGAGATAGGTACATATGTAGCAATTGTATAAAATATAGGTTCATATTGTTTAAACAACAGATTTATTCAATTATTTATTGTGTTAATAAAGGTGTGAAACGAAATAGAAAGCTGAAGCGCTCGTAGCGGAGCTTGACTTGGCGATCTTAACCGATCAACAAGTTAATCAACAACTCTTGCTGCGGTCAGGAGTTGGATGAGTGACCGCTAGTGTCATTATTCAACTGAGCGCTTCCGTGCTTCGGAGGGCACGTTAAGCCGTCGGTCCCAGTTGTTTGTCTTAGGACAACAGTCGTTAGGCTATGTCGAAGGCCTTCTGGCGGCCTAAAAACTTCGACATGGGTTGGCCACTAACCTATCCACCAAGTCGCACTGGGCCCGCGTGGTGGATTATGGCCCAACTCCTCTCTCTGAGATGAAGGCTAAAGTCCCAGCAGTGGGAACAAAATGGGCTGATTAAGATGATGACGATTCGGTCCGAATCAGCAAGCCTCCGCTTCATTCATAAATCTTATGTTATAGCGTAAACCTGATTAATCTGTCCGCATCAGGTTCACGCCATAACAAAATAATTATGAATGAACCAGGGGCTTGCTGATTCGGACGGTTAACCCGTCCGTAGGTAGATTGAAAAGAAACCAAAATATTCACAGATCCATTTGTGGATTTAAGAGGAAAAAGTAGTATCCACGGATCCACCTGTGAATTTAAGAGGAAAAATAAGTATTCCCAGATCCAACTGTGTATTTTAGAGGAAAAAGAAGTATCCACGGATCCACCTGTGGATTAAAGAGGAGATAAAGGTATCCGTGGATCTACATGTGGAGCCGAGATGTGGATCCAAGTGGACGGAGGGAAAATATTCATTAGAATTTATAAGTGAGGGTGGATTTTCCATGGACTGACTTTCCAATAGCGGGTCTGCATAAATGGTATTATTGAAGTTTTCTGAACAATTCCACATTAGTGTTCGGTTAGTATCTCGTCTCTGATGATCACAACTAACAACGTTGGACAAAGGCTCGTCATCCGACTCCTCCCACTCACATTCAGGATCTCTAGACATCATTTATTCTAAGATCTGAAGATCCTGAGGGTATTCATCCCCGTCATCATTATCTGCATCAAAGTCTACGCAATTCGAGACATCTAAATTGACCAGAAACTCTGATATCTGATTGTCTTCCAAACCTGCAGAAATAATTAAAAAATGTGTTAGTGCCCGAAGTATCACCAATGATATCGAAAAAAATTGGCGAAAACAAGTTCATTTGCAAAACACTTTCAATTTTCTCAATATAAAAATGTAGTTTAGTAATTTTTCTATTCGAAACAGTTAAAAAAGCAATAAAAATGTAATTAGAACCAATATTTACCTTTTTTGTTCGCCGACATGTCGATACTCGTATAAAATATTTCACACGAATGAATACAAATAAATGTCAAACTCTGTTGAATGAACCGAACTCTGTTGATTGAACGAACCACATTAAGACGACACACAGTCCTACCACATCGCTTACTACATACGTAGTTCATAGCAAAAACACTATATGATGGTGAAAAAAATATTTAAATCCAGGTATCATAAGTGATACCATGGGTCTCAGGAAGCTAATGGTTTTAGTCTGTGCTCTTCCGGTAATCGCACGCAAAAGCAACAGCTTCAATTCTTGTTAGGCAATCTACATTTTAGGTTTCTAATACAATATTCCGTAGTTGTCTTGGCATGGTAAAGCAAACATCTAGCTGCAACTTTCTGGATCCAATGTCAATCCCCGTGTATTGTGACAGACCAACCATGAAAATATAATAAGCAGGAGTTGAGTCTAGATATATCGTGATATATCGTCTCTGCAGACCGCCAAGTACTCGTTACAGAGCCTACACGCACCGAACCAATTTAGTCCGGACCACTGTAATTGTTAAACTTCACCATAATTGCCAAAGGGCGATCAGTAGGTGGAAAACAATTTGTATATATGGTTGTCTGGAAGAGATCGCTCTGAACGATAAGACCGCCCCTTGTGACAATTATAAGTTTTTTATTTGTTTGTTGTATTTTGTAATATGGTGTTGCAATAAAGAGTTTATCTATCTATCTATCTATATACACTAAATGGATAATCGTCCCTAGAGATCCGTTTACTAACCCCTTTTTTACCCATAAATTTCTTTTCAACATCACTTGGACTGTGCGACCAACGCTCAAGTACATAAGTATAAGGATATTTCTCAACCTTGTGCCTATCGATCTGAACAGACACGAGCTGCCTCTTTATTGTTGTGTTGGGCTGGCACCTTGGCGTAGTTTATGAGTTTCTTGGGCCATGGGTCTCCTGTCTCTCGGGGACCGATTTCGTCGAGGTAAGCCGGTTCCGGAGCAGCTAGAAATCAAGCAGGCTTAAGAAGGATGGGCGACCTGCGGAATCTCCCTATGCTTATCGCCTCATAGTGACGCTAGATGAGACGGACAAGCTTTTTGAGAGGGTGATAGGTGGCTGTCTCAACTAGCATCTCCGTGGGTGGGTCTGAACCTGTCGGACAAGCAGTTCGGCTTCTGAGTGGGCCGGTCCACCATCGACGCCATACAGCGAGTGAAGGCCTATTCGAACGAGGTAATGGCCTACAGGAAGGTGATAGAGAAGGATAGAGACGAGAGACCATACCGAACTCCTTCGAAGCGGGTTGCGTGTTAGCGGGATCTCTCCCCCTTCCCCCCATAAAATCTAGAGACAGAGTTCTATGCGGCCACTTTCGAGTGGCTCAGCCTCCGAGGGTGATACTTGGCACCGAGAGAGGTTGAAGAGTGCAAGTTCCACGATCGGCAGGTCTTGATTGGGGGAAAGAACGGATTACGCATCCCATGGTGGAGAGTAAAAAAAACGAGCGCCGTGCCCTCATCACTGTAGTAGAAAGCGACCTCGCTCTTTCAGCATCGATATCATCAATGCTGAGATCTGAGAGGTCGTGGGAGGAGGCACTTTCCTTCTGCGAGGAGGTGATGGGGCAAAAGGCAGTGGCAGAGAGGGAATGCTATCCGAGCTCCCGATCCGCAGAAACCATGCAGGGCGTAGGAGGTTGATCTTTCACGCGCTTTTCCGATCTCCTTCATGGTTACGCGGTTAGGCGGCGTACGCGGAGGCGTCCGTCGTTCAAACATCAGTGTCCCCCAGGGCGGCACGCGCGGGGTGTTAGAGCGAAGTCCCCTCTTATTCAGTCTCCATCTATGATAACTTTATAGTACTAATAAAAAAACACATCATCAAAATACAGAAAAAACTGACAAATATTTATTTCTACAAACCTTGACCAATTATGCAGATAAAAAAAATCGAAGTTCCCACCAAATTTTACCAAAATCAGTTTCTAGGTTTTGCACATGCGCACATCCTATAGAACCTAACTTAAATGAAAGTGGTAAAACCAGCACCTATAACAGGTTGAAGTATCACGTGGCCCAAACTATAGTTTCAGCAACCACACAAGCATTCAAAGGTTCATCTAACCTTCAGTTTATAAATATGTCTGATTCAAATAGTACAAATTTTTCAATAAAAATAACCTCAGACGAAAAAAGATAATTATTCAAGCAAACGTTCAGAGTATACACAATAAATACTTAGAAATAGAAAGTTTTCTTGAAAAAAACGAGTGTGATGTTCTTTGCCTTTCTGAAACGTGGGGAAAAGATCATCAAGTTGAAGGCATGTGTATCGCAAATTTTGAACTTGCAACATATTTCAACAGGAAACTGTTTGCACACGGTGGTACGGCAATATTTGTTAAAAATAATTTAGATTTTAAGATTCGAAATGACATTAATAAATTATCATTGGAAATGAATTTTGAGATATCAGCAATTGAATTAAAGTCTCCTAAGGTAGTAGTCCTAGCAATTTATAGACCCGATCAAGACCTTCCATTATTTTTAGATTTAATAACAAGATTACTACACAAGTTATGCCGCGAAGGAAAGCAAACTATACTGGCAGGAGATTTTAATCTAAATGTTTTGAATTGTAATAGCACCAATAGAAAAATGTTAGGTATTATGAATACTTTCAATTTTAAATGGGTGTTACACGAACCTACGCGAATCTATGGTGCTAGTGCTACTTGTATTGACAACTTCATAGTTAATTTTGATGACTATGAAGGGCTAGTATTAAAGAATAAGCTTTCAGATCACCGAGTCATAAAACTCACAATTTTTGATAATGAAGTAGTAAAAAGTAATAGAAATTATACATACAGAATGACAAGATTCATGTCACCTAACAATTGCGATTATTTCCACTATTTAATAAATAGAGATCATATTATTTTAAAAACACAAATTGTTCAATGTGAACACTCAAACACAAGAATGAATATTTTGCAAGATGCTATTAAATATTACTATAATATTGCTTTTCCCAGTAAAAAATTTCGTATAGTTAATAAGATTAGGAAAATAACTACAAAAGGTATACAAATGTCTAAAAACCATTTGGCTGAAATGGAAATGCTTCAGGAGTTTCAACCCTCTGAGCAAATAAAGATGAAAATCAGGCGATATAAAAAGGTTTTACGTAAAGTGTTAGTAGTAGCAAAAAGAATTCATTACGGAGACAGAATAAAATTTTCAAAAAACAAAATAAAAGAGACGTGGAAAATAATAAATGAACAAGTTAGGCACAGTAATAGAGGTAATAAAAAGAAAGAAATAATGTTCATTAAAAATGAAAACGGCGACGAAGTGACAGATCACAAAAAGATAGCGGATTTATTTAATGTTTTTTTTACTAATATTGCTCATAAACTTACATCTAAAACTCAATTTAATTACGAGAAATGCATGCAATACTTAAGTAAGAAAGAAAAACCACCCTTCTATATAAAATTTGACGCAGTAGACCACAAAGAAATACGATCAATTATCAGTAATATGAAACAAAAGATGACATCCGACATTTATGATATGAACACAAAAATATTAAAACATGTTATGCTGAAGAATGAAAACCTAATCGATCTGCTGTGCATTGTAATAAATGAGTGTATAGATAAAGGGATATTTCCCGACAGTCTTAAGCCTGGTAGAGTAATACCTCTACACAAAAAAGGAGAAACTTCCGATCTAGGTAACTACAGACCAGTGTGTATTTTGCCTACAATTTCTAAAATACTTGAGACAGCAATTAAAAAACGAATCGTAAATTATTTTGAAGACAATAACTTATTTACTAATGCGCAATATGGATTTTGCAAAGGACGATCAACAGAGATGGCTATTAGAACGGTGGTTTATTATATTCTTGAAGCCTTAGACAAATCACAGAAATGTGCAAGCATATTCTGTGATTTGTCGAAAGCATTTGACTGTTTGCGGCATGATGTATTAATATCTAAACTGAAATATTACGGGTTCGAAGGTCCTGAGCTAAATATGATGTGCACTTATTTGGCAAACCGTAGTCAAGTGGTATCTATAAATGGACTAAACTCACATTCTAGCACAGTAGAGATAGGTATACCACAAGGATCTATTCTGGGACCAATTCTATTTTTAATATATGTCAACGACCTTGTTTATTGTATGCCCGATTGGACTTTTATCAATTTATTTGCGGACGATACCCACGTAGGTTTAAGGGATAAATCTAAGGTTGAATTAGATATAAAAATTAATAAAGCAATGAGCATTCTTGATGACTGGTTTAATGCAAATGGCATCATGTTAAACACTAACAAAAGTGTTGTAATGAAATATCATAGTCGAAAAAATAAAAATAACGATATTTGCTTGACAGAAAACACGTTTTTGGGTTACACAATTGACTACACACTGAGTCATACATCGCACATAGAAAAACTATGCAAGAGACTGGCAAGTGCTAACTATGCGCTACTTAAACTCAAGCCTCTTTTAGACAAAAAGTCCCTTCTCTACGTTTACTACGCTTATATTCAATCCATCGTTAGGTACGCTATTACTGTTTGGGGAAACGCTACAGATGTACAAAAAGTCCTTAAAGCTCAGAAGAGGGCCATACGTATAATTTTTGGACTACCAAAACGCACTTCGGTTAGAAATTATTTTAAGAATAACCAAATAATGACAGTGATATCACTATATATCTTCAACAGCCTGTTAGAGATACCTACATGACAACAAAATAAATATGAGTAAAAATAAAGATGTTCATAGTTATAATTTACGCAATAGAGAAAAACTTTTCAAATATAAAACGAAATTAGAAAAAGTTAAGAAACAAGGCATATATAATAAGATATCAATGTATAATCAGCTTCCAAATAATGTTACTAATTTAAATAATAACGACTTCAAAAAGGTATTAAAAGAGTTTTTTGAAATAAATCCCTTTTATTCAGTTAATGAATTTATGGTTTTGCGTCTAACACAATCTTCATTCTCCTACAAGAGTAATAATAAATAATAAAGGGTAAAAAATGGTCGGCCTTTCATGTATTATTCTTATTTGTTGTGTACGTTCAATGACATTTGAATCTTTTTATGTGCTTGATAATTTTGTAATGTGATTTTATTTAAAACATAAACTGTATTGTATAGGTTTTAAGGCATCAATTAGTTTTTGACATTGATTAATTATTTTAATTTTGACTCAGATAAAGGTATATTATTTTGACTTTAATTGTAATAGGTATTTTCGATTATTTTCATAAATTAGGTTGTATTTATATTATTTGTAATTTAATGATTTAATTTAAAATTAATTGATTAATGTAAACATGACTTGCCCAATGTAACAATCTCAGTTATAAGGCCAATAAAACATTTGAATTTGAATTTGACATCCGTACTGTAATGCATCGTCCGGGAAGCTACTAAAACGTGAATAGGGCATAAATCAATAGAGCCTGTCTAGGTCTTGCACATGCGCACTTCCGGGGTGCAGCGCATTGGGGACTTCAACCCAGCCTTCAACTCATGCCTTAGTATTTGCGGAAAGCACACGTTCGAAATGCGTGCGTTAGTGCTCGTTCTGGCGTTGGGACTCGTAACCACGGCCACGGTATTAAATGAAAACCCTGATGAAAAGGGTATTAATATCAGTATTTTCGTTAACAAAAGTAAAATATCGCTTCCTACGGTCCTGAGCTGCATTACAAAACTGACATACCCGAAGAACCTCATTATAATCACGTAAGTCCTATTTCATTGCTTATTGTAGTTATAATATAATCGGACTAGAGCAGTGCAGTTTAGACTCCGTATTGTTGTTTCTGCATAAGAATAAGCTAAAGTTGCCTTTAAAATTGATGTTAAACTGTAATCGACAACTGTTAAGAATTAAATACAAGGATTTAAATTATAATTTGAATACTATATTAATGTAGTGTTTGTATAAATAAGATTATTGTGTGAAAAGCTCGCCGTGTAATTCGAAATGGTGGCGCTCAAGTTACACTCAAAATGGCGTCTTTCGAGCTGAGTATTTTGCTCACTTTTTTTTGGGTTTTTGGTTTTTCATTGTTTATTACAATTGTAATATAATCCGACTAGAGCAGTGCTGTACTTTTTACAAGTTGTTGACGATGGCTACTGCATTACTTTATTAGCTATCAGTGATTTAGTGAACAAAAGTGAATTAGTACATCCCACGTTCCTGAGCTGCATCTTCCAGTTATCATGTCCCAAGAACCGGTAATAGTCTAGTACTATCCGACTCAGCAGTGCTTTAAATTTATACGCCATATTGTTTTACATGCATAAGAAATGTTAAGAAAAGTTGATATATTTCACCTTGATAATTGTTAAGAATCTGTTAAAATATTAGTCAGGTACGCAATATGAAAACTCTAATTGAAATTGAATATTCATGTTTACTTTCCGAAGTCGATTTTGCGTTTCCGTAGGTTCTCAGTGTTATTTGCGAACAAGATAGCTATGTAGCACAAAATGGTGGAGCCAAAGCGAAAGCTTCACTCAAAATGGCGTCATTTAACCCGAGTACTGCGCATGTCTGATGGCCTAGATACCGTACAAAGGAAGTCTAGATCCTCAAAAACAAAACTTGTGAAAATAACCAAGTCTCGCCCAGTTACTGTTCATCTACCGGAAAAGTTTTGAGATCCATGAAAAACCAAGTCGGAGTCTTGAGTTATTACGTAATTAGCTAACCTAACAACATCTTATAGTAAGCATATCAATATTAAAAATCTTTTATGTTTTAAATAAAATAAAATGACTTGGCCTTCTGATCTGAGGTTTCGCTCTATTCGCATGAAATATATATATCTCTAGAATTCCAATTTGGTGTGTCGAGCACGAACTGTTGATATTTTCTTTTTGTAAAGGAATGAATGTTGAAAGTTGGATAGAATAGTGAATTTAGATCCAAGGGATCGCCCCTTTAACTTATAATCACTAAATTACATTCCTGAAGTCATCACCCGTGGAACGATGTTTTAAATTGATAGCAAACCGAGTATATTGTCAAGTACTCTCATTCTACGATACAATCAAAGCGCGTAAGGTATTCAATAGATTCCCAACACAGAACAAGGCATTCAAGGTACTCTACACGCTCTTAAACCGAGAACTTCAGCCTCCCGCAAAACCAGAAGTTGATTAATTCTCTTAGTGTGTAACTTGCCCAACGATCTGACCTTAAGGACTTTCAATGAAGTGTTAATTCATGGTCATGAAATTGCTATATAATAATATCGTAACTACGTTTATTTGTAAAGTTCCTCATATTATTTCTTTGAATAACCATAGGTACTATTCTTGATAGTTTATCAATAAACGTTATAGGTGGAACCTATAACACTACATCTTTTATAAAATGAGTTTCATTAGTTCTTTCGGTGGTAGTGCCACGCTGTAACCCCACAGCCGAATGGGTCGGCACGACCGGGGAAGTACCGCACTCCCATATAACAACGACGTGAAGTAACATAGCTTGCTATTGCGTTTCATTGTGGGAGGTTCTAGAGGCCTGATTTGTCTCTCCCCCATTCTCCCTCTCCATCCCCCTCCCCCTCCACCCTCACCCCTTTTATCTCTTCCTTTCTATATATAATCCTTCCACAAAGGTCGGCAACGCATGCTTTTGAAATCTTGAGTAAATGATTGACGAAATAACTTGCAAACGGTAGTGTGGTACATTTTTCAACATGAAGTGTCAAAGTTTAATTACAATAGGTTTGTACATACGTGCCGTGACTCAACGTAACTGAATGTATTTGATTAAATTAATAATGTTTGTTACTTTGATTTGTGGTTGCAGTTAATAGCGCCGTTATTTCAGATTACGACATTAAAAAAAACACAACAAAGTTTGGAAATTAAGTGACATGGATTTTTTTCTTATATTATCCTGAGCTGGTATAACTTGGCCTCTCGTCCGATAGTAGGTTATCGTTGAGTTCTAGACACCTTGTAAAAATACAATAAAAATAAAAGATAAAAAACCCATTCACAATAATCTCGTGTTATGTGGTCAAAAAAGTCTTACAGTTAGAAAACTTACAAACGACAAAAGGCAACAATGAAACAGAAAACTTACTTTTCTCATCTATATAGGCCATGAAGAAGAAATTACACTTGTACAACCTACTTACACATTTATACAAGTCAAAGCCAAAGTCAAAATCATTTATTCAATTTAGGCATCTAATGCCGCGTACAGACTAAGCGAACGAGAGCGAGCGAAGGGTAACGAGCGAGCGCAAACGAATCAGTGTGGACGTCATGCCGTAAGCAAGCGAAGCCAAACGAGGGCCTAAGTTCGCCTTCGGCCGTGCTCCGGCGGCCGTCGATACATCAAAGAGAAATGGAACGAACGTACGGCTGCGGTGTGGACGGACGAGCGAATGCTCATTCGGTTGCGGCGGTTTTACGCGACAGACGTTTCGTTCCCGCGAATGAATTGTATCTATTTACGATGGACTAAGATAGATTGCTAATGCTCATAGAGCTCTATACCACATAAAACCCTTGTAAAATTAATCAATTCATTTATTGTAATCCAGCTCTTTTTGTAAGTCGTTCAATAGTTAGGTTCCATATATTAGGTATATACAATATTTTTTTATAGAACGACTTCATCCACCAGCGCTTCATACAACGTGAGTCAAGCAATGAGATTAATTGTAGAAGCGTTTTACTCCTTGAATATGAAGTTTAAACATGCCAAATTTTATGCTACATATAATATACAATATATATATTATATGTAGCATATAGTACACAACTCGCACAACGACATTAACTACACTGACAAAATTAAAAGAACATGAAGATATATTAATTCTATATGCCAGAAAGGGATCAACATATTATTAACAACGTTCGCCTGTGACCGACCATTCGACCGCCAATGACAGCATCGTTCTCTGTGTCGCTCGCTACTTGTCTCGTTCGCATTAGTGGCGAAGCGGCAACGTCGCAGGATTTAATTTAGATTAAAATACAACGTTTTGATTTTCCATTTTTGATAGATAAAGTAGAAAAACAATACTTAAAATGAAAAGATACATCATTCTTGTTTTTGCACTCGTCCCAGTAGTTCTGTAGTTTCTGAACACACAAGAAGGCATTTTTTCCTAAATGTTAAATACGCGCTGCGTTGTTGCTAGACACGCTGGAACTAAGTTGACTCAAGACAATTAGCTTTTGTTGATGTCGCAAGCCGAGCGCAGTAAGACGTATCTACCTCCATTTATATATGACATCACTGGATTCGCTATGGTTCGCCGACTGTCAACGAACTTCAATACGTTCTTTTAGTGTGGACACAGCGAAAGCAAGCGAGCGTGCGGTACTGATCGGCAAATCCCACTCGTTAGCATTCGCTCGGTCTCGTTCGCTTGGTCTGTACGGGGCATAAGGCGCACTTATGAATGTAAATTTTTCATTATAATGTAATTTTTTGCTCTTCCCCATAGAGTAATTTTTAATAAACTTTATACTAGACCCTTCCCCTCGGACCGCGAAAGCGATAGGACGTGTGCAGACCCATACAAATATATAATTTACATATTTTTCTAATCATCAAAAAGTTTTGCTAAATACCAGGCGCCCATAGTGAACAAGGAGCTATCTTTACGTATACTGCAATCAGAGCGAGACAATAGCTGCCCGTGTGACAGTGTCGGAAACAATTCTTCAAGCTACGCTGGGGTTTCCGCGACATCACCTCCACTATCACTGTGTGCGTATTACCAATAGCTTCAAGCTTATAGCGATACCTGTTCTACCTTTGTCGGCTGGCCCAAGGTGTAAGATCGGACTACTTGCGGTATAAAAAATGGAAAAATTCCTAGTCGACAAACGCTTAGCCGAAAAATCTGCAAGTGACACTAACATAAATTTGACTAGTGAAAACATTGAGACTACACCTTCAAGCTATGTTTTCTTACGCGGTAAAAGAAGTAGGGACTACGATTGGGATGCGGATTTTGGCATTTTTAAAGAAGAACTGAAGACCGAGATGGGAAAACTGATGACTAACCAAGAAACTGAATTAAAAAAGTTTTTTAACCCCACTCTGATGGACATTCAAAAAATTTGCAGAAATTTTGATATGTCCATTGCTCTTTTAATGATCAAAAAAATGAAGAGCTAACTAAAAAGATTGATAAGTTGGAAATAGAAAAGAAGAAAGATAATGAGCATATACTAATATTGGAGAATCGGATAGAGGACATTCAAAGAATAGAATAGAAAAATAAGATCGAAATAAAAAATGTACGCAAAACTAATACAGAGACTAAAGAAGATTTGATACATATGGTGGTGAAACTGGGGAAATCTATTAATAACAGCATTAATCAATCAGATGTCCGGGATATATACAGAGTACGAGGTAAAAAAGAAGGACAAACCAATACACCCATTATAGTTGAGTTTTCCTCAACCATTTTAAAATCAAATGTATTAAAAATGAGCAAAGGTCACAACATTAAGCATAAAGGGAAACTCTGTGCCAAATACATTGGCTTTACCAAAAATGAAGACACGCCCATTTTTGTCGCCGAAAATCTTACCATAAAAGGATCGCGGCTGCATTACCTTGCAAGAGACCTCGCGAAGTCGAAGGGTTACAAATTCTGCTGGACCTCGTATGGACGCATCCTTGTAAGAAGAAACGAAAACTCACCAAAATAACTATACATAGCGAAGACCAGGTAAATAAGCTAATGCAAGCATCGTGACTAGTTCGTCATACTACAGTATTTGGAATTCTGTATAAAATTTCTTAAACTGTTCAAATTACTATTCTTATTATAATCATAGAAACACAATTACCTTTGAGAAACAAGACACATATATTATCCACACTACACAAATACATTTGTACACATATATCCACACACATACACGTTATAGATTGCCTAAGATTTGCCGGTCAAATAATACTACAATATTATAAAATTTTTGAAGTCTACATGAAACACGCTCTAGATATGATTGAAATAGCCTTTCATATTCTTTGTAATGGATAGGCCCATTGAAATTGCTAATGAAATAGATAGAACAGAAATTGCACGTTCAATTGTATGTAATGTAGAAGAACTGCAGTCTAAGATGCGCACGAAAGCTTCAGACTTAGTGATACTGGCCCAAAACATAAGAAGTGTTTATAGCAATATTTATGACTTACAACTTGCACTAATTGAACTAAAATTTGAAGTAAATATAATAGTTTTAACAGAATGTAGACTTAAAGCAACAAAACCTTTACCTCACCTCACAAACTATAACTCCTTTGCCTCGACTAGCCAACTAAACCAAAATGATGGGGTGACAACTTATATTAAAAATAACCATAACCCCCTTGTCAAAGAAATTAAATTGGAAAATGCTTCTTGCTTACAAATTTATCTATACTCAACGATAATTTTATGTATATATCGTTCACCCTCAAATACTAATGCTGAATCATTTATAAACTCTTTGTGCAAACATCTTAATGACATAAAAACATTTAAGAAGATAATAATTGTAGGAGACATAAATATAAACATCTTGCCTCATACGGAAGAACGAAATTATGAACGGGAGAATCGACTAAGCTATCTAAACGCATTATCCATTCATGGACACATTCATGGACCCGGTCATCACTTACCTACTAGAGGTAACAATTGTCTTGACCATGTGATTCTTAAACTAAATTTAAATATAAATTCTGCTACAATAGCTATTCATAACACATCTATAACAGACCATCTTACACTTGTTCTGAAAATCACAAAAGTAAATAACTATACAAACTTATGCAAAACGAAAGTTATTATTGACTTTGATAATGCTTTACTTAATCTGTGTTTGAATACTACAGAAATACTTAAAATTCATGACCCTAATATAATATCTAATCTGATAATTAATAATATTCAAAAATGCCTCTCATGCCATACTAAAACTGTTAATATTCCCAGGAGCAAACGTATTTCAAAACCATGGATCACACAAGGTATCTTACGATGCATAAGAAATAGAAACGATATGCAAAGAAAACTAAAAAGTGACCCTGAAAATAAAATATTGAAAATAACGTACCGCAGATATAGAAACTACTGTAATAACATAATCAAAAGACAAAGAAGAAAATATGAAAGAAAAGAATTAGAGAAATCGGCAACAAACAATCAATCAATCAAATCATTTATTCACAAGAATGTTGTACAGATACAGCAGATGTAACGCTTAAAATATATGTCCATATAATTCTACCATAACAATGGTGTGCAAAGTTTTAAGACTTATACTAAGTTTTCAAAATACAAATAGGTACAGTTTTAAAAGTTATCATCTATCAAAATACAAAATGTCAAAATTTTATAAATAATTATAATTATAATGCTCAAATAAGAAAAAAAATATTAAAATAAAACATTATGGAATACAATTAACAATATAACACATTACAAAGCAGCAGAAACTCCCAGTACACAATTACTTAATATTTAGACCTCAACCATTGATTCTGTTAACTATGTTAATAATTACTTCTCTAGTATAGGTAAAACATTAGCAGAAAATATAATTCAACAGTTTAACAACTTTCTAAATAACTCTGTCCAACCAAACTTACCCGACAATCAAGGTTCCTCATTCGTTTTATTTGATACGGACCAAATTGAAATAAATAGTATAATTATGAATTTAAAACTAAAAAGCTTACGATAATATCCTTACAAAATTTCTTAAGCTGTACAAAGACACTCCAATTATTTGTCATTTATTATTATTCAATCGCAGTTTGCTCCTCTCATATAGAGGAGCAAACTGCGACTCTTCGACTGCGACATCCAACATATTTGTAAGTCGCCTCTTGCTAATCAGGACATGGTGTATCTGGTTAAATTTGTTCCTACCAGGTACACGCCAGGTAGCCTTGTGTATGGACTTGTGTGGAAACTTTGTGCTGGCTATGAACATATTGTTGGCAGAAGCAAAATAGCACAGCGTCTCACCGTTTTCAGTAGTTCTGTCATGGAGCGAGTCCTGGCCTGTGACTTCAGCATAAATCGCTTCTTTTCCAACTTGTGCCTAATATCCCCTAACAAGGTAAGCTGGTCATACCTTGGCACAGAATCACTGGCTGTATGTAAATCTTCGTAGAATTTTTCCTTGGCTTCGTCCCCTGCATCCTCTGTCGGGGCGTGGGCACATATAAGAGTGTTATTATAAAGTTTGCCCTTGAGCCTTAGTTTGCATATGCGCTCATTAATACCTTCGAAACCCAAGATATTGCGTCTTAGCTTGTTGCTGATGATGAGGCCTGTACCAAAGTGTCCTTGCTTTTCAGCGCAACTTTAGTATATGCAGTATTCTTTTTTATTTACACAGCCAGAGTCCCCCCATCTCATTTCTTGAAGTGCTATAAGGTCTAATCTGTACTTACTTAGTGTTTTTGCAATTTCCACTGTTTTTCCTGGCTATAGCATTGTCTGGACATTCCAAGTCCCAATTTATTTATTTATTACCAGTTACATTTACAGCAACGCCAAGTCATGCAACTAACTAAAAGAAAATTATAATATAGATCAATAAAATTAAAAGAAAACATAATAGTCATCAAATTGAAAATGTCAAGATAATACAGTGTTACATAAGGTCAGTCATAAAAATATCATAAATTAGGTATAACAAAATTATTCAGGCAGATGTCGAGAAACATTCATAATTTAGTATTAAACACGTCAAGATCAGGATGCTGGGCAACCAGGGCTTTCAGTAGAAAGATGGCGTGGGACGTGGGAGCAAACTGGGAGGCGCGAGGTTGCGCGCACGGCGCAACCAAAGCGAGCAGCCGCTCCGGCGGCACGAGCGCCACACGGGACAGCACTTCGGGGTTGTCGATTTTGCCGCGCAGCACCAACAAGTAGTGGATCATAGTGGCACACGCTCGCCTGAGCTCCAGGGTGTTCATACCATTCCCGATACGAATAAGGACGGATATAGATAGAAGTCAAAGTCAAAGTCAAAATCATTTATTCAATTTAGGCATCAAAGACGCACTTATGAACATCAATTTTTCATTATAATGTACTTTAAAGCCTACCGCCGCGTTCCAAAATACATAGAGCCAACCGAGAAGAAGCGGCAAGAATATAGATGATTTTACAATGTTTTTACTTAGGTATAGATAGTATCCATACATCTTGTTGTAAAGAAATCGGGCGAACCGTTTTTACAACTTTTCGATCATAAGCTTATATTTGTCTTCATGAGGGTTCCACACGATGGAATTGTATTCGAGCTTACTTCTTACTAACGCATAGTAGAGAGTGATAATAGTGCTCCTTGGAATCGTCTGGATTGCCTGATAACAAACCCAAGAGACTTATGCGCTTTGTCAGCAATCTCAGTGATATGGTCGTTAAATGTTAGCTTGGTGTCCAGGGTCTAATACGCATATGCCTGTTTGGCTGTGAGCTGAGCGATCTGGTTTGTATTGTGGTAGTGGAATTTTTAACCGGGTTTTTTACCAAGACGGTTGGTAAGCCCATCGCTGAACCCTCCTCTTTTACCCGGGCTGGGGACCGGCAGCGTAGCGTAGCGAACCAACACTGGCTGGGTTGTGTTGTTTGGTATATTGTTGTAGGTTGTTGTATGATTCCGGTTAAAGAGTTTTTTTTTTATTTCTGAGGTAGGTGTTTTTGTCCGACAGTGCGTAAGCTCTAGTCCGCATGATCTAAAAAGCATCCGTGTGCTGGACTTTAGGCTCAACTCCCCGGGGGCCTTTTGAGGTCCCCAGGCTGGGTGTTTCTTGCCTTTTTCTTTTTGTTTGTTTGTTGGTTCATTATCTGTTTTTGCAGGGCTTCCAATGTTAGGTCATGCGTTATGTACGTTGTAGGCTTCATTTTTTTCTTGTTCTCAAGTATTTTTATTTTTGTTTGCAATGTTGTGGTGGCAACTATTAAAGGTCGGATTTTGCCTTTTCCTTCGTTCTTTTTTCCCAATCTTAGTATACGGTTGATATCAGGGGTATCCAGTTTAACGTTTATTTCAGCCATCGTGCTCTTTACAAGTGCAAGCAAGTCCTCACGCTTCTCTTCAGTCGGTTCTGGGATGCCGTGTATGATAATGTTGTTCGTCTATCGCATGCCTCGAAATGCTCGATCCTTTTATTCAGCTTCACTACTCTTTTTTTCAATTGTATGTTTTCTAGCATTAGTGGTTTAATCTTCTCATCCACTTTACTTACACTCTACTTACTGCACTAATATTTTTTGTAATTTTTTCCGTTTGTAGGTTTAGCTGACCCGTCATTTTTGACAGCAGTAGTGACATTTCGGGTGACAGTTCCGTGGGCATGATTAATTAGCTTAGACACACACTTTCACGTAGATATAAGAACAGTGTAAGATAACTCTAGTGTTGGAAACACAGCCCAGCAGGTGGTTGTCTATGGCCGAGAGCAATCCGCGTGGTGTTGGTATGCCGGTAACAAAATGGCCGCTGAGTTTTGACCAAATGCCTCAAATTCACAGGTTTCAACGCGATTTTTTTTCACTGTTACTACACGTTATTTCCAGAATTATTATGCGCTATCTGTTCACTGGCACTCCGCGCGTTACACACAAGGTTTTGTTTTTGAAATTAGTCACTTTTTCACAAGTTTTTGAATAAAAACACTGGAGCACTTAGCAACGCAGCTGACCTAGAACGCGGCGGATCCGGAAGTAAAATACTAAAAAAAAATATTTTGCGTTCGCAAAGAATTAGTAGTACAAAGTATATATCTAAATCTAAAAATCAATGAAAAGCGGCTTGGAAAATAATTAACGATAACTTTAGTAATAAAAATGAGTAAGCTATATATTATAGCTTCTTCATTTTTATTACGATATTAATAAAAAAAATACTAGTAAATGATGAAAAGATCACGGGCCCCCAGAATATAGCAGGACTTCTTCATAACTACTATATTAATCTAAATAATACAACGGTTTCTATTGATAAAAGCGCAACTAAAATAATCAAACTGTGCTAAAACAATCTACCTGTCTCCGACGAATACAATGGACGTCCTAAAAGTGATAAAAACTCTAAAAGAATCCAATTCAACTGGATACGATGAACTTAACACTAGGGTCATTAAGTTATGTGCATTGCAGTTGTGTGTACCTCTCAATCATTTAATTAATTTGTCATTTTCGGAAGGGGTTTTTCCTGACCGTCTTAAATATTCCATAGTCAAACCCATGTATGAAAAGGGAAATAAAACTGACCTAAATAAATATAGGCCATTAACAGTACATGCCTGCTTTTCCCTTATTAAAGCAATAATGGAATGTTTAGACAAGAAAATCCCACTGGTCACTATATATTTAGATATGAGCAAAGCTTTTGATTACGTGTCTCATGATATTTTGCTTCACAAGCTGGACAAGTATGGAGTCAGAGGAAAAGCTAACGAATGGATACAGAGTTATTTATGTAATCGACAACAAAGAGTGGTAATAAGTAAAATAGTAGGTTCTATGAAAAAGACATTTCACTCCCAATATAGAATAAATAAATTTGGAGTTCCACAGGGCAGTATATTTGGACCACTACTTTTTCTCCTTTACATAAACGATTTACCAGATGTGTTTTATATGCTGATGATACTACTATTATTGTTAATTCAAAAAATAAACATTATTTGAAGATGAAGCAAATAAAGCTTTGCACTGTGTATTAGATTGGCTACGTAAAAACAACCTGACGGTAAACTTAAGCAAGACAAACTTCATAGTCTTTGGAACATATAATAGCAACCCACTAGATATAATTATCACAAATGAAAATAATATTGTAACTAACGTGAAACAGACCGTATTTTTGGGTGTAACTATTGATAGATTTTGTAACTGGAAATTACATGTTCATAAATTGTGCTCAAAATTAGACCGATTTGTGTATGTACTTCATCGTCTTAGACAAACAACAACCATGCAAGCTGCTCTGTCAGCCTATCACGGTTATGTTTGATATGATCTCATGTATCAGATACGAAATAATACTGTGGGGATTTTCTGTGGAGGTCGATAGAGCATTCCTTATTCAAAAGAAGTGCATACGTTCATTGTCTGGGGCTGGTTTTTTGGATAGTTGTGTGCCCCATTTAAGAAATTTAATATATTGCCACTACCATCATTGTTTTTATGACATTGGCGTATATGTAAAAAAAAAACAATTTATTCGAAAAGCATGTTGATGTAAGAGGACTTGTCGTAACCCCAATAAATTGTATGTTCCCCCACAACAACTTAAAGTTAATAGCTAAAATGTTTGCTGTATGCCAATACGCATATACAATCATTCATTTTCATCAACAATTCATCATACAGACAAATTCAAAACTGAAGGCTTAAATTTATTTAAAAGGATATTCTCAAATTCTTAATCGATAAATGTTATTATTCGGTCAAAGACTTCTTAAATGATACAAATATATGTAATTAATTGCTACGACTCAGATTTATCTATAGCTTTATACATCATTCTAGACATACTTTATTTTTAGGTTTTGTAAGGGTAATTACTTTGACATTAATTAATTATTATTTTAATTGAATATGAAATGACAATTATTTAAATATGTTAGTTATATATGCAATCGTTTTTTTCTTTCTATTGTCAATAATCAATAATCTTCATTAAATTTATATTTGTACGCCTATTAAGGGAGAATTTTGATGGAACCTTAGCATTAAGAACTTTGCTACTATTGTGTAAACTTACCCAAAATTCTTACAAATAAATAAATTTGATTTTGAATTTTACAAATATCCAAAAAAACCGGTTGGAAACAAACAAACATTTTTTCTGAACAAACTCTTCACTATTACTTATAAATCAAATAAAATAAAGTAAAGGAATAAAATACGCAAATAAATATACCGGTTTACTGTTTCGTTCATTCATTCTTTTTTTTTTGTGTGTAGCAATAATATCGTCAAATATGAATCTGAAGTTAATTGCGTATGATTGACTCGAAACTCGGGCCATTTTACGAAAAATAGAGGAATCGCTAAGGAATTGCCGGGAGTTCAGGAAATGAATTGCTTAGAGATGAATTGCCATCAATGTGGCCATTTTAGACCTGCTGTTCTTCACTTGAATGACAAATTAGTTGCATGCCCTCGTCTAGTCCTACTACTAATTCCCATTTCCAATTTCCATTCGTACTCCTGATACTTAAGACTATCTTTCACTATTTGCTACCTCACTTAAGGAAGCCTTTAGATTAGACCAACAACTCAGACTTAAAATTCATAATTTACGAATTAGAATTTTTGTACATGCGCTTAAACAACGTGACATCAAACATTGCACAGACTCATGGGGCTGAAGCTACAGCAGTGGACTTGGCCCTACAAGGTCATAGTTTGAGCACTGATTGGTTTGATTAAAGTTCGTGCAGCACACTTGCGAAGGCGTAAATCCGTTAGCTTAGATCTGGAGAGGAACTTGCGAGACCGCTACTGCTGGCTGAGTTCTAAATTTAGTAGTATTTTCCGAATCTGGAGTTAATCTCTAAATGACTAGCCATGGTAACTGTACTTACTCTTTTAAAATATCTTCTCAAGGATTCTTGTCCACTTTAAAGGCATTTGATATGTTTTATAAATTTAAAATTAATAATAGGCGCCTTACTCTGGTCTTAGTCTCTTGTTTATGACAATCTAAAACAAAACAAAACAAAACGCGCCGCTCGCTACCAGCGCATTGTGCCCAATACATTACTCGTAACTAAAGTTTATTTTTTTCTTGTTACAGGTTTTTTGTCGACAATACATCGGACCGATCCCTAGAGATTATTAGCAAATGGATAGAAAAATACAAGTCTATGTATAATAAGATTGTTGTGAATTCTGAGAGTGGGCCCCAGGCCCCAGGTACCAATAAGGGCGAAGATATTGCCGAGTGGACAGAAGAACGATTAAAACACATCATCAAGTTGAGAGAGAAGGCCCTCAAGGTCGCTAAACAACAAGGGGTTGATTACATATTTGTAAGTAGACCTATTAAATACTTGTATACTTATGGGCAGGCGGTGTACACATACTATGGAAATTGTATTCTCATACACACAACACATATACCTTCTTCCGATCCCGTAACTAGCAAGGGTCACTAAACGTCTGATTTTTTAATTACAAAAAAATGGAATACACTCCCTACACTAAAAAGTGTGAAATAACTTGTCGAAGTTTGTTTTTGTTTTTTTTACCTTTGGTATTGTTTTTTTAACATTATTACTTTAAGTAGGAAATTTGTTCATACGTGATAGAATAATATTATTTTCAGATGTTGGACGCCGATGTACTCCTGACAGAGCCTAAGCTGCTGCAAATTTTGATTGAAAAGAAGTTGCCCATCGTGGCTCCCATGCTGATATCCGATGGACTGTACTCCAACTTCTGGTATGCCATTGACATGTTGAAACGTCTTGTGATGTGTACATATTCTAAGAACCTTTCTTAGATACCAAACAATAATGATTATACAAACAATATGATTTACATCTACACAACATATTGTAAATACATATAGTCGTAATATAATATAGTTCTGTTTTATTTGGAACCTTAGTAGTGCGTAGACATCTACTAATATTTTATGGTGTTTCGATTGACGTACATTAACAATAAGTAATCAGTGTTTTAATATAAATAATCATGACAGTTCTGGCTTTATGCGCATGTAGTATTTTGTAGATTTTTTGGCTGTACATTCTAATATGATTTGATGTCTAGAGGGCAGTTATGGAACTCAGAATGTTGATTGAAATCTTGAGAAATGGACCTTTGTGTCAGTTTTAATTTAACAACGTCAGTTTGCTTATTGTTCAGTAAGTTGCTGACAGAAGCTGTCGGAACTGACTTAAAATTTACAGTTCACGTACTAATTTCACACTCTCATATTAAAATACACACACTCGCACGCACACACATCTGCACATGTTCTCTATTTCTATCACATGCACATCATACATACAAGCAAACACTCTTGGTCTTCTTCTGGTACCAAGACCAAGAGATTGGTGTTATCAGGAGAAGTCACATGTGCACCATTCACAGATGCGTTTCTCTTAGGAAGCTCTTTCACACTCATCACCTCTATATACAAATATCGTTATGTAATACACATAACTTAGTTATATTAAGTACCTGTATATTGTAGATTAATAACTCTTACTACTTCCTGCTTGGTGCTTGCTGTCGATTAATTTATGATCGTTCGTATAATGTATATCCGTATTCGGCAGTAAATTTTAAATTTAAGATTTATTGTTTCTTTATAAGAGCTGTGGATTTTGTTCCAAAATAAATAATTATAATAAAATAAAGTCGCCATATAGATAAAAATAAATAATATATCATACAAATTCAGTATAAATAGTGATTACCACTGAGTAGTTGATTACAACTGATTATTATTGCCCCTTGGTTGATACCGATGAAGGTGAAATCATAAAAGGTAATCATAATACTAATTTTAACTTCGTTTAACCCTTTGCGTCCCAGAAACGTACATATACGCCAGTTTCATCTATATTTTTTTTTATTATCACGGTATAGGAAAGATTAATTTTGCTTGTGTTATTAATTATCTGTTCATACAAATAAACCTAGATATGATATGTGAATATTGATTAGAGTTCGTATCTTCCATAGGGCCGCAATGTCTAAAAAGTACTACTACGAAAGGAGCGAGCAGTACGCGCAGATCATCAACCGAGAGATCGAAGGCTGCTTCGAGGTGCCCATGGTGCACAGCGCGGTTCTCGTAGACCTGCAAAGGAAGCAGTCCGCCGTCCTGACATATGACCCCGCCAAAGTGAAGGGTTACGACGGACCCGCTGATGATATCATCGCGTTTGCACTCAGTGCGAGATTTAACGGTAATTGAGTTATTATTGAAGCGCTCGTAGCGGAGCTTGACTTGGCGATCTTAACCGATCAACAAGTTAAGCAACACTTGCTGCGGTCAGGACTTGGATGGGTGCGTGCTAGTGGCATTATTCAACTGAGCGCTTCCGTGCTTCGGAGGGCACGTTAAGCCGTCGGTCCCGGTTGTTTGTCTTAGGACAACAGTCGTTAGGCTATGTCGAAGGCCTTCGGGCAGCCTGAAAACTTCGACATGAATTGGCCACTAACTTATCCACCAAGCCGCACTAGGCCCGCGTGGTGGATTATGGCCCAATTCTTCTCTCTGAGAGGAAGGCTCCAGTCCCAGCAGTGGGAACAAAATGGGCTGATTATGAGTAATTATTGCTTACGTACGAGTAGCCGGTCCAAGTGGCGTTCTATGGGGGAGGCCTATGTTCAGCAGTGGACGTCTTCCGGCTGATAATGATGATGATTGCTTACGTCGACTGTGTTTCGGTCTATTTGCCATCGCTAGGTGTGACTAGAACTTTGATGGACAAACCGTTCTAGCAATTTTATAAGCAAATCTTGTAAATGTTACAAATAGGTATATATAACAATATACCAAGTGAAATTATTTGACGATCCCATTATAACTATTATGAGCAAGATGAACATCAGACGCAAATTTTGTTGGTCTCGCCATTAGCAACATACATACATTTTGCAGTGTTTTAAACATGTACGTGAAAGTATAGACCATATTCATGGTATTTTTTAAATTTAAATTTAGTTGTTTTTGGGTTCAGTTTCGGCGTGATATCATATAATAATATAGTTATTGGTGTTGCAGGGATTCCCATGTCGGTGTGTAACGATCTCGTGTACGGATTTATACCGATCCCCATAGACATGAGCGACAAATCAGTCGCAACCACAGAAACGCAACAATTCGTCAACGTGAAGATCGAAGCTCTAGCGCGAGGGGTGACATTTCCATTAGACCCGGACCTGGCCGAGTTCGTCACGTACCCGCCCAAGGACCGCCTCGGGACGGACCGGGTGTTCATGATCAATTTGGAGCGTCGTGAGGATAGACGACGATTGATGGACTTGAGCTTCAAGGAGTTAGGAGTCGAGTATACACTTTTCAAGGCGTTTGATGGGGGGTAAGTTTTCACAACAGATGATTGAATTGTACACGCTGATACGATCGTATCATGAATATTTAAACGTCCATAACGTTATCATTGATACATAAAGGTGTAGCTAAGGATATAAAAGTTACATTAGCTGTGTTGGCATCGTAACAAAAGAGTATTTTGAAGCCAAAAAATCACATCGGGATCTCGCGAAGGAGCAGATTTTGTTTTCCAAAGATTCAATTTATATTGCATGAGTAAATGTATTTAAAGTCATTATTGAAGTTGAACTTATTTTCAGCTTATAGCCCAGTGGTTTAGGCTCGTCGTGTGCCTGTGAACCTAGCATAACAATTTTAATATATCCGTTTTTTCTGCAGTTCTAGTAGTATCCCCAGTAGTTCTATAGTTACTTTTAGAAAGTTTAGGGATTTTTGACAGTAAAGTCGATATTGCAACAAGTACAATCTGAAAAATTTAATACAGACTTCCATTCTATTCACTTATTGGAGTGTATCTCAAAAACTACAGGACCGAATTTAATTATAAATGGGACCACGCAGTAAGCACCTTTCAAACAAAAAAATAATTTTGAGAGTCGGTTCATCCAGTCGAAAGTTATGAGGTAACAAAAAAAATAAAAAATAACATACAGTCGAATTGAGTACCTTCTCCTTTTTTTGGAAGTCGGTAGAAAACGATATGTTATTTTCGCATGCCGGTACCCAGCATCTCAACAATTTCCAATTATTAGATCACAAAATATATGATTGAAAATACGGAGTTCTATCGGCTGCCGACAATACAGCAATAGTTATATTGAAAAACCGATCAAAAACGAAATTTAAATAATGAGATGCTAACTTCACACACCGACTCTTGGCATCGCAGGAGTTCTAAAAAGTAAGGTCACGAATGCGTTTAAAACTACATAGTACTATTCTATAGTTATTTTAAGGCGATAAAGCAAGCGTTCTGCCTTAATAAACTGTAATTATAATTTGGAGATTCTGGAAATTGTTATGCTAGGTTCACAGACAACGAATCAAATTGTTAATTAATAAAATTAATAAATTCGTCGAATCAGTTAATCAGACAGTGAATACACGTTTTTTATATAATAATATAATATATAATTATAATAATCTCACTTAAGCTTTTTGTATTATTTAAGTAAATTACTGATTCGCCGAGAAAATATATTTTTGTTTTCACGCCATTTTATTTTTCTAGGCAGTTAGATATGAAGAACCTCAGCGACCTGGGGGTTACTTTGATGCCAAATTATGAAGATCCGTTCCACAAAAGGTAACACCCATTTAGCTTATTGCTCACTACTACTATACTAAAAACCACTTTTATAATAATAACCTTTTATTGAGTTCATTACGTGTACTTACTGTGAAATAACATAAATATATGCGTTCGAATGTTCAGCAGTGGACGTCCTACGGCTGAGATGATGATGCGTTCTATCGTCTAAGATAGAAATATTGTTTATTGAATACAAATACTAGAAACACTTGTTATTACATACATGACAAATTGTTATAATATATAAAATGTATCTTAAATACAGCTGCATGTTTAAGTAATGGGTTCCAAACTAGGCGCGGCCTGTATCTTGGTGCGTTGACCTGTAGTTGGTCTCTTATAAATGTTACTAATAAGTACGTATCATGTTTCAGGCCAATGAAAGCAGGAGAAGTCGGCTGCTTTCTGTCTCACTTCCACATTTGGAAAGAGGTAATAAATACTCTGCTTCCGAACTGAATCCTTATTCTAATTCCACCGTTTGAACCCCACACGCGTACTGTCCGTCTCTCATAGGCTTGTTCCAGAAACTAAATGACAATACGCGTATTGATATAACCAAATCACAATGTGAGATTAATAGTAGAACTTGAATTAATGTATTCATAGAATGGTAAACACTAATTTAAACTAAGTCATTCCATCGTATTCTCTTTGTGACATAAGGAGTTACATGCAAGAACAATCGTTTAGTGCAACTTGTTAACCCACATATTGTGTAAATGTTATTTTATAATATTTATTTGTGATTAATCATAGATATTTGTAGCCTGCTTTACAATTCCCTTATGTTAAAACAAACAACATTTTCGGTCTTATAAAATAATAGGGTGGAATGTTGATGCATTTCTATGTTCTCTAAATAAATATGACAGATGATTTAGATGCATTTCTTATTCTTCAGACCGATAGAATATATCTTCGATGCATTTCTTGTAATCCAGAATGATAGGGGTAGAAATTTCACTATGTAGGTAATCTTCTAAGATTGAAGTATTTAGAATTTTGAAGTAAGTATTTCGTACCTTCCAGACTCTATAAATGGTGTAATTTTAATACATTTCGTATCTCCAGAACGATTTTGAACTTTGTAGTATTTCATATCTTCATAAATCATAAATCATTTATTCAACTTCCGAGAATAGGTATACAACATTTGAAAAACATGTGTGGTCGAAAATAGATGGCTTGTTCGGCTATCTCCGCTTAATTAAGCATGCAATGGAAGGTATACAATAAATTTAAAATATCATTACAATAAATAATTAATAATTATATCATAAACAGAATTTTATCTAAATCCATGTCATAAATTAGAGAACGGTTTTGTCAAAAAAAACTATTTTACATTTTTATCGTTTATAAATTCAACAATCATATAATAAGTTTCTTTTCTATTAGCAATGTTTAGGGCACTTTTGAAAACATTAATGTTATCTTCAGTACGTATTATTTTGATACTTTATTATAGATGATCGGAGCCATACAAAATAAACTGCGACGCAGCTAGAACGATGTATTTTTAATTGCCAGATGACGAAATTGCCTCGTCTACTTCCTTCGTCATATTTGACAAATAAGTTAGGATTCCTTTTCACAAATAAGGCTACTTCGCATAACCAGAACTATATTATAGAATTTTCATGTATGTTATATTATATACATCGTTAGCGTACATCTCTGAAATACTTCGTATTTTCTAGAGCCATAGTGGAGACGTTTTCCCATTCATCCAGGATGATAGGGAATGGATTTAATATACATTTCTGTCCTCCAAAACTACAGAAAAGATTTAAAATCGCAATTGCATGCGGACAAAAGGATAGGAATAATAGAAATAGAATAGCAGAATAGAGTAAAACTGAAACTCTAATATATATTTTAGAAATGATGGGGACGATCTTAAAGCATTCCTGTGAACAATAGGGCATACTTAGTTACTTTGTGTGCAGTTTGTGAACCTAGTCCCGTTTCTACAGATCGCCAAGCGGAACATCAAGGTGTCTCTCATCTTGGAAGACGACATACACTTTACGCCGTTCTTCCGCCTCAAGTTCCAGGAGCTGATGAAGGATCTGAAAAATCTGGACTGGGAGTTTGTGTAAGTATGACAAGAGGAATCGTCCGTTTCAAGTACGTGTCACCGGAATCTAAGGATTTTAAACCACTCTAAATCAATGTGTTCCCTTTTGGAAACGATATGTTCGTAAATATTATGATTATAATCAATACTGAAACGCTTGCAGTGGAGCTTGACTTGACGATCTTAACCGATCAACAAGTTAAGCAACGCTTGCTGCGGTCAGCAGTTGGATGGGTGTGTGCTAGTGGCATTGTTCAACTGAGCGCTTCCGTGCGTCGGAGGGTACGTTAAGCCGTCGGTCCCGGTTGTTTGTCTTAGGACAACAGCCGTTAGGCTATGTCTTAGGCCTTCGAGCGAACCTGAATACTTCGACATGAGTTGGCCACGAACCTATCTACCAATCCGCCTGGGCCCGCGTGCTGGATTATATATACTCATCTCTCTGAGTGAAAGGCTAGAATCCCAGCAGTGGGAACAAAATGGGCTGATTATGATTATGAAACAGTACTATGAGAATGAGAAGACAGATCCACGAATTGCTTAATGCGCCATACGAATGTATCGATGCTACTTACTTCACGTCTCAAACTTCATTCCTCTAGTTCATAGTCTTGTTATGCTGATCAAAATGTATCATCTGCAGGGCTATTATGTATCAAAGTTGCTAACAAATGTTGATTGAAATAAAAAAATGTCCGCTCCACTCATCACTCGTCACTTTTGTTAGCTCCAGTTATCAATTTACTAACATTTTTGTCTCCTGCAGTTGTCAAAACTGTCATAGCGACCATTGTTCAAGGTTTCAATCAACATTTGTTAGCAACTGAGATACATTATAGCCCCGCGGGTGCCGGAATCTATAACCACAAGCTTAGCAACCATTATGTACAAGTTTCATCACCTTTTTTACATAAAAAGTAATTGAATAAATCTGTTGTTTAAACAATATGAACCTATACTTTTATACAATTGGTACATATGTACCTATCTCAAATGGAGATCCCGTCATTGTCATGCTTGTACACGTCAATAGTAAAAAACGAAGCAGTCCTGAAATGGCCTTGATAGCGGATTGTGAAAATATTATTATTTTTGGATCCCCTCGTTTGTGGATCGAAGTGGCATATAAAAATATTAGTATTTTTGGATCCCCTCGTTTGTGGATCGAAGTGGCATATAAAATATTAGTATCTTTGGATCCCCTCGTTTGTGGATCGAAGTAGCATATAAAAATATTAGTATCTTTGGATCCCCTCGTTTGTGGATCGAAGTGGCATATAAAAATATTAGTATTTTTGTAATCCCCTCGTTTGTGGATTCAAGAGTGGCATATAAAAATATTAGTATTTTTGGATCCCCTCGTTTGTGGATCGAAGTGGCATATAAAAATATTAGTATTTTTGGATCCCCTCAATGGTGGATTTGAGAGGAGATAAAGGTATCCGCGTATCCACATGTGGAGCCAAGCTGTGGATCCAAGTGGACGGAGGCATCATAATCAGCCCATTATGGTTCCACTGGGAAGCTTAGGAGTTGGGCCATAATCTACCACGCGAGTGTTCAATGTACTAATATAGAAACCAATTAATTATTGTAAATCTTTAATATTGACAATGAACTTTCTTTCTTTTGCAAGAGGACTCGTGCGTTTACGTTTGCCATTCCTCAATGTTAATAAAATTATACATAAAGCTACATCATGCGAGCTTTACATTCAAGCATTCAGTCATGTTCAGTCACAGTCCCATTCATGAGACAATTATGATGACTTTATGATGAATACAATCACTATCTCCAAACGTGCTTCTCTCTCTTAATACAATTGCCGTATCCGACAGATTCGTCTTGTACTGTTTAACACTTCAAACCTAGGTATACTGTATTAAGATATTTTTATCTACCCGAGTGGAGCAACAGGCGTTCAATATCTCTACTTGACCGTTTGGAAACTTCTTTACCATTAGAATGCTACATTATCACTGAGGAACATGGAGGCTATATATTTTGACTCATCATCATCATCCATCACCATAACGAATAACATCAAAAATTACTGGACCAAATTCAAAATTCTCTCACTATTAGAATCCTACATTATCACTGAGTAACATAAGATCTGTATTGTATAATATATATTAGTTATACTTTGTTGGTGGTGGTGCCACGCTATACGAGGTTCCGGAAGCGTAATCCCCCCCTTTCTTCTCGTTCCCTCCTCTTCCCATCACCCTATCATTCTTCCAAAGGTCGGCAACGAGTGAGAATTGAGACCTCTGGTATTGCGGATGTCCGTGGGCGACGGTATCACTTACCACCAGTTGAGCCGATTGCTCGTTTGCCAACCTATCTTATATATATTCCACGGAGCGCAGCTAGAAAAGCCTACGTGATGTTTTATATTAAATAATTGTTTTAAATGTATAATTTCCATGAACAGGTACATTGGTAGGAAGGTGTTACAAGACGCCAAAGAGGAGCTGGTGACCCCTCGACTCAGCCGACCTCTCTACTCCTACTGGACGCTGGGCTACCTGCTCAGTGAAGATGGCGCGAGGAAGCTACTCCGAGCTGAACCTATTGCTAAGATGCTGCCCGTAGACGAGTTCCTACCTATCATGTTTGACCAACACCCCAAGTAAGTGTTTGTTTTAACCGACTTCAAAAATGAAAGAGGTTATAATAATCAGTATAATCAATTTATTAGTAAATACAAAAATAATTTACAAGTCAAAAATCACAGTTAAATTAGATCAAAATATGGATCCAATTTAAAATAATAATCAATATTAAATAATATAGTATAAAATAATACATCAAAATCATAATCATTACGATTTTACAAAATTAATTCATTAAAATGTATATCGTCCTAACAAAATCAAAAGGTATTGCTGATGTATCCATTGACGTAATAGAACGGCTTCTCGATGAGCCATGATTTTAACTTAACTTTAAAGGATCCTATACTAGCCGCTTTGGTAATATGATCTGATAATCGATTATATATACGCTTGTATATTTGTTCGAATGTATGTATTTATTGTGTTTGGTCACCGATTTCTTCCTCATTTGTGGACCTTTTCTCTTAATATTTTTTTTATTAAATTAATCAATTATTAATTTCAGATTAAAAATCCATTTCTTACATCTAGAAATATATCATAAATTAAATAGTGAGTTATTAATTCATTAATTATTAATTTAATTTTCGTAAAATCCAATTAAATTAAATAATAATCAAACCAAAATAAATGAATTAAAACATAATCAAAACAAAATAAAATAGACAAATAATTGGTAGAGTACTTCCAACTACTTACAACCCCCTTAAATAAAGGGGCCACCCTCTTAAATTACATCAGATTTGGTTTCGCAGTTTTTGAATTACACTCGAATAAATGAAAAGTGTTTCGCTTATTTTGATAATATCATTATTGACGATGAATGACAATCGATCCTGTAAGTAACAAGGCTTACCAAAATTGGAACCGGCTTCAACCACAATAAGTCTGGAATAATAAACGAAGTCGGTACCACGCGCACAATATTGTGATAATAGGTACTTTTGAACTATCATGGCGTTGGAAGGCGGTTTCATGTATAGTAAAAAAAATACTTAGTCTTTTGACAGCATTTATTTATCACCGCTTGCTTAAATGATAGGTTAAATAACAAAAAATAAAATAGAATACGAATCTTGAAAATTAAGCCAGCGATATATAGAACTGTATGGTTAGCACGAATAACTGCGTAAGTGTAAGGTAACGTGTCGTTCACGTGCAACAGTACAAACGGTAGTTAATGTAGTTATGTAGTTAAATCACATTTGCAATAACTCATTAAGATTTGGGGCTGTGCTGCACAAACACACATAAATATCACAAAACAAAATTATCAAAACCCTTTTTAATTACCACTACTTAACTAATACCAATATTCCACCAACTAAAATTTTTAACTTAAAGCAACTTGACTAGTACAAAACATGCATATTAATTAAAAAAATACGTACAGAAATAAAATGTACACAAAGAACATTTACCTATAACTTAAGAAATTCTAATAAATTAAGGACACGAGCTCCAAGAACCAAATGTACGGTAATCGGAACATAAAGCCCTCTACATACGATGCAACCCCGAACGCAACATGCTGTAGCAATCTGCTGTAGTCGCGGTTGTACGTACCTACTCTACACACGTTGCAGCAGCGATTACGATTTCATTCTGCGTTGGATCGCCCCAGGTGCGCACGTGAATGAAAATGCCTCAAATGCTGTCCAAATATTAAAAACGGGTCTTGCAATTGCCTTCGCTGAGTTCGCTGAACTATACCTACTGAGACTGAGAGACAATAAACATTAATTTTTACTTTAAACATTAATAGATGCACAGCAATACAATATATAATACCTATTATTATGTTATTTAATAATTAAAATCATTATTTCTAGTCTAGAGAAATTTGGATAGGAAGGAACAATGGCGTGTCAATTATTTTCACAATGAAAAAAATATCAGCTGCTAATAAAAGTAAAAATACGCCATAACTATTTTATTATTCCACAAATGTGGCAAGTCTTTAATAGATTTCTGAAATTCTTATCAATATAGTTTTTTCTGTAGTATAAATTTTTGCATACATTTACATATTTCATTAAATAAAATTGACAGCGACGCTAGCCACGGGCGGCGGCACGATCGCGACTGAGCCCAGATTGCATGCAACCGCACTACTCACGTTACAACGCGGCTTACAATTTGCTGTCACAATCTGCTGGATGCTAGGACGTACGATAAGACGTCCAACATGTTGGAAGGGAGTCACAACACGCCTACATACGATACAATTTGCTGGATCACTGCAGATTGCTACAGCATGGTGGATTCGAAATTGCATAGTGTGTAGAGAGCTTATTGCATGAAGGAGCACAATTTTATAACAAGTTACCTAATGATCTCAAAGACTGTCAAATTCCATTATTTAAAAATAAACTTAAAAAAACATATCTTTAATAATATCTCTTAACGTAAAACGTTAGGGTCAGCTAAGAAACAAATTCCACTAGATGGCGCTGTTTTCTTGATAATTGCATATTAATTTATTTTAATGAAATATGGGAGGATTAAATAAGAATGCTTGATTTTGCGCCCTTTATCTTTATTTATTAACACACTACAAACATAACTGAAACTATTTATTACTCGGATTTCGAGAAAATGGATAATAATTCTCAACTCTTGTTATACCACAGATTACGTAATAGTACACAATCCTTAGGCACGCACACATACAAATTAAGAATTTGTAGTACCTAGCTATTTAACAAATTCGTCCGTCTCACAGAGTTCCCATTAGCCTATCCGTAGAAACGTTTTCGCATGGGAACAACGGTGCATGGTTCGAACCTGGGCTTATCGTGTTGTTTTTGGCATTTATGTTTTAGTTTTTTGAGAAACCTTTATTCGTCATTTTAGATAACGATATGAATAGATACTAATATTATCAGTGACATTCTAATATACCTAAGCCTCAACCTGAATTAGATACCTATACTTTATTACCCTATGTCTTTTCTGCTGCTGTAACAGAGCGAAGGATCGTCTTGATTTTGAGTAGTATAGGGTTCCGAGGGTGACTAAGGTTACTTTTTATACAGACGTAACACGGGCGAAGCCGCGGGCAGACACTTGTGTAATAAATAAAAGTCTACATCATTTCAATAGTGTATATTCATAGATCTAAGCACTTAGCATTTTTTTTAACCCTTCTTAGAATAATTTCTGGTAAAACACATTTTTTTTTAAATGCTACCTGTTTCGGGACCATTCCAGCAATAAAATCTTCATCTCGTTCTATTTCTATTGCTTTTATGGGTTGTTCTGGTGAGATGTAGCACACAAAGTAACATTTTTTCATGTTGGTTACCCGCAGCTGACCTTGCACCTGCAAAAATATATTTTCCAGAATTGCAATAAATACTGTACATACTTTACTTATACAAAGGCTACTATTTATCCTGAAACAACTTGCGCAGCCAGTAGTTTCTAATTTTATATTCATGGTTATATCCAATATCACAATTTGATACTTTATTGAGCAATTACCTGGTAATAATAATTATGGATTTTTATTCATTTCCAATTTTCCATCTTTCAATACAAGTGGGAAATATTTTTTTTTCCTGTGCAGCTCTTTCAATATTCATATCCAGCCTGGCCAGTGAAGGAAAGCATTTTATTTCAAGAATTGCTTCTTCATTTATCACCACCCCTGAAACAAATTTCACATTACTTATAGCATCAACAAAATTTATTTTATATTATACATCTTGGTTACAAAATTGTTGCATATTTACCGTCTGGACTTGCTCCCAAAAACCCATATTCCTCGTCTATGAATAAGCCAGATGGACGAACTGATTTATTGTAATTTTCATATATGAAATTGAAAACTGTCAAAACGTCCGAACCAGTGTTTCTAGTGGCAGATAGTCAAAAGTAACTCGAGTCATCTAATAAGTACCTATATCAGGCAAAAACTCACTATTTTAGCACTCTCTTATTTGGGTTTTTGTGTTTCAAGGTCATTAATTAATGTAAGTAATTTTGGAATAAGCATAACAAGAGTCGATAATGTCGCTGTAAACAAAAAAATCTAAGCATTAGGTAGCTTCCATTTTTTTACATCAACAGTAAAATAATATACCTAATGAAGGTTATGGTAATTACTAATTTTGTGCAAAAACACTCAACTAATACATTTCGATCGGAAGTAGTGCACAAACGTAAAAAATAACTAAAATAGCTAACAGCTCGAGTCTGGTAACACAAAGACAGCAGAACTGAGTGGAAGAAAATGAATTTATTTTATGTCGCACAGAGTGGCAACGTCGCGTTCAAGCCGTGATATAGCGCGGTCCTACTCTCGCAGAAAATGTACTCTACTAGCACGCACCATCTGACAACGTAGCTTACTTGCACTGTCAAGATATTATAACGTACAATAATAATGTAGCTATATGTATAAAATTGAACCACACAAACGTAAAATCAGACGATTTGGCGATGGTAAAACAATAAGATAACACGCTGATGTTTAACTATATCATTGATTTGCGCAAATATGAGTACAAATTAGGACAATGTTAACTCACAATAACTTTAAATTCGCTCCAGAGAACTCAAAAATGCGTAGTTTAATTTGTATGGAAAACGTTTAACCTTAAGATCTCTGGGCTAACAATTAATAAAAACTTGGCTAGTTAGGTTAATTAGCTTAAAGTTATATAATTAAGTGTATCTCATTATAAGCGAACTATGTTCTTTATGAGAAATAAATAATCGTTAAACCTAAACCTAACTGTCATGTATCTAGGGCAACTGTGACACAGTACACTCGTAGTTTCACGCCGGAACGTGAACAAAAAATAAATAAAAAATAAAGTTTGAAAATTAGTTCACCGATTTGCAAATGCAACATGTTTCATATCATTCAGCATTCTGCACCAATTCGTTTTCAGTGACACTTGGAAGTCGTACTTCCCCCGTCGGGATCTGAAGGCGTTCTCCGCATCTCCGGTGCTAATCCACCCCACCCACTACACCGGACAGGACGGCTACGTGAGTGACACGGAGGACTCTCGCGTGCTGTCCACGCCCGCCCGCGGACCTTCGACTCCAGCCAGCGAAGACGGTGAGCTTTATCAGGTACCCTTTTTATAGATGTTGTATTCCTCTTTCAGTATATGTATTCTAGATCATTATTTAAGTCCCCGCCACTATATTTCATATTATATTCATCATCTCAGCCGTAGGACGTCCACTGCTGAACATATGCCTCCCCCATGATTATCCAAAAGGACTGGTTGGAAGCGGCCTGCATCCAACGTCGTCCTGCGACCTTTATCAGGTCGTCTGTCTACCGTGTCGGTGGACGACCAACGCTGCGCTTGCCGGTCCGTGGTCTCCACTCCAGAACCTTTTGGCCCCATCGGCCATCTGTTCTGCGTGCTATGTGCCCTGCCCACTGCCACTTCAACTGGCTTATCTTCTGGGCTATGTCGGTGACTTTCGTTATTCTACGGATCTGCTCATTTCTGATTCGATCACGTAGAGAAACCCCGAGCATAGCCCTCTCCATAGCTCGTTGTGCGACTGACATATTATTTGGCTATTAACTCGTTGACCAAATTCGTTCAGAATCTATCGCCACAGCCAATTCCTTCCTCAAAATCCGACAACGCATCCTCGAAACCCCTCGTATTGCAGATGTCTGTGGGCGACGGTATCACGTACCATCAGGTGCTCGTTTGCCAACCTATCATATAAAAAACATGATGAATACTAATCAATGTACATGTACTTTCAGTGCCAGTAATATGCCCGAAAATTAATTGATTTTGGAGACTATAATGTGGTGATGTGCCTCCTGATGCTGGAGTATAGTCTCCTGAGGTTACCTGTAGAAGGCGTGACGTCATCAAGATAGTCTATGCTACGTTTACACCAAGATATTTACAAGATACCTTCATTTAAGTCAAAGATCATTTATTCACTTTAGGCATCAAAGACGACCTTATGAACGTCAATTATTCATTGTAATGTACTTAATTTACCGCCGCTAGAGCCTACCGATATTTAACCGGTCCGAATCAGCAAGCCTCCGGTGAATTCATAAATCTTTTGTTATAGCGTAAACCTGATGTCGACAGATTAATAACGATTTCTTGTGGAGGTCCGCACTCTACGGCGGCTCGTATTAGAATGACTTGACACCGGGCGGCTACATTCAACAATATATTGTTATATATAATATAGTACCTATACATAACAGAATCTGACTCGAACACACCACTAATGCTTTTATAAACCAATTATCAAGTTTAACATATTATTCTTTGATGGATTATAGGTTAACTCAACAGTTAAACATAAATGATTCATTTTACGACTGTTACTGTTTTGAACACCATTTATGAGTCAGAATGGAGACAGTATTTATTTAACATTTAAGAGGATTGCATAGCTAGGACTTGTCCTCGCTAAAAGAAAAAACTCTTCTCTACCTCTTAACATTGTCCGATTTCAGGGATTTTTTTTCATGCAATCGACACATTGTTTGGTATACATGTACATTTAGTTTTTTTTCAGTATTTCAGTAATATAAATTAATATTTAGAAAACTTAAAAAAACAAAAAAAATCAAAACGTCCTATACGTACGAGTAGCATAGCAAACAATTTCGTGATTGCATGAAAAAATATCACTGAAATCGGACAATGTTAAGAGGTAGAAAAAAGGTTTCTTTTAGTATGGACAAGTACTAGCTATGCATTCCTCTTAAGTTGAACTTGTAGTTGGAGCTTGGTGATATCTTCGCGCTGACATATAGGTAGGAAACAACGACGTGTTTCAATTATCACTATAATGTTGTTACTACAATTTCCATTTCGTCATTCCCATAAAGAATTCGTTTTCGTATCCGTAATTCGATCTGTGTTTATGTATGACGGGTATGTATCGGGACTGGACGATCCCGTGACGGGAGCGTAACTAATGATTTAGAATACTTGTGCTGATAATGCTTTGGTTCTTTCAGTTCATATTTGTTTTATACACGTACTAACAGCTAATTTCGTAAACGTATGCTGTTCACTGCTAACTCACCGCACCTTTTATTATTTTAGATTTAGTGCATGTTTCAACGTTGTCATTGTGCTGACTCGTCAGAGCTACGTTTTATCTGTTGTTCATGGGGTTTTGTCTTTAAGAGCAACGCTTTTTAATACAATTTCAAAAAAGGAGGTTTTCAATTGTACTGTATTTTTAATTTTTTATTTCGCATGTTTGTTGCCTTAGAACTTTCGAGTGGATGAACTGATTTTGATGATACTTTTGTAAAGCTGGTGCTTCCTATTTAAATTTCATCAAATTTGGTCCTGCGGTTTGTGTAACACTCCAATAACTGAAATTTTGTTCGCCTCGTTTGATGATATCATCATTGACGGTGAATGACAATCGATCCTGTAAGTAGCATGGCGCACAAAAATTGGTGAAAAAAATATTTTTTACACAAAAACGGAATCGTGCGTTATTTTGTTGTCCCCTAGCCGCAGTGGTTAGCTGTTGTAGAATTGTGTGCAAGTGCTACTAAAAGGCTATTTATTATAGAGTCAAGAAATAAACAGTTGCAATTAGCGACAAAACTGAATGATGTGTTCAATTACAATGAGTTGCAGCTGCGAGAACCGGTTGGAGGTAAGTTGCCATAAGTATTATAGCTAATGAACAATTACTTATTTATTATTTCAAACAAATTAGTCCATTGTACATACTGCCTGACTACTGACAATGGCACTACTTGACTTTCCCAAGCATTTCATCTTCCTTCTATAGCTTTGAGGGATTGTACGATTTGAAAATAATTACCTATTATAATATTAATTATTATTTTAGTATTATTACAACCAATTCGAATTATTGAATTTATTTATTTACTTATGTTATGTACATTGTATTTTGATGATATAAATTTAATATTAATGAAATTGAATAGAATTATTTATATTCTTATTAGGACTTCTGTGTATGCTTCAGTATACATTGCCACTATTATTGACATGCTATTTTTCTACCGACTTCCAAAAAAAGGAGGAGGTACTCAATTCGACTGTTTTTTTATGTTCAACCTCAACTTTTGACTGGGTGAACCGGAAAAAACCTTCTCAAAATTATTTTTTTGTTTTAAAGCTGGTGCTTCCCGTGTGGTCCCATTTAAATTTCATCAAATTTGGTTCAGTAGTTTTGAGATACATTCAAATAACTAGAATAGAATGGAAGTCGGTATTAAATTTTTCAAATTTTACTTTTACTTATGAATATATAAGCTGCGCTCCGTGGTTCCACCCACGTGGTGATGGATGATGATGATGATGAAAAGTAACGTACGTTTTTCACTGGGATAAACTATCTACTTACAAAATTTCATCAAAACTGTAAAGTAGTTCTAAAGTTATGGCGTTACCGATGGAAATAGGAATTTATTTTTATTATATGTAAGTATAATGTCTAGATTACCATTGGCTATTGTCAATATAATCAATTTTATATTCTTAAGTATTAGACCAATACTCGAAAGTATTAGTGGAGTTTTTAAGCAAATTTTTTTTTTCAGTAGGCGCGGTATTAGCAAACTATTCGTCACTTATTTATTACAGTGCAATATGTCCTTTAACCAGACACTTCTCCAATAAGAAGGAGCTTTGCCATCCAATTTTATTGTCATCGAGATCGTAGACAAAGTCATGTGATGACGCTAGTACTTCCTGAACGTGTTACACCAAACGGCAAAAGGATGAATTCATTCAAGAATGTTGTAAAGTAAATCCGCTCACCATGGGAAATGTAACTGCTACCAGTGAGTGCATTACAGTGTTATGTATATATATATATGTATATGATATGTGTATTAATATACAATATTATACCGAGTGTTATTTATTTGTGTAAATAAAAGTTATACTCAGAATTGGTTTCTAATTATATATCATCACATTAAACACGCATATTGCATATTTCGAGACACAGATATATATGTACAATAGATACCGCAAATGGGTGTACTTCCCGTGTTCGAACCCCGACCGAGCGTCAAGGTTGGCCGCCGTTACTTACAGTACGCGCAGTGTCTGTTGTTGCAGCCGGACACACGCCAAAACGAATACGCGCGATAATTAACTGCAATAGCCCAAAAATGTCGAGCCCCTAAAGGGAAGGAAATATTTCCTATCACAGGTAAGTATTTTAAGGTTATGCATACATTCACGTAATTTAATTAATTAAAAAGTCGGCACGCTTGGTGTTCAATACAAGTCGTGAAACTTGTGTTATCTATAATATGTGTGTGGTCCGAGACAACGGTCGGCCAACCAATGTACGTGAAAGGAACGCGCCAGATCGGTACACTAGGTATTATTTATTAAATTATAACCAGTATTGAAGGTATTGAAGGATTTTACTTTGAATATTATAGTTTAGGCACAGTACAAATATAGAGAAACAGTACGGAAATTACCTACAGACGTTCGAATAGGCTCACTCAGACAAACATGCGCACCGACGAGACCCCTTTTTTTATTATCATCGTGTGGGGAATGCACTTACACAACCCCGCCAAATCCGGGGAGATTCAACGGGGTATGTTGAACTCGTCTTGTATCGCCAACTGCACCCATAGCAGCAAGCAGACCATACCGACTAAACCTCCACACGGTGTTTCTCCGGGCGCCTTAATGTCGGGACTACGGGCAAGCTTTTGCAATCGTCCGCGGTCCCGGCGACGTTGGTCCTCTCATGAGAACCCCATCCCGGTAGGATGGAGCAGGAGTCACTCCACCCCAGCATCAATGAGGGGCACGCGGAAACACCGCGCGCGCCACATCGAGGTCTTTAAATGGCGACGGACACCCCCGTGTCCATCACCGAGACCTCTGTTATAGGGGATGGAGGAGGGCTTGATATGCCCTCCTCCTACGCCCGGGTCTCCGGGTGCGGATCGGAAGAGTAGAGGTGATCTCCCTCTCCCTTTCGGCAGCCTCCTTCTGCGACACGACCCGTTCGCAGAATTCTAGCCCCGCGTCCCACGACTTTTCGCTCTCCACCATGGCCTTGACCAATGACGGAAGCGAGATGTCGTCCCCCACTACTGCGACGAGTTCACGGCGCTCGCTCTCCCAAGCTGGGCACTCCTCGAGCGAATGCTGCGCTGTATCTTCGTCACAGCTACAATGGTGACACTCTGTTGTCGGTTCTCTTCAGGCGATGCGACACAGGTACTTCCCAAAGCACTCGTGGCCCGTAAGGACTTGCACCAACCGGAAGATAAGTGACCCGTGTTCCCTGTCCAACCAGTCTTAAAGGACGGGTCGGACAGCCTCAACAGTCCAGTGGCCAGCCCTAGGTTGGTCCAGCCGCTCCCTCCACCACCCAATAAGGGACTGTCGAGCGCGGTTTTGCCATGCTTGCACTTCTCTTGGCGGGAGAATCTCCCTCGGATTCGGTGCTGCGAGCGCCACACGTACATATTTGCGTAGACTTCGGCCTCCAAATCCCAGGGGGGAGACCCCGCCAATACGCACACCGCCTCGTAGGCGGTGGTGCGGTACCCACGTACGACCCCGATGGCCATCACTCTCTGAGATCTCCTCAGCAGAGCGATGTTTGACTCCGTCAGGGCATCCACCCAGATGGGGGCCTCATGAAGGGCCATGGATCGCACCACCTCCAAATGCAGGCGGCGACTGTTTCCTCTCGGTCCCCCAATGTTGGGCATCAGTCGCTTCAAGGCAGCGGCCGCCCCAATCAACCGACAAGAAACATTTTTTTTTTTTTTGAGGGGGGAAATGCTGTCCTCTTCCCTTCCGTTACGGGGGTAGATGGAAGGGGGTATGTGGGGCTCAGACCCACTAAAACCCCCCCGTGAACAATCCTCTGCCAGAGCTAACCTAACCTAACCTAACCCTTCGAGAGTCGATGTCATTGTAACAATGAAATTTCTATTATGTCTGGCCGCGGTTGTCGCGGTGCTGTCAGTAGTGGGCCCGCGTCAAGAGAGGGCACGTATAAGTTTATTTCCGCTTAACTAGGCTTAGTTTCCATACTGTTGCATCTTTATACTATGGTTCAGGGGGGCTACTATCAAAAACGAAGTACGAAGTTTCGTTTAACGGATTTCGGATGTTCTACTATGAAAGTGAATGAGGATAAAAACAGTCAAGGGAGATGAAATGTAAGGGGAGGTTTTTACCTGGTGATTTATGTATTTAGGTAGTGTGTTACAAAGTATTTACTTATAATTATAGATAAGAGTGTAGCAATTGTTATAGTTTGAGCATGCAAATATTTTTAACTGATACGTGATACTTTGTTTACAAAAGAAAGACGTACATACAACCTAACAAACATACGGACAGATGCAAGTCAGTTTGGCCAGTTAAAGCAGAGACGCTTCGCTCGCTCGGTCAATGATTTGATTTGAAAACTGGTTGTGGCCCCATTTTAATTTGTTCAAGATTTAACCTACATTTTGTTGTTTCATTATAATTAAACATCAATAGCGGTCGTTAAAAACTCAGTCTGTATCTTCAATATTAGAATGGATTTGCTTTCAACTTTTTCAAACTATACTATCCTATCCTACTAATATTATAAACGCGAAAGTTTGCGAGTATGGATGTGTGGATGTGTGAATGTGTGGATCTTTGTTACTCATTAACGCACAAACGGCGCGGCGGGGGCAATTTAAATGAAATTTGGTATGGAGGTAGATCAGGGCCTGAATTAACACATAGGATACTTATCATCGTCATCATCATCGTCATCCATCACCACGCGGGTGAAAAAGCAAAAGGAATATACTTGGACACAGCATAGACTAAATAATGAGGCCTCCGCCTACGTCAAGATCGTAATGATGACAGTTCTGTCAAAGTTTGTGTCAGCTTCGAAGTCAAAAGCACGACATGCTTTTGACAGCTCGATACACTAGACGTGCTCGATCGTCAAGGGTGATGAAATGTAATGACAGTTATTTTCCATGGTGATTAATTTTATATTTGTATATACGTAGGTACTGTATTTTATTATTAGTGTTTACTCATTGATTTACTAATTTAAATTTACTCATATAACAATGTAATTATTTTATGACGCTTTGGTATAAAGATAGATATGGTTTTGGAGAAGATTATAAGCTACTGGAAGTACTGATCCTGCCTGCGCAGACGACGTCGCGGGCACCAGCTAGTTATTCTATAAAGTGTGGTTTCTGTGTTTCTATTATTGCGACACAGCGCCTTAGTTTAGGATTGTACGAATATGTAACAGATATGAAATGTTAATTGTTTCAGGGACATTATGAGTTTTGATCTCGGATGGTGAGCATCCGAACCGGTACAGCGGAAATTCCGATGGCTCATACAGCATCTTCAGCAACCCAGTGCTACGCGCAATCGGAATCTTCGCACTGTTCATGATGGTGGTGGAGGTGGTGGTGGTTATCGAAGAGGCCAGCCGTCCTCATACCAGGATCGAAGCTTTCCTCTACAGGTTTGGGTTTAGGGTAGCGCGTGGTACGGTTCGTGGTAGGCTGAGACCCAGGCGTAGATGGGAGGGACGGGTGTCTTTCGTGGTCACATTACCTGGTGATTCTGATGACGAAACTGAAGGGAACCCAGCTGCAGCCCCTACTTTAGCCCCCGTTGCCCGCCCGCGCCGGGCTGAGTTGTTAGTGATGGATCGTACTGCTTTCTGACACGCACCGTACCGCCGCCGCGGTTATAATGCATTCTTCAATTTCGATACTCCGATCGAAACTCAATTGGATACCAACTATGAACAATAACTCGTGTTAATATCGTCTAGACGGTAACATCGCTGTTGTAAACTTGTTTAGTGATAATTACTGCAGTAGTGGTCATTTTGTCGTCGCTCTTATTGTCTGTATTTCATCAGTACATTTACCATGTTCGACTTTAATGTAAATTGAAATTTTGGAAATAAATATAATCTTTGTGGTAGACTAGTACTCGTCGTAAAAGTATAAAACAAAAATACAAAAAAATATTAGTGATAGTTTAGAAATAAGAATATGGTAGAGAGATAAAAAGGTCTTAATGTGTAGCTGTTAGCGTAGTAACCGCGTACGTCGCGGGATTTATTCGTGTACATTATCGAATCTCAATATTCCAATTCTTCTAATGAAATTCTAATTTAAGGGTTGTAAATCTAAGGGTCTAAGTGTTATTTTATTACTTAAAAACATATTAAAACAAACAATTCAATATAATCTACTTTTACGGCCTTACTTATAAAGACTGCTTACATATAAATAACGTCATTTAATAGTGCGTGCAACAGTTTTGCTGTGCGCAGTACTAAATAATGTCATGTAAAGTTAAGCAGCGTTTATAAGTAAACCCCTTAATCACATACCTTATAACTACATGCGAAGTGATAAAAAATCTAAAAACATAAATCCATAAACAATACAAACTTTAGAATAGTAGCAGTAGCGGTAGAGCTCTGTGAACGAGTTCCTTCGGGGGAGTACTACCATCACCCCTATTTCTACCACGAAGCAGTAATGTTCGCATTATTCTGGTAAGAAGGGTGCCGGTGACATTACAGGCACATGAGACTTAACTTGTTCGGTGGCAGTGCCACGCTGTAACCCCACAGCCGAGTGGGCCGGCACGACCGGGGAAGTGCCACACTCCCACATAACAACGACGTGAAGTAACATAGCTTGCTATTGCCTTTCGTCGGATTGTGGGAGGTTCTGGAGCCCCGCACCCCCTCCCCCCTCCCCCCTCCACCCCCACCCCTTTTATCTCTTCCTTCCTATCATCCTTCCTCAAAGGTCGGCAACGCATCCTTGAGACCTCTGGTATTGCGGATGTCCGTGGGCGACGGTATCACTTACCATCAGTTGAGCCGCTTGCTCGTTTGCCAACCTATCCCATAAAAGAAAACAACTAACGGCCGCTGCCAATAACCTATCTATCGTCGGTTTACCTTACTAGAGATATTTGACACTATTTGTATGGGCATTATGTCAAACTTCTATCGGTAGTAAGGAAAACTGTGGATAGATAGAATATTGGGATCACCCATCAATGTATCAGGGTAACAGCGCATTTTATCACTTGTGACGAAATGCATCTGTTTAAGAGGATTGCATAGCTAGTACTTGTCCATACCAAAAGAGAAAAAACTCTTTTCTACCTCTTAACATTGTCCGATTACAGTGTTTTTTTTTCATGGAATCATCACATTGTTTACTATGCCGGTACATTTAGATAATTTTTTTTAAGTTCTAACAAAGGAAATGTATAGTACTTGAAATACTGAACAATCAAAACGTTCGGGCATAGTAAACAATGTGATGATTCCATGAAAAATATCACTGTAATCGGACAATGTTAAGAGGTAGAAAAGAGTTTATTCTCTTTTGGTATGGACAAGTACTAGCTATGCAATCCTGTTAAGGCAGAGGTTACCACTTAACATTAGTAAGGTCTCAAGCTTGTTTTGCAACCTAATAACATTAAAAAACTCAATAATGTAACGTCCATCTGTTACTGTGAATTAGTCAACTGCACATACACACATATTTAAATGCTGCTAACTACGCACACCTCGCCATAACATTATCCGTGTATGTGTGGGTATTATTTCAAAGAGACATGCGTTTGGGTCCATAAGGGTAATATTAAGCTTGGCACTTGCATCCTGCAATATACATTTTCGATTTTCTACCAAAATCCAAAAAAAGAATTACAATTAATAATAATCAAATTACAACTAAGACAATTCGACTGTATTATTTTTATGTTTGTTACCTCATAACTTTTGACTGAGTGAACCGATTCTGAAAATTCTTTTTTTGTGTGAAAGCTGGTGCTTCCCGTGTGGTCCCATTTAAATTTCATCGATTTTCATTCCAGTAGTTTTTGTGCTACACTCCAATAACTGAATAGAATGGAAGTCGGTGTTAAATTTTTCAAATTGTACATTGTTTTATATTTGGATCCGTTAGAATAATAATAAAAATGTCGGTTTTTAATTTCTTGGCACTTTGATCCGTTAGAATTACAACCCTTCAATTGTAATCGTATTATTGTTTCACTTTATCCGCCTTGGGGTAACTATTTGAATCGCTGCGATGGTGCAAAAACCTTGTACATATTTTCAAGTCAAATATATAATTATAGCAAACACCGTGGCTTCATAACAAGCAGGCCGACGTCGTTGTTCATTGTTTGTGGTGTTTGCTATAATTAATAGGTGAATGACTTATTTAAGTAAATTAAATCACATAATGCCTATCTGATATTATCATCGTTAGACTTAATTAAGATATGTCGGAGACTAAGCCCTGATGATGGAGAACAGGCAAGGTACTGTTAGAAGGCCTGACGTCATCAGTGTAGTCCATCGTACGGATACACCAAGCTGTGCTTCAGTAAATAGCTGTGTACTTTAATTTATTTACTGTTTTTTTTTTGTTTTTTTTTTACTAGTGGAGGTCCGCACGCTTCGACGTCTCGTGTTCGAATATGTCGCATTTGTTTTCGAACGTTCTCATTGATATGTCGCATTTCACGGACGGGCTATTTATAACAACAAATGTGACCAGTCTGTTGCAGTGTCGCGCCAGTAATCGTTTCAAAAATCACTTACTATTAATTTGATTGCCTGTCCTTAAATTTTTACATTAAATCTAGTTTAATAAATTGTTATTTGATGGTTTTAACTCGACCAATATGATTCATTTTATGACACTAGCTGAAACAATTATAATTTAAACACTAATATTTTGTGGCGACAGCATTCATTTCATAGTTAAATTTAAATTTCAAAGCTTGGTGATATCTTCGCGCTGACATATAGGTACATATGTATAAATATAAATCATATATAGGAATATTTTCTTAAAAAAAACAGAAAAATAAATAAAAATAGTAGGTGTATGTGTATGTAGTGTGTAGTTCACACAAATAGCCGTTTGGTAATGTAGTTGGTATGTTTATAACACTAAGACACTAATTTCAGTCGTTTGGACTAATATTATCGCATAATTAATTCTGTTTTACAAAAAAATATGCATCTTGTTCGTTGCGATTTTTTTACTCCATAATGAACGCATAAAGTGTAATTCTGAGCAAAAGGCCGGATATATTTTAACAATTATTTCAAAATATTTGTAAACGTCACCCAATTACCTTCTTAAATCTCAATCGTGTATAAACACAACATAGTTTTTGAGTGCAATGATTATAAAATCACATGAAGTAAAGAAGCCTGCGTCTATGAAATAATACAGGACGTCCGGTATCTAATAGATAACCTCGCATGTGCTTGTGGAGGGCGCCGCGCCGTGGCCACTCGGCAGAATATAATAAGAACTGTACGCACCAGTGTGGGGCTAGTTGTTAGTGTTCAGCACGGAGCATGATACCTTCGTTCACATTATTGGGTACTACCGCTGCTAATATAGTAATCACCAGTTGGTTTTGTCTGGTGTGGTGTTGCTATCACACATTACACAATATTAGTAGCTGCAACAGTTGTTTATAATACTTTAACATTGTACCAGCAGTGGGACTCTTTGTAAACGAGTTCGTCCGTGAAGTACTGCCACCACACCTATACAGATCGCGCGGCAAGAGTTTGGCTTTGACCGTTATTGCGCAGAAGTCAAAAATTGGGTATCACAGGGTGGCTAGAGGGACGAAGGACTCTTGTCTCTCTCTGTCACATGGCGCGACAGTACCCATGCGCAGAAATCCCCTCCACCCGAAGGTCAAAGCCAAACTCTCGCCGCGCGATCTGTACCTGCTGCGAAGTAGTAATGTAATGCGACCCACTATAACAATATACAATCAACTACATAACAACTGATAAGCAATAATTAACTATTTGATATTATTGCTACAATAATTGTATACGCACATACAACATCGTCAGTGCAATGGTGAGGGAGAATGCATATATTAGAGTAACCATGGTGAGTAACTGTAAACCCACTATAGGCACAGGCGCGACAGAGACCTCGTGTGGGCTGCAGAGCTTCTTCCTCCCACAGTCATATTCCTGTGTTCTGGTTGAAGGGTATGGGTGCCGGGGAAGTTACACGCACATATAATACAATTACAAATAATTAAACACAACATTACATACAACACAAACAATTTACATGTTCAATACAGGACTTCAGCTTAATGTCTCCGGGTTACGGGCTCAGCAAGACTATTGTGTATCTCAGTTGCTAACAAATGTTGATTGAGATATTGAAAAATAGCTGCTCCATGTCAGTTTTGACAATTCCAGTAAGCAATCATTTTAGTATGTTGACTGGAGCGGACAAAAGTGACATAGAGCCGCCTTTTTATTTGGTTTTTATCAACAATTGTTAGCAACTGAGATACGTAATAGCCCTACCGCCCAACCAGATACAATTAAACCAGATAAAAAGAATGCATCTGGTTCAGATTAGTTTTTAATTACATAGAATGAGTACCTGTGGTACAATAATACGTATGAAGACCTCGGTGACCAATGGCACTTAAAAATTGCTTCTTCACGCTGTTCCCACAAATGGTACTACATACAATTTCATTATTGTCACGTTACTTAGTTTTTGTTTTTAACATTTCAGAACCATTATTTAAAAGTGAATATACTTTGAGTTGCCAAAAATTAGTTGCAATAAGGTTATTAATTGTATTCAAACGTTGATTAGTGCACGAATAGAGACGGGTCGGCCGCAGATCTAAGTAGTTAACCTGTAATAGATTCCTTCCTGCTGCGTGCATACCATCAACACAACAGGCTTCATATTGTATGAGAAAGATAAAATATTGTTTTTGTATGCGAGTAAGAGGGATAGAAAGAAAGCTTACTTTAATTCCTTACTTGATTTGCGTTTAGTTTTAGTTACTTCCTTGATTATGTCCCCGTGGCAAGAACTTGCGTTCCTATTGGAGTAGTTGCGTTCTGCCTTACGATTGGAGTGTTATTTCTTGATACTGATTCGCTGATGCATACAATAAGAACACGTGCTCAAGTGAACGTTTGAACACAATTAATTTCCTGATTGCAAGTGATTTCGGTGACTTTGTATATGCAACCCATGGGGTGCCCGGGTAAGAATGTCACCCCCCCATTTCTTCCCGTGGGTGTCGTAAGAGGCGGCTTAGGGAAAAAATACTGGAAGGTGGACAGCAGCACTTTCTGAATAACTACCACCTACACTGCGATCTCCAACACGACTGCCAAGCGTGGAGATTATGGCGTATCGTCCACTTGGGGAGACCTTATGCAACGGTGGACGTTCCGCTTGATATAATAATTTTGCAAAAATATTGAGAAAATAATTCTTCTGAAATGTTATTAGCAATGACTTAGTAATTTTACATTAATAAAACTGAATGTAGTACCATTTTGACAACTGCGTGAAGTAGGCAATTTTTTATGCTATTGGTCACCGAGGTCATCGTATATTGTTTATTATACCACAGGTTCTCAAATTATGTAATTAAAAACTAATCTGAACCAGATGCATTCTTTTTATCTGGTTTAATTGTATCTGATTGGGCAGTAGAGCTATTATGTATCTCAGTTGCTAACAATTGTTGATAAAAACCATATAAAATGGCGGCTCTATGTCACTTTTGTCTGCTCCAGTCAACATACTAAAATGATTGCTTACTGGAATTGTCAAAACTGACATGGAGCAGCTATTTTTCAATATCTCAATCAACATTTGTTAGCAACTGAGATACACAATAGTCTTGCTGAGCCCGTAACCCGGAGACATTAAGCTGAAGTCCTGTATTGAACATGTAAATTGTTTGTGTTGTATGTAATGTTGTGTTTAATTATTTGTAATTGTATTATATGTGCGTGTAACTTCCCCGGCACCCATACCCTTCAACCAGAACACAGGAATATGACTGTGGGAGGAAGAAGCTCTGCAGCCCACACGAGGTCTCTGTCGCGCCTGTGCCTATAGTGGGTTTACAGTTACTCACCATGGTTACTCTAATATATGCATTCTCCCTCACCATTGCACTGACGATGTTGTATGTGCGTATACAATTATTGTAGCAATAATATCAAATAGTTAATTATTGCTTATCAGTTGTTATGTAGTTGATTGTATATTGTTATAGTGGGTCGCATTACATTACTACTTCGCAGCAGGTATAGGTGTGGTGGCAGTACTCCCCGGACGAACTCGTTTACAAAGAGTCCCACTGCTGGTACAATGTTAAAGTATTATAAACAACTGTTGCAGCTACTAATATTGTGTAATGTGTGATAGCAACACCACACCAGACAAAACCAATTGGTGATTACTATATTAGCAGCGGTAGTACCCAATAATGTGAAGGAAGGTATCGTGTTCCGTGCTGAACACTAACAACTAGCCCCACACTGCTGCGTACAGTTCTTATTATGTTCTGCCGAGTGGCCATGGCGCGGCGCCCTCCACAAGCACATGTGAGGTTATCTATTATATACCGGACGTCCTGTATATACTCGTAGTATATAGTAAAATGTATGTCTATATGGTGTGTACGCGCTTGTTGTGCATAACTATAGAAATTAAGATTTAGGGATCTCTCCTACGATATATTGATATCCTCTCTTCCAGTTACTAGATAGATATATATAAAATTTAGGTGTTAGTTGTGGGCCTGGAATAACCTTAACGTTGACGTAGACAGTACAAATTATGAGTGTATCTGTGCCTCAGTTGTACTAGATAAGTGATAGTTTGTACTGAATACGTCAACGATACGGTTACGCAACTTTCGTACTAGACCCACAGATACAGCCTTTGCCTTCTGCAGTTGGATTTAGATAGGATGTAGCTAGGTAGATATTATATAATAACATATTTATTAACTAGAATGGCAAATAGCCGGTTGGCGCAGTGGGTAGCTACCCTGCTTTCTGAGCCGCTGGCTCCGGGTTCCACACTCCGGACAGGTCAAACATTTGTGTATATGCCTTGTCTGTTTGAGTAGTGTCTGGGTGTGTATATGTAGGTATATAAGTATATATATACTAGTGCGAAACTTTTGAGAGTGTGATGATGACGAGGTCAGGAATACCGGTCGTGCTCAGGATATGTAATAGTGTTGTGTCACACGCGAGAGTAACGATCATTGTTTGCGACAGATACGATAAATGTTATACTAAAAGTATTGATAATTGTATAGTAGTATCTAATGTGTTTGTTAATTAGTGCACAATATTAGACGGAGTGGTTAGGAATGAAAGAAAAAAATGTCATACTTTTACTTTTTATTGTGATCCCAACTTCACCGCTCGGAAGGCTCGGCTCAAGACGGCGCCGCAGCCGCTATATCACAGAATTGATAACAGTTAACTACGTGAGACATACCTACCCACTTAGATACTCCTTGGATAGGTTGCAAAGTCGGACGTTGCCCCGCCCGGGCCCGCTGTCGTATAGGCAGTAGGCTTAGGCATAAAGATCACCTGTGTACACATTCGCGATTGGGTAGGTTCGTACGTCGTTGTACCTGTTCTATGCGTTTTCTAAATGAACTGCCTCAAAAGGACTTTTCCACATGCAGGTCTAACCGGGCGACACCGAATTATTCCTCAAATAGGGGCGCTGACGCACCAAACCTCGTGTATCCACAATTGCTTATTCCTCAATAGCTTCATTGCTTCAACATTAGGGTTAAGAATTAGAATGGCTCTTAAAACCCAGCCTCACCATTTCCCTGTGTGTAGACACGGACTCACTTCTAGGTGGGTAGGTATGTCTCGCGTTGGTACTGTTGTCTATTCTGTGGTGTAGCGGCGCCGACTTGCGTTCATACGCACTGCGGCTCTTTCGTGTACCGGTGAATGTCGGTTCATAATAATTAAACATATGTATTTTTTCTTTCACTTTGATGACCAGTAGGGTTATTATGTATCTCAGTTGCTAACAAATGTTATTGAAATAGAAAAAAATGGCGGCTCCATGTCACTTTTGTCAGCTCCAGTCATCATCTTACTTACATTTTTGCTTACTGGAGTTGTCAAACCTGACATAGAGCCGCCATTTTTCAAGATTTCAAACAGGATGTGTTAGCAACTGAGATACATAATATTATAGCCCTGCGGTTATCGATACCAAATCGCCTTTTTCAACACTATGCACTAATTAACAGAGGCCCATGTAAAGGGGGGTATATAGACTTACTAAGTATAATACATATTAATCATAATTTTAATAGTTCAACAATGTGACAAAGTACTCCAGTCGTAGACGAAAACTCTAGTAAAGGTAGCTGAAAATTTATTTCCAAAATTTCATCTAGCACGTGGTAATTGTGCTGTGTAAAAACTGTGACTGTCGTCGTGTAGTGCTGAGTAGTTGAGCTGTACTGGCGATTAGATAAATGATGCCACTATGTATGTATCTAAATGTAATTATATCAGGGCTTAGAAATTACTATCATTTTGACCGGCGACCTGGCACTTCTCGCTTCCAAGGTCTAACAGCTACTCTCTATTTTATATGCATCGGTCAAAAGTATCAAAAAATGTCTTACTTAATTTGTTTTCCATCTGATGTTTATAACTATTGTAAACTTACTAAATTATTGTTTTTTTTGGGTACGAACTATGTATACGCATGCTGTGTTCGCACCAAGTACGGCATTCAGAAATTCATGTTATATAATGTAAATCTCGGTCTTTTACGTTGTTTAAACGTCCAGTTTGCGAACCTATTCTTAAAAATAAATTACTATCACAAATTTGTTTGCCTGACGATGATGCCTATCTTAAGGGTGAATTTTGCGTGACATGACCATTCACTAACCCCGCCTATTCTCTTCTTATTGGTGTGTTGATAAAAGAACTACTACTTTTTATTATAATTAAATGTGTGCTAGTCGCAAAGTACGTATTGGGTTGCCGAGCTGCTTGTATAGCAATACAGAATCGTTATTTCTGCGCCATCATATTATCTTAGATAATATTTTGTATGTATTTGATTTTAGTTACTGCATTTATTATAACGTTACTTGTGTACGGGTCATTGAATAGAGAGAACGTCTCTCGTTACCAATGGTACGTATCGACTTATATAATAATTATAGATAATCGGGATATCGTCAACGTACATGTTATTCGTATATCACTAACCGTACAAAATAAGGCATTTATAAAGTAGACGTTTACTAAATATGTTATGTATCCAATTTCTAGTTGGTAGCTTAGTAATGATATCTAGTAATAAGGTTATGTAATTATAGTCATCGATAAATGTCTTTATGATATTATATTTATTATAATTTACTTATCCAATAAAAGACGAGTACTCACAGAAAATCGTAGCTAGCTGTAAGTTTGTATCAACCAAGTATCGACTACCGTTGATCGTTGATGTGGATTTTGATTCTAGAATGTCATTAAATATACAAAATAACGCATTTATCAAGTACGTATACTTATTTTTAAGAATGTAATGTATCGAACTCCTAGTTAATAAGTTTTCACTGTTCCAGTTCACTAATTGTTTTATTGAATGTAATGTACAATAAAATGACTCAAACAAAGCAACCCATACAGCTAACTGTAGGTATTGATTGAATTTCAATGTAATAACCAAAGATTAACGTATTATGTATAATTTAGAATGTGTATCTTATTATACCCTAGTAGATAACAATATTTCCCACGTGAACTAAGTCACTCACTACACTCGAGGTCCGATTGCAGCCCGTACCGAAAGCGGAGCGTGATGGAGCAGGGACTAATGACTAATCTAAATTACTCCTTCCAACACGCTCGCGAGACATGAACGCACATAATATGTAAAGCAAATTAAGAACATACATGCTGGTACTATATTTGAAACATACAAACACTGCTGACAATTGAAAAATAACTTTATGATCATTGATCATGTATAAAGAAAGACGCACGTGTGACTGAACTGCTCATTGAACTTAAACACGGTGCATTAAGAGCCATATTGCAAAGCAATGCAAATGCAAGCGTGTTGGATTTTTAATAATATCAATTAGATTGTTTAGAATTCTCGTGCCCTGTAGCAATTAAGTTGTTTAACCATCTGAAGGTCGGTTTCTATATATGTGAAGGTCATATATATATATATATATATATATGTATCTATTTGTTCTTATGATAAATAATTATAATAATACGAGTTAAAGTCAATACACCTGATTGATACAAAAACATTAATAATAGATTGTATATACGAGTAGAAACCGGCCTTAGGTTTCGTATTGAATAATTGCGAAACCAATATCTAAGGGGTATTATACCACCAAGTAGTTGTTGTTCGTCCTTATGGCATTTAATAATAAGAGCGTTTACATAATAAAGAAAAGAAGAGAATTATTGTGAGAATGGCTGCGTTAAGCGTAGCGATTGGATGGTGCTTTCGATATTGTTGGACGCTAGCTCGCTTGGGCTAGCGCTGGGCTGATCTAAAGATTAAGTAAACGTGATCTGTTAGCTTTAGGAGTTTTACTAAACCGCTCTATTGAGCGACATACAATGTTAGATTTTACTCATAATGATAACGTACTTGTGTGTGTTGAGCCATACTTATATAATGTCTAATAACTCTATTTTGTGTCTATTTATAGATATTTACTGTATTCAATGTAGTGGTCTAAATATATCTCTTTAACGATCGTGTAAATCAAACTTTTATGAATTTTTCCGGCGAACATTGTAGCCCCGGTCGTGAAAGGTGTAGCTGCAAACTGCGCTAGGGGCTCGCCGATTAGTAGCATATGTAGCACGTAAGGATCGTAATGATAATGGTCTGGCATATTCTAACCGGTTTCCGTAGTAGTAGCGTACATGTATCAGTGTTGTGTGCTCACGTGTCACTCTGTATGTACTCGTTTGTGGCACAATTTGCAGAGAAACGTGTTATGGTGATCTAATCCTAATTAATTTGTAATTTGTCCCTTCGTTCTCGAAGTGCACACGGCGTGACATTAAAATACTTAGGTGTAATTGATAATATCGTATCGTATAGTTTCTGCAACCGAACTGCACACATGTGAACTGGACACTGGACCTCACATTTGAGATAATACATTTGGAAGATATCTTTTAAGTAAAAAATGTTATGAATGCATATTGATATTAACCCATAAAGCCTGTATACCATTCATACTTCGGTTGTAGGAATTCTTTTGTTACGCAGATTGAAAAACGCTGCCCAAGAAAGTATAGATGTCATCACACCTGTGCACTGAATTCAAAATGCGCGTCATCAAAGGATTATATGAAGATTTTTTTTCCAAACTATGGATAGGTTAGTGAGCCGCCCATCAGGCGGTGGTCGCTGGTTTCCACCTCGGGTGACGGTAACAAACCCACCGTGTAAAGTAACTACCGGTTCACTAACTTAAACAGTTACGTAAGACCTAAATCTGCCATCATAGTGTTGCCATTATTATTGTATTTTATTGTTTAAGTATACGGCTTTTATTGTTTCCAAAGATTATTATTATTATATTTTATAATCACTATGGGTAAATTTTGTAAGCAGCAAGGAATTTTGCCATAAGTTTTTTGGAATAAAAATAGGTATTTAAATTGTTCTTAAACTATTCTATACTGTGCCATATTACTTTTCTTGATAATAAACGTGTAGCTCGTGTCCATTAGTTTTTTATTTATTAAACCTGTGCCGTGTTACTACATTAAACCCTAAATAAACTGGGTAGATTATAAAATGCCGATAATTAACAATACATCTGTAGCAATGAGCAATGTTTTTAAAATAAAAACGGAAATAAAATGTATTTAGTTAAAATATGAGCAAAGTAAAACTAAGCTGTTCTACGGCATCGCACGTGCAATAGCTCGTAGTGGCAATGCACAACACTGTAATATGTATAACATGCATATATGATATCCTAGTTCAGTTTTTGAAAACTAGAAATTGAAATTTAGTAAAGATAAAAAGGTTTAACTTCTTTTAACGAATTAAACTATAATATCGTACGGTTTTTGTTTTAAAGTTGGTATTATATGAGTACATATAATTTTAATATGGAGTTTCGTACAATAACACCTCAATCAATACATTAAAATGATATCGCTCTTTTTATAACAGACCTGCTTTCGCGGCCAAGTGTCGGACTAGTTCTAGGCGTGATAGCGTCACGCCTTCCCATATAGCCCATGCAGTGCGATCCAGATGATACAAATTTCTGTCGTTCTTTTCAGCCAGTTATTGCATTATTCACTGTCAGCATTTGCAAGGTAGTTCCACGTAGTGTGGTGTTTCAAAGCACAATATCCGGCATTGCTATTAGCAAGTCAGGCACTTGCAAAGGAGAGCCCTCTGCCGCCTAGTTAGAGGATACCTTGGCGTACCTTGGCGTGTACCCACTCATTCCCATTTCCATGTATATGGTAATACAGAGTTATATAGTAGCAGTAGTAGAACGTTATTATTACTAGTGGCTATGTGTGTTGTAGACCTCGCGAGTATATCCTTCCATAGCTTATACTGAATAAATATTAATACACGCGCAGCAAATACTAATACACGTAGGTAGGTACCTACTTTACGGTACGCACCGTGCCCTCTAGTTTAATTTTAGGATACTTAAAACCTGTGAAATTATAATTATTAAGAGCATTGCATAGCTAGTACTTTCCATGCGAAAAGAGAAAACTCTTTTCTACCTCTCAACATTGTCCGTTTTCAGTGAATTTTTTTCATGGAATCATGACATTGTTTACTATGCCCGTACATTTTGATTTTTTCAGTATTTCAAAGTACTATAAATTTCCCTTTTTAAAACTTAAAAAAAAAAAAAAACAATACGTACGGGCATAGTAAACAATGTCATGATACCATAAAAAAATCACTGAAATCGGACAATGTTAAGAGGTAGAAAAGAGTTTTCTCTTTTAGCATGGAAAGTACTAGCTATGCAATCCTCTTAATACACTACACTATGAAATAAAGATATGTACAGATACATTCAAGCGACTGTTTACGGCATTACGCCCGCAGCCACACCGAATTTTACGGCTGGTAAATAACGAAACCAACTTATCCACGCCCTTTTTTGTTATATCAGCAATTAGCTTAGATCATAATTATTATTTACATGTAATTTTCAGTTCTGGTATTAATATCTGAAATATGAAGGTTTGAATCCGAGACGGCACAAGCTACCCAGTTAGGTCCCGCGTAAACTGTCGGCGGCGGGGCGCTGCGCCATGACGTTCTGCGTCATACTGTGGTAACAATTTTTAAAAACCTATATTATTGCATAACATTTCACGAGAATCGGTTGAGAAATGCGACCTGTAGAGGAGAACAGCCAGACATCTTGACATAGGAAAACATTTCTGCCCAAACTATTGTAGATTAATTATTCTTAGTACAAAGGCACACTCGAAATTTTGTTGTAAGAGAAACGCAGAACAAAACTCCTCCAGAGTAGGGTAACGTACCTACTCGTAATTCGGCACAAAAATGCAAACCAGAGAGAGGAAAAGTACCGCTTCCTATAGGGGTAAGAACTATCTAAATACTATTTTTTTTCTTTGATTGAAACCAAATTTAGAACAAAAGGTTTTATTCGCTGCAGATACACAAGTCAAAAAGTTTCTCACTTAGATATAATTATATTACATACACTAATTTACAGACGTCAAAGTTAAGTTTAAGAACAATGTTTCTCTTTTTCTAGATTTAATACTTGATTGAGGAACTCTATGATGGTCCTGGTGGGGCGGCCCGTCATGCCACGATGCAGGTAGGGGATATCCAGGCCCTTTGTGTAGGCTACGTTGTAGGTGTCGAGATGAACCCACTTGGTGTCACACACGAACTGGCCAAGAAAGGCGGCGCAGTTGGGCGAGTCGCCGTGCATCCGGCGGCCTGTATTGGCGATGTCGGCGGTGTGACAGTCGCGCACGCGCCCCGCGTACCAGCCCCACAACGGCATGCGCCACACGCGGTCTCCGGCACGCGCTCCCGCGCACTGCAAGCGCCGGAACAACTCCTCGCAATTCGTGTAAGCACCGCATGCACTGCCATCTAGCGCATCCACCATTTCCTTGGACATGGTTCCTACATCCACAATCAGCTTGGGCCAATAGTTACGTGCGTATACGAGGCTGTCGGCGATCAGCAGGCGGCCCTCGCGTGACGGCAGTCGGATGTGCACTGACTTGCCGGTCGCATTGCACACCACGTCGCCGAACTTGGGACTCTTGCCGCTCGGCATCAGCTCGCACAGCGGCAGTATGCCGCGGATGTTGACTGGAAGGCGCAAGCGCGCTGCTGCACGCGTCACGGCAAGTACGCACGCAGCACCAGCCATGTCGCCGCGCATATGCCTCAGTTCCTCACATGATTTGAGGTCTAGGCTGCCGCTGTCGAAGGTGACGCCCTTGCCCACTAACACCACGGGTCGCGTGCACTCGTCAGCGCCGTAGTAGCTGATCTCCACGTAAAGTGGGGGCTGGATTGATGATTTGCCTATCGCCACGAACCCCCCCATCTCGTGTTTCGCAGCCCAACCTTGGGTCTTCACTTCGACGTTTATGTCTAATTCACAGAGAATTTCTACGGCTATTTTAGCGAAAGATGTGGGGTTTAACATGTTGGCGGGCATTTCCTGCAGGTAGCGGGCAAGATTTTGTGATTCTGCTTTGACCTGGCCGATTCTCCATCCATCGAAGTCGCAATCGTCATATAGATGTATGACTGTTTTTGGCCTCACTTGGTTTCTTATAGTGGTTCTGTATTCCGTGAACTCCCAGAGTGAGAGCGCGGCACCCTCAGCTGAAGCTTCGGCATCGCCGAACGACTCGAAGTGCATCTCCTTGGGCAGCAACGGCCGCAGCGCGGCGGCTCCAGCTCCGGCTGCAATGCGGATGGCGTCCTTGCTCTCGTCCAGCTGTTCGTCAATGTTAAAGGCAAGACATTCGGATCCCAGGCCTGCGACAGCAACGTATGCGTATGACGGTTCTAAGTCGTAAAAAATCCTTGACTCACCGAGCCGCGGAATAGGCGCCAGTTTTAGAGTCTGCCATAGCTTACCGCCGCATTTTTCATCGTATTTTTTGGCGGCTGCGGTGAGAACGGCGTGTTCGCCATACACGTGCTCATTATAGTACACGCCCAACACCAGCCCTTTGTCCCGATGCAGGCACGCCTTGGGATCCCGCACCTTGCGCATCGTTGGCTTTGGAATACAATCAGTCTGGGGTATTTTAAATTGAGAGATTGTACGAAGTCCTTTACATAATGCACCCTTGGAGAAGGCTATTGGTAAGTAAATGTTCATTTTAAATTTTGTAAAACCAAAAATTTGCAAAAAAAATATGTCAAACCGGCATCGCCAACTAGTTTTAGTAAGTAATTAGGTAATTACCTTTTCATATATAATTTCAAAAACGGCGACGACACAAATTAACTAGACGTAAATAATAACTTTATACACATTAATTAAGAAGTATTAATTCACATAATTTCACAACACACGATGCTCACAAGTCAATCAGATAATCACACATTATGTCTTTTGGAAAAGGTCAAGAAGTCTTCTTCTTTAGCCAGGTGGGAGTGTGGCGTTTGAACCACTCGGGGATGAACTCGCAGATCGTTTCCTGCAGCTGTCGGTATATGAGGAGCGTTAGAAAGGGAATGGCCAGTCTCTCGTCCTTGAACAAGTACACCCAGAAAGCCAGCAATAAAAGGCACACATCCACCGTATACTGTATGGCTGACCTCACGTTCATCTTTGCTTTTTTCTCTAACTCCTGATAATCAATCGGTATTACAATTGTTGCTCTCTCTGCCTTTTTTAACACTATTCGTTGTGTACATTTCTTTTGGTCAATGTTAAGTTTGTTCACAGCCTTTGTTGCGGACGGTTTAATTTGTGGGTTATCTTGATTCACTTTACGTAGTGGCTTATGGAAAGAGTTTGTATTATTGGACTTCGCAGTATTTTCTTTGACACCTGTTTTATTTACTGTTGGTTTTTTAACCTTAGTTACCTTTTTACGTACTATTTCTTGTTTTTGTTCCGTTTGTTGTTTCTCAGCGACGGTTTTTAAGTCGTCTGTATTAAGGTACAAGGGTGCAGCAGGTTTCTTCTGAGTTCCGTATTCTTTTACTATACTTCCATAATAATCAATAACCGTTTTTCCTTCTTCGCTTAGCTTATCCGGCAGCTGGTTGGGTGTTTTGATGGTGTTATCTTTCTCTTTAATAATATTATTTTCTTGGGGTTTTCCAGGCTCTTTCTTACTTAATAGTTTTGGGAAGGGAAAAGTTTTCTGTTTTGGCATCTTAGTGATCTTTTTAAATATCGTAGATTTTACGTCTTTTTTTGGTTTTTCATCGACAATTTGTTTCCCATTAGATTTTGGTACACTGTTCTGAGCCACTTGGATGTTTGGTGGTTCTCTTTTCTTTAAAATAGGTTTTGGGACGAAATTCGGATCTGGAAGCGGCAAAGGTTTTAAAACTTGGCGTTCGGATACATCTTCTTCTTCCTCTTCTATGTTTTCCTTGAGAGGAGACGGCCGAGTTAATTTATCACGAGGGTTATAGGTTGGTTCCTCATTCATAAAATCGCTTCTCTCGACATCCCCGTTAAAACTGCCTTCGTCTGAGTACTCGGTATCCGTGGACACAGTGCTGGCTGTGTAGTCATCTTCGAACGACGAGTGTTGCCATTTGCCTTCCGATGTAACAGAATCCTGCGAAGCTTGGCGTTCGCTATACTCGTACTCGTGGTCTTCAATGGAATCGGTTTTTATTATGATACCTGGTGGTTTGCGGTTAAGCAGTTTGGCTTCGGGGGTACGTTCGCGTTGTTTCTCCCGAGCGTCGAGTCGTTCGCGTGGAGGCTCTCGATCGACGTCGGCGTCGCTTCGATCGTGGCTAACTTTGTACGGAATGTCATGGTTTTCTTGCTTGGAGAGTTCGTCTCGCTTGGTCTGCTCTTCTTTCATGGCGACGGCCTTGTAGAAGCGCGCCATGGCATGCTCGTGCAGCAGTTCGGTTGAGCTAACGGCACTGCGTAGCGTACGGAATGGCGCTATGCAGCGCGTACTCAGCTCTGGCGCAGACAGCGACAACGGTGGCGGCGACAGCGAGTCCAGGTCCAGTTGAAACGATTCGCGTTTATCTGAAAAACCAAATGCAACCTGGTCTAGTCATAATCTTACAATATACAGACTAAGGAAGGTCTAGACAACGACGTCCTTAGTAGAGCAACTATACACGTGTCTATATTTTTATAGTTGAGTCCACTGTAGTTTGCCGCGCCAGCTTTTCTGACCCCAAGCATTAGTATGCTAGTATTACTTTAGTAAGGCCCGAAAGGTGGATAAGCACGGTGCTTCCCTAAGCATACAGGCCTATATAGTATACCTATACAGGCACTGTGTAAGCACTGCAACTGCGCGGTCACAGATGAGATGTTTAATTTCCACGTGAATAACTAGACGGGCTCGTCAAATCTCTAAAACATTTCACCATAAGCTGAGCCGCATTGCAAAGTATCAAGATAACATAGGTCATGGTGCTCGTATAAATTCGCAAGTAGATTCCAGCGAGGCTAATCATTTGCAATAGCAAGATGTTTGTTAGTGAGTTTCGGCGCGGGTTAACAAAACAAAACACAGGTCGTCGGAGCGCGCGCGAGCCGTTATGCTATGTATAGTGACGCACAGTAACTATGGAAGCGTTTATTTATAGGTGCGATAAACGCGGCTGAATATTCCCGCGTTACTTCAGACCATCGCTACGAATGATCGTCCTCTATGTACTTTTCCTGCTGAAACTTCTGAGGTGAAAAGGGAACCTTAAATTGGAAGTTGTGATTAAGGGTAATTTCTGTCATGTTTGTCTGATAAATATCAGGTGGGCAACTAGGAATAATGGTACCTATATGGTTTTAATGTTGTTCGTAATGAATTAAATAAATAGGTAGCTTATTCAACTAAAATCACTCAACTATCTTGGCATGATAGCTGTACGCCGTTCAATCATAATTTTCCAAGTTTTGATTCTAATTTAATTTAGGTGTATTAAAATGCGAGTCAGGAAAATTATGTTATTGTACTAAAACAATGAGTCGTATTTGATATACATTTAATTATGTATAGTAAAATTTATTAACGTAGTTAATAGTACTTTTAAAATGGGAGTATATATACTAGATAAGTGACCAGATGAGAAAGTGGTTTGGCGGATGGTAAGCGTCACGCTTGCCCATGAGACTGATAACTTCAGTTTTCAGGGACTGAGATAGTTGCATAATCCAAACATAAAACCGTTACTTATTCTATGCTATAGAAACTATACATTTACTATGTATGATAGATAATATAGCTATTCTATTGTATTGGGTTTATTACCTGTAATGATCGATGTAAGTTTTTGGATAAATAAATAAAAAAACAGAGCATTGCATGCAATTTTCAATTTTTTTGTTTCATAAGGGGACGACTTACTATGTGGTAGGCTTTATCTACAAGAGGCTATCTTGGTAGGTACCACCGCACTGCCAGATATTCTGCCGTGAAGCAATAGTGTTCAAGCATTATTGTGTTAAATGTGAAGGGCACTGTAGCATGTGAAATTACTAGGCTCAAAAACCAATGCATGAGTGCAGTGCCACTAATACAGTGCAAAGCTCTGGATAGCATTGCAACCGTCGAGAGCAAGCTCAGGAATTGCTCGTCTAGATAACAAAAAAACTGGAGTCGCGATGGCGCTCGCGGCAAGACTGACTATGCAGAAGACTAGAACCCTATGTAGTCATGCTAACTGCACTGCGACCATTGATTGATAAGATAAAATTGGACCGCAATTATCGACAAAAGACAGCCCGCGATATAGCTATCGCGAATAGATCTATGTATGTGACAAGGAACAATAGCTGATAAAAATCAGTGTATCGACGTGAGAAGTTTATCGTGAGATCCATGCTCGCACTGCTGATTGGTAGGTATCACCCGAGGCACAGGACAGTATCCAGAGTATCCTTATACAGGCAAGGGTGTATCGGTCTCTACATCACCTTGGTACAAACTGCTTACAGTGCGTATAATTAAATAAATGTATAGTAGAATAAATATTCAAACATTGTTTCATAATTCACTCCAGCAAAATCTCCCCGAACTTACACTTTCGCTACGGCAACGTTATTTGCAAACACAGGTCAACCGAGATAACAACCATGACGTCAAGTAACTAGTGATAAAGAAATTGGTAGGTGTCTAATACTTATCTAAAAACTTTTCTACCAAAAAAGCGGAACCGACTTCAACACCAAAACGTGTGAAATGACTTGTTGAAGTCGGTACCATGATAGTTCAAAAGTAGATACCTATTATCACAATATTGTGCACATGGTACCGACTTCGACAAGTCATTTCACACTTTTTGGTGTTGAAGTAGTCGGTTCATTTTTTTGGTAGCACATTGTTTTTCACCATTTTTATATAGTGACCCACTACTTGCGGGATCGCTTGTCAATGATGCATCAAGATAAATCAATACTTTTTAGTTTTTGGAGTGTAACCCAAAAACTGCTTGACCGAATTTGATGAAATTTAAATGGGACCACCTCGGAAGTATACTCTACCAATCAAAACAGAACAATATTGAGAATCGTTCCACAGATGGATACACACGAACATATAACCTCGTAGTTTTCGGTAAGTCGGTTATTAAGTTAAAAACTAATTGATCCCACATCTACATCGTGCTTGGTGACGCTTTATCTTCTACAAATGTCTACTTTGCAAAAGGTGCGGTTTATAAGCTTTTGTACTCTTTATCCATGTTTCTTGTTTACAGACAGATATATCTAATAGAGATAAACTAATGAAAACTCACGCTCTAAAAAGTAAAAACAAGAAAATATTCTCATCTGAAATGGTACGTACAAACTTGTACAAAGTAATCAATATTTTATAGTCTAGGTGTTAAATAATGGAATTACACGTGAAACATATTAGTGTGTTTAATTCATATTCATAATATGATTATGTTCAGGGGATATCTGTGATCGTATGACATTTTGCCATGGCAATGTGTCATACGATTGGTAGGCACAGCCTTAGTGTATTTAATATTTATATAGGTACATATGCATAGTGATGTTTTTGATTAAATACACTATATATATGTTACATTAATAGTTAGTAGAGGCCGTTATACTTATGTCTAGGGGATTCTGAGTTATTTTTATTTATTTTAGGTTATTAGGTGAAATGTCAAAGCAGCATTAATATATTTCTGTAAGTAGTAAATTAACGAAATTAAACCGTTGTTGATTTTTTTTAAATGTGTTTAACGATATAAATAAATATTTTTAAATGAGCGCAGAAAGTTAGATTTGTGTCTATAGTTGGTGCGAGAAGAAGGGACATATGAATTTAGTGAACCCTATAGTAGGTAGGTTGGCATTTTAAGCAGATATGTGGTTGTATTTATTATTAGGTAATAGTATATTTATGTAGTAGAGACGAATATTCTATGCAGTCATATGAGCCGCCCTGCGCTGCGAGTACCACGCACCTAATGCTGTCTTTGTGTGCGAATTAAGAATGCATGTGACATTGTTGCCCTAACTAAAGACGAACTAGTTTAAAGGACAAATTTAACTTTGGTGTTCGATCCCTAGACATGGTTATTGCACCTGCAACCGAATATAATAAGTTTGCAATAGTAAATTTATTTACTTTTGTTATTAAACTACATATTAACGGTTTCATATTGATTACTAGATTCGCAAAATAAGCAAAAATTTGCGACATAACGCTCAAAACTTAGATCGCGCGCTGTGGCGTGCGCATGGTGTTGCGCGACTGACAATTAGGGCTTCCAATACGTAATTACGTAATTTCGCAATTACGTAATTACGGGGATTTTATCGACCTTGTAAAATTACGTAACCAAAGGGGTAAATTCCGTAGTTACATAAGTTTTTTTTTTCACTTCCATGAGACGGCGGCAACCGGCAACACTTAAAAACAAAAGCAAAACCAACGTTATATGAAAGAAAGTACCGCATTTTAAAAGGGGAAATACCTTTTCTTGTTTAACGTTATCTCACTGCGGGAATTGGTAAACAATATTGAATTGTATTTCAAACACGATAAAGTTTAAATTTTATATGATTCAAGAAAAGGGAAAAGTCCCAGATTAAGAGTTAAGATATTTTGCACGTCAATATGTACTTGTGTGAAGTTGTGTGTGGTTTCATTCATTCGAAGAAAGTTGGTCACGCATGACGCAAGTCAAGGACACTACATTACGAAAGAATTCAAACTGCTATTATTGTTTATTGTGTTTATTACTGCGATGCCTACAGTATACTACGCTACCTAAAAATGTAAGTGTTGCATTTTTTTTTCATTTATAGAGGTTGATATATTTTTTGCTAGAAACAGACTACGTATTACGTATTAGGTAGTTTCTTCTTATTTGCTTCTGCCATTTTGGCTATTATCTGATCACCAAGCATTTACTTATGTGCAGATAGTACTCGGTACTCTCGGTAGGTATATTCCTCAAAAGATGATTAATTCAGTGAATTTAGGCTCATCTTAATTTGAAAAATTTAGATTAATTTATAGGTATATCTGAAGAAAGATATAGGTAAAGAGTACATTGTTTTTTTTTCTAAAAGTAAACTAAGTAAGTACATAATATGTATTTGGGCTTAGTCCATATGTCAAGCTTGAAAATAAATGCATCTATACTAATATTAAAAGTGTGAAAGTGTGTGTGTTTGTTTGTCCACCTGCTGCGATTTTTTGTGTAGATAGTTGGAGAGCTAGAGAGTCACATTTATGATACTTTTTATTCCGTGGGAACGCGGGTCAAACTGCGGAGCGTAGCTAGTAGAGTATAATATGAAAGCATCGTGCTTTAAAAAACCTCTAGGCTTAGATTATCTGGTAGGTATTAATATCTGGTAGGTTCTTATTTAGATCTACGTTATACGCTTGTTATCTAAAAACCATGCATATTGTTCTTTCAGGTCTGCGCCAAAGAAGACTATTTACAAAGAATTTCTTAACTCACGAACCCAGTCCTCAATATGGAAACATTTTCTGAGGGCTGAAGATGGGCAAAGTGTGGAATGCAAACATTGCAAAAAAAATTTGAAAACTCCTGGTGGGGCAACTGGAGCATTACATACCCACATGCGTGCGAAACATTCTAACATAGTATCACAAGATGAAGATATACCAACAGCTTCAACTTCTAGTAGTAAGTCAAGCCAAATCCACAATAAGCATACTGTTGACAAAATTCCAACAAAGAAGATGAAGCTCACAGATTTTTTTTCTAGTGACTCGTCCATGGAGGTTCGAGTAACTAGAATGGCGGCAGTAGATGGGATTCCATTAAATAAATTTTGTACTTCTGAAGACATGAGGTATGTTTTCAAGAAAGCTGGATATGATCTACCGAAATCACCATCAACTATCACAAAGATAGTTCAAGAACAAGCTGTTGCAACAAAAAACAAAATAAAGAAAACGCTCACAGAAATGAAGTCTCAAAACAAACGATTTGCCATTACACTGGATGAATGGACTTCTACACGAAATCGAAGGTATATGAACATTAATATCCATAGTATACATCTTCAGCCCGCTATGTACATAAATTTAGGGCTAGTTAGAATAAAAGGCTATTGAGCCTTTTGCCAGCTCACGTAGGATTGGAATTGTTGAGGCAACATCTAAGAGAGTTCGATTTAAATTTGGAAGATATTATTTCTTTAACCACAGATGGAGCAAGTGTGATGGCTAAGATGGGAAAACTATTTGGCGGCCTTCATCAGCTGTGTTTCGCACATGGAATACAGCTTGCTGTATTCGATGTGTTATACAAGACATTAACAGCAACACCTGTTATACATTTACATTATGATGATGAATCAGATACTGACGACGAAGGGGTCGTAGAAAACAACGATGGCCTTTTTGTAGAAGTGCCTAAGGTTTCGAAGCCTGAAATTATGTACAAAGATGCCATAGATAAAGTCAGGAGGTTAGTCAAATTATTTAAAAAGTCTCCTATGAAGAGTGACTTGCTCCAAAAATATTCTGCGGAAGAATTTGGTATGAGTCTAGACCTGATCCTTGATTGCAAAACGCGCTGGAATAGCTTATCAGATATGGTCGAAAGGTTTTTAAAACTAAAATCATGCATTTTTAAAGCATCAGTAGATTTGAAATTAGTAATAAACTTAACGGATGAAGATATACAACAGCTAGAGAATATTCACTGCAGCCTGGATGTCATAAAAGCTACCGTAATGGCATTGTGGCGCCGTGATACAAACCTGTTGACAGCAGATACAGCAATCCATTTTATGTTACTAAAATTAGATAATCAGTCCAATGAATTGAGTAAAAAACTTGCCGCTTCTCTCAGACAAAGAATAAAAGAACGGCGTACAGTTGTGTCAAGCGTTTTGCAGTATTTGCATAATAACGAAGGGTTTTTCGACGCAGGCGACGCAGCAGATACAGACACATTTACAAAACCTTCTGCAGATGAGATACGAACATTCATCACAAATTTATTAGAACGGCTAAAATTTACTACATCTGAGCCTCATTTTAGCACTGAAGCGCAAGCCCTAAGAAACCGAGATTCTAAATCTACAGACAGAAATACTTGTGGTGAGGAGGATGCTACTATTGCTGGTCAACTGCATGAAGAGATGATGAAAACCATGACCCAAGTAAACAAACCTGCAATAAATACAGATCTTCTTGACCTTGACTCTATCGTACGTGTCGAAATGTGCATTAATGATAGTGCTGGTGGTGGTCGCGGCACTTTCCTGACAGCTGCCTATAATTATTTAATGCTAATTACACCTACTAGTGTAGAAGCTGAGCGTGCTTTTTCTTCCGCGGGTTATTTATGTAACAAAGTAAGAAGCTCGCTTAGCGACACTACATTACATTGCTTATTATTTATGAGATCATTTTATCAGAGTGAAAAATAAATTATGTATCAAAATATTCAAATAAATTTTATTTTACATTTCCCTTTAAAATAATTAAATGTAAAAAAGTTTAAGGTCATATTAAATCCGTAATTATGTACGTAATTACGTAATCGAAGCTAAAAATTCGTAATCAGTTACGTAATTAAGAAGTCCGTAATTTTGGAAGCCCTACTGACAATACGACAACAATAACATTGGCTTACTGCTACCACCTGTTCCTGCCCTCAGGCAGATAGCATGCCTGTCCGTGACAAAAATATTCAAACAGATTTCACTTTATTGTTTGTCTTAATTGGCTTTGCTATAGTGGAAGGAACAAGAAAGAAGAAAGAAGGTACAAACCAATAACTGTTCGCTACTCGCCAATAAGATAATAGAAAAATATAATGCTTACCAGCTTTAGAAGGCGTCTTGTTGGCTTCCGGGTAAAGCACGAGCATGAACTCGTCGTTCCTACGGTCGTCCGGCGGCGCGGACGAGGTGGAACCGCGGCGTGCCGGCGACGAGGCCGGCGCAGGCGGCACCGGAGATGGTTGAGGACGCCTCCGCCGCGGTGCCGGAGAGATGTGTACCTCGCCCTCCTGCCGCGTCAACGCGTCATTAATTATTCGCGCTTCCACTGCCAGGAATTCCATGTCGATAGCGCGCCCCGGGATTCGCACTGGTGCCGACTGCTCACTCGGCGAGCTCATGCCGTAAGGACTCTCTGCCTTCACACGGAACCGATATTCACTGCCCTCGATCAGGTCGAACAGAGTCACGTTCGTTTTGCGACTAGTGGTTGCCTTGAGCCAAACGTTCCAACCAGCGCGGTAGTATTCGACCACGTAGTTGCCGATGCGACATCCACCGTCATCCTCGGGAGGCTCCCAGTCAAGCGTGACCGACTTATCCACCTGTCGCGTGACGGAGATGCACCGTGGCGGCTCGGGTGGTGCCGTTACAGTCACAAGGAAAGCGGCCGTGTCCTCGCCAATGCCGTTCCGCGCGTGCACCTGGTACTCGCCGCGATCATCTCGCCGCGCAGCGTGGATCTTCAGCATGGAGAACTTGGGCGTATTCGTGATTTCGACGCGGTCGTCCGGCACGATCGGACGGCCGTCGTGCCGCCATTCCACGGTTGGCGGCGGCTTGCCGACGATCGTCGTTTTCAAAAACACAGTTTCGTTCACTTCGTAAAGTAGCCCGTCTTCATATTGCCGCGGGTAACGCAGCTTGGGCGCTGCCTCGATGGCGAGTCTCGCACGCGTCACGGCATGTCCGCTGCGGTTAGTGGCCGTGCAACGGATCTCTCCCTCGTCACTGGCCAACGTCTGGTGGAACACCAGCACGCTGCTCGACTCATCTGTCGATATCGCCGTGCGTCTGCTACTGAATATCTCATAGTCGTCTTTGAACCAGGCGACAGTGGGTGGAGGTGCTCCATCGAATGTCACGCGGAACTCCGTTTTATCGTTCTCGAGAGTAGTGACGTCCTCGAGATGGTGCAAGAAGAGAGGCGGGCGGTGCGGGGCAGGCTCCGGGCTGACGGTGAGCACGTCCGACAGCTCGCTGTAGTCGGAGCGGCCGACGGCGTTAAGAGCCGCCACACGGAACTGGTAGCGGTGAGGCGGCTCCAAGCCGGAGAGCACCAGCTCGGGACGCAGCACGACGGGAGGCGAGGTGCGGATCCAGTCAGGCGTACCCAGCCGGTTGCACTCCACCTGGTATCCACGCAGTGGCGCGCCGCCGTCGTGCACGCCGGCGCGCCATCGCAACGTGATCGCGTTGGGCTCCTCGTCCGCCGACAACGGTATGATCTCCGGCTTGCCCGGTGACGCGGGCTTTCCTGGAAATTAAAAGAGCCATCTTTTATTTCGCCGTCACTTCGCCTTTAACCTTTAGCGGCGGCCGGCGCCGAAGCGGTGCCGTTTGGCATAAACCTCCTTTCAAAATTAGACGCGTGATAATCGTTACATGAACGCGGACGGTGTTACGATTTGTTTTGTTGTGCCACGCTTCAGATATCGCAGCGCGCACTCATGTTAAAAATAGATATAGAGACGAATGGGTGTAGTCGGGCGCGGCTGGCGTCGTGTGCCGCCAGTGCGGGCCTGTGGGGCTCCGGCGTACCTGCTGACTTCCAGTGCACGTTCTTCCGGGGCTTGAGCGAGTGGTGTGAGGCGGAGTGCTGGTTGCCCATGGCGGCGGCGGCGCGCGCCGACACACTGAGCGCGCAGCCGCCCGCGCGCCTCCCCGCGCGTCCGCCTCCCCGCCCGCCTGCCGCCGGGAATAGCTCGCCCGCGCCGCCCGCCCGGATGCGATCTTGATTAGTTTGATCGATAGGTTTTCATTAACGACAGTCGACCGGTGATGACCTTTGGCGCATCAGTGCATTATGGTCGTCCATTTGAGGCAATTTGAAACATTGCCAAATAAATCGTTGACGGTTGCGGTTTTTATTGGATATTTATAATCCGTGCTGTGTTTATGTACAGTCGACAATGTAAACATTTACTGTTCGCCGTGGGTTGACCGTGTAACAATGGTCAATTCCGAGTACGTTGCTTAAATGCTTTTACTTTGTTATTTGTCTCAGAAATTTATGTCATAATGTACTCGTATCAAGATACTTTTTTTTTACATTTAGTTTTCGTACTTACTTCCTAGTTCCTTTTACTCATGTACTTCTTTAATTCTCAGTGTACAGCCTTTTCTACCTCTTCAATAAGGTTCAACGCAGCAAAACTGCTTTCCGTCGCCCGCCCTACGTCCATCGCAACAGGTAATTAAAGTGAGGGGATGGCAGGCTGCGACGCTGCTATACAAATTATTAACACTTAACAGCCTTTGAGTATCTCGACGGTAGGTTTTTTTAATGACTACCACATGTACTCGTACCTAACTGGTGCACTTGAAGCGAGAGGTCCTAGGTGTGTTCCCTGGGTGAGGTAAATCTAACTGATATCTAAATGATGAGCAGGAATGTTTGTTCCCGGGTTTTAATAGATAGATACATAGATTTATTGGTAAAATCACATTTTACAAGTCAAACTTAACATTATTATTACAATGGACATAGTTATACCTATATAGTATATACTTAAGTACTTGAATGTACAATCAACTCATCTTGAGTATATTTTTTTATATTATAATAAGATTTCATTTGAAGGAATAACTTCAGATTTATCTTAAAAATATTCAAAGAAGCTGTATTTTTTACACTATCTGGCAGGTGGTTATATAAATTAGGGCCTCCCACGTATATAGATTTGCTAGATTTAGCAAGTAAGTGAGAACGTGTCGCCGATCTGTTCCTAGACCTGGTGTTATACTCCCTGCGCACATTATCATGGCATATAATTCCCAATTATCTTTTCTGCTAGTGTATTACAGTCCTTATAATTACAGAGTATGTTAGACCAGTTTATATTGCCTAGTGCGGCCGCAAAGTCTAACTTACGTGAGTGCGTTTAGTAAATACCCTACGTTTAGTAAATAATAAAAAGTATTCATTTGATAAGCCCTACTCAATTTTAAATGTTATTAGTTTATGGAGAAAATCAATAGAATAAATCGTTTCGAACCAATGAACATGAAATAGATCTTAACATCAGAAGAAGAATTAAATAAAGGATCACGACCAACACACCATCGGCATCGGCAACCGGTAGATCAGGACGTACAAACAGATATAACTAACGAGACAACAATACCTAACATAAAACCTCACCGAACCGAAGCCGCAGTGCAAGTACCGTAATAGTCGTTAAATATGTCGAATCGCTAAGATCGATAAAAAATCGCATCGCCCCTAGCAAGTATTGAAGTCGTATCGACGACTTATATGATCGTAAAATGGTCGACAGTATATCGATTATCATTTGAAGATTTCTACGAGCATTTCGCTCTTCTGCGATCAAAAGAAGCCGAAGTCTGTTTTTACTGCTCCCCGCGGTTACACCCGCATGATGATGGATGATGATGATGTTGATGAAAAATGAAGACAATCCTATGTGTTAAATGAACGCCCCATCTACTTACCTCCATGCCAAATTTCATCAAAATTGGGCCAGCTGTTTGCGCACGAGAATAACAAACATCCATTCATCCATAAATACAAACATTCGCGTTTATAATATTAGAAAGATCAAACGCAACTAAACAATATCCCCATTCCCGTCGCCAGTCGATAAGCTATATCGAAGTCATTTTCAAAGCTGACAAAACAATCGATTAAATGATATATACTTAATTGATTTTAACGTAATTAATAAATCATACGTAACTAAACAGTTCCATGCTAGAGTTATCGTTATAATCGTAAAAGCTTATCTAATTTGTCTACCAATCGCTTAATTTTGTTACTTACTTGCAATGATCTACATAAGATCGATATAGCCAGTTTTTTCGAAGTATATTCGAGGTGAATTCAAGACTCAAATTTATCGATCGGTAAGTTCGGTACTTGCACTGCTGTATCGTCTCCGTGGGTCCCTTCCTTCCAGCTCGAAAGACAGAAAATAACCGTTCCGTAAACTTAACTGACCTGATCCTTAACATTAGCTATAACATTATAAAAAGACAGAAGAAACGTGGTGTATATTGCCATTTAATACTATAAACACAAAATGTATGCGAAGACGTAATTGAATTGGATACTTATCGTAAATAAGCAAAAATATGCGATTATATTTGGTTGCGTTGACTTACAAGTTTATTTTTATAAACCTGAAAGGTACCATAAACATAATATTTTATAGATTATTTGGTATAAATATCAACTTAATATCTTAAAGCGCTCCTGAAAAAAAGGGTATTGACACACAGTCAGACAGAGGAATAACAAAGTGATCAAATAAGTATGTTACATATAAGGTAGCCAACTCTCCTGGAATTCCGGGAATCTCCCGAAAAAAAGGCTTGTTTATTTCAAGTATCCCGGCTCCAGGAATACAGGTTAAACCTCCAGGATTTTAATTTTAAGTATTTCGCAATGAACATACACATAAATACTCACAGCGATGTTTGCTTTGTCTGGAAAGTGTTACGATTTGAAGGATAAATTAAGAAGAAAATGAACATAGTGGCAATGGACAAAGAAATCGCCTGCGATGAATTAAAATATCTTCGTAATTCTGTAAACATGCCTATACCAATAAAACAAATCGTACGATGTTTAATTAACAATGAGAAGTTCGTGAAGATGTGGCCAGCAAAACGTAGAGGGTAGATTTGAGTTGACATAATATGGTCAACGATACAAGTTTACGCTCCCACTGATCAGCATGAAGAGACGGCCAGAGATGTGTGCTATGATCAATTTCCATCAGTTTTACAAGACACACACCACGCAGTTCTTATAGAACTGAAGAAGATAGTGGAGTTGACAAATTGGGCCTTGTAGGAAGAATGATCGACCTGGCCGATCAGAAAACAATCTCACAATTTTATGAATTGTTTTAGGGTTCCGTATCTCAAAAAGAACCGTTATAGGATCACTTTTGTTGTCCGTCTGTCTGTATGTCTGTCAAACAGAAAAATCCCTTTTTCTCAAGAACGTCTAAAAGCATCAAGTTGACATTTATGTCAAATACACTATTATATTAAAGAAAATTAGAAGAGGAAACAAGTTTTCAATCTTTTGCTATTGCGTGCGCTTTGCGAGTCCACTTCGACACGTTTTTTTCGCTAATTTCTGATAATATATAAAACAAATACAATAATTACATAATATTATTATTTATGAAAAAGCGAATTTCTGATATTATTTTAAAAATATAATGATTTATGCAAAAAAAAAAATTACTCGTTTAACAAAGTACGTCTTTTTTAAAACAAAAATGATAGATGGTTTCTTAAAGTACGGAGCCCTCGGAAGCGGGTCCAACTCGCGCTTGCAGATTATTTCACGTAAAATACCAATATAAATGGACATGAACATTGAACATGCCTGTCCCCAGATACATCTAAATCCATTGTAATAATTTTCATTTCCATCAACTGCTTCACTCAGTTTAAGTAGGGGAGCCTGCGAGTATAACTGACAATCATCCGCATATAGATGGTAGGAACAAGAAATATTTTGGGAAATTGAATTAATAAAAACATCAAAAAGAACCGAAGAGAAAGACAAAGTTTAGGACAGCTGGAATTAATGTGATCAACACTTTCCTCATCCAGGCCATACTTACACATTGAGTGATTCTTGATCCTTCCGTTAGCTAAGTAAACTGGAGAAGGTACACCACATATTTATCATACATAATATGTGCCTACATATGTATATGTGTCAGGTACACGAATAACTAAATCAAAGGCGACAATTTGTTGACGTAGTAATTTCGGTTTCATGGTATTTAAAAAACCAAGGTGTTTTATGAATATTTGACTGAATATAATAATTTCCTATGCTTATTTTCGAGTTTCCTAGTATTTAGACCATTAGTTCGGCAGAAGATATTTACGCAGAAGGCATAGGTCAAAGGGAATATATATCTTAAAATGATCTAGTCGCCCAATACGAGCAGCGGGTTTTGTACTAGAATCAGCAGAGTACCTATTACCAATATACCTGATACCTGAGTGAACAGGAATCCAAACCAGGACAAGATACCGAGAGTGTGGCATCCAAACATGAAGTCAATTCAAATCAAAACATTTAAGTGTTTTGTTTAGGCGTACGGGCACTTACAAATTGTCATTTTACATTTATTTTTACTTAAATTTACAACCGGATCGAAACGCGGCCACGACTGCGAAGATCCGGCGAGAAACTCAGCGGGCTTGTCTTTTTACTTTTTTTATCTCCAATTTCTTAATGTATTTAACAAATGTTCGTTTACTCGTATGTCCAGCCGCAGTGGAGTTAGTGTGTTGCCGTATACAATAGACCATAGGTTCCTACTAATGGTATCAAAAGGACAAGACACGCTACACTTCGATATCGTAATACACGTAGGTAGATCCTTTTATTATTTTTTTTGCGGGTAGGAAATGCTGTGCACTTCCCTTCCGCCACGGGGGTCACGGAAGGGGGCGTGTGGGGCTCAGACCCACTAAAACCCCCCCGTGAGCAGTCCTCCGCCGAGTAGGGGGGTGAGGTGGGGCGAGACAGGGTCGCGCTGGCAATCACCATCTCGCCCCAGCGGTAGGCCCGGATTGATCTTAACCAGGCCTCAGCGCCTGTGAAGGGATGACCTTGCTCACCAAGGTCATCCCCTAGACGTGTAGAGCCGTGCAAGCCGACGAAGAGTCCCCCGACTCTTCATCAGTGACCCCACTACGGGGGAGGGAGGAGACGTGCGAACCGTCTCCTCTGTTCTCCCGGTCGTCTGCGCCTGAGTGGATCAGCTCGGACATCGTTCTCCCTGATCCGCTCCGCAGCCTCCTTCTGCGCCATCACCGCTTCGCAGAAGGTGACCACCGCCTGGATAGATCCTGGAGTGATCAGTCCCAAGCTGTTTTATCCTCCAAGTAATTAGATTTTTTTAATAACCTTGATGACAGAGTTTAGTTTTAATAACATTAGAAGTAGACAAGAACTTTAAGAAGACTTAACTTACCTACAACAAAGTAATCATATTTGAGCATAATAAGTACTAATAAGAACAAATTATTAATTAATTACGTAACTTGTCATTACGATGATAGTAAAACAAATAACTTAGGTACCAAGAGCATATCAGCCGTGCCATTCTATAATGATTCGTCGATGCGCTCGTCGACGAGCTCACCACTTATGAGATATCACCTTGGTACATAAGGTTGTTTTTCCAACGTTTCTTGTCATCTCGTCATTTGTTTCACGAATGTTGTCAAAGATGTAACGATGTTTGCTCTTAGCTTACACTCGCACGGCTAAACATGATAGAACGAAGTACGAAATAATTAAACAATACACGATCTCTATGCAAAATTTGCGCTTTTGTTTTTAATTGCTGTAAATGACTCGGACGGATAAATCGAAATGATATTGGTTGCTTGAAGTGCTGTGGAAACCTAAAAATCATGTAGGTATATTTAGATTTAGATTTAGATACTTAGAACAAATACATAATCAAGCTAGATTTGAACCTGCGTCTTCTAGTTAACCATGTCACATGCCATAACCACTAGACTACCGAGGAACCCTTCCATATCCTAACGTTTGGTTTCGTTGCTATAAAAACCCAATAAAGTACCTGACAAAAATGATTATGACTGCCTCTATGGTATGTATGTCGCTAAGCAAGTAAAAGTCGATTAAGAAATCAATAAATATAATTCGATATAATTTTTTTTCGACCAATTATGCTCAAATAATTGCCGAGATAATAGATTGTGAAGTTTAAAAACTGGACGAGTTTTTAAATTATTATTAGGCAATAACTATTGGTAAGTACCAACCAAAACCAAGCATATAAAATTTTCAATGTCGATGACATGTTTTTCTTATTAGTACAAACAAGTTACTCGTTAGATGGCGACTGCATCTAGCGGCGATATTCCTGAATCAAGGTTGTTGTGTCAATTAAACAACTGATAACAAAAGCAAAATAGCTGACAACAAGAAATTATATTGTATTGTAGAACATGCATACCAAGTATCGTCTATATTGGTTAAAAAATGCGACCTGTACAGGTAGACTTACATACAACCTTACAAACATACGGACAAGCAGACGGCAACCCCCGGGTGATAAGCGTAGACGCGACGGTGATCGAATATACGACGTGCGAAACCGTAGACCGGCTCGGATGCATAAATGCCTCTGAGCATCATGAAGTGGTCGTGTACGAAAATAGAGGAGAAAATCTAAGTTATCTTAGGACTCCAACACACGACCGAACAAATGCAACCGACAGCTGGGGGAATCCCGTCCCTAGTTCGACCACCATCAGCGGCTCGGAGAGAGTCCAGCGTAAAGCAGCTGCCGAAAAAGCCACGGCACGTCAGAAAGGAGGTCGTGAGAAAGGCCAAGGCTCTATCTCCACCTTTATGACGGCGTTTAACACTATGGCGCAAAGCGTGTTACGGATCCTGCCTCGAAAGGAGCTCTCCCCACAAAAGTCGCTCCATAGGACACAACAGCCGCCACAACAGATTGCTCGGACGAGAGCCGATATGGGACAGGTTAGTCCGCCTCGTTATATCCCGGTCTTTGGGCCGCGAGACCACGCCAGAAACGCACTTCTCGAATTTCTAGCCATCACGAGAGCGACTAAAGTAGTCAATCTCAGGAACTGCGAAAATATCCTGCAGTCCTTCAGGTTAGAAAACGAAGGCCTCTTAAAGGTGAGGCTCGAGGAGGCTGATGCAGCCATATACAATAACGACACCTCCCTGGTCATCAAGGGAACGATGAAAGGCCGATATACCGATATATGGCAGCATACAGTTCTGAGCGTGGTTTCGTGGCCCTAGACGAAGATGAGACGGAGCGGCTCGGAAAGCCTACGTACGAAACACCACCGAACGACCCCATCGTGGTTATCGCTATATTACCCCGCTGTACCAGGATAATGCTAGACGATAGGATCCTAGAAATGGCTAAAACTATGGAAGGGAGCCCTGGAGTCGAGGTAAAGTCCTGGGAAAGCTGGGAGGTACCGGAGATCCGATGGGTCAACGGGGTTCCAGGGTGTGGTAAAACAACATGGGTGGTTAGAAGCTTTAATGTGGCAAGGACATGGTTATCACCACGACAACCGAAGCAGCAAAAGACCTGAGGGAGAAGCTAGCGCACCGCATAGGCGACTTGGTGAAAACTAAAGTGCGCACCATGGCTTCTGTACTCGTGAATGGCATCCGAAGTGGTAGGAACGTCGTTCACCTTATGGTAGACGAAGCTCTCATGAACCACTTCGGATCCATTGTCATGGCAGCGCGGCTGGCAGGTGCTCGCGAAATTGTCCTCGTCGGAGACAACCAACGTTCAACCAACTGCCTTATATCGATAGAGAGAACCTCATCGAGCTAAGGTACTGTCGCCCGAACCTGATAGCTACCATCAATCAGGAGTTGTTGTGCACACACTGGTATCCCATGGATGTCGCGTACGCGTTGAGGGAAATATATTCAGGTATAAATTCCTCAGCCCCACGTATTAGGTCCCTGGAGCAGAGACGGTACAGAGATGCGCATATACCCAGCACCCTTCCCAACACCCTCTTCCTAGTACACACTCAGGAAGAAAAGGAGACCCTGACCAACCAGGGTTATGGTGGAGGCACGGGGTCGCGCATCATTACCATCCATGAAGCACAGGGACTGACATACGATTCGGTCATCGCCATTAAAACCAAGGGCAACATGAGTCTGCACAAGAGTGTCCCGCACGCAGTGGTTGCAGTCTCGCGACACACCAGGACCTTTTCCTACTACACCGACGACGAAGAAGACGCCATCAGCCGATTCGTGCGACGTGTGGTGTCTGCGTCACCAAATGCTATCCGCGACTACAACTTGCAGATGGCCATAAAAGATCGGAATGTGGATGTGACGGAGGCCCTGGGCCGGGTGGAGAAAGCCGACTTATATAAAAATTAGTTAAAAAAAAATTAGACAAGCTTAGGCTTTTGTATTATGTATACCTTGAGCATTCACGCTCACCAAAAGGCTCTCGCGGCGGCGTCGTGTGGCGGGTCGTCCTCTTCCCTCAAATATGGTTGAGGAGGGCGATGGCTGGCACACGTGTCAAGCTCGTGAACGGGCGCTGCTTGCGGGAGCCGGTATGCTCTCGGTATGTACGATATTTAGAAATTAGTTAAAAGTCTATATGTTTACAAAAAAAAAATTATTATGTAAGTTTAGTTAAGAAAAAAAAAATGTTCTCCTGTATTCAATTAGTAATTATAAAAAAAAAATTATAAGTTTAAAATATAAATGTAAACAATGCCACGGACCCATTGAGTCTGTGAACAATATATATAAAAAAAAAAACAAAAAAAAAAAAAAACATACGGACAGATGAAAATCAAAAGCTTCGAACTCGCTTTGTGAATCGCGGTGTGAAGATTTTTTAGGAATTTACTAGGCAACTTTTTTATTGTAATAGTTACTATATAGTTTCGTTGTACTGGATATTATATTTATAGCAGTCCGCTATAAATATAATATCCAGTGTTCGCTGCACGTTCCTGATAAATACATCAGGCACAGGCCAAGACATTTTTAATTTTGTATGACATGTAAGTAAACTTTTTTCTTAGAATTCTACCTTGTCATTCCAATATACACGCAAAGATATATATTTTTGAAATTTAGTATTTTTTGTAAATGTTATTAAACTATTATACTTTTACAATATCATTTATATTAAATTGTAATCTTCTATTTATCTTCAATTATCTATCTATACTCTATAAGTACTTATAATAAAGGAGTAGATGCCAAAAAGTCTGTACTTGGAAGACAAATTAAAAAAATGTGAGTCTGAACAAGAATATGACGTTTTTGAAAAAAATGTCTGTCTGTCTGTATGCTCACGCACAACTTAAAAACCACTGCACAGATTTCGATGAAACTTGGTATATCGATAGAAAAGAGCTCAGAGAACTCTTTTATTAACCTACTTCAAAAAAAGGAGGAGATTTCTCAATTTACCGTCCATATATAATTTTTAAATTTTAAATGTGTTTGTTTGTAATTCGTCGTTTGTGAACCGATTTTGATGGTTCTTTGTTATTTGGAAAGATAAATAAATCAGGATCTGATGACGGCATCCCAGAGAAATCGAAGGGAACCTTAGAAAATCGTAGCGGCGGCTTAATATATTTGTATTTTTTTTCATTTAGTATCTTGCAGCACGTCTCATTTCTTCGTAGCTTTCGGCTCCATTATCAGATCAGCTCCAGACCTTCATTAAATAGTAGTCTATTTAATGAAAGTCTGGAGCCGATCTGATAACCTACTTTTAACTAAGTACTTTTAATTATATATTTTATATTCAGTAGGTAATTATTTTGATAGGCGATATTACCTTCATGTATAGAATGGACCTGTGATTGGCGGTAAGACAAGTGTTAACCCCAACCAACACTTCTTCTTCTCTCGGTGCCTCTTCAATCAATGAAGGTTGGCAATCAGGTTTCCGTACTCGTCTATATCCTTGGCGAGGCGAAAAAGTTCAGCGGCACTCGCAATCCCTGTCCACTCCCTGATGTTTCGTAGCCATGATTTCTTCCTGCGACCAGTTCGTCTCTTTCCCGCAACTTTTCCCATCATTATTAATTGAAGAAGGCAATATCTGTCGTTATATATATATATATCTATCGTTCTCAATAATTTGTGTTGCTGAAAATTGGAAGATATACAATATGCAATTGAAACGATAGGAATCCATAAGTGAAATAAGACGTGGCATCGAATAATGTTGTTATTGCATAAACATAACATCTATAGATCTCGCTGACTACTTGCAGACAATGTCATCAATACAGGTTATTGGTAATTAGACCGGATCCTTTTAAGGGGTGGTAGGGAATGCCATTTGCAACAATATGACTGTACATTGTGATATCCGGAAATGAATCATTTCTGTGATATTCTTTTTTTTTATATTTTTTTGGAAAATCCAGTTTTACTACTTTAAAATTCAATAAAAAAAAAGTAATCAACCGATTTCAATTCTGTTCGCAGTTTTAGAGAAACCTTGTTACAGCTCTTAATAATAAACAATAATATCGTACTAATGTAGATCCATCCAAAAACTAGAGGCTTTTTCATAATTTTTATTTGATAATTTTTGTAAGATGCTTTACAAAAACCTTTATTTTCTCTACAAAAACGATAGTAAATTAAGTCTGCATTTTATTTAAAAAACATCTACAAGTCTTTAGCTATCCAACGAGGTAAAAAAATTAGCACTTTATTACACAGTTGCAGAAATAATGCGATTACAAAAGGCCGAGAAAGGAATGAGAATAGTCCATGAGAAGTAGCTATGGAAGAAATACTTTCTTAAGGTAACTTAATTTCTTTTAAAGAAATAAAAGAGTAGATGTAATTAGTCTGTATTTATTATTTTTACAGTTCGTTCTCAAAATGTGAGCCAGAATTTTGAATGCAGAGACGCATACGTCTGCGTAAATTGCTTTTAACAACACTTGTATTTAAATTAATTTTAATTTTTTCTGCTGCATTTATTATGCGCTGTTTCAGTTCTTCGATGGTTGCCACAGGTCCAAGAGTATCGTCGTACACCAAGCTTTTCATGTGACCCCATACGTAATAGTCGACGGGAGTCAAGTCGGGACTTCTGGCCGGCCACGGAATGGGTCCTCCTCTGCCAATCCACTTATTGGGATACTGACGATTGAGCCACTCACGGACGCTCAAACTAAAATGTGCGGGGCAACCATCATGTTGGTAAATCATGTTTCTGCGGGTTTCAAGGGGTACTTCACTGAGTAGCTCATAAAGTTCGTTTCTCAAAAAAAAATCATACGCTTCACCATTGAGGTTGTTGGGCAGAAAGAAAGGGCCGATCAATTCATTCTTAATAATGCCCATCCACACATTAACGGAAAACCTTCTTTGTGATCCTTGTAATCTTTTCTTGTTTGGGTTACCGTCATCTTTCGGGGCCCAATAATGAATAATATGATAATTTGATATTCCATCTTGATCAAATTTGGATTCGTCGGTCCATAAGATTTTTAATAAAAAATTGGCATCTTCCATATCGGTGTTCAACATGAATCTGCAAAATTCGACTCTACGTGCAGGATCTCCGTCTTGGATAACTTGTACCGGAGTCAAATGATACGGGTAGAGTCTTGAGCGGTGCACTGTGTTCCATACTTTCCATTGCGACATGCCAAGACGTCGTGCAATGATGTTTGTTGAAGTCGTAGGATCTTGCTCAAACATGCGAATTATCTGTTCCTCTTCATCCGAATGATAAATACGAGATCGTCCAGCATCACTTTGTCGTCTTTGAACTTGACCAGTTTCTCGTAGTCGCCGGTACACTCCGTCAAATACACTCACATGGGGTAAACGGCGCTGTGGAAATCGAGACTGATACTCCGTTCGAGCATGTGTAGCGACGCCGTTGGCAAAACCATAGCAAAACAGTATGTCCGCATACTCTTCGTTTGTGAACTCTCGAAGCCGAGGTAGATGGTCGTGGGATTCCGCAGTCATGATCAGATCCTTTAGTACAAGCCAAGTCGTCGGGTAAGCAATCAATCAAAAAGTCCAGTTCACTAGCCGAATCACAGAAAAAGAAGTTACACAAGTCCAATAACGTTATCAAGGTCGAAATTTAATCGTAATAAAGGGTTGCCAAAGAGCGTCTGAACAGTACGATGCGCTTGAGCAAACTGGGTTCTCATTGCTCGTTCAACAAACATAAGCGAGAGGGAGACGGCGCATTCAACATGGATACCGTTGTCTAAAACCCTTTCTCGGAATGACTCTACCTGAGTCTTTGTTATCGCATTATTTCTGCAATTGTGCAATTTGCAAATGCAAATTTTTTTACCTCGTTGGATAGCTAAAGACTTGTAGATGTTTTTTAAATAAAATGCAGACTTAATTTACTATCGTTTTTGTAGAGAAAATAAAGGTTTTTGTAAAGCATCTTACAAAAATTATCAAATAAAAATTATGAAAAAGCCTCTAGTTTTTGGATGGATCTACATTAGTACGATATTATTGTTTATTATTAAGAGCTGTAACAAGGTTTCTCTAAAACTGCGAACAGAATTGAAATCGGTTGATTACTTTTTTTTTATTGAATTTTAAAGTAGTAAAACTGAATTTTCCAAAAAAAAATAAAAGAAAAGAATATCACAGAAATGATTCATTTCCGGACATCACAATGTACAGTCATATTGTTGCAAATGGCATTCCCTACCACCCCTTAAAAGGATCCGGTCTAATTACCAATAACCCTGTAATAATAATGTAAAATAATAATAAATAATAATGTATAGCTGATTGCTAGATCTATCACGAACTGTTATGTAGCTCTTCTTGATTGTCTAAAAAATACAATATAAGACACACACACACCCTTATACATGAACATTTATTTTATTATTACACAACTTTTACATTACGCAAAAACAGGCACTGAAATGACATACATGCCTACACTAATTACTTATACTTTTTACATACCTAATTACTTATTTTGTTTTGTTGTGTTGTATTAATAATATATTTTAGTTAATAATTATGTATGTGTAATTATGGGTACTGACAGCCTTAAATAAGCGGTATTATTATTATTAAATATTTAAACTCTTTCACGGCTTTGTTATCTGGTCCTTTACAAATGCATAAGTGGGGCTGTAGCCATCACGAGGCCTGTTTGGTATAAAATATACAAAAGTGTATAAAAACAGAATCGGGGATGACGTTAACATTGATTATCTATTACAAAAATGCAAGGCTATTGATATGACTGGCTATGGATGAGACTACTGCACCGGCCAATTTCAGTCTTATCCTAAAATATTTAGGCAGGTGGTGACTTGCCACCCACTAAACAGGCCCCCATAACGGCGTCTCTTGCGTCTCCACCGCCGGACGCCCAATCAAGGCAAGCCGGGTCAGGGGTCTCATTTAGCCCCAGGCAGAATCAGTGTCCACAGTGTCGCCACTCACCGAAGGCTCGCTACAAGGCTGCCCCTGCGGGTTTATTATTATTAATTATTATTATTCCCTTTATTTCAATTATATCACGGATTTAATAAGGTAGGTACCTCTTGTATAGGCTTGGTGGTGGTCTTGGTTAGTACTACCACTGAGCCAGATAAGCTACCGCAAAACAGTAGTGTGCAAGCATTACCTATACTGTGAAGGACACTGTAGCATGTGGAATTACTGGCGAAAGAGAGTCAAACCCCGAAGTGTGGGGATGACGAGCGGGGCGTTATGCGGGGTAATGCAATGCTTATATTTTTTTATTTCATGTCGATTTCTGACAAAAGTAAAAGATTGAAAAAAAATCTAAGTATGCAGTTATTGTTTTCTTATAAATCGAGGGCATGTCTCCTTTCACGATTTTTATCTAACTCTCGTGGTTTCGGACATGGACATGGCCGCCCTTCTCAAAAAACCAACCTGTATAGTTGTATATGCTCCTCGTGCACTGCGATGCGTGTCATGTGCAAGCGTCGCGCATAAACCAGGGGCACCACTAGAAGTGTCGTTACTGGAATGCATAAATATAAAAGCAAAACTGAAGATCACGAAACTATAAAAGCAAACTAAACATAAGAGAGCAAAATTTACATCCTCGGGCGGGATTCGAACCTGCGTCTTCCGACAATATATGTCGGACGCCATGACCACTAGGCCACCGGAGCACGAGACTTTTTGTTAATTTTTCTTTTTTATTTGGTTTGATAATGCTGTCAAGTTGAAATTGTCGCTCCGTCCCCATACGACGGTTAATATCAAATATGCTCCGACCTCGGTCCTCGGTGGCCTAGTCGTCAAGGAGTATGACACTGGTAACGCGGCTCCACAGAATAAGTCAATCTTCTAAGGGACAATGTTTACGGTTCTTTAATAAAATTCCCAATATTATCCGAGACTTGCCTATTAATAACTTTAAAATTATTATTAAAACTAAACTCCGTCAAAAAGGTTATTACAAAATTTCGGATTACTTGGAGGATAAAACAGCTTGGGACTGATCACTCCAGGATCTACCTACTCGCTCCAATATGGGCTAGTCGGCTCGATCGAAGGACTACTTCCCTGCTGATCACTGATCTGAAGGCGTATCGCACAATCTCCCACGAGGTAGCATGCGCCCTTTCCGGGTCGCTACCGTGCGACCTTGAGGCTGAAGTCCTGGCCTCGGTATACTGAGAACAGAGGCAAGGCAGCGGGACGAGCGTCCAGCGCCACTAGAGGTGGCATACTGGTGTAACAACGCCAAAACAGTGGCTTTAGCTACTTGGAAGGAGCGGCTCAATTAGACTTGCATAGACGGGGGCTGGCGCTCGACAACTACTCGACGCGTTGCAGCCCGTACTCAAAGAGTTCGTATGTAGGAGACATGAGAGGTTTTCCTATCGGCTGACACAAGTGCTCACGGGACACGGTTGTTTTGGGCGATACTTGTGTCGCGTCGCCCTAAGGGAATCCTCCCCGGCTTGCCACCAGTGCGGCTACGCGGATGACACTGCCCAGCCCGCGCTGGAGGCATGCCCAGCAGGAGACGAAGCGAGACGTTGCCTAGTTGCGGTGGGGGGGGGGCAGACCTCTCCTTGCCCACCATCATTGTACAGATGGTGGGCGACGAGAGGTCGTGGGAGGCGGTTGCTTCTTTCACCGAAACCATCATGTTGCAGAGAGAGGCAAAGGAGCGGGAAAGAGAGAGGGAACCTCTCTCTGATTTGTTTCGGAGAGCGCGGCCACGGAGAAGGGCTAATCGAGCCCGGTCTCCTTCTCCGCTTGGAAGGCCTGTGGTGCCGGATGCGGGGGCATCCGACATCCACTAGACATAGGCCAGACGTAGAAGCCCAATGAGTTCCGGGGCATCTATTGCGAATGGAGTCGCAAAGGACGACCTCCCCAGAGGTGGGTCTGCCGGAAGGCGGACAGCGGCGTTGACGGTAGCTGCGGTGTAATGCAATAGCGGGCCCGTGCATCCGTCACATGTCGAGAAGATGGAACTCCACGGGTTTTAGTGGGTATTCGGACTCCCACATAACCACCGTGCTCCCCCAGGGCCAGTGGTATCCATAAAGGATTTTTCCGGGTCAAAAAAAAGGATCTACCTACTCGAAGTCAAGTCAAAGTCAAAGTCAAAGTCAAAGTCAAAATCATTTATTCAATTTAGGCATCAAAGACGCACTTATGAACGTCAATTTTTCATTATAATGTACTTTAAAGACTACCGCCGCGTTCCAAAATATATAGAGCCTACCGAGAAGAAGCGGCAAGAAACTCGTGTATTACCATGTCAAAGTGTAGCGTGTCTTGCCCTACTGATACCATTAATATGGTCTCTTTTGTAAGGCAACACACTGGAGCTAAAAATAGATGAACATTTATTATATACATTATGAAATTAGCGATACCTACAAAAAATTGTAAAAATACAAGCCCACAATAAATGTAATATGACAACTTGTAAGTGCCCCCGTAGGTATTTCATTTCAGTTGTCGTGCAAGTCACCGTCATTGTGGATATTCTCGTAATGTCAGATATTCTGATTATAAGCGGTAGGTTTCCTCCAACACTGCACTGTGTTGGATTTGTTTAATTGGATCTTCACATAATAACGCTCTGGGTCATATCCCACTGTCATGGACTAGCGTAGTAATATCAGGCACATGGCGTTCCAGTCCATTCAGTGTATTACTTACAAAACTATAAATCTGTATAAGTACCTAATTATGTTATTATTATGATCAAGAGGAGTGCGGTCACCTGGCAAGAAGCGTAGACGCAATGCTCGCCGTCTTGGCAAACTTGGCGAATTGTCTGTACCACAATCATTATTATAATTTCATTACGAACACTCCAATTAATTCATGCAAATTTGTGAAAGCGCCATCTAGCTTCTGACTCAAGAACAAATAGCGTTCACAACGCGCCTGTTGAAAGTTGATTTGAAAAATGAAGTGATGTATAAATAAAACGTTGATTCGTTCAGAGATGTGGCGTGCTAAATAATGCAAAGCAATAATTATAGATGGCAGTACGATAAAATGTCATGAATTACTTACCTACTAAAACTATACGTAGTTTTGCCCAACTTTACATAGTGTTCATCAATGAATTCCTTCGAATTAATTTGAATCCTTAGTTACATAAAAGTTTCCAGACAAAACATTTATCATTCAAATACTGTGTTCAGTGTAGTCACTTAATCAGCCTTCTTCTTCCAGCGCCTCTCTGACTAGCCTGCACTAGTCAAGACAAGACAATCAGCTCCGCATATTTCACCCGGTCTTTGGCAGTCCATTCTCGGGTCGGGTATCTATAGCACAGCCACGTGTTCTTCCTACGTCCAACAGCTCTTTTTCTATACTTATCAGTAACAACGTTATGAAATGAAAAAAAAATGCAATATATAGATATAGGTAATAAAATACACAGTTTAAAATAATGATATTCACCCAAAGCTCGAACAAACGAACAATATTATCCTTTGCCCACCAGATGGCAAGGGCTTGTTTTATCATATAGATACTAGCCGCGGTTTCACCTGCGGGATGATGAAATACCTACTGGTGATGATATTTTTTTAAATTTCTAACCTATGCCTGTATTAGAGGGAACAAAACATAAAAAGAATTATTCAAATCGGTACCACTGATATTTTTTTAAGCTTTAATGAGACAAACAATTTTATGCTTTGATTCTATGCTTTAATGAGGCAAATGATATTCATAAAAAGAAAGAAGAAGATTAAAAGTATTGAAGAATATGAAAATTTGAATCTTCCAAACCATCGTCAACATTTAATACGCAAGCACTCGCTATGAAATTCTAAGAAGTTGGAAATAAAGACATAGAATCTCGATATAACAATAAAAAATAAAACAATAAAACATCAAAGACACTGTATTGAATTTAATCGTTTCTGCTGTATCCAGTACTACTTATTATGTGTAGGTACGTGTCTAATGTTGGTATTTCGGTAAAACAACTAGACCGAAATCGCGAACAGTGATGTCATATCCAAGTGTACGAGAGTAGGGATACATAATTATGACAATCGCTTAAACGAACTTTACTCTAATATTATTTAAGTTTAAGTTTGTGAAACTAAGTTTGTTGCGCGATCACGATGTAAGTGCTCAACGGATTTGTCTGGAATTTGAAGTAGCTAGAGATACTTTATACCTATCCAGAATTATCACATTGTCTGAATGCTATGTTAAAAAGGATACGGCAAAGGCGTGAACCTGAGGCCAGTACTTCTGGCCAATAACATACACATAAGTATAAAATTAGAGAATATTGTTCACTAGCAATAGATTTATGTATTTACAAAAAATAAATGGACACACTTTAGTTTTTAAGCAATTTCCACCATAGCTTAAGAATGTTTATTGTGACGTTTGGAGAACGAATCTCCATGAAAAAGTAATATTAAAAAAAAAACAAATCTAAAAAAGGTACGGACCAAAGAGTCTGTAGTGTGGAAGAATAATTATAAAAAATAGGTGAATATAGGACAAAAGAAGCTAGATATAGAGTAACACCCTTGCTACCTTTATTTAAACACAAATGAAATAAAATAAATTAAAGTATAGCACACAGTATAAATATAAAATCAAACAGGGAATGTTACTGTTTGTGGTGGAGAACTGGCGAACTGGTTTATGGATAGGTATAACAGTTATGTAATTATTAAAATTAGCTTGACAGTTGTATCAGGTACCAGGTATGCGTGGGTGTATAAAGGTATATTTTAGGCAAGCATACTCCACCATCAACAGCCTCACCACCGACCATAAGGTAAGGCTGTGTTTAGCTGTTAACGAAAAGGATGAACAATATTGTTGAAACGATTATGAATCTAGTTTTGACAGTTGTCTGCAACAATCACAATTTAAATTGTTTTAACCTCCTTTCATTAATTTTCGCTTTTTACTAATGATTTTAGTTTCCATGATTTATCTTATACAATGTTTGCCGAGATAATGTAGGGATTCTAACGATACCATATAAATCAAAATCTGTCAAAGCGATTAGAAATACGGTGGTTAAAGAAACTCACGCACACAAATACAAATACCTACACATATTGTTTAACATATATATATGAGCAACTGTAATAGCTTGGCTTAACAGAAATAACCTATAAGTACATGTTAATAAAACTCATATTATGCAATGTGACATTATCAAATCTAAACCTCAAAATAGTTTACCAAATTACAAATAAAGAAACCAATACAGCTACATTTCTTGGAATCACTATCGATAACCACTGTAACTGGAAAGCGCATGTGTGTGTTTAAAGCTTAGCAGATTTGCATTAGCTCTCCGTAGGCTATCTTTATTTGCTTCTAGAAGAACATACCTTATGGCCTATCATGGATATGTGTCGTCGGTCCTAAGGTATGGTCTCGTAATTTGGGGCAACTCGGTAGAAGTGGAGAGAGCTTTCAAAGCACAAAAACGATGTATCCGAGCTGTTTGCTGTGTTCTTCCTCTAGAATCCTGCAAGCCTCTTTTTAAGGAACTAAAGGTGCTTGTGCTTCCTTGTATGTATAAGTATATATTTGAAATATGTTTGTACAAAAACACCCTGAACTTTTCAATAACTTGTGCGATAACCGTAGCTACTGCACAAGATTTCCGAACAGATTAGTGTTTCCGCAGTGTAATAATGAGTTTTACCGCAGGAATTGTTATATTATGGCGTTAAGAGTGTTTAATGAAACCCCAGAATCATTAAAATCCCTTCCACTCTCCCTAAATTCAAAGTCAAACTTTTCAGACGGTTAATTGATTGTAGCTTTTATCAAATTAATCATTTATTTTCACATAATGACCAAAAATATAGCCCATCCTAATATCAAACATAAAGTATAATTTTAGTTTATTATTAAAAAGTAGTATAGAGTATATATACGATAGTGTGGTGTATCATAAAAATTTTAGTTGGTTTTTCCTAGTTAACTTAGGATTTTAATGTATATTACCTTAAATTCAATATTATTGAAGATTACGATTTTAATTTTCGCATGTCAAATAGGCAAAAGTTGTGTTGTACTTAACATTATAGTTATAAGATCTTTCATTTTAACCACAATTTCAAGCGATTTAAATGACTTGAACTTGAACTTGAGCCCTGAAAACATAACTTCCTTTTTTCAGTCGTATAGTAAAACAAACAATATCATACTCCAAGGCCTTTATTAATAAACGTTGCGTAAACCTATATAAAGCGTAACATGCTTTGTCTTGCTTTCACGCGTGACATTTACTGCAAGCAAAAAATTGACAGATATATGTTTTAACTACTTCGGGTGTAAACCAAGTTTATTAATAAGGCCGAAAGAGAATATATGCCATACCTAAGCAACGTATGACTGGAATAAGCTGGCAACATTTACTAAGCGTGGCTAATTTGTATTTACTATTATATATACAGTGATATAGAAAACAAAAGATTTATGAATGTAACTGACGTATATTTACGTCTCTGGGACGCAAAGGGTTAAGATGATTCAAGCATTAAAATCAGAACTCTTATGCAGCATTTCTGTACTGTTGTGGCACAATTTCATTATTATCAAAATAGGCGCACACTTTTCAGTTATTGGTGTGTAACTAAACAACTGCTGAACCGAGTTTGATGAAATTTGCACGGAACCACCTCGGAAGTAAACCCAACAAAACAAAAAAAAAACAACCATCAAAACCAATTCATAAACAACGAAGTTATCTGCGAACACACATAAGAATATAATATATACGGTCCAATTGAGAAACCTCCTTTTTTGAAGTCGGTTAAATAGGACTCCAAATTAAATAAATTGGTTAATTAAAATACGGTGTCGGTGTGTGTGTTTAGTAGTGCACATTCAATTGCAATTTCTGAAAAGAGAAATAACATTAGGGAATGCATTGGAGAGATTGCGTTAAATCCATACTAAATATAGATTATTGAAATTATTTTGTACTTGTGTACATCTTTCCCATCACTATTCGATTAGGGGATTCACGGGAACTAGTAAATAAGACCCGTGATACCACTGGTTCACAGTATGAATATCAGGACCTGGGGGTGCCACGGGTCCTAATCCAAGCTCCCGTGGCACCCACAGGGGTATCTTGAGTACGGAATGGAAAACTTTACCGCATGAATTTTGTTTTTGTTTTCTTACCTGTATTCTCTGTCATCGGAATGAGCGCTCAGACCTCTGAAGCTCTGACAGCGCGGTTGTCGTGTGAAGCCATTTATGGCTTCACTTGAATGGCTTACATTTTGCGCGTGAGCTCGGTTTCTATAGGTAATTCTTCCAAGGACACAAGTTTTTTTTATAATTTTGTGTAGTTACATAGTAAGTATTAATGTTAATTGGCGGGAATAAACCCATAAATAGCTGTCATTGATTTTGCTAAATTGGCCTTATGTCAAATTTATATACCTACCCTTAGTAAGGAAAACTGTGGATAGATAGATTATCCCCCATTAGAAAGCTTTAGTAATGTACTTATCAGCCGCCGTCCGTGACTACATGCCTTTGTAACCTACGATTTGACAATGACTACTTAAAGTCTTACTTAGTGCATTTATAAATATTACTGGCCGAGCGAGCGAAGCGTCTTTGCTTTAACTGGCCAAATTGACTTTCATCTGTCCGTATGTTTGTTAGGTTGTATGTTAGTCCTCCTGTACAGGTCGCATTTTTCAACCAATCTAGATGAAACTTGCTATGTGTATTCTACTATTCAGTATTTTTTTTGGTCGTCGCTGATTTTTTGTGCGAAGGCACTTTTTTTAAAAAGGGGATATTTTTCTGCGGCGCTGTTTACCCACAGACTTTAATAAAATTTGGTACACAAGTGGCTGCTGAGATAATAGGTTGTGAAGTTAAAAAACTGGATGTTTTTGATAGCTCAGACTGCGAACAATATTGCTTCTGATAACAATGTGCTCGCGAGAGAAAAAAATCGCTCTGCTCGACCAATGGGAAGTCGAGCTAAATGGCGTGTGATCTATGTTTACAAAGCAAAGAAAATAGGAACCGGGTGGTAATAAAAAGTTTGATTAACATAATTTCTTTACCTGGCTCTAAACAAATGTCGTGATATAATGAAAACACGTAGAACAACATTTCATATACCTACATAATTATGCTGATAGAATAGGGTCATTTCGCCAGTTCGCGTCCATTTAGTGCAGTTGACAAGTTTGAAGGACAAGATAAAAATGTTCCAGCACTAGTATCAATGAAAAAGTTATGTAATGTGTTCATTATATAGTCTACTATTGGGTTCGCTTTCAGTTTTGTTAGAAACTACTTGTGTTTTTTTTATAAATAGACAAACTTCAAAAATACGCGTTTTACCCACTTTGCGTCCAAAAAATCTAAATTGCGTCCACCCATAGACCATTTTGCGTCCACCAGCTAAGAAAAGGAATGGTAGGGGTGATATTTTAAAGATAATGTAAAGAAAAATTGTATTTTAACAGATTCTTTATTCAAGAATATAGTTATTTGAAAATCAACATTATTATCATTAATAAATCACTATAAAGAAAATAAGAATACCTATTTATATTTTCTCAACATTGATAGAACTTAAAACAAAACTACTTAAAAACGAAACATTATTCTGAAGCAGGTAATTAATAATTTTCAACCTTTTAAAAGTTGCAGGTCAACAACAACAATCAGTTCTGTTAATTTTACCCTAAAATCACGATATTACAATATCACTGAAGATCAGCCTTGATTGATAAGTTGTTGGCTATATTATAGCAACAAAACAACACAATAGTTTCGTCTAATCCTACTACTAAAAGAAATGTTGAATCATAATACTTATTATGATTATGAGACAATGTATGATTACTATTGCCTTCGAATTTTAATTAATCACACAAGTCACATTCAAAAGAATTATCTTTGGCTTCTGAATAACTTAATCCTAGAAACCGCGTGCATATCAGATGACATCTAATACACTTGTCACAGCCAATGTTTTTCTCATCGTTATCTTCTACATCAGAAATTAATACATCGTCACATTAGCTCCACGGCTGGTACATTTTCTTTTTCAGATTCCACATCTATGGGCTCTATCGTTTACTGTGTGACTTTTATCTTCTTTTTTCGTTTCGGAGCAGTTTTTTGAACCCTTCGAGTTCTCTCCTGTGCTTTTTTCTCTATTCGTTCTAACTTTCTTTTTCGTATTGCTTTCTGTTTTTCGTTCTTGATCTGCTCTTTATCTTCGTAATACTTTTATTCTATTACTACCTTTACTATTCAACTACCTTTTTTTCACCATCCACTCCTAGCGCTGGTTCTGGTCCCGGTTTCTTATCGGTATCTTAACTTCTCCATCTGGTCTGCGTCCACTGATTTTGTCCAATAATGTGGTCTTGGGAATAACATATTCTTTGCATATTTGTCTTATCGATTTTTTCTTCTCACGAATGTCACTTAATGCTTTCTTTATTTAGAGAACTCTTAGAACTTTTAGTTATAATAAAAAAAAACGTAATAAATTGTTGTACAAATAAGTTAAAAAAATATATTTATGTTATTATTTGTATTTAATGAATAGCTTAAAAAATGGACGCAATTTGGTACAATACTATTTCCCTGTAGGTATAGTTTGCGTCCACATGTGCTGAACGATATTTGTATCTTTTTCTAAAATCATAATAATGTGGACGCAAATTGCTCATTACGATTGCATGATATTAGTACATAAATAAAAAATAAAAACAAATTCCCTTTCATAGTTTAATCACATAAAAATAAACACTAACTAAATCATAAATAGACGAGTTCGCGTCCATTGTGGTCGCAAAGTGCAAGTGTTATAAATTCGGTGTAGTAATTCGCGTCCACCTTATTTTAACTGTTAACTTTAAAAAAAACAACCAATTACATAATTAATATTACTCATTTTTTCATGCTTTATGTCTAGAAACAGCTGTGTATTCTAAAATACGCATAAAACAATAAAATACTTACCGTCGAACGCGCCCCTGCACACTATTTTTTTTTTAAACATTCCGCGCGTCCGCGCTTCTTTGTAGAAGAACTGAGATTAACTATTTTTTCTACACATGATTGATTGGGCACACAGAACTTTTGTCTATGTGTGTGTGCCTCTTATACGATGAGGTATTGGCGGTAACGACTTTTCGGTGATTTAGTGTGTGCATATAGGTACCTATTTTCGAGAATTTTTATAGGGAGGTCCGAAAAATGGACGCGAATAGGGTGATGGACGCGAACTGGCGAAATGACCCTATTTCTAGACGCTAAAACTATACCTAACTCTTAATTTACTGATTTCCTGGAGGAAAAACTTTCCGATAAATGTTCGCTGTGTTTCTTTGTGTATGTATCTATACAGTTTTTTGCTGATCATTATAACTTTTTTATATTTAACACTTTGATGTAACTTTGGGTATGTGATTCGTGACGAAACATAAACAACTAACACACGCTGAACGTAAAATAAACACAATATTGATTTGAAATGGAAGTACCTACTTGTGAGTCTTTCCCTTAAAACTTTTGGATAAACCATAACAGTCTAAAAAAGTAACAAATACTATTTTCATTCATTTGATAGGGTATACCGAACAAAAGTAATTGAATTTGGAGGGTAGTTTGCTACTCTTTGAGAGTACTTTACAAATCGTTGACATTTTGAAGTATTCTAACGCGGTCCGCCATTTTGATTAAGATAGCGTGTCACGCCGCAGTACGTGGTCGTAAACGAAACAAGTTAAAGGGCCACCACAAAGGATAAAAGTCAAAGTCTAAAACAAATCATAGTATTTCACGGAATATCATTTAACGAGTGTAGCACAATGGAGCTAGCACCAAGTTCAAGTTCCAATTCAGGTGGTAGCGGAATATATGATGATTTGATAAAAAAACTGGACAAAATGTCAGCAGATTTTACTGCATTTTATAATGGCTACATGGAACGTTTTCCAGAGGATCCAAAGGAAGCTGAGCAGCAAAAGATTATCTGCCACTGCGAAAAAGACAGTCAGAGCTTTGTTAAAGTCTTTATACATGGAGCGAATCATAATATAGGAAAGAAAAATGCTCGAGCTGGCATCGGCATATACTGGGGCGAAGGAAGTCCCCTCAACGTTAGCCAGTGTGTGTCAGGCCCTCAGCTGACTAACAACACCAGCACGATCCGAGCTGCAACCGTTGCTATACAACAAGCTTTACATTATGGAATCAAGGAAATTGCGATCTATACGCACAAAATGTTTCTCACCAATGTAATCAGTCAATTGGAAGGTAACGTACAAGTTTCAGTTCCACATTATTCATGTAGGTACTATACTTTTTTAAGTCTGCCATGCATTAACTTCAAACCGCGTTTCATTCTAAGTACGCAAGTACGCCAGTGCTTCAATTTCCACAGCGTCATTGAATATAATATCATCATCATCATCATCTCAGCCGTAGGACGTCCACTGCTGAACATATGCCTCCCCCATGATTTTCCAAAAGGACCGGTTGGAAGCGGCCTGCATCCAACGTCGTCCTGCGACCTTTCTCAGGTCGTCTGTCCACCGTGTCGGTGGACGACCTACGCTGCGCTTGCCGGTACGTGGTCTCCACTCCAGAACCTTTCGGCCCCATCGGCCATCTGTTCTGCGTGCTATGTGCCCTGCCCACTGCCACTTCAACTGGCTAATCTTCTGAGCTATGTCGGTGACTTTCGTTCTTCTACGGATCTCCTCATTTCTGATTCGATCACGTAGAGAAACCCCGAGCATAGCCCTCTCCATAGCTCGTTGTGCGACTTTGAGCTTATCTATGAGGCCCATAGTAAGAGACCACGTTTCAGTGCCATAAGTCATCACTGGTAACACACATTGGTCGAAGACTCTTGTCTTGAGGCACTGAGGTATTTTTGACGAGAAGACTTCGCGAAGTTTCCGGAACGCTGCCCAGCCGAGTTGGATTCGACGATTGACCTCTTTCTCGAAGTTGGACCTGCCTAGTTTGACTGTCTGTCCCAGGTAGATATACTCGTCAACAACTTCGAGAACTGAGTTCCCAACTGATATTGGGGTAGGTACAACATGGGCATTAGACATAATTTTCGTCTTGTCCATGTTCATCTTAAGACCTACCCGTTGGGAAACTCGATGGAGGCCTTCGAGCATTGTACTGAGGTCTTCCATGGATTCTGCCATGACTACAATATCGTCGGCAAATCGAAGGTGAGTGATGTATTCGCCGTTAATATTGATGCCAAGTCCTTGCCATTCCAGAAGCTTGAAGGCGTCTTCCAATGTAGCGGTGAACAGTTTCGGAGATATAACGTCTCCCTGTCTCACGCCTCTTTGCAATGGAATTGCCTTCGAACTCTGCTCCTGTACTCGGACTGACATGTAGGCGTTTTTGTACAAACACTTCAGCACTTCAATATACCGATAGTCAATACGGCACCGCTGGAGAGACTCAAGCACTGCCCACGTCTCGATCGAATCAAAGGCTTTCTCATAGTCCACAAACGCTAGACAAAGAGGCAAGTTATACTCTTCGGTCTTCTGTATAACTTGCCGTAGCGTGTGGATGTGGTCTATGGTACTATAGCCTTTTCGGAAACCGGCTTGTTCCGGAGGCTGGAATTCATCAAACCTGCGACTGAGACGGTTCGTTATGACCTTCGAAAACAGCTTATAAACATGGCTCAAAAGCGAGATGGGTCTGTAATTTTTAAGTAAAGTGTTGTCACCTTTCTTGAAGAACAGCACCACCACGCTTTTGTTCCATGCTTCTGGCGTTGAACCTTCGAGTAAGACGGTATTAAAGAGCTTCTGAAGGACTTTAAGTACCGGTGTTCCACCCGCTTTCAGAAGCTCAGATGTGATACCGTCGTCACCAGGCGCCTTGTTGTTCTTAAGCTGTTTCAAGGCCATTCTAATCTCGTACAGGCTGATGTCCGGGATATCTTCGGTATAATGTCGGGTCAGCTTGGCTCTTGGGTCTTTGGCCGAGCTGCTAACAGGTTTAGCGACCGAGGTGTATAACTGTCCGTAGAAACTCTCGACCTCTCCTAACACTTCCGCTTTGGTCGACGCTACACTGCCGTCTCCTCTCTTCAGCTTCGTCAACTGGCTTTGCCCAATAGACATGTCTCTTGCAAACACTTTGGAGCCTTTTTTCCGCTCTATCGTCTCTTTAATACGGTTTGTATTAAAGATCCGAATGTCGTGTCGCAAGGACTTCCATATTCGTCTATTGAGCAGCCTATATGCTTCAGCATCATCCGAAGACTGCAGTTTCAATGAGCGTCGTTCAGCCATGAGGTTGAGGGTATCGTTGGAGAGTTTCTGTGGCCTATCTGTACAGTGGGGTTTAAAGTACTTGGAACCCACTGTATGGACAGTTTCTACTAACCTGTTATTGATCTCGTCCACTGAAGCGATGTTCTCAAGGCAATAATATAATATAATATAATATAATATAATATAATATAATATAATATAATATAATATAATATAATATAATATAATATAATATAATATAATATAATATAATATAATATAATATAATATAATATAATATAATATAATATAATATAATATAATATAATATAATATAATATAAAATTAATACACACATCATCCAAAAACAGGCAGCAATACACACAGTTACAATAATCAGCAAGGTGTTAGGCGACACAGTATTTGTTAGCGGAGGACCTTTAGCGGGGGAGCCATCCTTTCCCTGATGGTTTCGGGGCGGGAGCTCAGTAAGCCGAGCCACAAGCTCGAGTAGAGAAAATAAAAAAAAAAATAACATAATATTATTTATTGATTTGAAAGTTTGGATGGATGGATGTTTGTTGCTCTTTCACGCTTAAACAGCTAGGCCAATTTTGATGTAAGTTGGTATGAAGGTAGATGGGACCCTGGATTAACACACAGGATAATTTTCATCATCATCATCCATCATACGCGGTTAAAACGCGTAATATTCCTGGACACAGAATAAAGAAAATAACAAGATCTCCGCCTACATAAGATCGTAACGATGAGAGTTCTGTCAAAGTCTGTGTCAGTTTCTGATAGCTTAGTCACAAGCACGCTATCATTTTGACAGCTCGACACACTAGACCTGCTCGGCAACCGTCAAGGGTAGGTCAAAATTAACTTATGTAACACAAATACCGTCAAGGGTGATGAAATGTAATGACAGATTTTTTCCATGGTGATGAATTTTATATTTGTATGTACGTAGGTACATATAGGCAGGTATTTTATTATTAGTGGTTACTGGTAGATTTATAAAGTATTAAAATTTACTCATATAATACTATTATAGCAATTGCGTTTGACCATGTACATATTTTATGCAATTTTGCGGTATATAGATAGATATGGCCTTGAAGAAGATAATAAGCTGTACGAAGTACGAATTGTGCCCAGACGAAGTCGCGGGGACCAGCTAATGCACCCATAAATAAACATGAAAAATGGCCATAATATTCCATAATATGCTTTTTTAATATTCAGTTACAATGTTCAATTACAATGTTCCAGATTGGAAACAACAAGGGTGGAAGATGCCGTCCGGTGAGCCCGTGAAGAACAACAAAGACTTCAAGGAACAGCATAGCTTTCAAGGCAAATTAAACGTAAATTTGTATTATTTGAAGGTTAACCAACGGCTACATCCAAGTAAAATGGCTATACAGCTGGCGAATGCAGGTGCTGTAATGAACAAAGAAAATGTTTAATTAGTTACTTCTTATAAGGTATCCAACGCTAAGATAGCCCAGTGCTTAAGATAGCCCACACTCTATAAAACGAGCTTCCACTAACACAAAAATTATCAGATTCCATGGTAATCTCCGAACACACCCGTACACAAAATGGCAACTTAGAACAATAGACGTCCAAAAAATCGTGCCCATTATAATAATACTTCGACAAACTTTTTTCCATTTTGACTTTTAAAAGTGCAAATTCAGTTGTTTTTTTGAGTGGACTTTAACCCGTCCGCATCAGCGCAAAAAATAACAATAGATTTATGAATGAAACTTAACTCGAATGAGTCTTGCTGATTCGGACAGATTAAAGAACAATCTTTCTAGCATCGAGTTTCATGTAAGTTTAATTTATCTTATCATTGTATATTTTTGTTGTATTTACCTACATCTGTGAAATATCCCTATGATGGCCCACTCCATTGTTTCATGTTTAATAAAATGTTATTAGTAGCTACGTATTTTACATATAAGAAACAAAGGAACACACTATTGCTTTGTCATATATACAAGCTACATCGTGGATGTTATTAAATTCATTAATAACTTATTTTCGACATTTTATACAATTATGTAAAAACACGGGCCATCTTAGCGCAGGAGACCTTATTGTTTAAACATATATCACGTATTCATGTACTATTATTTTCCATATATATAAGGCTATAGTAGTCCATCGCACTGCTGGATATAGGACTCTTCTTTTAGGCACACAGGTTAGACACGAGCAGGCTTCCTGTATGCAGCGTCCTGTATTCAGTTATCACAAAATCGCAGTTTAGGTGAAACCACCTTAACTAAACTGCGCTTTTTCCGGTCCATATGTTCTCTAGAACATACTCGTATCTATACCTGTCTTTGCCCCCACTCACGTTATTAATCGTGCCTTACGATTAATAACTTGTGTACGAGTAATTCAGTTCATCGAGCTGCTTAAGAAAAATAGAGTGTCCACACTTGAAAGTTCTCGTCACGGTGCTGTGTGTGGACGAGCTCTTGGTGAAGCTCAAGTCTCATAAATAAATGAGTTTGCTGCGTGAAGCCCGCTCGCCTATATTATGTTATCTGTTTGGCTTTCTATCCTTAGCTGAGGAGGTTTATTTATATCGTTCCATTTTATCAGTATGAAGAACAACTTGTTTTTTTTATTTGTTTTTTGTTTAAAATAATCCATAAATAAGAAATATTCGCCTCGCGCAGGTACCTACTCTCGTTGCCCCTGCACGTGATTGTATCCCTACTATTCGTTGGAATTGAATTCGGTAGAATGAAACGAATGAGTTAGAATACCTAATGATGAGCTGATCGATCTTAAACTATATAGACATAAGTATTTGGTTTCGGAGTCCGAGAGATTGAATAGCATAAACTTCATTCATAATAGGTAAATGTAAGATAAATAATAGCAGCTGCCTAAATCCTAAGCAATAGGAACTAAGTATAGGTAAAGTAGATACGAGTATGCCAAGTAAACCAACCGGGTCGTAGATAACTTCGTCAATAATAATACTTAAGTGTCCTTGTCCTTGTCACAGGTTTAACTCCAAGAAGCTGATGACTTATATAAATTATAAACGTATATATTTAATATATATATATATATATAACATATTTGTTATTTATAAATGTTATTTTTTATAGTATTTTGAGTTACATAATTATATTTTTTTATTAGAATTAAGTTGTTTTGAGTTTTTTTTTTGGTTTTCTCTTTTTTTCAACGCAGTGATTATTGCAGATTATATATCATATAATTGTGTGAGTGCTGGTTTCTTTCTCGCCACTCAGCACTGATACAACTTGTTGCCTACTTAGATAGTTTGTCCTCGCGTACCTTATTGTATACAATAAGTGTCTACTTTATGGAATAACGTTCCAAGTTAGTGATGTTCATGAACACATTGCAATGTAAACTAGTAAATAAACACAACCATGTTATGGAACTCTTACTTGCTTATTCCTTGATATTAACGGTTTTGTAAGTGAACCAATAACGTGAAATAATTGTTTTGAAGTAGTTACATTACATTTTGGGAAGTATGTTGTATTGCGTTCAGTTAAACACACGTTTTGATGTTTTGTAGTTAAAATAGGGCACAGTTTAACATGTTTATAGTTTAACTCTAACGCTATTACATTACATTATAATTAAATAATAAGCTTTTGTTGAATAAACATTCATTTTTGTACTATGGAAATTGCATTTTATTTCGAACCCTAATAAACGCGTCATGGGTTGTTCCACCAAACTTTGCGTTGACGTTTATGATTCTGCAATCACTGTGCATACCTGAAACTATTTTTTTGAGATTAATTGAATTGTTAGAATCATTAAATCAGAAATTTCGGCCCTATTCCTACTTACCATTTATACATTCAATGAATGACAAGTACAATTTGAAAAGTTTAATAACGATTTCCATTCTATTCAGTTATTGGAGTGTATCTCAAAAACTACTGGACCGAATTTGATAAAATTTGAATGGGACCACACGGGAAGCACGCAGCTTTGAAACAAATCCATCCATCAATGCACCCAATCACACCAGGGGGTGAAATTTTAATTTATTCAAACTATTGTTTCCATAAATACCGTACTACTCTTGGGAGGCATTAGGCATGTCACTTCTTGTAACAAAAATACTTACTTATTCTTTACTAGCTGCTCTCCGCGGTTTCACCCGCGTGTAAATGGATGATGATGATGATGATGAATCTTATTTAGCCTATGTTACTCATGGTGAATGTAGCTTACCAATGGTGAAAGAATTTTTTGAAATCGGTCCAGTAGTTTTTGAGCCAATTCGTTACAAACACACATACAAATCTTTCCTGTTTATAATATTATATGTAGTATAGATGGAATCTCTTTGAGCTCGACTTGTTGGATATTTTATAACGGAGTTCTCATTGATGGAGTTAGTAAAGCATCAGTCACTTCCGATATGAGTTGGCCGACTGATGTTTGTCCAAAATATTGGCCGATTCCAACGAGTCTTTGGTATGACCGAGTGGCGTAAAAAGAGTGTGTACATAGGACCTATAATAACAATATTAACTTCGTACTTACATTATTTTTCTACCGACTTCCAAAATGGAGGAGGTACTCAATTATACTTTTTTATGTTTGTTACCTCATAACTTTAGACTGGGTGAACCGATTCTCAAAATTATTTTTTTGTTTGAAAGCTGGTGATTACCGTGTGGTCCCATTTATATATCATCAAATTAGATCCAGTACTTTTGAGTAACAATACAATGACTAAATAGAATGGATGTCGGTATACATTTTTTCAAATTGTACTTGTAGTTACATATTATTATGTAATAATAAAATTAACTACAAATCTACCTGAGTTGAACACTCTTTTCTGCATTTTAGGCTTGTTTTGTCAGAGAGCTCTGTGCATAAGAATAGAAATGCTTCTTTTCGTGAAGCGATACCTCTTCTTGAATTCGGTGTCGGAGAAAACCCAAGGATTCTCTGAATGTCTCCGCAGAGCCCGTTGTCTAATTTCTCTGAAAGTAAGAAAATACCGTAAGTAGGTAAATATTTACAACGTTTCTTAGTAATAAAAAAGGAGATATTTCTGTTTCATCAAGATTTTTCAGTAGGTTACCTAGTTTCTCTTCTTTCTTCCTCTTCGTCAATTAGCCTCGAGGCAATGCAATAAAACGATGCACTTCTTTCCATTATTGCTTGTTGTGTTATAGGTACCTATAAACACAAAGTTTATTATATAACCTTAAAATTCAGCTAATATCAACATCACACAAATGCTTCCTTCACAAATATTATCTTCGGTATTGAAAATAAATAAATATTTATTACTTATTATGTGTAGGAAAAGAAAAAAGCATTAAAATTTAAATTTATCTCAATTATTCAATACCTTACGAGAGTCTTTCACTGAAGAATTCTAAGTGAACAAACATTCGTAAGTTTTCGACACACTGACGCTAGCCAGCCGTCGCCGTCGAGTTTACGTCAAAACAAAGTTCGTGCTCGCTGTTTACATTCAAATGTGTGACGTTACGATACGCATACAACTCGATGGCAACACGATAACAAGCAAAACCATTCGTGCTGCCAAATTTAGTTCATTTTACGCACTGTAGGGGCGCTGCTTTAATCTCATACAAAGTGCATGCGATAACTTCTACTGCCATTTTAAGCGTCATGTATCTAAACATACTATAGTAAAAATGTAACGGATCGCTGTCTGCTCTTTTATAAACGAAAATACAATTCAAAAAAGTTTGTTGAATTTTTGTCTGTTTCTCTGTTTATCTGTTTGTCTGTGCGTTTGTGCACGCTAATATCAGGAACGGCTTATCCGATTTAGATGTGGTTTTCACTTATTTAAGGTGGTAGGCTTTACTTAACTTAATGTTATGTATATAATGTATGTTTCATGTCAATTGGTTTATAAATAAAACATTGAAATGTAAAGAATAGCTCTCTTGCCAATAGGTACATGAAGACCAAGCGAGCGAAGCCACTGGGGGGTCAGCTAGTTTATTTAGTTTACCTTGAAGGAGATATAAATATGTAAGTTTGTTTTGTTTTTAACGTTTAGCACGGGAGGAGGTCGTGCGCAAGCCGCGGGAGAGAGCGGCATGTCTACCACTCGCACCGCAATATTCTCGGACTCCTACAAACCAACACCAACCACTTATGTTGTTGTCTGAGTGTACGAGACACATCATGTCTGTCACTACTTACCTTCAATTGATTCCATATGCACGTATCCACGTTTACGTGTTGAGGTAAAGAAAATGTTTTCGTATATATAAAGTTATTATTTATATTACCTATTTTATTTTTAAGGCACATTCTACTTATTTATCATATGGATGTGACCATAACAGATTGGTTTCTTTATACGAGCTGATACGAGCTCACCTTAAGGCATACCCATTATTTAAAGGTTCAATGTTTCGAACATCGTCACAAATATTTTTCAAAATTGCAAGACGTGCCCGTCTTCATCGTCGGTATAATCTACATAAATAGATATAAATAATAACTATGAGCATACTGTGCCGGTCCAGGAGTCGATGACTGCTTTCGTAACCAGTTGTGAAGTTAAACGCCAAACCTGTTATAACTATCTATCAAAATATATATTTATATATATATATTTATCAAATTAAGAATACTATTGTACACTTATACTCCTGGTCCAGTCCCTGTGCCTGGCAAGGCATGGACACACACATTATAGCACAACACAATACGTAATAGTAGTTGTTACTGTTTTTACTATTTTATATTCTTTTACATTGTTGTTACTTGTGGAGGCTTGTAAATGGCTTTTCATTGTTAATTACCATGTACCATTGTAATTATAGCTGTAAGCTCCCCAAAGAAAATAAAATAAAAAACGTACGGCAAATTATTTTGATACCATTAAAATTATGGCCATAAACCATTTTAATTAATAAAATAGAAAAACCTTAAAAATTATCTAAACAAGACTTCAAAATGTGGATATTAAAGTTAGTATGGATAAAGCTTTTCGATCAAATATAAAAAATGGGCTATATTTATGTTTATTTTGAAGTATGCTAGTAGTGGAATTAACTGTTGGGTGTTCCTGAAGGTGCATGAGTGTATTGTAGTGAATCATGAAACGTTGTTTCAGTGATTGCCCCGTCCATAACCTAATAAAGTTTTAGTAATGGCATCCATCCATCTAAACTTTCACATTTACAATATTGTAGGATATATAAATGAACCCCTACTTCTCCTGGTTACGCTGCAAATTGGCTAAACCGATTTCATTTATCTTTTTTTAAATGTTATCTAATAGTTCGTGGAAGTGTCTTGTCTAAGGCCTAACCTACTCCGCGAACGAAGTCGCGGGCAGTCGCTAGTATGTCATTTTTTATTTATTATCTTATTTCTTAAAGGGGGTTTTGTGATATAATTACTATGTCACCCCCATAAGCTCACAATCATCTCATTACTATCTAGTATAATATATTATATACATAAATATACCTACAACTCGAGGAATAACAAATGACAATACCACGAGGCCAATCTTAAAGGTATTAAATACGTTAAAAACACAAATATATAATGCAGTTACTTAGAATTAAATCACAACCTAAACCACTGAAGAAAGGATAGAAGGTTGCACTGGGTGCAAAGTAAATCAATAGATAGATGGTTGCACTGGGTGCAAAGTAAATCAATAGATAGATGGTTGCACTGGGTGCAAAGTAAATCAATAGATAGATGGTTGCACTGGGTGCAAAGTAAATCAATAGATAGATGGTTGCACTGGGTGCAAAGTAAATCAATATATAGATGGTTGCACTGGGTGCAAAGTAAATCAATAGATAGATGGTTGCACTGGGTGCAAAGTAAATCAATATATAGATGGTTGCACTGGGTGCAAAGTAAATCAATAGATAGATGGTTGCACTGGGTGCAAAGTAAATCAATAGATAGATGGTTGCACTGGGTGCAAAGTAAATCAATAGATAGATGGTTGCACTGGGTGCAAAGTAAATCAATAGATAGATGGTTGCACTGGGTGCAAAGTAAATCAATATATAGATGGTTGCACTGGGTGCAAAGTAAATCAATAGATAGATGGTTGCACTGGGTGCAAAGTAAATCAATATACAGATGGTTGCACTGGGTGCAAAGTAAATCAATAGATAGATGGTTGCACTGGGTGCAAAGTAAATCAATAGATAGATGGTTGCACTGGGTGCAAAGTAAATCATTAAGCTATACCTACTTAGTGCCTTTACGATATTAACCTAAATAATTATTAATCTTGAAATATACTGAATATTCTCTTGTGCTAGGTATTATTGCGTATCCCAATTATTTTTCAATTTTTTCGAAAGTAAAGTCTTGTTCCTGCTAATATAAAAGAGCCGGAAACCTGCAAACCATTTTTACTAATTAGGTACAAGACTTTGACATTGATATAATATTCGAAGTAGCCACCTTTATTAGAAATTACCCACATTTTTTAATTAAATATACTGATCAACCTCGGCGGTATGCAACAATCATCTCAACTAGATCTTAATATAAGTTTGTACAACCGATATCAAATTTAAAAATGCACAGCTTCAACCCGAAGGTTTAGTCAATAAAGATATTTAATAAAATACCAAACGACTTAAAGGCTGAAATAGAAAGATAAGGGGTATTACAAAGCCTTTAAAAGACTTACTACTATACGCTACTATAACTTGGATGAATTATGAACGATTCGTAAAGGTAAATAATAATTAATTTTGAGTAACTTGAATGGATAGGCTCATCGCCTACTGTACCTAATACCTATTGCTAATTGCTATACCCAAATAGGGCCATATGTTTCCTACCATAACTTTGACACCTATAAAATGTATTATGATTGCAATGGTTAATTGAGTGTGAGTATGAAATTAAAAACCAAATTATAATATTATTTTATAAAATCTCATTCAGTAATATTCTAATTATGAAATGAAATTATGACTTTTATTGGCTTTTAATTAAAAATTAAATTAAAGCATTATTCTCCTAACAAAACAATGCTTTAAAACAATTTTGTAATTATTAAAGTACAATGTGGCCCGACCAAGGAGGTTTCAATTCAATGTACACATTATCTATGGTGAGCGCGCTGCGCGCGCAACGCGCTGGTTCCGAGCCAATAGACCAATAACAGACTTTTTCCACTGATATTGGCAAAATTGTGGTTACGCCGCACAAGCCATACATAATAAACAAGAAGAAGAAGAAGACTTTTTGCATTTAACATTATTTTTGGCGCTATTTCGTACATACGAATTTGAGTAATATTTTGTTGGATAAAACTTTAGTAGCAAAAATGTCATGAGATTAAACAAAGTAGTGTATGCAACTGCATATAATTAGGTATTAAAACATGAGTGCAGTTTTTTGAAACGAGCCGCAGTCGACTTTCAAAATAAGATTAGACGAGTGCTTACATTCTTGCTTAAACTCTATTATCATGTAACTCTTCTTGGTAATAAAATTATTTGTATTTGTATTTGTATTTATTATATGACAGTTGCATAAACTACTATTGTAGCATTATTATTGCATAAAATGTGTGGATGAATCGTTGAGCTCCCTTCAGGACCACAGAGGCATTTAACATATGAGGTACTTATAGTATATGAGGAGTTTATTACGTTAGTTCCATATAGTTTAAAACATAATACAACATATCATTATGAGCATCGTTACCGACCTACATCATTCTGGACAGCCGCCAGATCTCGAGATCTCCATTTCTCGTCCTCAAGGTGACTCCTCAACTACCATCACAACTGCTATTAGCATACACCCAATTATAAGCCATAACCTATGCATGTAAAGAGTATATTTAAACGTTGCATAGTTGTGATGTCGGTCGTTACGATCTTCCACTTGCTTTTTACTCTTATATTGAAAGTATTGGTTGAGGATTTACAATAACAATGAGTCAAATGTTGTAATTACTTATATATATTTACAACACTGACTAAGACATGCATTCATTCTATTTTGTTTATTTATAACTAGCTGATGCCTTATTATTTCTCCGAGGGCATATCTTTCTTTATACCAAAATCCAAAAATATGTACTTGGTCAAACGCAATTGCTGTAATTGTATTGTTTGAGTACATTTAAATACTAAGTATATCAATCAATAAATAATAATAATAATATAAAATTATTCGCCATGAAAAAATCTGTCATTACATTTCATCACACTTGGCGGTATTTGTGTCACATTTCATCACCCTTTACGGTCGCCGAACACGTCTAGTAAGTCGAGCTGTCAAATTTACTTGGCTTTTGACTAAGCTATCAGCAACTGACGCAAACTTTGACAGAACTGTCATTATTACGATCTTGACGTAGGCGGAGATCTTATTATTTTGTCTATGCTGTGCCCAAGCATATTACGATTTTTAACCCGCTTGGTGATAGATGATGATGATGAAAAGTATCCTATGTGTTAAACCAATGCCTCATCTACCTCCATACCGAATTTCATCAAAATTGCCCCAGCCGTTTGTGCGTTAATAAGTAACACAGATCCACACATCCTTACATATATACATACATACTCACAAACTTTCGCGTTTATAATACTCGTATTATATATAAGCAGGAAGTAGGATAGTAGGATAGTAGGAAGAAGGAAGTAGTATTCGTAACTATACTATTTAATTTACGATCCTATACTTTGCAGGTACAAATAAGTTCACTATAATTGTCAAATGAACAATAATAATTTTACTAGAGATATAAGAAACTGAAGAAGAGGGCCGTGGGGTACCGGCTTAGAATAGTACCCCCCAACTCTACCCGTGGGTGCGTAGAAATCTGCTAAGGGATAACAATCGGAAGGTGGGCAGCAGCACCTTCCCAGTATTAAAACTGAGGCTGAGTCCCGATGGTTCCACGAGAAATGAGATTGACTTCATTATGACCACCAAAAGGCAAATATTCACTGATGTCTCCGTGATCAACAGGGTTGAACCCGTTAGTGATCACCGAATGGTAAGAGGCACGGTGAATATTAATGTCAAACTGGAGAGGTCTCGTCTGATGAAGTCTACGCTCCGACCCACTCGTGCCCGTGTTCAAGACCCCGAGAGCTTTCAACTTGAGCTATCCAACCGCTTCGATTGCCTTGAGAACATCGCTTCAGTGGACGAGATCAATAACAGGTTAGTAGAAACTGTCCATACAGTGGGTTCCAAATACTTTAAACCCCACCGTACAGATAGGCCACAGAAACTCTCCAACGATACCCTCAACCTCATGGCTAAACGACGCTCACTGAAACTGCAGTCTTCGGATGATGCTGAAGCATCTAGGCTGCTCAATAGACGAATATGGAAGTCCTTGCGACACGACATCCGGATCTTTAATACAAACCGTATTAAAGAGACGATAGAGCGGAAAAAAGGATCCAAAGTGTTTGCAAGAGACATGTCTATTGGGCAAAGCCAGTTGACGAAGCTGAAGAGAGAAGACGGCAGTGTAGCGTCGACCAAAGCAGAAGTATTAGGAGAGGTAGAGAGTTTCTACGGACAGCTATACACCTCGGTCGCTAAACCTGTTAGCAGCTCGGTCAAAGACCCAAGAGCAAAGCTGACCCGACATTATATCGAAGATATCCTGGACATCAGCCTGTACGAGATTAGAATGGCCTTGAAACAGCTTAAGAACAACAAGGCGCCTGGTGACGACGGTATCACATCTGAGCTTCTGAAAGTGGGTGGAACACCGGTACTTAAAGTCCTTCAGAAGCTCTTTAATACCGTCTTACTCGAAGGTTCAACGCCAGAAGCATGGAACAAAAGCGTGGTGGTGCTGTTCTTCAAGAAAGGTGACAACACTTTACTTAAACAGACCCATCTCGCTTTTGAGCCATGTTTATAAGGTGTTTTCGAAGGTCATAACGAATCAGTCTCAGTCGCAGGTTTGATGAATTCCAGCCTCCGGAACAAGCCGGTTTCCGAAAAGGTTATAGTATTATAGACCACATCCACACGCTACGGCAAGTTATACAGAAGACCGAAGAGTATAACTTGCCTCTTTGTTTAGCGTTTGTGGACTATGAGAAAGCCTTTGATTCGATCGAGACGTGGGCAGTGCTTGAGTCTCTCCAGCGGTGCCGTATTTACTATCGGTATATAGGAATGCTGAGGTCTTTGTACAAAAACGCCTACATGTCAGTCCGAGTACAGGAGCAGAGTTCGAAGGCAATTCCATTGCAAAGAGGCGTGAGACAGGGAGACGTTATATCTCCGAAACTGTTCACCGCTACATTGGAAGACGCCTTCAAGCTTCTGGAATGGCAAGGACTTGGCATCAATATTAACGGCGAATACATCACTCACCTTCGATTTGCCGACGATATTGTAGTCATGGCAGAATCCATGGAAGACCTCAGTAAAATGCTCAAAGGCCTCCATCGAGTTTCCCAACGGGTAGGCCTTAAGATGAACGTGGACAAGACGAAAATTATGTCTAATACCCATGTTGTGCCTACCCCAATATCAGTTGGGAACTCAGTTCTCGAAGTTGTTGACGAGTACATCTACCTGGGACTGACAGTCAAACTAGGCAAGTCCAACTTCGAGAAAGAGATCAATCATCGAATCCAACTCGGCTGGGCAGCGTTCCGGAAACTTCGCGAAAGAGATCAATCATCGAATCCAACTCGGCTGGGCAACGTTCCGGAAACTTCGCGAAGTCTTCTCGTCAAAAATACCTCAGTGCCTCAAGACAAGAGTCTTCGACCAATGTGTGTTACCAGTGATGACTTATGGCACTGAAACGTGGTCTCTTACTATGGGCCTCATTGATAAGCTCAAAGTCGCACAGCGAGCTATGGAGAGGGCTATGCTCGGGGTTTCTCTACGTGATCGAATCAGAAATGAGGAGATCCGTAGAAGAACGAAAGTCACCGACATAGCTCACAAGATTAGCCAGTTGAAGTGGCAGTGGGCAGGGCACATAGCACGCAGAACAGATGGCCGATGGGGCCAAAAGGTTCTGGAATGGAGACCACGGACCGGCAAGCGCAGCGTAGGTCGTCCACTGACACGGTGGACAGACGACCTGATGAAGGTCGCAGGACGACGTTGGATGCAGGCCGCTTATAACCGTTCCTTTTGGAAAATCATGGGGGAGGCCTATGTTCAGCAGTGGACGTCCTACGGCTGAGATGATGATGATGATGATAAGAAAATAAATTACTTGATTTCTTGGAGATGTAGAAATGATGGATGAAATAAGATGTCATATACTTGCGTGAAGGGGACAGTTGAATATACACGTATTCTGACCATGTAAGAGAAGTTCTTCCCATAAATCCTATCATCCTATAGTGACTTATCGGTTAGCAAAGTGTCAAGGGAGCGTTAAAACAACGTGTAATAATCTCAAGTATAAAACATTTGTACGAAGATAAAAGCCAATAATTGGCTAGACTCCAAAGTCTCGAACACAGATGCAAAGTTGCCAGCTTATCGGAGTTTCACAGGCTTCTTTCTCGTCGGAGAATGTGCGACCGATCTCCTCAACCTTATTCCCCCATCTCTTATTTTCCAACGGATAACAAAACACATAGGAATACGGTATCCGTACATGGTTGATATTTCGAGGATATGCACGAAGCGCTTTAAATCTAGCTTCATAATACGCGAAACATATAACAACGGGAAACACATACCAGCGTAGCTGGTATGTGTTTCCCGTTAGATATATTCTGGGAGTCTTCAAAACAGAGTGAATCTTGGTATCTCCCAGGCATGCATGTACCGTCGTCGACCGCGTCATCACTTTTGATCAGGCGAGACTGTGGTCAAACACTCAAGCAGCGAGGATCCCATACAGTGGAACAGTAATAATTAATAAAACCACTAACATACATTATTTAAGAATATCCGCTCAAATATTTAGGTATTTTTGTGACGAAAATTTGATTATAATAGATAGATTTAAGACGCGGTCCAACCCCAATTTTAAAATAATTTACGATGCTTTACGTAAGGTTGAAAATCGCTTGTTAGATTGGACGATGTAATGCGAAAATGCGTTAATTTTGTACGTTTTCTTTATATTTTTCGATATATACTAACAGAATCGAAAAAACGTAAACAATAAAGCATCTGACAATTACATTTCTATGGTATAGGACATGTGTGTCGTTCATGTTAAAAATAAAAAAAATATAAAAACAAGTAAACGTTTAGAAATACAAAAACATGATAAGTAGTTAATATAAATATAATATAGATATTAATTATTATCCAACAAAATTTTTTTAAATCGGTTTACTATTGACCAAATTTAGACATATAATGATTATTTTTTTCAAAGAGCGATGAATCAATTTCGGTTTAATTTAAACCTCTGATCTACCAAACAATAAAAGAATCATCAAAATGGAAATAATTGACGTAATGATCTCGTGCCATACATACAAAAAAACATACAGTCGAATCGAGAACCTCTTGCTTCATTGAAGTCGGTTAAAATATGTTTCATACACAGATATCCGGCACGGTCAAGTCATAGGCCAGTTATATAACTACAAATAACCGAATGCCCTTTACTTGTGCTGGGAGACCTTTTTCATTTCGGTGACTGTTCATAATTGTTTCCATCTCAAGGGGATTGTGGGGCTCAGTATTTGATATTACTTCAATTGCCATCTCTAAGTACGTGTGCACCGAATAGAAATTTATTCGTTTCAAGATTAAAAGTTTAATGACGAAGAAATACTCACTTACCTATTATATTACCTTGGTGTACCTACATTGCTTACCTATTATTTAGTATATTACCTTGGTGTACATAGCTTACCTACCTATTATTTAGTATATTACCTTGGTGTACATAGCTTACCTACCTATTATTTAGTATATTACCTTGGCGTGCATAGCTTACCTACCTATTATTTAGTATATTACCTTGGTGTACATAGCTTACCTAACTATTATTTAGTATATTACCTTGGCGTACATTGCTTTATTTTTGTTACATCTCGGCTTCATGACATCTAGGGAGATTAGAAACGGATTTAACTCTAACAAAAATTTCGTAATCTATTAAACAAATGAGCGTGAGCATTAAGAATTATAACATCCTGGAACATAATTCGAACCCGCGTCTCTATTTATCCGTGTCAGACGCCATTAATCTCTCTTGTTGATTTTGAATTATAATTGGCGTACATTTACACTCATTGATTTTAAAATTTGGTTTTGCTTAAACGTGCCAAATCCTCTCCTTATAATATAGGTATACAAACAATCTAGTTGGAGGATGAAATAAAAAAAATTGACTAAATGGATTACAATTAAATCTATAGATAAAAAAAATTACCCGTATTTCTCCTGGTCACGCTATAACTTTTAAAAGGATCGAATAATCTCGCTTATTCTATTTTGTTGTGTTAATTATTGTCAATAGAAGGTTCCTACGAGTATGTAAGAAAAACCAAGAAAAGATGGGAGGTTACGGTGAGACCGAAGGCTGAGCCAGCTACGCGAACGAAGTCGCGGGCAGTCGCTAGTAATATATAAAATAGGTCGATCAGTTTTTACTTGAACCAAACCATAAAAAAGCAAAGATCTATTTTACTACTTGGGCTAACTTCAATCAATCAAAGTTTTATTGTTGTAGAATATGTTACAATTATAAATGTGAAAGCCACTGGTTCCCGAACTAGTGGGTACTGTGTTTCAGTAACCAGTGTCTTCTCCCAATATTTAGTGCAGCTTACATGTCTACAATATATATATACTCGTATTAAATACTTTAAAGATTAAATATGCCTTAACCAAACTTAACAAATTGTCTACCATACGGACTTAAATAAAAGTGCAAGAGTGTACTTGTTTGTGTGTGTGTGTAGGTGTATTTGTGTGTGTGTTTGTGTGTGAATATGTGTGTGGGGTATTGTATGTGGAGGTGTGTGCTAAATGTATGTTGCAGGGGTCTGTCTGTTTGTTGATGTGTGTGTCGAGGGTTAATAACTACAGTGTTTTATTTCATTCATCATACACACTAGGTGTCTACCATGCACTCGACATCCTCATATTTTTCACTTCATTCATAGTATTTCATCGAAAAAGTAGGTAATAAAATGTTATCTAATACTCGAACGTTAAATGTGCATTGGCTAACCAGTTTGAAATAATCATATCTCCGTTAGTACTCGTTTGTTAGACATCTGGCACCGGAAAGGTGCGAGTTGGACTCGCGTACTGAGGGTTTCGAATATAAGAAAGCATCTAACATTGTTGCTGTAACTAAACTAAACGACAAACTATGTAGGTTAGAGGACAAACTTAACTTTGCCGTTCGATTCCTAGACATGGTTATTGCACCAACCGCGAATAATAGCATAGTAAATTTTTTTTTGGACCCCGTAGTGCCCTGTTTGATTTGATTCTCTTGTGAGATCGAATATGCGACATAAACGGTCATATCTTTTGCTCGCGTTGGCTTACAAGTTTGATTTTTACTGCCTTTAATTCAAAATCAATATGTTGCATCATATATGTACCAAAGATATTATATATTTCCGTTACTAACCATGAAAGGGTATGGCAATAAGTTGGAGCGGACTAATATGTCTTAGTACCTGGTCAGATCTGGTGGTAGTCAGTAGGACCTGGGGGCCTACTCCCACCTTTTACGAAACTATCATAAATCAGGAGCGTTTTGTATTAAGCTTAAAATAATCATACTTATTATCGTACTCCCACCGAAACAAAATGGTCGAACATATTTACGGCGTGTTCCTTTTTTAGCCGATATCTTGTTCCAGTATCAACACCTATGATGCCCAACCCGAATAGAACACTAACGCAGTTGCAAAGTACGCGAATTAAGTGCACTGTTTGATAATACGTCATCAAAACGTCTATCGTAATCCATTATTATTTTAAACTTGCTATATCATGTGCACCAACGCTGTTACCCCATAGAATAACGGAGTTCTTGAAGTAGTTAACGAATATGATGTCTACCTAGTTTAACTAGGCAGATCTAACGTCGAGAAAGAGCTTAATCATCGAATCCAACTCGAATCCAGTTCCGGCAATTTCGCGTATTCTTCTTGTCGAGAATACCCCAGCGCCTCAAGCAAAAGTCTTCGACCAATGTGTGTTGCCAGTGATGACTTTGGCACTGAAACGTAGTCTCCTCATTAGTAAGCTCAAAGTCGCTCAACGAGCTATGGATAGGAACAATGTTTGAGGTCTCTCTAAGTGATCGAATCAGAAATGAGAATATCAGGCACGACAGGCAGGTCAGCCTTGATGTACTGCTTCTACTTCTTCTTCCGTCCCTTTGGGAATATATGAGGGAGGTATATGTACAGCAGTGGACATCCTACGTCTGAGATCATGAAGCCCATCACACACGATGAAGATACTATAAAATATATATTATCTTAGAGCAGATTCGGACATATCGCTCACCATATAATTCAATGAGCAACCACACACGGTGAATATACTATAATATTTTACCTTAGAGTAGCTTAAGATGCTACCGATATTCGAAAGGTATGTTAAGGCGCTTTCCAATCCTAACTTTAAAACAATTTACGATCGTTACATAAGGTCGCGTATTGCTTATCAGTTCGGACGATCTAATGCGAAGATACAATTGAATACGTGATAATACTTTTTATATTTATTGCGTACAATTTTTTTTAGTTTACAAGGTTGTCTTATTAAAACTTTTAAACATTTTCTATGGGCTCCATATCTTTTTCTAAGTACTTTGTAGGTACTACGTATAGATCAATCAAACTAGGTAACTACTAAATCGATGTTAGCATTCTAGATGTAATTAGGCTACGTAATATTATTAGACTAGCTGCCTTCGCGCCATCGTTCGCGTGGTCCTTTAATTATTGCTTTCAGTATAAACCCCATTAAAATTGGTCCAGCCTTTTCAGAAATGACCCGGATTATAGAGACAGATAGACAAAATTTAAAAAACTTGCAGGTATCGTGCCAATAACCACATGAATGTACGAAAAAGCTGCTTTTTTTCGATATTACAAACAGACATTTCAATATTATTTACAGTACGTATAAAACAAAATCTTTAAACCGCCAGCTTTGTAATAGTGTGCTGTATCATCTGAGGAACTGTCCAACAGGTCTAGCAACAAACTACGCTTCATCGCAACATCAAGAATATGAACACTCTGTGTATTACAGTGTGAACGATCGAGACGTGCGGCTCCCGAGACGGATTCCGATAGAATGTACGCTTGCTATATATTATATTATAGTATCTGCGCCGTGTAGCTTATACATTCGACGTTATAGTATATATTATCTTAGTCGTGTGTGAAGGGCTTAATGTCATTAAAAATTTCATGGGTGAGATTCACATTCACATACATACTGATTTAAAATATCGTTTAAGAAATGTAATTTAATATGACTTGCCTAGTATAACGAACACTGTTATAAGGTCAATAAATAATTCTAATTCTAATTCTAATTCTAATGATAACCGTTGGACTAATGATCTCCAGCACATTGAGTGTACAGTCAACTGCTTATCCTTTGTTATCTCCGAGTAATCATCGCCTCAAAGTTATTAGCCTCAGTTTATAGGCTGACAGACATATCGACAAAATTACTACATACCTAGATACGTTTGGACCCAGTACCACACACAACACAGTAGACAGAGTACCATTTCAGGGGTACATAACTATAAACACGCATTCATATTATTTATTCACTTATTTAGGCACACAATAGAATAATAGAAAAATTTACAATAAATTTACATATATAAAATTACTAAATGTTTGTCTGAACAATAATAATAGGTCCCTAAAATATTCAATATAAAAACGAACTGAAAACACCCGTATTTAACTGTAAAATCTATTGGCTTATCAACCATCGTAAATGTATGTAGAGTTTTGTAAAGGAGCCAAAATAATGTTATTACCGCCCAAAGAACTGGTTATTTTCGGATATGACAAAATAATTGTTTAGATGGCGATCAACCGCGTTACAAAAAGAGGTTTGAATCATTGAAGCATCACTTTTCTGAGAATAGACGCAGCTGCAAGTAGGTGCTCTAGTCAGTGATTTATATATAGGGCAAGATCTCATACAAATAGCAGATCATATCATATATTATTGTTAGAGGACGTTCGCTTGGACTTATCACCAGAATGATGGGCAATGTCACGAAGGAGAGGAATTGATTTCAAATGTAAGTAGACGAGTATTCACTCAGGCAAGTAAGGTTTATTCAGCAATGAAAAAATAAGTAATGCAATTCAATAATTATGTAAAGTTGCATACCCTGAAAACTTACTTAGTTTGTATAATATTATTTTTTTAACTATAGGTAAATGGAACGGACTTTAATACTAAAAAGTGTAAAATAACTATTGAATTCGGTACAATGCGCACAGTATTGTGATAATAGGTACTTTTGAACTATCCTGGTACTGACTGCATAAAGTTATTTCACACTTTTTAGTGTTGAAGTCGGTTCCATTATGTCGTATTTTTTTTTGGTTTAGACTTCTTTTTTGGTATTCTATTTTTACACCCTTTTTAGTGACCCTTGCTACATACGGGATTGATTGTCATTCACCGTCAATTACGATATAGTTACTTATCTTTATCTTTTGATATCTTACGATGAAAACCTTTTCTATATTGGATTGTAACTTAAAACAGTAGGCCTACCATAAGCCCCTTGTAGCAGGACAGTTAAGCGTTTTATTGAGCTGTCCTGCAAATTCGTACTATGGCGGACTCTAACAGGCCAGCCAACTATTGCCCACGTGACCTAGCCGGCCAACAAAGGGCGGCCTGCAATTGACCTGCTGTAAGCTTGCCATGAGGTGTTTTTTGACTTTAGATATCCATCAAAGTAACCTGCATATCCGTCACATAAAGCAGGCGAGCAACTTTTTGTGACCTATTAAACGTAAAAACCGTGAATTATATCAATTTGCGAAAAAAATGTTTCTGTTACTATCGTAGAATGTGGAACTCATACTAATAATTGTTTGCGTTTCTAGAAGTATATAAAAAAAGTCATCTCGTATTTTCACGCGCTCGAACTGTTTTATTTTACCCTACAGCCTGCCATACCTGCCGCTATGGGTATTTAGAACTCCCATAGTACTTCTAAGTGAGCATAACTAACACGACGGCGAGGTGTAGATGCTGCCATAATTCCAAGTTGAATAAATAAGAATTAACACTTGGAACACCGCCTTGATATTGTAGGCAGATAATAATAATTCGGGTCGTTTCTCTGAGAATCCACATCAAACAGTTCACTGTTGTTTACTAGGTTGGATGTGTTCTAATATCATTACAAAATATTTGTACTTTGTGTAACTAATGTAGCTTGAAATTAATTCACTAAATCAATGTCACAAACTCTGCTGGATCCCTCAATATTATTATTATAACGTATTTTATAATGCTTGTGAATAATATTGAAATATATATAATCCAATACTTTATAAATCAGATCATTAGGTTTCAATATAAGATTAGATTCAGAACATAACAAAAGCCAACATAAATGAAAGAGTAAGAGCGTTATACAAAGTGGTAGAACGTCATCTCTTTCACGCAAACTGTCAGAGACAATAATTTAAGGCCCTTCCTAGCCCTAGCAGTTCAAATGCATGTCAGTGAAATGAAGTTCATGGTACGATTGTTGGCAGGTCAATTTGAGATCCTTTTATTGAACTTCTCGGAACTTGACAAATAATCTGAAAGTTTATGGTAGGCCTGCAGTTTGACCTAATTTGATGAAATTTAAATGGGACCACCTCAGAAGTATACTCTACCAGACAAAAAATAATATTCATAATCGGACTCTGTAACAAGTAATGCGTGATCTTAAATAATAAAAATATACGCACCGACTTGCGAACCTTCTCCTTTTCTTTGGAAGTCGATTGAAAATGTATCATAATATTGTTGTATGTTTATTTGAGGTGGATCCAGTCTTAAATTAGTCAAATATGAGTGATCATGAGAATCAGTAATCACTATGGGCTTTGGATGCTGTCGGCGACCACCGCACCGCGGATAAGGGCAGCCCATACTAAGGGCCCATAATAAGGGCTACATAAGTAAGTACATAATATTTGTGAACTATTCACTTTCCTGCGCAGTACAGACAGTTTTCGTCTAAGTTCCAATGTGTGTGTTGATGCTTAAGGGGCGTGACGATATTAAAACCGGATTACATTAACGGCGACGTTTCTATATAATTCCACAGTTTTCCTTACTACAGATACAAATTTGACATAACATGCACATTTAGTGTTAAATATCTAACTCTAGTAGGGTGAACCGACGATAGATAGGTTAATGAATCCAGCCTTAAGAAGTGATACGCCATTGGTGCGTTGCGTTACGATATATATATTATATGTAAAACGTCACAGACGCCGTCAAGTCAACGCTGCGACGATTTACATACTTATATATTTCCCGACACAATGCAACGCATCGCACCAATGTTATGGGCCTCACTAACGTGCATAACCTGCAGGTTATGCACGTTTACAAAAACATTGCATCCCATTTGTAGAACGCCTCTCTGTCCTATTTCTTGCTTGACCGTAGAGTTGTCCGCAGAGCTGTCCGCCGCACCGTATGTTTGAAAACGGCGCCAACTCCTGTATTTCGTGAACAAAACACCACCGCGATTCAACTTTTCTACTGGCGCCATCTAGTATTTTACGCACAGACTAATATAGCCCTTTTATTGTCCTACGCCAAGGGTTCCCGTTTTCAGTATTTCCACTGTTTCAAGGAGCTAGTCTAACTTTTAGTACCTCTCATGTAGTTCTGAACGTAGATGGTGCTACCATTCAGACATTTATTTGTGCAAAAATGACAAGAAATTCTCAAATCTTATATAATAATATGATTTTTAATATAAATAGCATTAAATAAACCCAAAAACTATTTTATTAAGTCCCGTTGAACCCTTTTGGAATTCGAAGAATTATTTTATATTTGACAAATACGAAAACTAGGGGTTACGATGAAATTACTGCGAATGTATTAAAGTTATGTGCTGATTGGTTAAGTAATCGGCTCTCTTTCACGTAGTTAACCTATCTTTTAACGAGGGAATCATTCCATAGCAATTGAAGGTTTCCATTATTAAACATTTTTTTCAGAGGGGCAGAACCAAATAATTACCGACCAATTACTACAATACCAATAATAGCCAAAATTATTAAAAAAGCTATGTTTTGACTAAATAATTTTATAAATAAGTACAATATATTTAAAAAAATTAGTTGTTTGGCTTTTTTAAGGGAATCTATAAATAAGATTATTAGCTGAGGGGGATCAGTAGTATCATTTTTTGGCTTTAAAAAAGCTTTTGTCTTCGTAAATCATGTTAAACTTATAAATAAGCTAGATCGTTATGGTGTCAGAGGAAAAGCGTTGTAATGGATAATTAGCTATTTACAAACCCGAAAACAGTAAACTGAAATCACAAGAGAAATCACATAAACAAAAACACTTCATTAAACGAAAATACTCCACACTTTACAGGGGTACCTCAGGGCAGTATCCCAGGGCCTTTGCTTTTCCTTACGTACATAAATGACCTCCCGGAATTCACTTTGCACAATTTCATACTATTTGCTGATGATACTACAGTTATTAAAAAATGTGACAAAAATGAACCTTCTGAACAAGTTATACATACTACTATAGGGTACTTAATCAATTGGACGGAAAACAATAATTTAAATATAAATATTAACAACACTAATATAATGCAATTTAGTTCATATAATTCCATTCCATTTAATCTTGACATAATAATCAAAAAGTAAATGAGGTACATTCTTTCAAATTCTTGGGATTGATTTTAGATACACACCAAAACTGGAAAGATCATGTCTCAGCTGTATGTCAAAAACTTAATCGCTTCATGTTGCATTAAAGAAACTAAGAAAAGCCGTCTCTGCTGAAGCTGCTTTAACAGCTTGCCACTGATGTATTTCATATGTCTTCAACTATGGTCTCATAATGTGGGGAAACACAGTAGACTCAGAAAAGGCATTCAAAGAGCAAAAACGATGTGTTCAAATGATGATGAAATGATGATGTATTTTTATTTGTATTTGATCAATAAGGCATTGTATCTGGACAGCTGTAGGCCTTTATTTAGGCTCAACAATTTATGACTGATTCCATTTATGCATTTTTGTACAACATAATTTTTCTCGTAGTGAAATTTTTCCCTGGCAAATACGTAACCGATTTAAAAACTTACTCTATCAACCACCAATATAAAAGCAATGTTTATAATATGAGCATAAATGTTTAAAATAAACTAGCGACTGCCCGCGACTTCGTTCGCGGAGTAGGGTCGGACTTCGGCCTCGCCATAACCTCCCATCTTTTCTTATTTTTTTTTTAATGTAAGAACCTTTTACGAAATATTAGAAAACATTGTAAAAACACATGATCGGATATCGGTAAAGCCGTTATCGAGTTACAGCGTGACCAGGAGAAATTGGGGTCCATTTTTATATAAATAGACTAGCGACTGCCCACGACCTCGTTTGCGTAGTAGGCTTGCTTTCGCCCCACCATAACCTCCCATCTTTTCGTGGTTTTTCTTTCATAAGAACAATAGTCAAAACAATAAAAAAGAATTAGCAAGTTATAGCGTGGCCAGGAATAAATAGGGGTTCATTTTTATATACGGATAGATAGATATAGATAGATAAGAAGTATCGTAGTTATGTGTTATTTAAATTATCTCTGGTGACGTAAAATTTATACTTACTTTATTATTTTTTCCTTATAACGTGACCATGAGAAAAAGAGGTAGAAATAGGACAGGTTCAATTTTGTATATATCTATATAGATAGATAGATTGATTACCTGACGAAATAAAACTGTTAGAGGGTCATGTGTATAGGAATAGGCGAAGTCAGTTGTTATTAGAACACTGTTTTAGTATAGTATCAAAGAATATATGGAATATTAGAGTGATATAAATTTGATAAAATTGTTAATAGATTTTGTGTATTTTTAGGTTTAAGCTTATATATTTCCACGTGTACTTACAGGCAGAATACTGAAACCACGCATTTTACAATACAACTCATAATGTACATCCCATACTATTGTATTCTGACAAGTAAAGTTGAATTTTGTTTTGATTTTTCAGATTTAATAAAATAGTTAAAGGTTACCTATTATGCTTCGATCAATAATATTGATCGAAGCTATTATGTCTTTGATTTGAATTTTGGTTATAAAGTTTCAATAAAACTGTTTTCCAAATGACTGTTCACGTTTTAATTAGAATCGACACGATTTTTCATATGTTAGATCACTAACATATGTTAAAGTTACACTTCAGAAACTAATAAGTTTCACGCCTATCTTGGTGATATCATCATTGACAATCGATCCCGTAAGTAGGAGGGTCACTAAAAATGGTGAAAAGTGTGCGCACGGTACCGACTTCGACAAGTTATTTCATACGTTTTTAGTATTATTTTTTAAACCACTAACTCCTGCTTTAGCGAAATTCATAATTCATAAAAGAAGCAGGCGTTAGTGCTTTAAAAAGTAATACTATAAATTTACAAGTGTTTTGGTTCTTATTCTAAATAATGCTTCTTTCGGTTGGATAGTGCTGTCAAAGCTGTTCAATAGATGTCGCTCTGTCCCCGTAAGACGGTTAGTCAGAAGAGAGTTAAAATTCGATGCCCGGACCCGAACCTCGGTGGCCTAGTAGGTCGATGGCGTCTGACACGGAGAGTCAGAAGACGCGGGTTTAAATCCCGTCCGAGGGTGTGAATTTTTCCCTACATAAATTTTAATGCTATTTCATAATTTTTGGTGTTGACGTCAGTTCCATTATTTGGTATCAAAAAAATTTTATCCGTGAAAAGAAAATACATGTGTTGTTGTGTGACCGTTGTAAAGATTCATCAAATGTCGTTGATGGATCTTTATGTACTTACTACTTACGTACGCTAATTATTTTAGAGAATAAGAAGTTTTTGCTGAAGGTCATAATAAATCTATGTTTGTGATGACATGTTAGGTACATAACTTTTCGAACTATCATGATCACAAACATTAGAAATATTCAAATTATAAACGGGATATAACGGGACGCTTGCAACAGTGCCGTTATATCGAAAACTCAAACAAAATGTACCTACATGGCTGTAAAATGTACCATGTAGGTACATTTTGTTTGAGTTGCCGATATTACGGCACTGTTGCAAGCGTCAAGAAAATATACATGGTAACTATCCCGTTCATAGTTCGAATATTTCTAATGTTAGGTACAACACGAACACCAACTTACAAAAAACTATACCATAGCGTATTCCCAGTCAGGGTCGTAATTATTTGTTGGCAATGAAGCGTAGGATTTAGTTTTTAATTAACCCAGTACTATAATTAATTAACTACGCTTAGACAGGGTATTTTAGTGTATATGTAAAATAATAAAAATACATTTATGAAGGAGATTAATACTCACTGGCTACAGTGTCTACGCAACATTGATAAACATAAAAAAAGTCTAGTAGTTAGTACTAAAAATAAAAATCGCTGAAGCCTAGAAATTACAAGTATTTTTTATGTAGGTTAACATAAAATTATATTTTTAATTAGATTTGGTGTTTAATTTAATTCTGTTTCTTGCATACTTGCATGATAGGTATATATGGGCAGTGAAGATAATAATATAGTTAGTTACATAGTACAGTAACTGTAGCGTATGTAGGTAATGTAGATCAGTAGGTAAAATATTTGTACCTGTGAGGTGGAGTGAGTCATAGCCGTGGGTGTACATTCTGTTACACATTCTCTCCGAATGTCTATTCTCAGTCGTGGAGGCAGAGAAATTAAATCTTTTGTATATTTTTATGAGAAAGAAACACTTTTAGGGTACTTGGTGGACGGTTGGTGATCCTGCTTGTCTCGAACTCAAACATGGACTTAGGAAACATATATCAAGCCTTCAGCTCCTTAATATCCGACACGTAACGCATAGTATCATGCTGCATGCACTCCTACAGCACACGCCCTTACCCTAACCTAGCAGCTAACCCGCTACACGAGGGAGTGCCCTAGCTTAGACCAGCAAGTGGTCCCCACCTTCTGATTACAACAGACTCCCTGCTGATTTTATTGCAGAACCAAGTAGTTATAAAGAAAATTCTATAGGTGCGATGAGCCAATGAAATTGAAATACAAAGGCATTTTTTATTCACAGATAGACTAGATATCTCCTAGTATAAGTTAAATTGCATATAACGTACAACTGTACATAGTTTACCAATGATTGAGTATTTTAGTATCGTAGCCCCGTTTAAGGCGCTGTCAGCTCAGCGCTTGGCTACGTTCAATTTCCTTTACTTTAACTCAAGCAAGCGCATCTCGTTAAAATTATCAATCAAAATTAACAAAAAGTAATGTGTAATCTTAAATAAAAAAGTAATTGGTCAATGTATGTATCTTAAAAGTTGTTATTTTATTAAGTATATGTGTTTCATAAAAAATACAATATAGGGAATAAGGAGAAAAACTGTTACAAAGGTGAATTAAAGTGGTATGTTTTTTTTTTTTTTAATTTACTCTAGTATGTTAAAATATGTTTTTAATTCCGTCAATGTTTACTTAAAAGCCTTAGAATTGTCATGTATTTTTCTTTGTTATTTTAGTTAAATCGCTGTTTATGAGTTAAACTGATTTAAAAACCCTCATTTTTATGGACATCATGAATTGACAGCATCTTAACAAATATCATACCGGAAACTTGGTAAGCGTTCTTGTCAAAGTTTCGGTACGTCACTCTTTATTAACCGGCTGCGGAGAAGCCCGAACGCAAGGTTGTGTGTCTGATCTGTTCCTATGTCCACTCGTAACTACTCAACGGCTCAACCGACTTTGATAAATGATACTGTCGTTATATACGTTTTCATGTCGCGGGAGTGTTTGCTGTATAAATTCCTTAAAACGTCCAAAATGCGGATTTTATGCGCTTTAATGTGCGGGACAATTATTTCCGTAGTCGTGATATCATTTAGAAAATCTTTATAAATTAAATATTTTATTTTTTTTATACTTTTTTGTATAATCTTTGTGAGCTTTTTACCAGAAATCGCAAGCTGAGCGTCAACTGAGGACTGTTAACCGCCCTTTGTCCTAGTTACCGCGTCCTATCTATAGGGAGCCAGGACCGGACAGACCGGACAGACCGGATCTACCCTTACTAGGACCTTATCTGCTATTACATTACCCTGAGTAACGGATAGGAACTCAATAGATTGTACATACTTGTATTGCTAGTATAATAGCCGCTTAAGGCGCGGTCCAATACAAATTTAAAAAATATTTTTGATGCTTTACATAAGGTTGAGAATTGCTTACCTGAATGGAAGACGTAATGCGAAAATTCAATTGAATACGTGATAATACTTTTTATATTTATTTCATACAATCAAATGATTAAACTTAAATGATAAAGGGGCCCATAGTTCACTGGTAAATTTCATTGGCAATTCAAATATGATACATTAATTGAAATATATATGCCCATAATTAAATAAATATGCTTTTTCGCACGAAGCACGTAAGAAAAATTGCAAAATTTAGAGAATGTTGCCGATTTTTTTCTATCGAGCCAAGTTTGCTCAATCGTGTATTGGTTCCCATACTTCATAAGGACGTATATTAAATTTACACTACGTTTTTTTTCGAACTTCGGTTATTAGGTTTAAGTGTCGAAAAACTATGTTTTCGCGAAGTCGAATCATGAAATTAGGAACTCATTTCGCCTTAAGAGGATTGTACAGCTAGTAGTTTCCATGCTAAAAGAGAAAACTCTTTTCTACCTCTTAACATTGTCCGATTTCAGTGATTTTTTTTCATGGAATCATGACATTGTTTACTATGCCCGTACGTTTTGATTTATTCAGTATTTCAAAGAACTATAAATTACCTTTTTTAGAACTTCAAAAGACTGAAAAAATCAAAACGTACGGGCATAGTAAACAATGTCATGACACCATGAAAAAAAAAACTTTGAAATCGGACAATGTTAAGACGCGCTCGTATCCTGATAATAGTAAAAAGCAGAATGTTTAAACGTCTAGTGTAACGAAACAGATAGATAATATTGTATGAAACATTTTACTTAGGTCAGAAATGGAACAGTAAAAAAGTAATAACCGAACAGAATTCATAAATATTACTCGCTCTCTGCAGAAAAAAAATCATGAATAAGTCCATAAAAATAAACTTTCACGTCCAAACTCTCAGAATTTTCAGCGATAACACTATGTTTTTTTCTATATAATACATAGCCAACATATAGTACTAAAGTAGTAACCAGCAGTTTTTTCAATCGTGTTAGTATATATCGAAATATATAAAGAAAACGTACAAAATTAATGCATTTTCGCATCACATCATCTAATATAACAAGCGATTTTCAACCTTACGTAGAGCATCGTAAATTATTTTGAAATTGGGGTTGGACCGCGCCTTAAGAAGTAGATAGGAGTTTTCTCTTTTAGCATGGAAAGTACTCTAGCTATGCAATCCACTTAAGCGTGACCTGGCTTGATTTGTTCTGATTATTAAATTCAATGTTTCAGGTTCCAAGTTATCCTGCCTATATACCATACCCGCTTACACTGCTATAGTAAGGATATATTATGAATGTATATTAATTCATATATATTTACTATTATTTTATACGTGGATGATATTGTGACTTAGTTCGTGTTTCTTTCTACCTTATACGTTGGCCGAGTTAACCACGATACCAACCACTTACAAGGTATACCACATCATCACAACAATTTGTAATTATTTATGTTGTTGTTATATAATGAAGTAAAATGGTTAAATTAACAAAAAATGTGTTAAATGATTTTTTTGCCAATTAACTTTAATCTCCACAGAGTCCGGGTTCCGGTGGGTTTTACCGTATCCCGCGATACCAGCGGCCTCGCGTGATACGGTAAATTCAGTTTTTTTTACTGTCCTACGGGAACTCATTAGTTTACCGGGATCAAAAGTTAAATATATGTTGACTGGGGATATAAGCTACCACCATACGAAATTTCATTTAAATTGCTCCAGTCATTTCGGAGATTAGCCCGTACAAACAGACAGACAAACAGAGAAACAAATATTTGAAAAAAAAAATTGTTCGATTTCACTCCTTAGACGCCCCTGACTCTACTTACTACTACTACTCTCTGTAATTCTACCTCTATAGTTTTATTATATGTAGAGAAGAGATAAAAAAGAACAATTAAAACCTGAACAAAATAAAAATATGAGGCAGATATTATTAATTTATATTTCTTTATGTACCGTATTCAGAGATAAACTAACATTGAACTGTATATTTTTAACTCCACATTTGTGGCAAAGTAGTAGATGTTTTGGTCTCATCTACGTATGTTTGGGTCACCATTCAAATAAGTAATGGAGTGCTACAATTAACGCTATTAATTTAAATAATAATATTCCCACACTCATGCACTGGGGTTCCATGTATCACGGGAGGCATGAACATGAACAACCACCACCCAAGTACAAACATTTCTGATCATCATACATAACAATGCCGCGGCTGGGTTTCGAACCTGGCACGTCTGGCTGCGACAGGGTCACTACCAACTCAGCTATCGGCGCCGTCAAGGTAAGCCAAGTAACTGTTTTCGACTAACAAAACTTCCCAATCGGTTTGTAACAATAACAAGAATGTTTTGCTGCTTCCATCCTAATGTTATCAGCCGAGCTTACGGATACGTGACAAAACATGAAAATAATTTTAGCGGCGAATTTGTAACAACGCAGATCTTTTGAACTGGTGCCAAGGAGCCGGCCGCGACCACGGGCAGCGCTCCAACCTACTGAGAATACAATCTAGGGTAAAAAGCTCAGATTGCACGCGTTCGACATTCTTGACAAATTTTGCAAAATGTACATTCTCGAAAATTCTTTACTTAAGTAGCGAAATCAATTCAATCTTCAATATCATATCAAAGTCCTGACTGACTGACACAACACAGCCTACTGCTGGTCGTAGATACTAGAAATTAGAAGAGTGCTTTTGTCTAGGTGGGTAGAGGAGTACAAGAAAAGGTTTTCCGAAATTCAACCCGTAAGGGGGTAAAATGAGTGATAACGTTTGTATAATAGTACTTTGTTTTTTTTTAACTTATAGATGTGAACATTTGTATTAAACAGTTCATTTAAAATAAAACATAACAACCTTAATATTTTTGAAAGAGATGACTTAGGGGAGTGAAAAGGGGGATGAATCTTTGTATAGAATATTCTTTGTTTTTGAACTTATTGGTATAAAAATTTGTATGTAGATAGTTCATCATTTAACATATATTATACAATATATGTTGTATATAAAAAAAGAACCCCTATTTCTCCTGGTCACGCTGTAACTTGAGAACGGATGGAACAATCTCGCTAATTCTATTTTTGTTGCGTTAATTATTGTCAGGAGAAAGTTCTTATGAAAGGAAAACCAAGAAAAGATGGGAGGTTATGGCGAGGCCGAAGATCGAGTCCACTACGCGAACAAAATCGCGGGCAGTCGTTAGTTTTAAACAAAACAAATTATGATTTTTTAATTTTATATTTTGACAGGGATGTCTTCGGGGGGTACAGAGGGAGCTGATGTAAGTTTGTATGGAAAATGGTTGTTTTAGGAATTTATCAAAAAACAACCATTTTCCATTCAAGTACAATTTGTGAAAATTTGTATTTAGAATGATTTCATGTTTTTGAAGGCAGTTTATTAACTGTGGAGAAACAGTGTTCGTGTGAAACATAATGAAACATATTGTTCACCTCCAGGCAAGTGCTAGGTGCAAGAAAAACAGTTTGAATATTATATTAAATTAGTGTTTAATAAGTACAATTTGAAAAAAATACTTCCATTCTATTCAGTTATTGGTGTCTAACTCAAAAACTACTTGACCGAATTTGATGAAAATTAAACGGTCCTACGCGGAAAGCACCAGATTTCAAACAAAAAACAAGCATTTTGTGAATCGGTTCACCCAGTCAAAAGTTATGAGGTAACAAACATAAAAAAACAGTTGAGTTGAGTACTCCCTTCTTTTTGGAAATCGGTAGAAAAGGATAGATACTTCATAGTTATAGTCACGTTTGAGTTTCAAATATTATTTCAACACTAGCGGATAAAATGAACATAAGCGCACAAATTTCGTATGATAAATGAAACTTTTGCGAGGTAGTGACGTGAAAATAAAATTACCCATGCTTGGGTAGTCTGTCAACTCTAAAATTTACAGTTGAACAGCGATTGAAGTAAAAAGCAAACTGTTTTTTATTATTATTTATGGCAACTACAATTATGAACAGTTAAGAACAATAAAAGTGTGGTTTGTACGTTTTCCAGGCAACTTTCCAATTGTTCTAATGTTGTTGTTGTTCTAAGAAGTCTAGCGATGCTTCGAGCATTCGTTCATTGCTCGGTACTCGGCGTACTTGACCATTTTATTAGTTTTCGTTAACGGCCGATTATCTCGGACTGCCAAGGTACACTCGAAAATAACGCGTAAACTTAATAACCTACGACATGTTATAAGTTTACAAGAGTTCTGTACAATATTAATGTTCAAACATATTTATTATAAAAAGTATTTTTATGTTTCGTTTTGCGATTCTTGCGACTCATCTTTGTGTTATTTTTAAATAGTTTGATGACATCGCTGTTATCGAAGTTTGACGTCATACACCACTCCGTGAAGTTATTGAATGACACAAATCACTTTTTGTCTTTCAAAAAACTCTTTCTTTTGTCTTCATAAAATCTACAAATCTATTGCGCCCGCTCATCTCTCAAATAGTTTATAGTATCCATATGTAAGGTTAAAACGAAAAGTTCTGTGTATTGCGAGCTGTACCTTACAAGAAACTCACAATAGACAGTATACTTTAATTTAAAGCTAGATTTTTTTCATAAACAAATGTGAGGTGTCTGAGCACGGGGAAAGGGGGGTTACGTTATGAACTTGAGGCCAAGTTCGAATTTGTTTTCTTGCCCAACATCTGCTTCAACCAAGTCTAACTATGGGCCTCGTAAGTAAGCTCAAAGTCGCACAACGAGCTATGGAGAGGGCTATGCTCGGGGTTTCGCAACGTGATCGAATCAGAAATGAGGAGATCCGTAGACAAACTAAAGTCACCGACATAGCTCCAGAAGAGAAGCCAGTTAAAGTGGCAGTGTGCGTGCACATAGCACGCAGAACAGATAGCCGATGGGGCCGGAAGGTTCTGGAGTGTAGAACACGGGCCGGCAAGCGCAGCGTAGGTTGTCCACCGACAAAGTTAACAGACGACCTGATAAAGATCGCAATACGTCGTTGGATGCAGGCCGCTTCCAACTGATCCTTATGGAAATTCGCTTAACTCAGCGCATCTCTATTAAGAACTTTCCTTGATCTTCAAGGAATATTAAACATGATTATTATTATTATTATTATTATGATCCAGCCATCTCGAGTTTCGCGCGTAGCAACACATTTAGCATTTTTTTTTTATTATTTTGATAGATATGGCGTAGGCAGAACACTGTGCCATATAATAAAAACATCGTGACTTTAAAACGGAAGCTGGCAAACATTCCGGCGCCCGGAGAGCACCTATACCCTTAAGTTTGTTTTGAGCCCGCCTCACGTCTTTCAGTGATACGTAGGGGGCATAAGTGTTTGCACAACCTTCATCTAGTAAGTAGGTTATCAATATTCAACGAAAGGCGATCCAAAAGAAAGACATCAGGTAAATATATAGCGAAGCCTTGAGCGTCGCCGCACAAACTGCGGGTTGGAACTCACCTTTGTAAGTAGGCGATGCTTTTGGATGGATCAAAGGTACGATTTTATACGAGTTTCTATGTGAGCAGTATGACTTTGATAAGCTGCTGCCAAACGTACCTTTTGACTTGCACAGCGATCAGAGAAGGACTTGCATGTCACGTCATACTCTGTGCGCTTCCTTCGTTGCTTCTGTTCGTTTATTATCTGTTTGTTAGTTAAATGGATGTATGTATATTGTATTGCGGTTATTTCACCAATAATGAATTGGCTGAATAATAATGCTAAAGATCTGATTGTTTGTTTCAAATCAAAAACTACTTAACCGACATTATCCTGAGTTATATAGGCTATATTTGATTCATCATCGTCATTATAATCCATCATTATGAAGGTAACCGCAGAACGTAGCTAGTTACACATAATTTTAGACTCATCATTTCCAGTACGGAGTCCTGGTTATTTCGAGGAGTGAGGAGAGTGGCAGCGGTAACAAATCTGTCGGACTTGTGACGTAATCGACCCCCGCAAACACGTCATTTGCCTCCGCTTCGTGACAACTTATAATTTATATAGACTTAGATAATATGTGTATTTGCTTTTATACCCGTCAATAATCGTAGTGGTGAGCAATAGACTATTTACAGTTGTATCGATAGATTGTTGAACCTTCCACAATCCGCATGGCCAATCTGACAATAATTTATGGGAAGTAATCTCTAGTATATAAAAATGAACCCCTATTTCTCCTCGTAACGCTATAACTTGAGAACGGATGGAACCATCTCGCTAATCTTTTTTGTTGTGTTAATTACAGTCAGGAGAAGGTTCTTATGAAAGAAAAAGCAATAAAAGATGGGAGGTTATGGCGAGGCCGAAGGCCGAGCGCAAACGAAATTGCGGGCAGTCGCTAGTCTATATATATATATATATATATAATAATCAACCCCTATTTCTCCTGAGCACGCTATAACTTGAGAACAGCCTTACCGATTTCATTCATCTTGTTTTTAAATGTTTTTCTAATACTTCGTAGAAGGTTCTTACATGAAAAAAATAAGTTAAGACTGGAGTTTATGGCGAGGCCGAAGGCCAAGCCTACTACTCGCGGGCAGTCGCTAGATACTTTACATTACCAATTGGACAGACACATCGTTCGTCCTACCTAAAGTTGTTCTAGTACTATCGTATCGTATGATGCTCGATTTATGAATATCGCGGATCGAACTTTGTTCTAAGTTAAGTTCGCGCCATGCTCGGTGATGACTTGATGAGGGGTACCAAATAAAGTAACAGTCTTTCTTTATAGGTATAGTTCCTGAGAGTTAAACGTTTTAAGGAAAATAATTTGGTGAAACGTAGACTATAATCAGTACATATTACCTATTACGTACCTTTCGCCAAATATTTGTTCATGTTGATTTGTGAGTTGTGATTGAAGATTTTCTCTTAAAAGTAAAGTCTAGGTTTAGGTTTTTTTTTTTTTTTTTTTTTTTTTATACCGAACTGGGTAGCACTTGACCACTATCTCACCTGATGCTAAGTGATGATGCGATCGATGATGGAGCGCGCTTACCCAGAAGATACCTATGCACTCGTGTTTTGAAGACCCCCATATCGTACTTAACCGGAAACACCGACTCAGGGAGGGTGTTCCATTCCCGAGCGGTTCGTATGATAAACGAAGAAGTAAATCGCTTCGTCCGGGTAAATGGAACATCCACCATAAAGCGGTGGCGCTTCTGAGTATCTCTGGATGTCCGATTATAGAATGGGGATGGCGGAATCAAATTGTGAAGTTCCATTGCACACTCACCGAAATGTATCCGATAAAAAACCGATAAACAAGCGACTTTGCGGCGATGCTCGAGACTCTGGAGTCTCTTGCGTACTAGGTGGTCGTCGTTAATGAGTCTCTTGGCTCTCCTCTCAATAGCTTCCAGTGTCTCCAGCTGGTATTTGGCAGAACCATCCCAAAGGTGAGAACAGTACTCCATACACGACTGGACTTGGGCTTGATAAAGATTAAGCAACTGTCCCGGTGTGAAGTATTGTCTCACCTTAGCCAAAACACCAAGCTTTTTTGAGGCAAGCTGGGCTTTGGACTCAATGTAGGAGCCGAAATTGAGAGTTGGTGTTAATGAGATGCCAAGAAGCTCGAAATGGTTATTTATCGGCACGGACACATCCCTGAAAGTAGGAGCCAGCTGAAAAGGGCTCCGTTTGGCGGAGAAAAGACACGCCTGGGTTTTAGCAGCATTGAACTTAACTAGATTGGCATCGCCCTAATCGGAGACTGCCTGCAAAGAAAAGTTCAAGCGCTGAACCATCGCTTCCCTATGAGACTGGATTTGTAATGCACTGGTTCGTGCGTTAGATGTGTAACTCTCCACAACGGTGCTGTCATCTGCGTAACCAAAAATACCGGGTTTCAGCAGGTCATTAATATGCAGCAGAAAAAGTGTTGCGGAGAGTACTGATCCTTGGGGGACTCCGGCATTTATAGCCAATTGGGCGGAAGAACAGCCATTGATGACTACTCGAATCGACCAGTCCCTCAAAAAATCTGAAATCCAGACACACAAACCAGTGGGAAGGCCGTATGAAGGAAGCTTGCTAATGAGGCTATCGTGCCAGACCCTGTCAAAAGCCTTCGAGATATCGAGAGAGACAGCAAGCGCCTCTCCGTGGTTCCTGCTGTTCCTGCCTGTACTACTGATTACTCATTAAATGAATACCTACTTGTATGTTTCAATGATATAAAACACTTCTAGTTCATTTTATTGGTGTCGGTTGATCTCACCTAACAGTGTGTGAAAGTGTCCTGTGCATGTCTATTGGAATTTTAATGGTAATGAGTACTTGTACCCCAGTTAAAATGATATAAAATATACTGCTCGTCCATTTGATTGGTGCCAGTAAATCTCAATTCGATTCGATTTCTCAGATTATCGCCTCTGCGGGATCCGGCAAGTCTCACCTAGCAGTGTGTGAAAGCGACATGTGCATGACAATTCAATTAAAAGGCAATGTTTAAAAAAATTACGCTGGTAATATTTTACGTGGCGATGGTTGAATTGAATTAATTAATTGATTTATTTATTTAATTAATTAATTAATTGAATGAATGAATTAATTATATATTAATTAATTACACACTACAGACACTAAGGTCCGTACCATTTTTATACTCATGGACTAATTAAGATAACATACAGTTTGAATGGAGACTTCGTTCTCCAAACATTACAAAAGGAATACTATAACTTATCTAGCTTAATCTAGTTACACTATTTTCCTTATTATACTGATATATGATAGAGCATCCGGTCGCATACTCTAAAGTTACTTACTTACGTAACTTTAAAGTTATAAACATTTGTGTACAAGTGGACTATTTACATGTGTAATTAGGCAGACATACTAAGTGTGCATTAAGTTTATTCTTCAGTCACAGTCATGAATCACATTCTTCAGTACAGACTTTCATTGTTGAGTCTAATGATGATAGAAAGAGAGGATGGCGTAATAAGTTGGGCCACCATTTGCTCTTCAGCGGGGCTGTATTTCCTTCACATATTTGACGGGATACCCGTTTGCCTGAAGCTCCATCATGATCTCGGCCGGGAATCCGGAAGATTTACTAGTGAACCGGAATCAAAAATCCCTACAAGCCCAGCTGAGCAATGAAATCCAATCAGAGAGGGATTCAGCTATGATGGGTGGGTAGTCCTTGAGTACTTACCTTGGTGGTGGTAGTGGGTGTGGGGACTGTTCCTGTAGCTATGCTTGCAACTGTCGCTGCCTGCGGTGATCCAGGCCTTGTAACTAGGGATGAGGCCTGCCTATGCGGTTGGTGAGGGAGGCGGTGGCATGGGCACCGAATCCATTGGCAACGACTCCAAGGCTGCGTACGATGTGGAGTCCGTCTTAAGGCGATCTATTTAACTTTGTTTCGTCTGGGTGTTCAGTGCCCTATACTTGGCGGAGTGCTCGTCACCCTCGTCACTACTCTTTTGTGTGGTATTAGTGGAACTTCCGCTCGATGAAGATGATGTTGACGCTGCCGAGCCATTTGAAGAACGACGGCTGCTACGTTTGCTCTTACTAGTTACTAGTTATTATTCTGTGCTCTTACTTATTACTTTATCACGCCTGAGGTTGAAGGCTGTGACATTGATGCTTGTTGTGGTGGGGTGATTTTAGTCCTCTTCTCATGATTCGTCCCGTTCACATGGACGTTTTTAAAACAATCGACAATTGACTAACAAATTCGACACTGGATTTGAGATTATCTCATTGAATCCCCAGCCAGTGTCTTACTTACCCTTTGCTCTTAGCGTAGTCCTTACGGTTACGATGGAGTAGTACGCTCCAACACGTTATTCCGAATTACATCACTAGCCACCAAAATAACATAAATGCGTTATAAGATTGAATAATACTAGGTACATATTGATTGTGGTTGTTACTTACACCTGAATTGCACAACAGAAAGGGCAAGCATAAGCGAGTGTGCGTGAGTACAGAGGTATCTATGACACAAAATATTAGTTAATCTGGGATTGTGGAGTCCTGTGTCACGTATGTAGGTAACGACTACATTGATTTTAACTAATTAGGTATCAACATTTTAATCTTGATCTAGACTCTACAGTGTCATAGACGTCACGATGAGTGACTAACAGCCGCCAGTGTTTTTTATTTCTATTCGGAATTTGTATCAGATGCAAAATTGAGCTGACCCGCCAGCGGCTTCGCTGGCTTGGTCTTGGTCTAGTGGTGGAAGAGAACAGTGCACCGTAGATGGTAAAAGCCTCGCCTTCTATTACATGGGACCAAAAAATAATATCCCTCTGGCGATCCTACTCCTTCAAGGATATAGGCGTAGCAATTTATTATCTTAGATTTGAAAATAATATGTACTTAATTATGTATAGTAGGATCCGTGGCTAATTCAATCTCCGGGATCCGTGCATACAAACCCCTAAAGTATTCTAGAGCAAAAATAATTCTATATTTTTTAATTAATTATTCTATTGCAAAAATAAAACTACGTGCTACATTTCTAATTATAATTATTTATACACCTCTATCCCCTACCCCCTTGTAATACACGCACCGGTGTGCTTATAACGTAGAGTTTTAGCCGTGCCATAGAAGTTCATGCGCGCCGACTTGTTAATCGTGACCCCAATTTATATGAGACCGAGTAGCATAGAAAGATCAAGCTGTCTTCTTGGATTTATGACACGGATCAATAAAAAAATTATTACCAAAAAATGGAACCGACTTGGACTCCAAAAAGTGTGAATTAACTTGTTGAAGTCGGTACCATGATAGTTCAAAACTACCAAGTATAACCTGAATTATTACCTGTAGCAGTGTACAGTGCCGCAAGCATGTGTAGTTTTGCGTTCGTGGTGCAAAGCTCTCGCGACTGTACTGGCTCCCAAGTGTCTTAGCTATTGACCTCAATTGTATGAAAATTGACGTTTCTGACAATTTCCTTAGTTTGCTCGCTATTTAGGTTCGATCGCGGTCCAGCGGCTTGGCTTGGCAACCAGTCCCTTACCACTAAGAATAAAATAATATGGCACTGCATACAGTACATATTAAATTGCGCCATCGTCCCAGGTAGAAGGCGAGACGATATTTGTGGAAATAATTGTGCAATAACAAAGCAGGGAATCATGCGAGCACACACGTAAGCATTGTATTTTGGTAAGAGATCAGAATTGCGCACACGCAATAAACCGGTCACAATGTTTAAGGTCATTCGTGCAGTGTTATTTCAGCGGCGTGAGACGACGAGTCGAACAGCCAGTGTCTTTTCTCTGAGAGATGCTTTAGAGTTTAGACATACCTAACCATTCTAGCTACCAGCCACCAAGCATGTGCATTGTGTGATGAACATATGAGTGTATGTTATCTTATTCTCCTTCTATACGCTAATAATAAAAATATTAATAATTTTTGGTACCGCAGGGACGGCTTTTTGGCGAGCCGTTGGTGAGTGACGACACCGTGCACCCACCACCATGACTGACCCACCATAACAAACAGATAACAAAAAGCTTCAAGTGTGGAAGTGTTAAAGGGCATAACGCCGGTAGTAGCACTCTAGTCAAACCGCAGCACTCCTTTAACCATCCACACCAACATTGCCTCCTTTGTTACCATCGATGGTGGCACTTACGGGGGACCCGTTGAGTGGGTGGCAAGTCACCTTAATATTTTTAGATGAAACTGAAATTTGCAGGTGCCGTAGTCTCGTCCATAGTCATCTCCATTACATGTTTAAGTTCATGTCAATAGCCTTGCCATTTAACGCATTTTTATAATATATTAATACAATATACCATGCTACCCTTCATCCAAAATGATTCTGTTTTTCTACACTACATTATATTTTATACCAAACAGGCCTCTAGGTGTAAAGCATTTATGTCTTTATAAAGGACCGGATGAAATCCGTGAAATAAATGCTAGATAATAATAATACCAATCATTTGTTTGGAACCATAATACAATTTAGTTAGAAACATATCAAAATCCAATACTCCAGGGGCTTTATTCACTATGATCATTTAAACATATAACGCAGCGCTTTACGATATTTTCAATATGACAGTAAATTTATATTGAAATCACGATCATACCTTGTAAATATTGTTCCGCGCTGCGTTACGTTTTCGAATGATCATAGCGAATAAGACCTCTGCAGAAGTATTAACTGTGTTGCAGATGTCAACGCCCTCCTCCAGAAGTAAGCTAATTACATAGTTCCTTTGTAACAAACAAATAAAATGTACGTATTCAAGCCTATTTTACGAATATACCATTAAAAATACGTACGGGAATACTAAGTATGGGATAATGACGTGATGATGATAATAAATGTGTCCTTATTAAACTAGGCATTGTGCCATTCCGGAGTGAACCGTTATTGTTAGTGTAAACTGTTATTTTTAACTGAAGATAATTTTGTGTTCACGCCTCGCAGTAGTACACATTATCCATATCAGCAATTACATAAAAACAACACATTTATGTGCATAAGTTTATGTTCACTGTACACGCTCAGCGTTTGTCTAATTTCCGCTGAAAAGTTATATTAAAAGTTTGGATTTAAGGACTAAGCGGTCAGTTGGAAGCCACTACTAATAGATTGTCTATCGATAAAAATAATATTTACCAAGAAATCGAACCGACTTCGACCCCAAAAAGTGTTAAATATCTTGTTGAAGTTTGTACCATGATAAAACACTGTTTTAAACTATAACGGTTGTTCTCTAAAGTTATATGATTATTAACGGGATATTTACCGAGGTAAGGTTGTGGAATGAGCTCCCGATATGTCGGCGCAGTTACATGCACCATGTTCACGGGAAGACTGAAGAATGCGGGTGGTTGGTCAAAAAGTTTAAAAGTTAGTGCAGACATAACGATCTACCCTCTTTCTTAGTCTTATGCTACGGTTATCACTGAAACTCGAACTCGATCCTAAGTCCCGACAAAACACACTCACTGTATCACTGCGTATAGTATTTTGAACACATTTTGAACGGGGACTTTTATTTTTAAAACAACCTAATACTGGATTCCACGCACTGGCGAGTTGAAAACCATTCCCTCGATTGAAATTCTGGAGATCTCGAAATGCCAGAATCACAATATTGTGGCATGGTACCGACTACCAAACAAAAAATAATCCTCATAATCGGTTCCTAAACGACGGAGTTATCTGCGAACACACATAAAAAAAATAAAAATAAACGGTATAAATCAAAATCCACCTTCTTTTTTTGAAGTCGGTTTAAAAAGAGGCATTTCAGATTCCAGTTCTGGGGAATAAAATTCTTTGATTATCAGCGCTATTTCTATAGGGAAGTTCGAGCTTTTTGAGAAATTGAAAGGTATGTCCGCGCTGGCATCCAACCGATTAAAGTGCTTGTGTCTAATTATATTAAGCAACGTAGCTGTTTTTCAAGTCCTTGTAGAAAGAAGAGAAGAAAGAAATTGAATTATGAACTCCAAAGATCTTTAAGATTAATATTTAAAATAGAGAATAATTAAAATCGGTTTAGTAGGCAAAAAGTTATGATGTATGTAACAGACATTTTTTGTATGTAGGTTGAAAAGTGTGCCCAGCTCTCTGACTAGATGCCCACGCGCCGTTCGCTGTTTTATTATTTTTCACACCATTTCCAACTGCAAATATCAGGAGGTTGTTTTTAGAATCGTTCCGTTCAACGGAAAATAACATTTGATACAGATTTCTGGATTACTTTAAAACATTACACAACCCAATTACTTTATGTCTAGATATGCTATGATATATGACCACATGACCGTTTTAGAATGGTAGCTTAATTCTTTTTTCAGGTTGCGGAAGATCATATTGTGTATGCATGTATAGAGCAGTTGCTTTTGAGTTATGGAATTGACAGACCATTCCGAGTAAACCATGGGCGCCAACTTGTACTGGTCGATGATAATGCGCCCGCCCATCGAGCTCAACGAGTCAATGCTGCTCTCCGAGAATCTACATCACAATGTTAGACTGGCCTGCCGGCTCGCCTGACTTAAACCCAATAGAGCACGCGTGGGATGCTCTTAAGCGAGCTGGTTGGAACCGTGAGCCACGTCCCCAGACAGTGCCAGAGCTTAGGGAAGCCGCTATTCAAGAATGGGACAGGTTACCCCAAGAAATGCTGGATAACTTGATTCTCAGCATGCCCAGGAGGATCACCGCATGTGTTCGAGCAAGAGGAGGAATTATATTATATTGCATATATAGTTATATAAATACCTTTTATTAAGTAAAAATAAAAAATAATATCAAGTAAATTGTTGATTAAATCAATTTTAATAAATTATATCAGCTTATGCTAGTGATCACAAACTTTTTTCGATGTGTGTGTATAACAACATAACAAAGAAAGCAAATTCTTTTAGATGTAGATGCGCCAGAGTAAAAGCTGTCTTACTGTCGTTTTATTACGCGTATAATTACGCTAGAAGTAATCCATCCACGGCACTGAGCTCGTCGCCCTGATACGAAACTCGTATTCGAACTCATAGGAAACTGTCACGTTAGGATTAAGTAGGATCCAATTTTGCCTCATAACATATTTTTATCGAGTGACCGGTTGGTGCAATTGGTAGGCTTGTATTGCAAACCCTGCCTTCTGAGCCGCTGGTTCGGAGTTCGATCCCCAGACAGGTGAAACATTTGTGTGTATGAACATGTCTGTTTGACTTGTATCTGGGTGTGTTGTAAGCAGCTATTTTATATTATTATAAGATCATTTTAAGTAAGTATATCAGTCATCAGGTTACCATAGTACAAACTTTGCCTAGATTGGGGCCTGAACACCGCGTGTGTATGTTGTCCCATAATATTATATATTTATTCACCGATGATGAAATTATTGTTGAATGTTTTTAAACTGTAATAATTATAAAGGTGACATTTAATTAAAATCCTGGATAAAAATAAAAGAAAAAAACTGTAGTTAAAAACAGTCCATAATCGGTCAAGGACGCTACAAATTAGCATCCGTCTCCCCGTCCACAGAATGCAGGATAGTTCCATAGACTCCCTTTGTTCGTAAAGGATGACTAAGGGGTCGTATTCGTCAAATGACTGTTCATAATTTATTATTTATTATTATTATTTATTAATTGTTTAATATTTTTAAAGCTAATAATTAAGTAATAATTAGTTTAATTTATTTAAAGAATGTAAATCCGGTATTGACTGTATGTTATTATAATGACGTCCTAAGAAATAGTTTAAAATTATTAAGAGCTGTGGATTTTTTGTAAAATAAATAAATAATTGCGAAATGTATATTAATATTTGCGAAATGTATATTAATAATTGCGAAATGTATATTAATAATTGCGAAACGTATATTAATAATTGAGAATATTTCCTGTACTGAAGCCGGGTTACAACTTGTTTACAACAAGTTTGACGTCAAGCTTTAGAGCTATACCATTAGTGCCATGTCCGTGCAAGATATTCCAAACAATCATTACTTAGACCAGAATGGTATTGCAAAAACAGTTTTAGAAGAAATTGTAGAAAGTTTAGACAATCTCAGTCTTGCAAGGTATCCATATACCTTGAGGAGGCTGGTATCGAGAATACGAAGTGGTTTCACAAAAGGATATGGGGCAAGGTGCTTAGTTGACATCACAGATCACAGAAATCTATGGTTGTCATAGTCAGTGCATATAACAACATGAATCAGAACGGCACTCGGCAGTAGGCCCTACAGTAAGTATTTATCTATTTGTAAGTTTCGATTGTAATCTAAATAAAGAGATTATTACGCAGTGGATCAGAAACGGCAGCCATTATTAACTGCTCACCACTGCATGCTGAGATACTACGCGACATTCAATCGAAATTTTACAAATGAGTTTTGATGAACGGTCAAGAAGAGAAGGTATCAAGCAATTCAACTCCAACCTCTTCGTTATCAATTACTTTAAGACGAGTACAAGATAATATAGACTTCGCTCTGGACACATTCCGTCAAACAAGTTCCAATATTTAATGGGTATTGTGATTATCACTTCAGTAGCTCAAACATGTAGGTTTTGCTGCCTGAAATCAGTTAGCAAAATGCGATTTTGCTCACTGAGTGAGACAAAGTAACTTTTAATTATTTTTTTCAAATAGTTGCGAATATCTTATTCAGCCTTGGGTCAGTCATAAAATTCGAAACATTCACACTCTATCTCTTTACCGCCATTAGAAAGAGAGAGAGAGAGACAACGACCAGCCCTTTCGAAGTTCCGATTTTGAATTCGACCTCAAAGACAAACACGTTCGGAATTTCGTACTAACTAAAGAAATTTTGCAAAAAGATAGTTATGTATTTTAATGTAATTTATTGAATTGGTACCTCTACCTACAATGTTGTTTTGATTCACAATAAATAGTTATTTATATCTATTCCTGTTTATTATTTTATCTCCTAAAGTGTTCTCGCTGCTGAAGTGAAAAGTTATGTGTGTTACACGAGAGCAAAGATTTTTTGCATCTCGTACCTTTGAATCCCTCGCCACACTTAGGATTCAAAATCAGCACTCTCAGCAAAAAACAACTTTGCTCTCTTGTTGCACAAATAACTATTGTCTAACACATGTTTCAGCTACTGAAGTGAAAATAACTATTTACATCTATTATAGTCTACTATATGTATAATAATCTATTATTATAGATATTTATAGAATACCGAGTGTGGAACAGTTGAGGACGTTCATCACATGTTGATGGAGTGTGTTCGGAACGAGGCCCGATGACAGGACATGAGTTTTATGTTTAATAATAATGTCTCCTCTCCTCCTATAGAGGCGTAGAACCTCTTCCGATAGAGTCATCGGAAGAGGTTATAATGGTATTACAAATGTATTTACGTATTGTGTAACTCTTTGGGATTGGCCGATTCCTTTGTGAACCGTTCAAATAAATCATTCTGAAATGAATGTATGACTACGTGCAAGGTGAACCTAATAGTAAACCTTGTAAGAGGTAGGCTATATTTAGATTTAAAGACATTTATTATCATAACAAGACAGTGCTGTCACTTACATGAGAACATTCATTTTAAAAATAATAATATAAATATTAGGTATGTACATCGTGTTAATATGGAAGATGTTGAACTAAAATGTAATATTGCAGTTTATATTTGAATACGTTGAACGAGTGTACATTTATAATTTGTGTAGGTATTTTATTGTACAGTTTTGCTCCATCGTAAGTTATTGTTTTCCGACCATAGTTCGTACGGACCCTTGGCAAAACTAGGAAACTAGCTCGTTGGGAACTACGTTTAGTAATATTTTATATCTTTAAGAAGTTTGTCTCCGTGTGTATGGTTTTGTCCAGAATTTTCCTGATTAAAATGCAAGTGTTGTAAGAATAATAATTGATATATGTTCGTTATTTTTGTGTCAGTAAATATTCTATGTGTCGGTGTTAGGTAGGGATAGTTTACGTACATAACTAGACATTCGAACTGGCGCTGTATATTTTTAATATCAGTGGATAACCACTTGTGTACTGACTTATATACTTAGCGCTTAGCGTATTGTTTTATAAGAAGCGTGGATAATGCTCATACAAAACATGGCTGTAAGGAACCTGCACCGTCGTCCTGTGACCATTTTTTCCTTCTTGTTAAGACGGCCTACGCTGTGCATATAGGTTCGTAATCTTCACTCGAGAAGATGGTGACTGTTGTGTTTTGTTTATTCTAGCTGAAGATAGGGGCAAGTCTTCGTCCTGGTGGTGAGCGTCGCGCTTTCATTCACGTCATCATCATTCGCGATTCCATTGGTAATTTAAGGCGCGCTCGTATCCTGATAATAGTAAAAAGCAGAATTAACTAACCTAGTGTAACGAAACAGATCAATAATATATTATGAAAAAAATACTTAGGTTAGAAAAGGAACAGGAAAAGAGTAATAACCGAATAGAAGTCATAAATATAACTCTCTTTCAGCAGAAAAATCCTGAATAGATCCACAAAAATAAACTTTCACGTCCAAACTCTCAGAATTTTCAGCGATAAGACTATATTTTTTTAGGTAATACATAGCCAACGTATAGTACTAAAGTTATAACCAGCAGTTTGGTCGATTCTGTTAGTATATATAGAAAAATATAAAGAAAACGTACAAATTAACGCATTTTCGCATTACATCGTCCAATCTAACAAGCGATTTTCAACCTTACGTAAAGCATCGTAAATTATTTTAAAATTGGAGTTGGACCGCGTCTTAAGTACGTATATGTACGTGTAAGTAAGTATGTATATGTTCAAACATATTGTAGGTTAATACTACCAAAAAATCACCGAAGACAAATAAATAATATTGAATATTACAACTTGCATACATACCGAGTTTCGTCAAGATTGGTTGAACAATGCGACACGTACAGGAAGACGTACATACCACGTAACAAACATACGGACAGAGACAGGTCCATTTGGATAGTTAAAGCAGAGACGCTTCGCTATCGGTCTCAAAATATTTACAATTTTAATAATTCATAATAAGTATCAGTACAATAATACAAACACTAGTAATCTATTGCCAACGTAAACAACGAGCCGTTTGTTCTTAGTTGTTGTTGTTTTTCTAACGTTGCTCTCAACGTGCTACACTTACGTTTTTATGTAGTTTTCTACCGACTCCCAAAAAGGAGGTACTCAATTCGACAGTTTTTTTAAATATTTGTTACCTCATAACTTTCGATAATGTGAACCGATTCTCAAAATTATTTTCATGTTTGAAAGCTGGTGCTTCCCGATTTCATCAAATTCGGTCCAGTAGTTTTTGAGTTACACTTCAGTAACTGAATAGAATGGAAGTCGGTATTAAATTTTTCAAATTGTACTTGTTGGCAAAAAAGATCACCTTCCACCCCCGAAGGAGTAACTTCTTTTGATGGAATGTGTCCAGAACTCAGCAGAAAGGACTAATTCTAGTTTGAATTCATCGTTAGTAGGCAGGTGCAAAAGTATACTATCAGACCCGTTATCTGAAGATGCCAAAAAACTGTATTTATTAGTAAGTCAGAGATCAATTAGTTATTAGTTTAACATTATTCTGCTGTAATTACCAGGGCGGCATAATCGAATCAGCTACAAAGGGTTGATTAAGATTTGTATGATCTCTGACCTTGATAACATGCCATTGTACCGAATGTAACCAATAACAATAAGAATGTTATTTGTCAACCAAATGTGGTTTGTTGTGTTGTTTTGTTTGTGACGTCGGCACCGCACGGCCAGAGTACCGAGACCGGGCGAGCGGATTCCTTACTAATTGTGGCAGATGACGTGTATTGAGTGCGAACGGCCGGCACATTCCTCTGGAAATGTCCCGAACTTTCCTCTCAATGTTGGATAAACAACATACATCATTGTACAAATATAGGCACATATAAACTCATCGCTCATCATCATCTCAGCATTGATATAGGTGTATAATGTAACACGGATGGATTCGCCGTGGATTGTCGGCGGAAGACGCAGGATATAGAATACAGGTCGAGGTTCTACTCGTATAACTTTTAATATCATACCTTGAATATCTAGTAGGAGTTTGGAGATCGGCCTCAAACACTAATTTAAACTCGTTGCAAAGGACAACACATCACTGGCTAACTGCTCAAGCAGTCCGCTTATAACGGCACATAATAGTTACTGATACTATTATATGATCGTGCAATATTATATATATATATATATATATATATATATATATATAGCCACTGTTCGTAGAGACTTGAAATTTGGAGGGTTTATTGTTCTTGATGCATGGAGGTGTACTAGGAATAGGTTTTTCGAAATTTTACCCCTTAGAGGGTAAAACGTTTGTTTGAAACTCCTTTGTTTTGAAACTTATATTTGTAAAAATTTGTATTTGTGTAGGTCATTTAAAATAAAAATGTTTGTCAAATTTTTTTTGGATAGTGGTGGTTTAAAAGCGTGAAATGGAGGGGTGAAAGTTTGTATGGAAAGTTCTTGGTTTTCGAACATACAGTGGTGAAAATTAGCATTTGAACAGTTTAAAGTGATGATTTCAATATTTTTGTCAGGGATGACTTAAGGGGGTGAATCGCGGGATAATTTATTTTTTCAAAAATACTTTGTGTTTGGAGCTACAGTGATGAAAATTGATAACTGGATAGGTAATTTAAAATAAATAGTGATGCTTTCAAAAATTTTGTCAGGGATTACTTAAGGGGGTAAAACGAGGGATGTAAAAAACTACTACATATTATAAACTGTAGAGGTCAAATTTCTGTACAATGAAATATATGCTAAAAACCCAGTCAGGGGATGTAAGGAGTGAAAAATAAGTTCAAATTGATTGTTTCTCTGTATGTTTGTCTGTCTGTTTGTACGGGCTAATCTCCGAAACGACTGCACCAATTTAAATGAAATTTAGTAGGGTGGTAGCTTATATCCCTGATCAACATATATGATTCTTATGATCCCGGTAAATTAAAGATTTCCCGTTGGAGAATAAAAAATCGGTAATTACCGTATCCCGCGAGGCCACGCGAGCGTAGCCGCTGGCGGGTCAGCTAGTATATATATATAATATTGCACAATATCTATCTGTCATCGTGAAGAAAAATCGCAATAAAACAACAAATATATTTTTGGTAATCAGAAAAATAATTATTTGTTATGCAAGGTTGCAAAGTTGGTTTTTTGGTGCGCAGTTCTTCTATTGAATCACACGCTTTCACGCTCAAACGGCTTGGCCAATTTTAATGAAATTTGGTATGGAGGAAGATCAGGCGCTGGATTACCACATAGGTTACTTTTCATCATCCTTATCGTCTATCACCACGCGGGTGTAACCGCGGGGCGCAGGTAGTTATATATAATACATATTTTGATTATACTACAGTATACAGGCTGGTTTTTTGAGAAGGGCGGCCATGGCCAAGTCCGAAACCACGAGAGTTAGAGAAAAATCGTGAAAGGAGACATGCCCTCGATTTATAAGAAAACACTAGTTTTTTTAATCTTTAATTTTGACGCAAACCGACACGAATGATTTAAAAAACAATAAGACAGCCTTTATTATTGAGCTAATGGATTATGTTGCTGATAAAGATCAATCAATCCTATATATTATTTTCAAAAAGTCTAAGGCACAATTAATGAATTTTGTATATACTTAGTTGGTGGGAACAAAAATATACCTGAAGTGTACCTTAAATTATTAAATTATTAGATATTCATTAAAAAAGTAGATACGGGCTATCCGATATCATCACATGAATACACCGGAAGGTTCTGGAATGGAGACGATGGACCGGCAAGCGCAGCGTAGGTCATCCACCGACACGGACAGACGACCTAATAAAGGTCGCAGGACGACGTTGGATGCAGGCCGCTTCCCACCGGTCCTTTTGAGAATTTGTAGAGGAAGCCTATGTTCAGCAGTGGACATCCTACGGCTGAGATGACGATGATGATGATGTCATTACAATTTTTTTTTAAATATATACACCTATAGTCCATCAGCAGCAGCACGTTTATTTTCAAGTGGCAAGAAGTGGAGTTTTACAGAGGTGTTTATTTCGGACAAATGTAGGGTTAACTTAAGTTTAAAACACAGTATCTCAAAAACCTGTTATGGATACTTTCAATACGCTCAATATATTTAATATAGTACGGGTTCCAAATTTAGTATTTAGCCGTAGTCTCGTCCATAGTTTTATATCTGCGTTATCATTAAAAAGTTCATATCAATAGTCTTGTCATTTAACCCATTTTTGTAATAGATTATCCATGTCACCGTCATCCCAATTTTTTTTTATATACACTTTGTATGTTTTATACCAAACATGCCTCTAAGTGTTGGCTATAGCCCCACTTATGCCTTTGTAAAGGACCGGATAAAATCCGAGAAAAAAAAAGTAATAAAGATAATAAAAATAAGACAGTGCGGTCGAGCATGCAGGCGTTCCGGAGAGTTACTGAGACGTATTGTTTCCGGTAGATTTCATCTTGCTAATGGGGAGTACTTGCACTGACATAACCAAGTAGCCAGGATTACTCACCAGCAACTTGCTTTTCCATACGGCCTTATTGAGTCTGAGGTGCCGTACTGGAAACAGGACAGGAGTAGGTTCTTGTAAACAGTAAAAAACTAAACAAAACTTGTAGTACAGTTCTTGAAAACGGTCGTGCTACGCTCTATTGGGATCGATCTGTAAAAATAATCGCGGGAAGGACTATTGTTGCCAATAAGCCTGACATCGTGGTGATCGATCGATCTCAGTCCCGGGTAATGCTTGTTAACGTCACCTTCTCGGCCTTCATTAGGTTTGTGAAGAAACCTAGTGAAGGCCGAGAAGGACAAGCTCAGCAAGTACCTTGACTTAGCTCACGAGGCTGCCATGTGGAATGTCGACTCGACGATTATTGTTCCGATAGTCGTTTCAGCAAACGGCCTTATAGCAAAAAGCCTCGACCACCCCCTTAAGAGACTCTCGCTAGATGGTTGGATCAGGCACCAGATACAGAAGGCAGTACTCCTTGACGCGTATTTACCTGGCGTGGGACGTAATTACCTCGGCTAATAATATCGATGATATGGTCGATAAATTCAGTAATATTATACAATTACTCTTTGATATACATGCTCCCCAAAAATCTATCGTTATAAAAGAACTACCAAGCCCATGGTTAACTGATACCATAAAAATGATGATGCGGCTTGGCGACGCGGCCATAAATAGATTTCATAAAACTAAATTGGAAAGCCACAAAACTTTTGACAAAGATTTGAAGAACCAAGTAGTTTTAGCACTACATAATGAAAAACAAGTATTTTTCAAACAAAATATAATTAATCATCTTAGAGATTCTAAAGTATTATGGAAAAATTTAAAATCTAACGTCTTACCACCTAAATCTGTAGATCTTCCACCTCAGTTTAATGACCCCAACGCTTTAAATGAACATTTTCTTGATACTCCCGGTAATTTGTCAGTCAGTATTTCTGATCTTACGTTCTATGAATTTTGTAAATTTGTTAACAATATTTTTTCGTTCAAAAATATTAACTCTAAAACTACTTTGAAATTTATACGTCAAATTAAATCTAATGCTTTGGGCATTGATCAGATATCACTTGATATGATTAACTTGATGCTCCCTCAAAGCTTGGATACGATAACTGCAATAATGAATAGCTCAATTTCTACAACAGTATTTCCATCAGCATGGAAAACAGCATTAATTAAACCTATACCCAAACTCACTAATCCTACAGAGCTCAAAGACTTAAGGCCAATAAGCCTTTTACCTTTTTTATCGAAGGTGCTAGAAAAAGTAGTATACTCTCAATTAATGGTATATTTGGATAATTGCAATATTTTACCTGAGATGCAATCAGGGTTTCGTAAGGGTAGAAGCACTAACACCGAATTATTGGACGTTACTGATAATGTGATTGCAGCACTGGATAAGGGCATGGGAACTATATTAGTACTAGATTTCTCTCGGGCTTTTGATTGTATTAACACGTCATTGCTTCTTGCTAAGCTAAGTTATTATGGTTTCGATGCTCATGTTGTGCAATGGTTTAATAGTTATTTAAGTGATCGAAGCCAAATAGTAGAAATAAAAAAAGATGATGGCCAAATTATACGTTCAAAGGAATACAAAGTTTTCTGTGGTGTACCTCAAGGTTCGATTCTTGGACCTTTATTATTCATTCTATATAGCGCAGATATAACCACTCAAATTTTAAATTGTAAATATCACATATATGCTGATGATGTCCAATTATATTATTCTTTTAAGCCTGCCGAATTGAGAGATGCAGAGATAAAAATAAATGAAGACCTGGGTAGAGTTCAAGCTTGGGCTATGTCTAATTCATTATTACTCAATGCAAAAAAACAAAGTATATGATTTTAGGTACTAAACATCAAATATATAACATAGGCCAATTGAACCCTTTCTTATCTATTGGTGGTGATGAAATAGATCGAGTTACAGAGGCTAAAAATCTTGGTCTTATTTTTGATGAAAAATTAAGGTTTGAACGTTATATTTCTATAGTAACTGTTTCTATCGTTTGAAAGTGTTATATAAATACAAAATTATTTAAGTACAGACCTTCGAATAGCACTGGTAAATTCACTTATTCTTTCCAAATTTAACTATGTTGACACTGTCTATGGTCCTCGTCTTTTGGCTAGAACTTCCCGAAAAATCCAAAGAGTTCAAAATGCATGTGTCCGTTTTTGTTTTCGTATTCCACCTCGAAGTCACGTTTCTCCTTTTCTTAACCAGCACAAGATACTCAATATGAAGCACAGAAGAGATCTACATCTTGCGACATTAATGTTCGGTGTGGTCCAATCCCAACAGCCACATTACCTGTATTCAAAATTTGCTTGGTCCAAAGATTACAACAAATATGCGACTCGAGCCTCATCCTATTTGATAGTTACTGCTCGACATCACAGTACTGCATTTCGTGGTAGTTTTCGTTTTGCTGCCACGAAGTGCTGGAATTCGCTGCCCCCACCATTAAGGTTATTAAAATGTAAAAGAATTTTCAGAAATAAATTTAACCAAATTTTACTGGATTTACAAAAAAAAACTGTGGATCATCAAATTTTTAGCTCTAATTTACTTTCTTTCTCATATTATTGTATGATTTATAAATACTTAACTAAGTCGCAGATGTTTTACTGTTTATAATAAAAATGATTTTTTGTGTGTTAACAAATAATAAATCATTAACTAATATTAGTCGATATGCAGTTTTTCTTCTTTATTGGCGATTGAGTTATATCAAAATACTTGGTAGACTTTTTATGCATTTTTAGATATACTTATATCATTATTATTATATATTTTCAGAAGCGTATTTCCGTTATTCACTGTATCAAGGAAGAGTTTTTAAAATTTTATTATTTATTTATTTTTTATACTGAGATAGGCATAATCATTTTATTTGCTTTTACTATACTTAGTTAATATTATTTTGTGTCTGTGTGTCACCTAGGCCTTGGCTGAAAATCAGCGCTGTAGGTTCGCCTGCAGCATTATGCTGAGCTAGGACCTTTTTTGGGCCGCACACGACAGCAATTTCTTTTCTTTTTTTACTTTTTGTTTACATAATATATTTTATAAATGACCTATAATATTATACAATGTTAATAAATATACTTACTGTAATGTAGTAACTAAGGTTATTTGTATTTTACCTACTTGTCTTTGCTGTATTATTCTACATTGCTTGCTGTGGTGTGGTTTGATGTCCAAAATAAACATTTTCTTTCTTTCTTTCTTTCTTTCTTTATTGTCAGGAGGTTCCTCAGTCTGCAGCCCTAACCACCGGTAGTTTGGATGACCCAAGCATCAAGAAAAATGCTGGTGAAAATTAAATATTATATTTTTATTTTACATAGAATTATGTAAAGGATGTAATTCTAAAAAAAAAACAAAAATTTGTAATGCGAATAATAATACTTAATTAACTACAATATGCTTAAAATTCTAAGTTCTGCACAAATAATACCATATTATAATACTTTAACGGTCCTACTTGGGACTAGATGGCGTTGTGTGATAGTTGTGGAATATTTATATTTATTTATATATTTATATTATTTACTATTCGTAACAATTGGACAAAGAAGAAGTTTAGCATAATAAGGTTGTTACGTTCTCACTGCTGGGAGTGCTGGGATCAGGTGCACCTGTCAGAGAGACGCTAATGGTATATAATTCAGCACAGGCCTAGTGTGGGTTGCTAGGTAGTCTAGAGACTACGTGGCTAGGCCTTAGGGTCGAGGAGGTGGTCGGTATGGAAACCAACGCCTCCGACTTAAACTAACAACTATAGGCCTTAACGTACTTTCCAAAGTACAAAAGCGCTCACAGCTGAAAACTTCCTAGCGGTCACCCATCCAAGTCATGACCTATTTAGGTTTCCCTTGCCTTGTCGATCAGTTGGAAACAAGGCGATCTGCCCAGCAGGCCTAGACATACGATTTTTCTGTTATCGTTAACGCCAAACGACAACTTCAAAATGTATGGCGTTGACATTAAGACGCACTAAGTTCGAAGACTCATTTTTGTCTGTAACGTGTGCGGAATCACGCCTGTTTGAATTTTGTCTAGACCTGCAGGGCCGCAATTGCTTCGTACATTATGCTATCTACTTTACTTATTAGGCTAAGTACTCTTACATACCTAATCAACCACAAATTTCTTGGAAAGAGGATATCTCAAAAAATACTCCAGAAAGAAGGTCAGTGGTATTGCGCAAAGGGGTTAGTCACTGGATGCCAGGCAGCAGTAGTCAGCGCGCCGGCTGCCCGCCCGCCTTCGCCGCTTCACCCGAGCCGTGGGCGCCGCCCAGAATACCGACCGCCTACGGAGCGCGCGCCAGCTGCCAAACATCTACCTGATCGTTACGATTTATATCACATGCGATTTCTGCGCATGTTATGCTACCTGCTGAAAATTTGTTTGATTCTCCTGCCAGAATTAGTTCAGATCTTTCACTAAACAGTTATACGAAATGTTTTATCTCGCTGTTAGAAAAATATTTTAAGACGCACGCCCACAGGATAGTTTTAAGAACAGTAACAGCTCTGAAATGTAGGTATACAAGTCCATCGATAAGTGTGTAAATAGATTCTATGAATTTACATTATATGTTGGAGCAGATCCCGACTACTTGTTCCGGCCTAGCATGGCATTCATATACTGTTTCAAATTTCTTACCACGTACCAAAAAGTTTGGCGGTGCCTGCCTCTGCCGTGTAAGTAAATTATGGAATGCTCTGCCGGAATATGGTTTTCCCTGTGGCTATTACCATGGGTCTTCCAAGCGGTGCGAACAAAAGCATCTCTCAGGTCATCATACGAGTGTGGCGATTAACGCAGCTTATGGCTGCATATGAATGCCACTATGGTCATCGCTACTTGGTTCATCACCGTCCATCAGTCGAGAGAGAGTCACTTTGATAAAACATAATAAAAAACAATGCCAAGAGCTTAGTTTTTCCAGCATGTATAAAGAAATTGTTTTGAATCTTATTGTTTTAAATTTAAATCTTAGATAATAGCAAAAGCACCATCAGCATATAAACTTCCCAATACTGGGACAGGATCTTTACTCTCTGGGAAAGGAGTGCGAGGATTGGCGAACATATCTTAGTATTGGTGTGATATTGAAGTCTTTCGACATTCAGAAAACACTACGCAATCTCTTGGCTGTTGAAAGAATACCTACAGTTCACTCAACATAACATTCATAAGTCATAATCATATGAAAGCAGTCAACAAGGACTCTGCGAGGAGAAGTGACGTCAGCGATGACGGGGCCGATATCATTGTTTGTCCAAAGTTAATTAGCCCATTTATTAGACCGTTTTATACAATTACACGTACCATTATGTTTACAGAGCAGAGAGATTTAGTTTAGGCATATCACGTAAGTTATTCTAAATAAAATAGTTGTGATACTTTTAAAATACAATAAATACTTACACGAAAATAAATCCAAGCAGCCAGAAACAATAAAACTGACGGGTCGTGCAAGCCGCCTGACACTAGTTGCAGTGCTGTCCAGAGCTTAGAACTGCAGTTCTGTGTGGCACTTCATAGCACTCGTCACCGCGAAACATTAGATGTTAAATCTCATTCGCCCAGGGATTTCACTTGGTACAGTACCTACTCTTTACAAAGACATTCCTTGACACCCTAACACATAAACATTGCAACAGAATATACGGCAGTGCGGTGGTACCGACCATGACAGCCTCTTGCACATGGAGACAGATCGGGTTTCCTCGTCCTTTACGGTTCACATGGGGGAGGGATAACGCCCTCACGGAGACATCCCCAAACATTTGCCGTATTGTGTATTAGTGCTTCTCAGTAGATATTGATTTTGCTTTTTAAAACCAGATGATTGGGCGTTTCATACTTATTGCTAAGTAGGTATCTACTTGAACTTTATCTACAATTCCTACGTCAAGCCACGGTGCTGTGGTCATGCACACTAAACCAATCAATCATAAACCGAATGCATGGATGGTATTGGTTCATCTGAGTTGAGTGCACACCATTTGGGTCCAAGGCTTGTACCTACTACGTAAATGTTTACAAGAAACCCGTATGAAACATTCTCAAATTTAATGGAACCCTAGTTTCCTTAATGAGTAATAGATACAACCAAATTAGGTATTTAGGCATCGTCTAAAGACCCACTGAAGTATCTGCGTTTGATAGAAGAGATTACCTACAGAGTTTGAAAATAAAACAATAGGTAGAAGAGGTCCCAATTTCCTATGACATGTACAGAATGTTTACCAACAATAAAACATATTAGGTAGATACCACATACATATCATAAAATAAATGCTAAAAAGTAGATTCATTTATTGTTTTCCTCCGCCGAGAATAAGGCTGCAAATGTATCTTATGTCCGCCATCAATTACTGAAACAGGTAATATTAGACTGGATGAAGAATTGCGACTATACAGACACGGAAACTCTATTTCAAGTTGTTAAGTAAGTAAGTAATTATGTAATGTGTAGATTTAATAACAATAGTTAAATATATAAATATAGTATATAGTTAAATATGGTATATTAGGTAAACGTGACATATAAAACACACCCAAACCTCACACGCGCGAAGCGTCACACCAAACATTCCCTCACACACTGGCATCCTCTCAAACATGCGCGCATACATACGTTTACATCATAGGATAAGAAATTAATATAAAAACTGTTTACGTAAACTATTGAAATTAAGTACCTATATTATAATATTTTCCATTGTCTAATGCTTAAGGGAGAACTGCCTCCTGGTCCACAGCTCACGCTTTTCCAAGGCAGGATATTAGTTAATGTGGGAACCTTGTATATTAATGCAAAATAAATGGTTTATTATTATTATATTATTATTAAAACTGGTATTATAGTATAGGTACCTAGTTAACACCTGCCAGTGTTATTCCATACATTGATTAAAGAACTGACACCGGAACGGCACGAATGAAACTCGTTCTCTTGAGCCCGTCGCCGTCGGTTGAATAATACTGCTTCACAGATACCCGGCCACCTGGAGGCGGCACAGTTCCACACGCACTACCTGTGAAACTCATTGGACGATTCCGAAATAACACTCCTGAAAATCATGTCACATTTATACCAACATATATTTAAAATAAAGTACCTACGCTTTTATTTGCGGTTGGTGTAAGCTCCGACGTAGAAGCTGTAGTCCGATCGGCCGTTTCACACCATACAATAATTTACGATTTCAGACTTTTGTAGATTGTTCGATTACTCATCAATACTTTGTCTGTATAGATATCAAATTGCGACATAAAAATAAAGACCCATGACACTAAGAAGTACCTCTTTGGAAATTTTCCAAAGAAAGGATTTTCTTCTAGAACGGTGAAGTTTTGTCTGTATGAAAACGACCGTAATGTATACGTACTAGACAGATATTTTGTTAATTTGTGTTAGGGCAAATTCTCAAATTGTACAGTGTTGTACATGGAAACGATGCCTGAATGCATACCTTTTATTTAAGACAAATAAGACAAGGTAGACGTATTTTCTGTTACTTTTATATTAATTATTTCTCTCATATTAATTATTAGCAATTATAAAATAATGTATCATTAATTAAAACTTAAACAATTGTGTTTAAAAGTAATGCATACACTTATTAAACATCTTATACTTTAATACATACATGACTTATTTTATTCCTATTTAAACAAGGCGCGAAGTATTGCGGCGGATCCCTATAATTTATTTATCCACGGTTTACCTTACTAGAGATTGATATTTGACACTCTTTGTATGGACGTTATGTCACATTTATAAACGTAGTAAGGACAACTGTGGATAGATAGATTATTCGGATCGGCCGTTAGTAAGTTTATCACTAAATACAATTTCAATGTTTCGGTCTTTCAGTCTATTGAGTTGATTGTTTTAAACATGTTTAACTTATAAGTATTATAATTTTCTGTCGAAGAAGACCTAAGTATTATTAATTTTAGAAGGATAGTAATAGAAATTAGCAGAATAGTAATAAAAAAGATAATATAGAATAATAATGTACAATATTATAGAAGCAGGTCAAATATATGTACACAAACAAATCTACTGGTACCTAATACAAATTTCATATAAATAACAATTATCACGCAACAAAACACAACACACAACTAACAATTGGTTACTAGTAGTCCAGTTACATTAGGATAACGTATGGAAATAATTCTGACAGTAGTAGATTCTTCTGGAATCGTTAGTAAACACAGCTAGGAGTATATCCTTAGTTTGCACTGTTTCTAGCACCTACGGAACCATGTCAAATATTAGGTATTCACTTTAAAAGGCCGTTTCCGAAGAATTCACAGAAGTTGGAATAGGTTATTGTATTTATGAATAAAGGCTGCCTTTATGTATCGTAACTTAGAGTGAAAAAAGTCGTGCGACATACAGAATGTGTTATTGTTTTTTTTTTTAATTAAGGCTTTAGGAAAATTCCGACATATGGTGCAAACTTACAATTAGGTATCTATAAGCATCATACACGTTCAGTTAAATTTGCACCAATGTGAAAGTTGCGGATCATATCTTTTTAACCGTCTTCCAAAAAAAGGAGGATGTTCTCAAGCCGCACGCGTAACTACTACACAATAGTCCGATTTTGATAACATATAATTTAAATTTTATCAAATTCGGACAAAAACGGAAAAGTGTTTTGCCTATCTTGATGATATCGTAATTGACGGTGAATGACAATCGATCCCGTAAGTAGCAAGAGTCAATAAAAAGGGTGCTATTTCACACTTTTTAATGTAGAAGCCAGATTCATAAAAACCGTGTAAAACAAATCCGTAAAAAAATATTCTTTAACTTTTTTGGTGATCCTTGCTACTTATGTAATCGATTGGCATAAATATATGGGACCACCTTGGAAGTATAGAGTATACCAAACAAAAAGAATTCATGCATTATAAGAATCAGAAACATAGGTTCAGCATACCAAAAATCACAGTTCCTAAAGCTTGTAACTATTAAATTTGATATGAGACAATTTTATTTGATACTAGCAATTGCCCGCGACTTCGTTCGCGTAGCAGGCTCGGCCTTCGGCCTCGCCATAACCTCTTCTCTTTTCTTGCTTTTTCTTTTATTAGAACCTTCTCCTGACAATAATTATCTCAACAAAAAAGAATAAGCGAGATTGTTCCATCCGTTCTTAAGTTATAGCGTGACCAGGAGAAATACGGGTGCATTATCATCATATATATATATATATATATATATATATATAGATTCTTTATACATATTATAATACAGTTGGTATAATACCGTTAACAAAGTAGGTATGATGTTTCGTGTGTAACATGGTATTCAGTTTTCATGACTAGTCTAAGAAAAAGTCATGAATAGTAACTTTCTCTAACTAGCTTTAACACTCTTCTTCTGGCGTTGTAGTCACAAGTAACCTTACTCGCTACGCTCGTCTTCGTACCTATGTAATGATTGCATCTGCGCTAGACTAATATAGTCATGAAAACTTTAAAGCAAACAATTACTGAAACGTATAATATGGTAAATCATCCATATATCGAAAAAATAATGATATGAACTGACTCTTACTCGTACGTGTCTTGGCTGTTATATATTTCGAATTACGACGTTTTGTACTCATGACATTATATGTTTTGAACATTCTGATAATTCTCAACACTCGGTAATATGAAACGATGCATTATAAACTTATTTCTTTTAAATGAATGTATTTTATTCTTATACATTTTGATACATACCCATAACTAATTATGAATTGGTTACTTATGTATATGAAGAAATGTACCATTTTTTCTCGTGAATATCTTTTATAGATACCACTGTCCCCGGGGGAGCACGGTGTTTGTGTGGGAGTCCGTATACCCACTAAAAACCAGGGTTTTCCTCCAAGCGCCTTCATGTCGGGACTACAGGAACGTTTTTGCAATCGTCTGCGATCCCGGCGACGCTGATCCCCAAGCAGAGGATCCCAACTCAGTAGGGTTAGAGGAGACTTCTCTCCTTCCTGAGGGGCGCACGGAAACACCGCGCGCGCCGCCTCCGGGACACAGATGTTTGGACGGCGGAGGCCCCTGCATACGCCGCCCCAGTCCCCAACTATGGAGGTCGGAGGAGGGTGTGAAAGATTGACCTCCGACACCCTGGTCTCCTTTTGCGGATTGGGTGCTCTGACAATATTTCCCGCTCCATCTCCGCTACCTCCTTCTTCCCCATCACCTCCTCGCAGAAGGGGAGTGCCACCACCCATGACCTAGCATTGATGACATCAATGCTGTGACGAGGGCACTGCGCTCGTCTGCCCAAGCCGCGTATGCCTCCAACGTATGATGCGCAAGAAGAAATGTACCTACCCTAAGTTGTTACTGGTGGCGTTCTAACGACATTTTTATAATATGGACAGGCTAGCGTAGCGTTGGAACTTGTAATTCCATTGAAGGTTCGACAATGACTACAGCCGTGCGATTCTCTTATGATTCTTCGATGCCCTCGTCGACGAGCTCACGGATGTCAAATACTTTTTGAAATATCGTCCTTATACTCAAGGTTACTTTTCCAACGTTTCTTGTCAACTCGTCATTTGTTTCACGGATATTGTCAAAGTTGCAACGATGTTTATTCTTAGAGAATCGCACGACAGTACATAATATGCAGTTGGAATAAAGTGTATTTCACGTAGCGGGATCATCAAAATATAAACAGATTATTTGGTATCAAGCCTGGCAGTGTTGTCATTGCTATTATCTGTTAACTAAAATACAACAATAAAATACGTCCACAGGCGACCGTGCGATATATTGAAAATTGGTTAGTATGTAAACGTCCTCAAGTCGTCGGAATGCTCTTAATCCGTAAATTACTGGCGGGAAAACTTTAAAAATGGTGGTCGTTGGTTGTGTACTTTCCAACATTTATACGAGCTAACTTCTAAAATGGTGAAGCCATTTGAAGCGCGGAAAGACTTAATTTTGTTTCACCATAAAATTTAAAAATATTAAAATAACGACTACACAAATCTGATTGTATGTAACCAGGTCATCTCATTCAATTTCAATTTAAGTTACAATTGTAATTCAATTTAAATGACCATTTTAATTTGATTGATTATTGTAAATAAATTTAAGTTACAATGGTAATTCCATCTAAATTGCAATGGTTATTCTATTTAAGTGACAATGGTAACTCATTTAAGTGATAATTGTAATTCAATTTAAGTGACAATTATAATTCAATTTAAATTTCAATAGTTTGGTACCCGGGTGATATACGAGTATTACTAGCTGACATACTACAGGAGAAATACTCGTACATTGTAAAATTCCCATCTCATAAAATATAGGTCTTGATAAGTATGACTGAAGTGTCAGATATTCTGTCTATAAACTGTAGCGTAAAGGTGTGGGTCACGTGTACCTTCACGCTAATATATATATAATGGCCTTCTACGCACTGGTAGAAGGCCATTATACTAAGTAAAACTTACTGGGGTGGGCGCGTTCTCACGATAAGAGTTCACTCGTAAGAGTGTAAGCACGAAAACCTTGTCTACGTAATATGATCGCCATCAATTATTGTCCGAGTGCACTTGGATTTAAGATTCCTACGATACGAGTACCATCCGAGTGGTCAGAGTACACTACGTCAGTGTCAACTCTTATCGTAAAACGCGGCTTTAACAGTATGTTTCGGCGTGGCGAGCGCAGAACAGCGCATCATCCATCTCCATCTGAAAACGGGCATCTAAGTGTACATCCGTCATGTAATTGTATCGGTACAAAACTACATACATCTAGTACAAATACACCGCAAATAAACCCAACTAATTGGAATGAGTTTCCTTACGCAAGTTCTAGTCACGGGGATATAAATGGAACTGAATGAATGTAAGTCAAAGTCGGTATCAGTGAGTCGGTGAGCCATTTGTTAAATATTTTTTATGACAATTGAACAACAGATCCATATCTCCGTATGAATCCCCCGCGACGAATGCGCCAATGCACCCTCCAGAAATAGCACCAGCACATGCGTCAGCGCATGAGAGTAGCTGTAACTAATGCATGACAATAATCCAGTGAAAGATGCTGATTATTTCTGCCGATGACATAGCGTCCAGGGAATTAGTTATTCGGCAATCTAAACTTTTTATCCAAGACATTTTGAGTACACAGTCATGGTCAGTGGATTTCATCATGAATATCTTCAACTGAAGTTAAGCCCAGGAGGTCAATTTTACTATTTGTTAGAATGTTAATATTTAGAATGTTTATATTTAATTTATTTCAACAATCTGCCTCGCTGCAACTGCAGTTCGATTCCGGTTGTCGTTTGATAATTACCCAAAAAGCCATTCTACTATTGCTATAGACTCTCGCAAACATAACGTAAGCGCTGCTTTATAAAAAAAAAATATATTTTAAACACTAAGTAGGTATATTATATAATTATATTATACCTATATAATTATATATATAAATATACCTTTTATATAATATAATATAATATAATAGGTATATATAGAGTATATATAGTATACACGTAATTTGTATAATTACCAAAAAAAAAATGGGCGGTACAAAAGTGTACATTGTAGATATGTAGTCAAATTTTTTTATTACTTCACAGTGAAATAATTATTAATTGTTAAAGTTTTCGAAAATTCCATCTAAAAGTATGGACACCATCTTAACAAAAATACTACATGCCTATGTACAACTTATTAATGAAAACACATGATTCGCGTCAGTGAAAAAATATCTCTCTTACTCTTTCTTACAAACCCGAGCGTTCGGTGTGAAAGAGATTGTCGAGGTCTTGCGAGAATGCCCGAGCGCACAGAATGAATAATAATATGTACTAACGAGCTAGGACGCGAGTTTGCCGAATGTTATGATTATGAATGATACATTTCTATGTAGGGGTGTTAAGTTTCATGCATAAACCGCGCGCATGTAGTATATCTTAATGAATAATGGAAATGCCTAGAATAAAATTTGTAGGTGTGAATCAATCTAGACGTGTGACCAAATATTGATGATTATGTGGGAATTTTATTTTTTAAAGTAGTTTTAAATATTCTTCCCATGTATGTATTAAGTAACAGCAGCACTGTTTTTTTTGGTAATTATACAAATTACGTGTATATAGAGGTATACCTACACAAACATAAGTTGGCATCTCGTTAATGATCTATCAAGTTAGCATAATATACAATTATTGTAATCGATTGCTGTCATCGATAGAAACGTAACTGCAGATCAAGATAGGCGAAACACTTTTCAGTTATTAGACTGTAACTCTAAAATCCACTTGACCGAATTTGATGAAATTAAAATGGGACCACTTTTAAAGTTTACTCTTTCAAATAAAAAAAACACTTTGAGAATCGGTACACAAATGGTGAGAAATCAGTGAACATACATTAAAAAAATACATACAGCCGATCATAACACCTCTTCCTTTTGTGCAGTCAGTTAAAAACTTAATATATTATAGGTAAAAGTTTTATCCTATCGAGAATTGATGCTCGCAGTGCTGTGGAGACAGGCTTTAATACAACCATGACAGCGTGAGTCGACGGTGAATCAATTAAGATGGCCATTTCTCTCCATGACGCACTCGACTTGTTTACTATTGCTTTTACTGCATTTGAAGCCGCGGCACGGCATTGGTCAACAATAATAAACATGCCGGCGTATATGCTGGATATTACACTAATATTATTTCAGACTTATTATCATGAGTAGTACCTAAACTGTAAAGGTCATAGGTAATCACCAACACTTCCACTAGATAATATAAGTATCGCAGCAGTATGTACTTATCAGTGATATTGAAAATACTTTTGTCACGGTCCATCCATCACACATAATCAATTATAGCTCATGTTACTCTGGAATAATGTAGCTTTTATATCTATTTATCTATTTTCTTTAATATACTCGTATAAAAATGAACCCCTATTTCTCCTGGTCACGCTATAACTTGAGAACGGATTTACCGATTTCATTCATCTTTTTTTTAAATGTCTTCGAATACTTCGTAGAAGGTTCTTACATTAAAAAGGTAAGAAAAGATGGGATAACCTACTACGCGATCGAAGTCGCGGGCAGGCACTTGTAAGAAATACTTTTTAATAGGTTAAATAGGTTGTTTAAAATTTACCTATTACAAACCATTTTACAAACAATCAAATCATTCCTCTTTCTTATTAGTGTAGATTTCACGTTGTTTACTAACAGTAGACCTCGCGAGCACAAAGTCACACACAGTCTTATCAAGGGCTTTTTTTGCAAACTGAGCTATCTGCAGTTGGAGAAGGAATATTTAGTCCAATAGATACAAAATGTTGTTGGTACCAAACGTTTTTGCTGAATGTTACCAAAACCGTCCGGTTGTTAAACTTCACAACCTATTATATCAGCAACCAATTGACCAGTTATGCTCATATTCGGGATTCCTCTTCTAATGTGTTAGATTAACGAGATTAGGCGACGGTGTGCCATAACCAGATCTTCTGTGGAGAGGTTAGAAAAGATTTGGAAGGACTAACCTGAGGAGAATAACCAATAACACAAAGGTTCGACTTATGAACTCTCTTGTATTTCCAATCTTTTTATATGGAGCTGAGACCTGGTCCGTGCGGCTTCTAGATCGCCGCAAAATTGACGCCTTGGAGATGTGGTGATGGAAGTGCCTCTTGAAGATCCCATGGACCGGATTCCGCACCCATGTATCTATTATGAAGGAGCTCAAAATTAAGAATAGACTTTCGTCGACTGCACAACTACGAATAGTAAAGATTCTCCAGGAACGAAGACTCAATGGAAAGACTAGTAGTCCAAGGTCAGATAGCAGGAAAGAGAGGAAGAGGCAGGGGTTGGCTTTAGAATCGTGACCCCTGAATTTGGTGAAACAAAAACTGTGGGTGGGTTGAAGAGGTTTGTATAAAGCGTATTTACAACATTTTAGCTGCCGGAGACACGCCAAAATAGTCTAAATAGTTTTTTAAAGTTTCAATAAAACACCGTAAGTAATTTTGATAGTGACAGGTGACATAAATGACATTAATGCGTAAAACGAAACGTTTCTAGGTAACTTTTAGCCTTTTTTGACATGTACGTTGTATGTAAGTTCTTGAAACGGAACGCAAACATCAAAGATAGCGTAATGTCACTGTCGGAATACTCGCGTCATTCCGTTACTTCCGAGTGTACGTGAATTTATAAATTATGTCTATAAAATATAAGTTCTAAAAATAACAAATTGTTTTTCAATTTTAATTATCAGACCCATACTAGTAGGAATGTGTGCACAATAGTATATTAGTACCTAATAAATTGGCAATGTCACTTGTCTGTGACAAACCTATAGGTTAGGTTAGGTTTGAACTGTGACCCACCAGGCGCGAGCCGAGCGAGCGTAGCGAGCGTGCCGCGGCAGCGGCCGGCGAGTGCTTCATAAGAAGAATCATATTATAGTAAAACACATTTATTGAACACTTGACATAACACAAGGATTTAGTATTTTATTAATTAATATAATGTCATCATCATCATCATCTCAGCCGTAGGACGTCCACTGCTGAACATAGGCCTCCCCCATGATTTTCCAAAAGGACCGGTTGGAAGCGGCCTGCATCCAACGTCGTCCTGCGACCTTTCTCAGGTCGTCTGTCCACCGTGTCGGTGGACGACCTACGCTGCGCTTGCCGGTACGTGGTCTCCACTCCAGAACCTTTCGGCCCCATCGGCCATCTGTTCTGTGCTAGTACATTGTTCCCTGCCAAAGTTTACCAGTTAGTATGAGGTAGGTATTTACTCAGTCATCCAACCCAATATGTAAAGTGCCATATATACTTTATAATATGGTACTTTGAACTTAAAAGCAAATTTCTACGTCCTGCCTGTTTGTTCCAGCTATAATTGACGTAACTCATGGACCGATTTTGACGGTACTTTCATTAGGACATATGTAAATAATTAGGGTCACACGCCATTAAATATTTGTGCAGCATTTCATATTAGTGCAGGTGAAGCCGCGGGCGCAGTTAGTCTATAATAATATGAATACAGCGAAGGTTAGCGTGTGTGGATGTTTATCACCACGTATTTATGTTCTGGAATTTCGATCATAATATTTCTTGAATATCAACCCTCTTAAGAGGGTCAAACAGGGTGGTAAAGTTATATAGTTTTTTTTTGGTTCTATTCACTCAAAACTCGGTACCTACCGATACACTTTAAAATAAATAAAAATACATGTATATTTTATAGTGACCGACCGTAATTTCGGTTTTGGCTTCGGCCAGTAAATCCAGTTTCGGTTTCGACCACAATATAGCCGAAATTTGCGGCCCCGCCGAAAAATGAGTGTTCGTGAATTTTCGTGCGACGTTCGTTAAACTTCGCAGCTAACCCGTAGCTGCTCGCCGCGCGATTATATATATTTGTTATGGCTTTAATGATTGTTTTTTTTTGTTTTTTATTTAACATTATTTTACTGTATATGTATATAAAATATATATATGCAAACAAATATAAAAAACAAATAAATTTCAGTAAATGATCGTTATTTTAAATAATTTTTAATAAGTTTCGGGTTTGCCGAAACAGAGCAAGGCCGAAAGTCCGGCTTCGGCCTTGCTCCGGTTTCGCCTGGACACTAATGTTTTAGTTTTTTTAAATACCCCACGAGGAAGCGTGTTCGGCTTTTTTCTACCGACTTCCAAAAAAAGGAGGAGGTACTCAATTCAACTGTATTTTTTTAAATGTATATTACCTGAGAAGATTCGAGGAGAATCGGTTCACCCGATTCTCAAAATTCTTTATTGTTTGAAAGCTGCTTCCCATGTGGTCCCATTTAAATTTCATCAAATTGGGTTCAGCAGTTTTTGAGATACACTCCGCAGCGCCAGTTACGTGCTGTGGCCCGCGCTCGCCGCTGTGCACAAGAGTGACTCCCAGAAGAAGAACTTCAAGTAAGTTCGAAACTGGTCGGAGAATATTTCCGGTAAATATTACGCGAGTCCTAGCCGGTTTTAAAGCGTAATTATACACTCCAATAACTGAATAGAATGGAAGTCGGTATTAAGTTTTTCAAATTGTACTTGTTCATTTTTTTATTCTGGACCGATCCCCTCAAAACTCGGTTTAAGCCAACTTGAAAATAAATGACGTAGCCCTTAATTATATTTTCCAAAACATCCCCAGGACTTTTGAAATTTTGTATTATGATTGTTAATATTTGAATTTGTAAATAATAATATTAATATTATTATTAAATATTATATATTTTATTATTATTCTATATTACATTTATTATTAGTAATTATTATAATAATTTTTATATTATTCATAATTAATAAATTATTATTAAAAGATTTGAAATGTTGTAATATATTCATATCACACATTTTCATTTTCCATTAGAGCCTTTTTGATACACCTTTCTGTATGTTGTAACCTCATTTTAATTGGACAGCGAGCTTGTTATCACATTAATTAAAAAGAAAAATATATGATCGTGAAATGTTAAGAAACATAAAATCCAAAAAATCGCGATGGTTTGATTTGAGATCTAGCGCAGCGATGATTCTAATTTTGTTTGTCGAGCCGCCCACCAATAATATATTGACTCGCCAGCGGCTTCGCTCGCTCGGTCTTGGTGTAGTGGCGCGAGAGTTATTCTTTAAATTTCAATAACTTTTTTATTTATATACCGATTGACATAAATAAAACTCTAAATGTTAAGTGAAGCTTACCACAATATATTTGTAAAAACCACATAATCGGATTAGTCGTTTCTGAGATTAGCGTGCACAAACGTACATACAAACAGACCAACATTCTTACTGTCTTTTTTTCATTCGTTATAACATTTATTTTTTAATTTTCGTTTATAAAAGTCCCAATAATATTAATAAGATTTTTACTCATATATCTTCCATGTACAGACAGCGTTCCGTATATATTTTTTATTATTCAGCGTGTAATTAAAAAGGTGTAGTAATAATAAAAGGTGTGCATATGTACCTAGTAAGGATGTACATAGCAAAGTATAACAATTTAAATCGCGAATTATTTTCATATACGTTAAAAAAATATCCGAAATTTTACTGGGCAGCAGTCTAGTAAGACTTGGCTATTCTTGGTGTTCGTTGGGGTCCATTCGCTCTGCAATCCCCACACCACATTCAATTCATTCATTCACAATCATTCACCTCTGTCCCAAGCCCTGATTACGCCCCTTGTTTACTACGTTTACGTTCTGGAGGTCATGGCCGTCTTTGCCTTATTATTTATTAATTTTTCGGGGATGAACCTGCTTGAGTATTAGTACTTTGGTAACTCATAACTTGGAGTGTTAATTACTTCCGGGTTCAGTGTCTGTTTTAGTATTACTACACCGTTTTGTTACTCGCAGATATAGAAGATATAATTAAAGTTGTAAATTGCCAGCAATTCGAGGGTATGGGTTTGTCGAGTACTCTCGCCTTGACGACGTAATCAAAGCACGTAAGAAATTAAATTAACTCCCAATGCAGAACCACTATAATAGTGGTTCTGCATTGGGAGTTACAGTGACACCGACTAACAGTGAAGTGTGAGGCAGGTCATGCATTTGGTTAATTATAACTAAGTAGGTATTTATTTATTTCTAATGTTCCTTCTTTATTTCTTATAATTAGCGTAGGCACTATTCTTAATACTCGTAGTTTATGAATGCAGTGTAGGTCAAAACGGCTGATAACACTATAATTTATATGGAAATTATTTCCTGATTTGATTTTTGTGGTAGTGCCACGCTGCAACCCCATAGCCGAATGGGCCGGCACGACCGGAGAAGTACCACACTCCCACATAATACGGACGTGAAGTAACATAGCTTGTTATTGCGTTACGTCGGTTCGTGGGAGGTTCCTGAATCCGAGGATTCGGATTCAGCCGTATCTGAGTTATATTATATAAAAAGTACAAGAATTGTTCGTCAGGTACTTTTTATATATATAATATCATTAGTCAGGTATTACATTATTAAATAGGTACACAACTGTACTGTAAACGAGTGTTATGTACGTAGGTATATATCAGTTTGTACATTAGTTTCTTACATTCACGGTTTTTTATTTTGTATATTTGCATTAAAATAGTTTGCTTACACAAACATATTAAATTAATGATTCGGTGAAACGTTATTTGTTAGAAAGAGTGTGTGAAAATATTGCATTCAAACATTTCGTCGAAGCAATTCATTTGCTCATGTTTCGTTTGCTCTATTGGAGTGGACGCGTTTGTACACTTGCAATTTCTCAAATATTTAGTTATAATTGACCGAGCGAGCGAAGCGTCTCTGCTTTAACTGGCTAAATTGACTTTCATCTGTCCGTATGTTTGTTAGGTTGTATGTTGGTCCTCCTGTACAGCGGCCTTATTGTTTATCTTTACGGAGAATAGGAATGGGCTTCATTTTGGACATTTGAATCCTATTCTGGGCGAAACCCTGGAACCATCAATGGGAATGAGAATGAAGTGACATTTCATTCTCATTCAAGTAGACAATAAGGCGGCCGGTCCCATTTCTCAACCAATCTTCACGAAACTTGGTATGCATGTTCTACTATTCAATATTTTTGTTGTACTCGTAGTGCACGAGTTTTGAGCGCAATTGATGCGCTTGGTTGTGCAGCAAATTTCCCCCTTTTCAAAAAAAGGGGGAAATTTGCTGCGGTGCTATTTACCCCCTGATTTAATAAAATTTGGAATACAATAACGGACCTGACTTTAACGAGGAATTTCGAATATGACCATAATCATGTTACTAAAACTTTCAAAGACGATTGACGTGGAAAATAGAAATTAAATTAATTTAAAATAATTAAATTAAATAATTATATGTACTTACTCCTTTATTCATGATTTTGCCTACATCCGTAACGAACACTCATAATCAGCCCATTATGTTCCCACTGCTGGGACTCGAGGCTTCCTATCAGAGGAGTTATGGGCCGTAACCCACCGTGCGGGCCCAGTGCGGATTTGTGGATAGTTTAGTGGCCAACCCCTGTTGAAGTTTTCAGGCCGCCTGACGGCCTTGGACGTAACCTAACGACTGTTGTCCAAACAACCGGGACTGACAGCTTAACGTGCCCTCCGAAGCACGGAATCGCTCAGTTGAACAATGCCACCAGCACATCCATCCAACTCCTGACCGCAGCAAGGATCGCCGAGCCAAGCTCCGCTGCGAGCGCGTCTCGAACGAACACTCAACGGTTAGTAATTATAATAGTTTATCAATAGTCAAAATTCGTAGAAACACTATAAGAAAATTACATAAAATCAATGTTTTATTTATAGTATTATTTTTTAAAGCACTAACGCCTGCTTAGCGATTATTGAAATTTATAGAGAGGAAAATTCACATCCTCGGATGGAATTCGAGCCCGCGTCTTCTGACTCTCCGTGTCAAACGCCATGACCATCTAGGCCAACGTGGCTCGACGTCCGAGCATCGCATTTTAACTCTCTATCTGATTTAACCGTCTCACGGGGACGGAGCGACATCTATTGATCAGCTTTGACAGCACTATCCAACCGAAACAATTATTTTTAGAAATACTTAAACTTTCGTATTGACGTCGCAACCCTTTCTAATTGTCATAGTATTTTTTTAAAACACTAACGCCTGCTTAGCGATTATTGAAATGTATATAGAGAAAAATTCACATCCTCGAACGGGTTTCGAACCCGCGTCTTCTGACTCTCCGTGTCAGACGCCATGACCATCTAGGTTACCGAGGCTCGAGGTATATAATATAATAAATATAAAAATCAATGTTAGCTATTTTTCGGATCTTTTTTCTTTGTCAATGCGTGTAAGTATAGCGGTGCGAGCATTAATTGTCGGTAGAATAACATTATTGGTGAAAGAAGGCGCACGATATAACTATCGCAACTGGATCCGCACGGAGACAAGGTGAGATAGCGAATAAGTCAGATAATCAACTCGACAAGCTTATCGTGAGAACTATGCACGCACGGCAGTTTTTAACCCTGGTCATAATTTTTGTGTGCTGAGCAGAAATAAAGTAACAAGTACAATTTAAAAAAATGAATACCGACTTCCATTCTATTCAGTTATTGGAGTGTAACTCAAAAACTACTCAACCAAATTTAATAAAATTTAAATGGGACCACACGGGAAGCACCAGCTTTAAAACAAAAAAAAGAGTTTTAAGAATCAGCCCACCCAATCGAAAGTTATGAGGTAACAAACATTAAAAAAAAACCAGTCGAATTGAGTACCTCCTCCTCTTTGGAATTCGGTAGATAATAATAAAATAAGTTGCTTGGATGTTGTTTTGTGTGTGTTCATGCCTGTCGTAACACAGACAATCTTAGTGCGGAGGCATGACAGTGTTAAATGTTATTGACCGAGCGAAGCGTCTCTGCAATTATCCCCTTTGTATGTCCGCGTGTTCTCCTATATAGTTAGCTTAGCGCGAATAACTGCGTGCGTGTAACGTAACGTGTCGTTCACGTGCAACAGTACGACTTGTCATGTATCTAGGGCACACTGTCACACAGTACACTCATAGTTTATACGCGAAGCATGACGGGTTGACGTTTACGATACGAACAAGTTTTTAAAAATTGTTTACGTTAAGACCTCAGTACGAAAATCATATATATTTTTTTTGTATTTATTGACTATATATTTTAAATTATACATACCGAATTTTATGAAATTGAGTGACACTACGGCACAGAAAAAATAGTTATATATTTACAAAAAAACTTATTTTGCTAATGTGATAAAAATCTCATAGACTTAAAATACGAGCAGTCACTCGTAATTAAATTAACGCGGTGACAATTTCGACGCTTAGATTTCTTACATTATTACGTAAATATAAAATATTATTTATACAACTTACATGATATGTAATTATTTACAGAATATATAAATACATAATACTCGTATTATTGTTATGGGCTTTTTACATTTTTTAAACTGCAAAACAGTGTTAGGACTATTAATTTGTTAAAACGCCATCTAGTGAACTGCGGCACAGAACTAACGTACCCAGACTGAATAAAAGGGATGAAGCAGCATATTATATGCTTTATTATAAGTTCGTAGTGCGCCTGCCTTTAAAGCGCGAGGCCCCGTCTCAATCCCCGGCCGGGGCCATTTTTTGTGTGATGACATAATTTTTTGTGCTTGGGTCTTTGGATTTTTGTGATGTGATAATTTGTGTGTTTATACTCTACGCGTCATTGGGAAATATAGTGCATGCTACAATGTTACAATTCTAATCTGATAACACTAGCTGCGTTCCGTAGTTGATGATGATGATGATGATGAATCGAAATATTTATGATTAAGTATATAGTATTCTAATGGTGAAAGAATTAGTGAAATCGGTCCAGTAGTTTTTAAGTTTATTCGTTTAGCGACACTAAATATTGCAATGTTTTAACAGAGAAAAATTCACAGCGATACTAAATATTGCAATGATTTTACAGAGAATAATTCACATCCGTGGATGGGATTCGAACCCGTGTCTTCCGACAATCCGTGTCAGACGCCATGTCCACTAGGCCACCGAGGTATGACGTCTGACCGAGCATCGAACTTTAACTCTCTATCTGATTTTAACCTTCATATGGGGACGGAGCGACGTCTACTGAACAAAATAAAATTGCAACATTACAGTTATGTCACAATAACTACTTTGTCACGTTTGAATATGCAATAGTAACGCCGGTACACACTAAACCACATTATTCGTACCTTGGTATTTAATCCTAATAATACAAAAGAAAGATTTCATTGTTTGTTTGTTTGTAACGGAAACACAAAAAACTAAGAACCAAATCAAAAAAATCTTTCAGCAGTAGAAAGCTACCTACATTATGCCTGAGTAACATACGTTAAATCTGATTCATCACCATCATCATTCATCACCACGCGGGTGAAACTGCGGAGCGTAGCTAGTACTAAATAAAGTGAATGACAGATAATGTAGAATAACCACAAGAAAGTGTAGGTACAGTGTCGACATATCTATAAGTTTAGGAGGAAGCAGCAAACTCAAAACAATTTATGGAATACATACAGAAAAGTATACGGAACCGATATATATATTTAGCTTTTGCAATGCGTGTTTATATCTATTGTCAGCTAATTATGTGAATATATTTATATGTTTATGTTTAAATATACGTACACCTACGAATAATAAAAAGTCTATTATTCGTAGACGTACACGACAACAGATACAAACACGCATTGCAAAAGTTGTATTAAAAATACATCTGGCAGTTCCGACGGGCGAAGCCTTTGGTTGATGTTAAGCGCCACGATAGCTAGCAACTCAAAGTCAAAATACGAATAATTTATTCAATTTAGGCATTACAAACGCACTTATGAACGTACACTTTTTATTATAATTTACTTTAAAGACTACCGCCGCGTTCCAAAATATATAGAGCCCGCCGAGAAGAAGCGGCAAGAAACTCAGGACCGTTATTTTATGTAGATGTTTACAATGTTTCTACTTAGGTACTACAAATGTTACATTTTATGGGTGGCAGAGTGACAGCTTGCCAGGAGTGGAGTATTCCAAGCATCTTTGTCTTCTATATAATGTCGGACTTTATAATAAGCTTTATTTATTAAAACGTTTTTTACAGTCAACTTGAATTTGCCCTCTGTGAGCTCAGTTATGTGCTTTGGGTTTTTATTGTAAAAACACATTATTGTAAAGACAAAACTTCCTAGGAATGACTTATTTAGTCTTCGCAAGTCTAAAACTAGGTACAGCTATACTATTTGTATTGTGAGTATTAAAAGGGTGGTGATCACTATTTAACATTATATTTTGAAATACATATATTGTTATATGTATTGTTATATAGTAGACATGTTCATGTACCCAACATTGTAATGTATTAGTATGTAACATTAATTGTCCTAATAGATGTTTGTACATTAAAGAAAATAACCATATACACGTATTTTATTTAATATCGACAACTTATCCGTAACCACATTACAAATTCACATTTATTATTTCTTTGAAAAAATGTTAAAGTTAAAATAAAATGGTGTTCAGACATCATTTTCCAGAGGAAGTGTCACGAAATATTATTTTTATATCGTTCCGATTTGGATTTCCGCAAAGTAATGCGCGAATCAATAAATTATCTTAGATGAAAACATTTTTAGTTTTGCCAACGCGTTACATTTATTAGTCTAGTTGGCGCAGTATATATAAATATGTATTTCATAACTAAAAATGACTACAAACTAACTACAGCTAGGCACTTGTAGTTATGGTGATCGACTGAGCGTTGCTGCCCTACACTACAAATGTACTCGCATGTTCTAGCTAGGTTACTGTATATTGATTGACGTGCCCAGAAAGCAAGCAGCACTGCTCTGATATCGAGGCAATGACGGAGATTTCTAGTAACATTACAATTCGTAAGTAGCAGTGGAAACATTCATTTATGATAGAGTTACTTATTAATTATTAATGCTATTTTAACATTCATATATATTATATTATCTACTATAACCTCTCGGATTTTCTTTCATAAGAACCTTCTCCTGACAATAATTAACACAACAAATTAAGAATTAGCGGTTTTCCATCCGTGTTCAAGTCTAGACTAGATATATAGACTAGCGACTGCCCGCGACTCCATTCGCGTAGTAGATTCGGCCTTCGCCCTCGCCATAAATTTCCATATTTACTTAAGTTTTTAAAGCAAGAACCTTCTATGAAGTATTAGAAATTGTTTAAAAATATGAATGAAATCAATGAAAAAAATAGGGGTTCATTTATAGATAAAACGTAACTACCGAGGTTACGGATGGTAACGAGTCGGAGCGCAGTACAAAACCTTAGAGCATATCTGGTGCGGGCCGCTTATACCATCAGGTTATATTGAAGTGGCTCAGGGGAGACAAGGGTCAACAGTTATTAGACGGCCGCGGGATCGATCCCTAGCTCGGGCTTGGGCTGTCGGCGCATCATGATGGTGAGCATCATCAGTGAGTGATGAAATCTTCAGAATCGGCTGGCTATACCCTAAAATTTTAAGTTCTCTAGCTATGCATCTAACAATGTGTTCCAGCAACTGTCGTTGAGAGCCAGTCGCTATTCTAAGTCTAGTGCGATACTAATTTCGACCGCAGCATCACTGATCATCAAGTAAGATGTGGAGTTTTATCGTCACTTATTAGTATACTAGCGGCTCTCCGCGGTTTCATCCGCGCGGTGATGGATGATGATGATGATGATGAATCGTATATAGCCTATGTTACTCAGGGTAAATGTAGCATTCCAATGGATTCCAATGCTCTTTATAATATTAGTATAGATATAGATAATAAATAAATATATGGCTGAAAACACAAGACGCTCTGGATAATACGAATAGCTACATAATATATGCACAGGGAAATCAATCAACTGTGAAACTGAAGCCTGAGCTTAATGTCTTAATTAGTAAATAGTATACTGCAAATAAAATTATGATGCGAGCAGGTGGTAAGCACCTAATTGTAGCTGGATTGCTTCTGACATGATTTTCTCTATGATAGTATACACAATAAATAAATTAAACACTAACGTTCACATACACAACCATCCAAGACCCGATTTACGCCGTACATACAAAAATTTGGCCCGATCAGGGATTGAACATGGGAGCCTCACGGATCGCTTTGAAGGCAGGTCACACCAACTGTGGTTACGGGGTCATCAACACAGCACACACTGTGCTCGTCACTCCAGCCATCTCGTTCGATACATATATAAATAAAACTAAATTTTCGAATACATTTCAACTAAGAACTAGAACTAAGAATAGGATAGCTGTACCTAGCTTTATACACCGAATTTTGTATATCGTCGATTAATAGTTCGTTCCTATGAAATTATGTGCATTTTTATAATAAAATCCCAAAACTCATAATATGCTCACAGAGGGAAAATTAAATTTGACTGTAAAAACGTTTCGATGAAAAAAGCATATTATAAAGTCTGACATTATAAAGAAGAAGAAGAAGTGGAGTACTAGAAGTGGAGTATACTTCACACATAACATGTAATATTTGTAGTACCTAAGTAGACACATTGTAAACATCTATACACAAAGTATGGCCCAGAGTTTCTTGCCGCTTCTTCTCGGGAGGCTCTATATGTTTTGGAACGCGGCGGTAGAGTCTTAAGTACATTACAATGAATAATTAACGTTCATAAGTGCGCCTTTGATGCCTAAATTGAATAAATTATTTTGACTTTTTGGAGCATTAACATATCATCAATAATGTTTAATGTGTTTGATTTTTTTTTAAATCGTACATTCAGTTTTTAGAACTAAACACAACCCTTTGTTCTAAAATCTTTGGCTAGCACGCTACTGGACAGTATATTCTATTAATATTATGAAAATTATTGAGTTGAGTTTTCGCGTAGTAAGTACCTAATATCTGTCCGGATAAAAGTTTGTATCGTTCTTGTTATACAAAATTGAATTCATATTTCATTTCACAGCACACAGCATATTGCTGTGCAGTGTGCACACTACAACATAGGAAATATGGGCTAGTGCTAGTAGGCACACCTGTTTTGGCTTTTATCTACTTATACTATTATTATAAAGATGAAAGCTTGGTATTTTTTTATGTTTGTAACGAATAAACTAAAAACAATTGGATTTCAATAACTCTTTCACCATTAGCATGCTATGTACCTGATCCCTGAGTAACCGACTACATTTGTATACCTACATCATCCACTCGAGTGAATCCACGGAGCGCAGGTAGTGTATAATAAAGTAGTTTTCACTGAAAACATCACTCAGTACCTATTTAATCAAAAATTCAATCTTACTTCGTTATAAATAAAAATAAACTAGATCATTTGTTTGTCCAACTAACTTCGCCTAGTTATGTATGTCATTTGAGAATGAGTTGATTCATGTTAATGTGTGGTCAGGTGAAGTCACTTGCACCGGAATAGGTTTTATTCACGCTTGCTGACAGTCACGGTGAGTACCACGACTACTGCAACAAGTGTAAGTGAAGTGATGGAGCGGAAGGCGGGCCAGTAAGCACCGAGGCATGCAAAATTCGCGGGGAAGGGAGAGTGTGAGGCACAGTGAGAGGAGGGGCACGCGGTGGCGGGGGCGAGGGGGGTAAGCGCGCGCCAGAGTGCGCTCGAAATAACCCGCGTATTTCGGTCGCCCCCGCCGCGTCGCGCTGCGCCCGCGCAGCTCTCGCCGCCGCCGGCACACACTATCCGCTGACTATTCGCAATCGACCGACGTCTTGGTTGTTGGACTTGGGTTATAATGACTTGACTTCTGCTAAATGAACCCGTGCACTAGTATAAGTTTTTCGCAGTGGCGTAATTATTTATCGAGCGAGCGCCTCGGCGACGTCAGTAGGACGATAAGGACCTGTAGCGTCGAGTGAGAGTTAATTAGTGGTTGTGCGGGATGGAGAAGCAGTCGCGGTGGTCGGAGCAGCGCTCCGAGCGGCGCGAGACCTCGCAGCATCAGCAGCAGCACCAGCAGCAGCGGGAGGAGCGCGTGCAGCGCACCGAGCACCACTACTCGCGGCAGATGTTCTCGCAACAGCAGAGTGAGTACCGCTTACCTACCTATACTTCAATCTCATACTCATCATCTGTGCTCTGACATTACTGCTGCATATGCGAATTGTAACTTAAGCATCCTGAAGCTCATCCCTAATAATGTGTGCCTGGAGTGGTGCGACGGGAGCGGTGCGCGGGCGGGCGCGCGGCTGCCCACGCGCGCTCCTAGAATAGCCTCGCTATCTCGCCGCCGGGAAAGCGCTATGCACAAATAAAGTTACGCACCAGGAAGAAACCGAACCCACTCGCGCTCCGGCCGCCGCGCCGCGCCTGTTCCACCGCCACCCACCACCGCTCCCGTCGCTCGCCCTCTCCTCACGCTAGCGAATGCCTCCCGCGGGTCTCCACCACCCGCACCACCACTTCGCGACCTTACGCCGCACCTCCGACCCTCCTTACAGAAGGCTGCGCAGCGAACGCATGACTTGTTAACTTATAAGGCACGCTCATATTCCATATAAGGGACCTGTACCAAATATATTACCATTCTAGGATTCATTTTATTTAATACAAAGAGCTTATGAGTCTCGAAAGTAGGCCGAATGCTAATGAACTAAGGTACTAAGGATAAACATCTCTCCAATGAACTCTACTTAATTGCACCGAATATTTTATTATTAAAAAATATTAAATCTCAAAAGCATTGACGGTTTTTTAGGAAAGTATGATAATATGAGAGATGAAATCAAAGGTGATTATTTGTGCCGAGAGCTAGTTAGGAAGAAGAGCACGTAACCGTCGCGTGTGGCGCTCAACTAATTGGCAGCCACCGCGGCCGCGCCGGGCCGGTCCGGGACAAAAAGCGAGTATCACAACATTGGATCAGTGAAAACATCTGCTGGAATGCATCACGCCTGACACACTATCTAAATCGGATCTCGCACTCCTGTCGAACGCTGCGTACTCAAACATGCGCACCGTTAACAAGCGCTCGTAAATAGTCCGTGAGTCCGTGATCAATCACTTGAGAACTAGCTGCCAGCAATAGGTTTATTATGACACATATACGAAAACAAGATACGTTAATTGTGTGCTGCATTTCTATTTGCTTAATTACCTGACGCTATCTGTATTCGCCGTCTTCGAATGTTGCATTGACACGCTATTGTGAGTCTTTATGAGGAGATATAAACTATATGCAAAGTAATACTGATGTAAATAAATATAAAGAACGATGTTTATAGAAAGTTGTGCCACAACAAGCTACGGGTATGTAGGTAATACTTTTATCTGTGGCAGTAGGGAAATAATGAAAACATCTGTGTATAAAAATGAATAAATACCAGAAATCTCCAAGTAGCTAATAATGGACAACTCTCCCGTTAAATTAAGAGAATAGTAATTTGACTGTTGCTTATTTATTATTACTTATACATATAATGTGGATTAAACATCATAACCTTGTTAAAACAACAACAAAAGTATAATTTAAAAAATATTAAAACATAAATAAAGATGTTACATTTTAAATAATAAAAACGTGGAGTAAAATAATACAAGTTTGGTGTGGTAAGTAAGCACTAAATCGAGACGAGCGTTTTGAATCCAACGCCAGTTGTTCAAACTCCAGCGGTGGGCACAACGGTTGCCAATCGCGTGACTCACTCACCACCACAGCTGGTATCATGACATTACATTAATTGAATATTTTATATTGCCGTTTTTTCTGGAGATCGTATGTGCCGTACATGCGCGCCAATACATCACGAACGTGCACACTACGCAATGTTGATCACTAGAAAATATGTGCGTTGTTAGGTACATTGAGTCACGTTATTCAATATGAATTAATTTCTAAATGAATCAATAATGTTGATCAGAGTACTATGTGCAATAATATACATACACGCTGCTAAAGTTTGAACGAGACTTCCAATATAAATAATGAAGATATACTCACGATTTGAACACCCGATACCGACTATAAATTATTAGCCTAAATAAAATATACGAAGTCGATTCACAACCGACGATAGTAAGGCTTTTTTTTTCAAAAACCGCGAATCGATTTCCGCAACACTTACGGCACATGAAGCTACGAAAAAATATACTAAAATCATATACGGCCTTACTTATAAACGCTGCTTAAATTTGAATAACGTCACTTAGTACGGCGCAGAACAGTTTTCCTTTGCACACTACTAAATAACATTATTTAAAGTTAAGCAGCGTTTATAAGTAAGGCCCTTTATTGGCGGATTAATCTAGTTACAAACAAAAAAAACAGTGGAATTAAGGGCACCTTCCATTTTGAAGGCGGTTAAAAAACTTCACTGTCATTTCACTTTGCATCGCTGAAGTAGGTTAACTCATTCTTATATTATAATAATAATTGTATATATCACTAACAGAACTATTAAGGCGCGGTCGTATCCTGATAATAGTAAAAAGCAAAATCTTTAAACATCGAGTGTAACGAAACAGTTCGATAATAATCTTTGAAAAAAAAACTTAGGTTAGAAATGGAACAGGCAAAGAGTAATAACCGAACAGAATTCATAAATATTACTCGCTTTCTGCAGAACAGAATCCTAAATAGGTGCATAAAAATAAACGTTCACGTCCTAACTCTCAGAATTTTCAGCGATAACACTATATTATTTTTTAGGTAATACATAGCCAACATATAGTACTAAAGTAGTAACCAGCAGTTTTTTCAATGGTGTTAGTATATATCGAAATATATAAAGAAAACGTACAAAATTAACGCATTTTCGCATTACATCGTCCAATTTAACAAGCGATTTTCAACCTTACTTAAAGCATCGTAAATTATTTTCAAATTGGGGTTGGACCGCGTCTTAATCTGTCCGAATCAGCAAGACTCATTCGAGTTAAGTTTCATTCATAAATCTATTGTTATTTTTTGCGCTGATGCGGACGGGTTAAGCCCAATAAACTGGTAGTATTCACTAAATATGTTCCCGCATAAGTACACATAGGCACATATTCGAGTTGATCCGTATCTTAAACAAATAAAGAAGAACGTTCAGCAAATCACCGTATATACCTAAATACAAAGCCGATAGATTTCTTTAACGAAATTATGCGATGTAGTTAGTAAATATAAAAATATATCAAATAATATAAAATGAATAGTTAGTAGGCTAGTGCTAGTGCTAGTGGAAAGGGAAATGTACTCGTATGCCAGTACCTACGTTGTCAGTTAGTGTTGTGAATACAGTAGTCCAAAAGAAAACCTTATATATTTTTTTTAATTCTAGTTACCGGTACTAAATTGCTGTTCGATAAATATTTTTTTCATTTACTACTTATAAGGGAAAATATGTTTTTACAAGTAATAATCTAACAAACTCAATATGAAACAAAATTTACATGGGAACTATCTTTATGATTATGTTTGTGGTCATGATAGTTTATAAACTTATATATATTATATTGTATACATACGATACAAACCACGGATCTAGGAAGCGTGTAACTTGTTCGTAGATCCGTGATGCAAACTAACAATTATTCGTAACATAACATTTAGGATTTAAGTTTTAGTGTTTAATTTCATTATTCCATGGCGTAAATAATTTTAACCAATTAATAATAATTTGTTACATATGACTTCTACTACTAGATAGCAAAATATCACGATTTTCCGTATTCTCAAATGAACTTCTTCAAACTATCTTTCTGTTCATTTTATTAATTTGAATATTACTTATTCACTTGTACCCAACCTCAGTTTTTGAACTCTTTTTTGATTAATAAAGAGATTATCCATCCAACATCACCCACAAGTAAAATTAAGTTCAGTACATCCAATGTCTGTACACTTCAGCCCGATGCAAACATGCAGTTTGCGAGGCCATCGCACAACTTTTTGCTATGTACACCTTAATTATCGCTTTTCTATCTCCGTACTGGGAACTCAGAATAATGGCATCGTTAAGTACGTTGTGAAAAACTATGTTTTCACTCTTACTAGTAGAAACTGCAGGTTACACGCGGCTGTCAATTGCGATTCACGTTCGCTTTTTTAAACGACGCACTCAACGGCTGACTGGACCCGTCCTGGTCGTATTCCTGGTCTAGTTAATGGTATGTGCTATTTATTAGCAACCAAGGAAATAACGTTACCCGAAAGAAAAAGAAATAAATATTTCAATATGATTTAACCCGTTGACTCGCGATTCGCCATATTTGGCCAATAATACAATAGGTTTTGCAAAAATGTACCTTCGTTTCCAGGAACTGCAACGTGTATGGTGGACTGAGGCCATCTAAAAATACTTCCTTGCATTTTTACCTATTTCAAAAGTAGGTATAAATTCACATAAACTAAATCGCTGAATGAAACATCAGCTTGTTTCTGACCATGCAGAAGTGACTTGGCATTATTAAATTGTCTTTTAATTATAAAGCGATGACGACTCAGGGGATGTTAGGGTTCTAATTCAGGTAACGAATAAGCCTCAATTGCTTACGATAAAAAAAATAAACGAGTTTAGGTTCGTACTTATATATAAAATAATATTATTACGACTTTGCTAATGACAATTCATCTATGATTAAAACCAACATTAAACTTAACAGTTTTAATATTTATTTTAAATTGTTTAAACATATATATGTATATAATATATTTTACATATATTTCATATATATATATTTCATATATATATATATATATATATATATATAATATTGAACTTAACTTTAAGTCTTATCAAATATATTGACTAGGTTACTTATGCGACCATACATAGTGTAGGATTCAATGGCATATATGAAAAATTACAAGTATAAATGATTATGTTAATGAATGCTACGACCACTTACGAGCAGTTTCTAATAACCTAACTGTGACCGATCATTGATTGTTTAATTATTAAAAATTAAATTAATAAATAAATGTAAATAAATTTAATTATTACTTATACATTATAACTACTATTAAATATATCTGTGATTTATCGACAGTTGCCTCTAGACTCTAGACTAGAGGTTGATTTGACACATGTTTTTTTTATCTGTAGCTTCTTTTTATACTCTCTGTATAGTAGAGGAAATTGTAAATATATTATTAGAAAGAAACCGGCCCCCAAAGTAACATGAAGAAGAATTTCTTTCTCAATATTGATAGAATAAATATATATTTACCTCAAAAGTTATGTATTATTAAACAAGCAATATCACTATTTCCTATATATTTTATAGTTATATGCTACTATGCTCTAAATAATCATAATTATGGGTCTACGAAATAATACATTTTCTAGAAGCGCAACTCAACTAGTTAAAAATGGTCTAACAAGTGTGATATACACCTTCTAAAGCAAAATATCATAATAGTATAAGCAAAATAAAAACACTCTTTAGTAAGGCAGACACACATTCACTAAGGAACATCAGTCTCATTGTATATCACTACATAGTACAAAAGAAATTCGCTTCCCGCTGTCTGTTTGTCCCTATATAATGTATGCTTAGACCTTTAAAACTACGCAACGGATTTGATGCGTTTTTTTATATATTTATTTAAATATTGCTTAATATAGTAAAAAACACTGATAATTTTAGAGGTGTTTAATGTGATGTATTTTTTTGCGCTTACATTGCAAACGCTGGCTGAACCCTACGATAGCATATTATGTAGGAATATTTAGTATCATTTACCTTCATGCGAAGTAGGGGGGGGGTGCTAGTAGTGACATGTAAGAATTAAAAACTACTTGCGTTAATAATAAACATAAAGTAAGCTTTAAACTTCTAACTATAATGTGTTTTAATAAATACATAAATTTCAACTGGTGCCCATATCTGCATTCAAGTGTAGAAGCACTATTAGCGTTTTTCCGCGCACCCCTAAAGATAGAACAATCGGATACAGTTGGTCGAGTAATTCTTGGGAATCGCCAGACTGTTTGCACTTGAAATTACGAGAGGTGGTACCCATTCTGCACGAAAACGGTATTCACTAATCGATGCCTTGAATTGACGTAATTTTTGCTAATTTTTCGTGCTGGTATTGTATGCCATTTGATTATTGATAATGTGAATGTTGTAATTGTGTGGATGAATTGGAGTTTTTTTAAATAAACCAATTTCAATTCAAGTTTTATTAAAATGAAATGACGGAATAATGCAAGAACTCCTACCATACTTTTAACGATAATCTCCATTGATATTGATGAAACCTCCGTCGTCAAGAAACGTAAGTGGAAAGGAAAATACAAAGGAGATAAAACAACTAAGATGCTAGGCCTCTCGTATGCAAGAGCCCGTTTTGGTTAGTGCTGGATATTCTGCCACAAAACAATAGTGTTAGGGCGACTGGAAGAAGGGCACTGCAGCAAGTGAAATCACTGGGCGAAAGAGACTCAAAAAACAATGTCTTGTGCTGACAAGTGAGTGCAGTACAGTGCCAACCTACAGCTCTAAGCTCTGTGTGGCTCTGCCTATCATGAACCAGCGTAGTGCTTACAGCTTTGCCTGTGTCGTCACTTGAATGCATAAAATAATCTAAAATCTACGAAGAAATACTATCAGGAAGAGTAAACGCCTTAAAAAATGACCCAATAAAAGTCGTGCTAAATCAATAACATCGTTCACGCCGCTATGACTCAGCTGTCATAGTAGAGTTTGCAGCACGCGCGTGGTCCAATCACTGCTTTCCTTCTGAAATTTAAACCAATCACCAAACATGTCTATTTGTAACCTCGGAAGTAATTCGTATTTGGAATCATACGTCGTTTTGGTTTGAAGGACCACTTATGTGTGGAATTTGTTCTGAGTTATTCTTCCTGACATTATTTCTTCGTAGCCTAAAACACCTAACATCTAGAAGAAGATTTAGATAATAAGCCTGTGAGGGGTCATTATGTCGATGCGTGCGCGCAAAGGTGCCGGCGCGTGCGCGTGCGCAGGTAGTGCGAGATGCGCATCTCGTGTGGCTTGCACGCTTGGCGGCCGCGAGCTCCTCTCCACATTGTAACGTAACTCGCTAACTGTACACGGTCGCGCTCCAAGCGCTTATCTACGTAGAGTAAAAACTATAGCAACTTAATCTATCTGCCGTATCTCGTTTGCAATTTAAACTGGCACAGAACGCATCGGACGGGCTCGGGCATGCAAGGTGAGACTGCACAACTGTTCCGAGTCCACAACTATGTGAGATATTAATGTATAATTCAGTATTTTTGTTTAGTAGGTTATTTTATCCCAGCGCATAAATAGTAAATTTTTATTTAGGTAGGTACCTATTTAATTAGCTATTACTAGTTTAGGACAAACACTACGGAAATCAATGGCTGTTGCACGCTCAATTCAAGAATTCTTCAAGTACTATTAAAAATATGTTCATATATTATACAGCATGCCGCTCATGGTAATATTGCCATACCCAAATGGGTTTCATGTATGTTTCTGTATTGTTTATGTCACCTTGTATACTCATGAATGCAAGAAACCACTTTGACTTTGGAAATAGTAAAATTTCAAATTTGTAGCCCCAGCTGCTTAGGCCGTGCATTGATGATGATGAAAAGTAGCACTTGTGATTTTCCAGCGTCTCGCCTATCTACATAAAATTTCATCCAAACCCGTTTATCCGTCCCGTCGCGATCAATTAACAAACCTACATCCATCCAACCAATCTCATTTATAATATTATTAAATTATACGTACATATTGCAATTATAACAACATGATAATTATAATGGCGTTAACGTTAATTTGATGATATCACGATATGTGTGCATCGATCGTACACACAAGATAAGTTCGCGTAAATAACTCACTCTTTACTTTAGAATTATTCATGATAGAGACAATTTGGAGGTCAATTCTACTATTTGACAACGTTCAACAACCTATCTCACTGCAACTGCAATTGGTTCCGTTTATCGTTTGATAATTGCCTAAAACGCCATTACACTATTGCTAAAGACGAATGGATACGTAAGGTCATCCTAAACAGGTAGTGCTAATGATGATATACGAGTAAGTACTACCTAGTATTATATACAATAAACAATACTATATACGAGTATGAGTCATGATCTATCGAGTTAGCAGAATTAAAAAGAATCAAAAGAAGAATAATAAAGTTTTCGTCGATCGCTAGCGTCAACAGACACGTAACTGCAGCTGTACTCATCTATAAAACATGGAAAAACTATCGCTCAACTGCGATTAGTTTGCAATTAAGTTAGTGGAATAGGCCCTCTGTAGTCGTTCCAAACAGCTGTGTTATAACACAGATCAACATGAGGCATGACAAATAATATAACAATAATAGGTTACCTAGTTTCATCAAAGTGTAGTTGAATTAAGTCTGTAATCTTCGCTATAGAGGGAGCAGACCTCAGAGCTGACTTATTCATTCCTACTATCCACACTGACGCTCGTATTTATAAACAAGTAATTACTTATTGCTAAGTAATTTCTCAATAAAGTAATAAGTTGCCGATACAATACTTCAACATAAAATCTTATTCTATAGTTGAGCAATGAACGATACTCATTAAAGTAAATACCTAAAAAATGACTTAACAATAGATCCTCCACAGTTCGGACTTGTGTGCGAATGTCATTTTTATACAACTTCACTTTTGCAATATGAACGAAAAATTGACGTGATCTCATTGCTTAAGCAAAGGAAATGGTGACTATTACACGGCTAAGAATTCTAACCTTTGATAGTTCTAATTTCAGACAAATACCTACTAGTCTATAGAATTAAATCGTTGTTTACTTGTTTATAAATACGGCAGTAACACACTTAATGTTAGAAAAGTATGTATGCTTGTTATTCAATCACGCAAAACACCGAATGGTTTTAAATTAAAGTTGGAGTGGAGATTGTACCCGCGACCGGGAGTAAACAAGTGTGTTATGAAAGATTTAAGCATGTTCCCACTTGTCGTACACAGGCTTTGGTGATAGGTATATGTTCCAGCAGGCCAGTGGCCAGGTCTCTTGAATAGACTTCGACATCAACTTAAAACTTCGACAATGGCGAGGGGTTTTTGTTTTATAACACCTGATAGGTGTGGACCACTATCTTACTTGATGGTGACTGATGATGCGGTGGAAGGTGGTATCATACTTAACCTGGAATAGCTCATGGCTCTCAACGATAGCTGCTGGAACACATGTTGGGTGCTCTGCGACAGGGTTTCAAAAGCTTGGTAGCTAGTTAGGCAGACACACTGCCCACCCACCAGCTCAGAATGCGCCAATCGGTTAGTTTATATATAATTGTTATGGTTGGCTAGAGCTGGTCGTGATGTCAAGAAAACTATACGGAACGAATAAACGTTTATTACAGAGGTATTTCTATATGCTCACTTAATATTTTAAATGCGAAAGTCAGTTTGTTTGTTACGCTCTCACGCCTAGACGGCTGAACGGATCTCGATGAGATTTAGCAAGAAGATAGATAATATCCTAGGATAGGCCACAGGATACTTTGCATCCGTCACCTGTGTAACAACTAGTTAATTATTAATAATGTCATTACACGGTTTGCAGCTAATCTAATTGATTATGTCACGGTTTACCAGTAATCTATTTTGTACGGCGTCGTCATTCCGCAGTTTACGACAAACTGTTGTTATATGTCGTAAAGCGCGTCGTATAGATCCGACAAAGTAGAAAGCAGCGTTTCGAGCGCGCATTCTCATCACAGTTATATCTTATTATACTGTTTGTTATTACACAGAGAGAAATCAGTAATCTATTCTCCATTATGTATGAGTAAGTGATATCCATAGATGTTTACAAATATGTAGTTGATACGCGTTTCAAAACGAAAGCGCAAGTGGTGCTTGCGGTCGCGGTGGTGGGTATCGGTCATATACATGTGCCATCGTGGCGTCGTACGAGTACAATATTGATATATTATCTTTGAAGTACTGCTAAGAGAAGTAGAACTCTGTATGAACGAGCCCTTCCAGGAAAATAATGCCATACCTAATTATACCGTGAAGCAGTAATGTTCTCATTACTGTGTTCCGGTTATATGGTTGCCGGTGAAATTACAGACAGGTTATCATATATAACAACTTAATATCTCATATTTTTATTTAATATCTAATTATTTAGTTCTCCTGGTCACGCTATAACTTGAGAACGGATGGAACAATCTCGCTAATTCTATTTTGTTGTGCCAATTATTGTCAGGAGAAGGTTTTTATGTGAGAAAAACCAAGAAAATATGGGAAGTTATGGCGAGGCCGAAGGCCGACCTTTCTACGCGAACAAAGTCGCGGGCAGTCACTAGTAATGAGAAAAAATGAGATTAAATAGTGGAGCCATAGGTGTGATTTTTATTTTTCAGTGCACGCGAATATAACCGTTATATGAATGAGTCTTTTTAGTATATTGATAGTGACTGCCGACGCGAGCTGTGCCTTAGGTACCTATAGCTCTCGATCGTACTGTACCTACTCGTATATCAAGGGCAGACAAGGCGGTTCCATTCCAATAAGAACGTCTCGCCTGCTCGCTAGCCATAATTATATTCGAAAGCAGCCTTTTAAAAAGTCCAACGCGATCGCTCGTAAACTTGAAATTAAACTGAGGCATCGGGAGCACTTTTGCTGCTCTTATCTCAGAATGTATAATCTGCTGAACAGTTAACACACTCTGTCCTTTCGCCGGCGCGCGGTGCGCCTTTGCTGTCAACTCGTCTGACACCTGACGGGATAAATCACTTTTGCTTGGGCTTAACAGGGATGCGGACAAACAACTACTTATACTTATCTACATTCATATTATAAAGAGGAAACATTTTTTATCTTTGTGTGTATGTGTGTGTGTATGTTTGTACCTAATGAATAAACTCATAAACTACTGGGCCGATTTCAAAAACTCTTTCACCATTCAAAAGCTACATTCACTCTGAGTAACATAGGCTTCATATATTTATTGCTAGAAAAGATTAGGGGTCCTTACTAAAACTTAAGTACCTGTAACCCAAGGTGTAAAAAACATGCTCTGAAACGTATTTCGTCGCATGCGCTGCGTAAACTATTGATGATGGAACAAAAGTATGTTCTACAATATTAAAAAAGATATCAATGTCCACAAAAAACTTCACGATACCAAATGTCCAACCTATTAACGTAATATTATAAATGCGAAAGTAAGTTTGTTTGTTACGCTTTCACGCATGAACTGCAGCTGAAGATATCTTCTTAAATAAGAAGATACATTTTATCCCGAGAAATGACGTAGGGCACTTTTCATCATCATTATCATCATCATCAACATCCATCACCACGCGGGTGAAACCGTGGAGTTCAGCAAGTAAAATATATAAATATTTTTGTATTCGATGAACAACTCTTTTTCCGATGGTGTTGTCTGAGTTTATGAAAGGTGATGACAATGACATGATTCTAGTGTGACAATGAAATAACGCTACGTTTATGGTAACTAAATAGAATGACAGGAGCTAATCTTATGTTTTAAGGTATTAACAATATTAACAAATTTATAAATAGGTACATGTAATTATACTAAGACTAGCAAACCCTGCGAACTCCGTTTCGCCACCAGATGGCTTCGTTTTATGTAACATTTTGTTTGGCGCCATCTACTTTAAATATTGGTTTGTAGTACATGCTATGTATCAGAGATGGCGCTGTATGTGAAAAAAGATTTTCCCGTTTTCTTTTTAAATTTTTCCTAAATTTTCTTTACTATAAACCTTACGGAGCCCGAGACCTTTCCAACGAATGCAAAACCGTGGAAATCGGTTCGTGCGTTCTGGAGTTATAGCGTCAGGAAAGAAAACCCGACTTATTTTTATATAGTAGATTTCAGTGAAAGAAGAAGAGTACAATGTATTCAAAAAAGTTATACGACAGTTCACGCGTTTTAAAGAAAATTTAACTGTAACGTTAGAAGTTTGGAGAAATATACTCATACGACGATACATACCGGTCCTTTTGTAAATTTGTGGGAGAGGCATATATTCAGCAGTGGACGTTCTACGGCTGAGATGATGATGATGATTCATACGAAAACGAGGCTTGATTCGAGTGAGCCAAATTGTATTAGCATACTTCAGAATATGTAGTACCTAATTGGGTAAATGTAGGTATATTATTATCTAACTTGGTCACGCTCAAAGGGCTAAACCTATTTAAGGCGCACTCGTATCGTGATAATAGTAAAAAACAGAATCTTTAAATATCTAGTGTAACGAAACAGATACATAATATTGTATGAAAAAAATACTTAAGTTAGAAAAGGAGCTGGCAATGAGTAATAACCGAACAGAATTCATAAATATTCGCTCTCTGCTGAAAAAAAAATTAAATTGGTTCATAAAAATAAACTTTTACGTCCAAACTATCAGAATTTTCAACGACTATATTTTTTTAGGTAAAACATAGCCAACATATGGAAGTAAATTAGTAACCAGCAGTTTTTTTCTATTGTGTTAGTATATATCGAAAAATATTAAGAAAACGTACAAAATTAATGCATTTTCGCATTACATCGTCCAATCTAACAAGCGATTTTCAATCTTACGTAGAGCATCGTAAATTATTTTAAAATTGAGGTTCGACCGCGCCTTAAATGAAATTTTGCATGCATACCTATAGCTTATTATCGTTACTCTATGTCCCGGATAAATGATAGCCACAGGAATTTTCCGGACAGGCGAGGCGAGTGGTGCGCCTTTTTAAAGAACATAAATTATCCACTTAGCTAAGCAATTCCAACGCTGTCCAACATTAAACAACAACTTGTAATATATTTTATTGTATTTTATTTTGTACTTAATGACTATAATGATCTTCCTCTCTAGTAACTAAAGCTGGTTACACACATACTATTGATTACTATCGATTTGTCTGAACTGTTCTTGAAGGCGTTCCGTTAACGCCCTGCGCACAGTTAGCGAGAACAGTTAGCTGAATTTCTCGCTCGTGCATTCATCCGATGACATTTGACTTAAAACTAACTGTCAAATAAAATATACCTATTGGAGACAGCAGACTCGACTCACGATCGCGGCGGTTTCGCTGTCTGAACCACTCTTACGCTGCGATGAACATGGTTATGGCAAAGTACTAAGACCGCGTGGCCCTGAGTAAGTAGAACGTTATCGCGACAAATAGGCGATAAAAGTGGGAAGAGGCGGTGGGTGGGGGCGGAGGAAGCTTGCCGGTAGTTATTACGTGAGTGCCGGCAGAGCGGTCGGGGTTGGCAGTTTTTAAATGTCATTGTTTTCAGTTGCTACCTACAAAATGTAGATGTGCACTTGTTTCGTGGCGATGTTATGTATGATCCCTACACGCATGGTGCGCCAAACCTGTGTGAATCAAAAGGGATATGTCACTAGGGAAGACGTTATACTTATAGATATTTACCTACTTACTTTGGTTATGGCGTCTGACACGGAGTGTTAGAAGACGTGGGTTCAAATCCCGTCCAAGTTCGTGTCATTTTATGCTCATAAAATTGCACAATTAAAAATCTGGATAAGCTTGTATAAGTAAGTATTGCTTTAAAACACATAATAAAAAATAATTAGCACTGTGTTTGTGATTTTATACTCTCACAATGGAAAACGCGAAAAGTAGGCGTCCAGGTCAAAAACCTACGAGCATATATTATGAAGAATGTGCACTGCAAGCTGTACAACGGTCGAAATGGTATATTTGCACTGCATCACGTGTTAGAACTGTCATTACAGCCACCACTACCCTCGATTTCGATTTCCTTCGGACGAGAGGTGTCTGCAGCAGCTGTACTTAACTACGTCTCTTACACGAGTACGTGACAGATTCTAGAGACCAATAGTTTAGATCCCGTTAATCAGGAATACGGTTGTTTGCTATGTCATTTAAGGTGTCATTACCTAGTAACTACGTAATCACAACAACGTTAAGTGAAGGAGTGGAAACAAATTTCTTTGTGACATCATTTGGGTAGCTTTTGGCAAACCACTAGGTACCTACTATTTTAATATGATTTTAAAGCACTAATGCCTGCTTCGTCGTCCGGGATTCGAAACGGCGTGGTCCATCTACCTATGTCAGACGTCATGTCCACTAGGCCACCGAGGTACGACGTAATAATAATAACTTTATTTCCAAAAAAATTACATGAGTACCGTCTGGCCGAGCATCGCATTTTTACTCTCTATATGATTTTAACCGTCGTATGGGGACGGAGCGACATCTATTGGCCAGCTTGACAACATTATCCAACCGAAAGAAGAATGTTTTCCAAATAATTAACTTTCGCATTGATATCGCGTCCCTTCATAATGATTCGGTACCTAGCTACGAGTATGTTCTCTGATAAATCAATAGTAATTAATAATAGTATCAAAAACTATATTTTAATACGTAACAATTATTACATTATACGTTTACATTTCATTTCATTTTCATTTATTTTTGTATATAGTGTCATTTCTTGGCTTCTCTATGCCACAATTTTAAAAATAGTACCTACTACTAAAGTCATTAAAAAACCACGTATTACCACAGCTAGTTTTGTTACTAAAACTACTAAATATAATGTAACTTCAAGCAACAAAAGTTCCGAAGCAAACGGTAACATAAATCTATGATTTACAAGTACATCCTAGCCTTAAGAGGATTGCATAGTAATACTAGTACTTTCGATGCTAAAAGAGAAAACTCTTTTCTACCTCTTAACATTGTCCGATTTCAGTGATTTTTTTCATGGAATCATGACATTGTTAACTATGCCCGTACGTTTTGGTTTTCTCAGTATTTAAAAGTACTATAAATTTTTATAGAACTTAAAAAAACTAAAAAAGTCTATGCAATCCTCTTAAAAACAAATCTAACTTTATTTCTATCAATAATTGATACTTAAATGGAGTTTTGGGAAGTGCCATATCGAATCGGTAATTGGCAAAGAGTTGTTAACTGCCTTACTAGATCGCGTTAGAAATGCAGTGTAACATCAGATGTAATGTTTCGTTACATGATGGTTGTCTTGACGGGCACGATCCGATTATCCAACTAGCCTTTCTCGTATCTCGGCCCAATAGCATACAGGGGAGAATAGAACCTACTACTACTACACCAATCATGCGAACATTGATGTATGTTACTCAATCACAACAGAACTGAATGGATCTGGATGGAGTTTGTTACATAGACACTTTAGGTTCTGGTACAAAAAATAGGGTACTTTCATTATCACCACACTAGTGAAACGGTGGGCACAGCTAGGATACAAACATATAGACACGCGGAAGTAATGCCACACTACAAGTATTTTATGAAAGGTACAAGAATAAAAGGGGTTCATCGACATTTTTGTATAAATCAAACTAACTTTAGGTAGGTACCATTAGATTCGTTGTATTAGGGCGTTTCGTGACGATGGCTAAAAGGGGGCTCCTTAATCTAAATCTCCTTGCTGCCCAAACCTGAATAAAAGCAAAGTATAAATGTTCTAGTACCAATATAATGTTGAAGTAATATATCGACGTGTCGAGCTCGCTCACGATGATCGTGGGCTTATAAGGGAATGGGTGTGCGAACGCCGCGAGTGATTTCGGCGGTTACAGGAACGTAGCCATAGTGTAGATATCTATAGATTAGTCAATATTGTATTCTGACATGAAAGGAAAGCCAGTAACGTTACATGTTCCATAATGGTAGGAATGATGTAACATATTTTATTTCATCAAGTCGATATGGCTTATGAATTGTTTTTAACCTATTGTAAATAGGTAAATATGTATAGTTGCATCAAGAGAAATTGTTATCCAATTGGTCAGAGCAAGTCACGGTCACGTACGTACATAAGTATGTCGTCAAGTCACCGGCCTGTCCAAATCACGTCCTAGAAGTAATGCGGGGGATGCCTTACTAAAACTTAATAAGGCAATCGAAACCAACATTATTCATGATTTAGGACAATTCGCCTGCACGCGTTTACTATTCAATAATGTTCAGTAATCAACCATACTATAACAATAAAAAAATATTTTCTTTCTGAAAAATTAAATATAAAAAAATACGTTATTACACGTCATAATTCGAGAAAATTCAATGATAGCCATTTTGGACCCTTTCCCGCCAATTTATCACAGAATGGAGATGAATAAAATTCAATATTGATTTCTTTTGAGTCAACCTCTGCGACACTTGGACATAAAGCTGTCAATAATGCTACACAACGTAGCTGGCTACTAGCTACATATTCCCAACTTCAACTTCAACTTCAACTCTTCCTTATGGCTTTTGTAGGGGAACATGTTGGACACATAGACCATAATATAGTTGGACATAGACAATCATTTCACGTTCCTTAGCGGTAGGGATGACGTCTTTATTGCATCGCATTTCTGACACCACCAATAACAAAGGAGTCTCTAAGGTTTTGTTTCCATAATTTTAAGATTTTTTGCTTCATTTTGTAACCGACTTTGGGGAAAAGCTACGTTACTTAGTTATTATTACTTGGGTGGAAAACATACTACATTGAAATTAACCTGTATTTTAATATAAAGTTTTAAAGTTTTAGCTAAGATCTGTAAAAAATATACGCTGTAAGGATTTGTCGAAATTATGAATACAGTTTATTTCTGTGGCTTAGTATCCCACAGAACCAGCGGCCGAAGCCAGTGGCTTGAGCTAGTCGGCTATATATGTTATTTGCAGGTTATCAACCTCTTAGATCTTCCTTCTCACTGGCTGTGACGTAAGCGACACAGACTAAAAGATTACGTGCAGTTGAACTACGCTCGCTATTCAATGTAACCCAATTTGAGATATAAATAACTGATAGTGAAGTTTCTCAGTAATCTGTCTGATCTTCCAATACCAGTATAAACAGTCACGCTCATATTTTAGTAGCGAATATTATTTGTAAGAATGTTTGTCTGGTCTTCAATTGCCACAACGGCCTCACTGATTCAGATTAAAATGGAATTGGCATAGACACCTTGTCGGTGGACGACCTAGTTGCAGATCCGTGGTATCCACCCCAGAACCTTCCGGCCCCATCGGCCATCTGTTCTGCGTGCTATGTGCCCTGCCCACTGCCACTTCAACTGGCTTATCTTCTGGGCTATGTCTCATTACTGATTCGATCACGTAGAGAAACCCCGAGTATACCTTCTCCATAGCCTACTTAAGTACTACATAATTTTACGCAATTATCTCTATTTGATTTGTCTAGGATTCGCGTCTAGATGTATTATTACCGCATCGTGGCAGTAAACCACCGAGTGAATCACTGAGGGCCAGTGACCATATGGTGCGGGTCAAACCACCATTCAGACAAGTCGAATAACGTAACAATAAAATCCAACTCTTACTGCCTGCAAATAAAGTGCAAACAAATGTCTGAGCTTATGAACTCGTTACGTTTTCAGAATAACATGTTGTAATTCGTTGAGAGAAATGTATTGTAACCGCGCCGACGGTGGAGGTCGGCCGATTTGTAACCGGCTCCCTACTTGTGGTTCACATGTGGTACACCACAGAATATGTGCCAGTGCTTCGCTGAGCACTCGGTCAGTCGGATTTATCCACGAACTAGGTACTTCTTTCTGTGCAGCACACTCTAGTGGTCCGTCGCTATATTAAATTAATATAATATGTAAAACACTATAATAGTAATATTCTAAATACGCTGGTTTTCATATCACATTAAAATCTCTTCAAAATGTTATTATAATTAATTTATCTCTACAGTAAAATTATTATTAGGTTCAATTACAATTTTTAAATAATTCAAATTTCAAAACACATTTTCATTATTGCATAAATTTTCAATACTGTTGTCTAAGTGTATACCTGGCTTGTTGTTCATATCTATAATTGAAATGCCACATTTCATGAGTGAACTTTTTAAATTATTTTTGTTAATTATTGTTTTAGTGGTTGCTTTGTTGGTGTATCATTAAATAAATATTACCATCAAATGTATTGTCATGTTAAATCAGTGATTTACTTCTGTTTTAATTTTGAAAATTGGAATAAAATAATGTGTACTAAAATAGTGTGTGTAACTAGTCTCAAACTCAAACTCAAATGATTTATTGCTTATGTGCCAAGTTAACATACAATGCAGGTGTTGTTGCATAAGGTTTACAGTAAGTACATGTCACATGTTACCCCCTGGGGGTGTTGCAATTGTGCAGAGAGGACCAGTCTATTTTAACGTATTATCATTGAAAAATTAGTCAATATTATAATAACACTTCTGCTAAAGTAATTTTTTAAGTGTGAATTTGAAAACGTTCATTTTATTTTCGTCTTTTATTTTGTTAGGTAGTGTATTATAAATTTTAACTGCCATTGCCTTGGTACCGGAACTGTGCATTTTCAGTCTAGAAGTAGGTATTAAAAGTGTATGTTTCCGTGTTGGTCTGAGGGGATAATTTCTCGTCTGTTCACATGCTTTTAAAAAGTATTGAGGATATTTTCGTAGTCATAAACAAAGTGGTACCGCTAAAGAGATACACTCTATAAAGTTTACTATAAACTCTCAAAACATCTGTCGACATTGTTGTACCTACATAATAAATAATTCTTCCTGTCACTGCGAAATATATGTGTTCATTATAACTTACAAGTGCCTACAATCTATATATGCTGCACATAAGCCAGCGCAGTCTGCGGTTAGCACTTTAAATGACACATTTTAAAATAAATATGGAAATATTTGCGGCGGCAGTAATGTAGGAGCTTCCATAGTCGTTTGAAACAGATCGTAATTCTTCCTACGGGCTGAGCAAATTCATTTGTTACTACGCGCTTCTTTGGAGAATAGGATGATCCGTCGGTTAGTGTTGTTGCTATCACTGACCATCAGCTGTAAAGGCCCCGTCAGAGGCGTTTAGTCGGTATTAACACTCTGCTGATCACTATAAAGGCGAAGTAAGGGCGATTACATCGTCACGTCGAGATCAACACATTTTGGAATATTCAATCAATATCGGCACTACAACAAATTGTTAATCAAAAGAACCCCTCATACCTACTATATGCTACAGCCGGTTGGTTTGGTATTTCGCAACCATTCTTGTACCTAATAGATCTCTGGTTCTACTAGTACAATAAAACAAATGACGTCACGCGGCGCGGCGCTCTGCTCCGACCAAACACCACTTCGACCGTTGCATCATCTCAGCTGTACGGTTATGTCGGGAGAGTAGTCCAGAATGCTGTTTCATAATTTGACTGAACACTCCCGTGCAGGAATTTGGCGCTGTGCCAAGTTTCCCACACCGTAACACGGATCATATGTCGAGCTCGCCACACCTTTCCATCGACCACAATATGGGATTACTAGAAGCTAGCTCGTAGGGTATACTTATTTTTGTAGCATACGTAACAGACAGGTAAACATGTTTCCCAATTCTTTCTTTAAGTCACGTTCCTAATTGGAATATGATCAATTTTTTTCGAAGGTAACGAACTCGTTGTTCCTTCGTCTTCTAGGCTTAGCTTGTCTCTAAATATACCTAGCACCGACCAAAGGTCACACGCGGCTCAGTCGTTGGATGGTTATAAAGCTAAACGAAAATCGTTTCCACAGTACAATTTCTTAAGAAATTTTAATTAGATAGGCATAAACAGATTTTGATCCTATTTATGAAATAAAATAATGCACAAATCATCATCCAAAACATATAGGAAAATGTTAATTGTTTGTTTAGTACCTAATTATAATTACTATCTACTTTGTAGTTTCGCTATAGCTACTCACTGAATAGGAAGATAGGTTGTCAATTAATATGAAAAGTTAATTATAGCTTAAGAATTGTATGTTTAGTTCAACAGTTTCTTCTCGATATGACCACTCTAAAGGTAGTATAAGACCATCGTGAACGCCAAAACGCGAGCACTGTGTCTGCACGCAGAGCGCCAACTCGAGGCAGAATTTTCAGCAAGCTGGTGTTGTTAACAAAAATAGTCTTTTGCACAAAGTGCCTACCAGCTAGGTCAGTTAACTCTGACTCTGAACTATTTGCTGGTTTATTATAACTAAGCTTAGTAGAATCAAATAATCTTAGATGTGCTGTTCTGAAACTTCCAATAATTAATTCTCTATGTATGCGCTCTCATTATTAACATTTATTTGCCTTTAAAAGCTGGTCTCTAAAGTTTATGAAAACCGCTTTATGAAGTTTGAATCTGCCAAAAGCGAAAGAAACTATATTACTACGACGTGCTTGCGATTACTTAAATTGCTATTTGTACTTATATTTTCTACCGACTTCCAAAAAAGGAGGAGGTACTCAATTCGACTGTAATTTTTTTTTTATGTTTGTGTCTTCATAACTTTCAATTGAATGAACAGATTTTCAAATATTTTTTTTGTTTGAAAGCTGGTGGTGCTTCCCGTGTAGGAAGCACATAAATTTAAATTTCATCAAATTTTGTTCAGTATTTTTGGGATACACTCCAATGACTGAATAGAAGTCGGTATAAAAAAAATCAAATTGTACTTGTCTGTCGTGAAGTGTAGACGAGGTGGTTATCTCCGCATGTTAGTCAACGTCGCTTCTAGTTATAGCTACTCTAATATATCCCTATGTTAGTCAACGTCGCTTCTAGTTATAGCTACTCTAATATATCCCTATGTTAGTCAACGTCGCTTCTAGTTATAGCTACTCTAATATATCCCTATGTTAGTCAACGTCGCTTCTAGTTATAGCTACTCTAATATATCCCTATGTTAGTCAACGTCGCTTCTAGTTATAGCTACTCTAATATATCCCTATGTTAGTCAACGTCGATTCTAGTTATAGCTACTCTAATATATCCCTAATGTAAAGGTAACACGTAACTGTATCTACTCTATATACCTACTCTTATATATAATTAAACCTAAGTAGTAGTGTAGTGTGTAGTGAGTACCTATGTATCGAATTAAAAACGGGCCTAAGCTATGGGAACAAAGTTAGGTTTATTCGAGGCTCTTTCAATTATTGTATAACGATCTATAACTTATATATTTTAATCAAACATGTTTTTGATCACCATATTTTGTGAATATTTTTATATATAGGTAATGTGACCTTGACCTACAAAAGAATTAACCTTGAAACTTTCCTGACATAGAATGTGTATAGGTGATAAACGATACCAAGGGTTAGGCAGTTCAGTATGTAAACAATCCTCATGGAAATTAAACATTTCAGATACCTACCTAGTAAGCGTTCACAGTACCATATTAGTAACTGCGGTAAAGATATTATATATAGCTTAGGAAATACTTGTTTTGTCATTATATTGTATCTATCCAAAACATAAAAAGCACGCCCTAGATTAGTTCGGTTCTTTAAATCTGTTCACTAATAATAGTCACTATACTTCGTAGCCTGCGATTTTGTCCGTAAACTTTCTCACAGTTGATTCAGCTTAGATAGATAACAAATACCTATCGAGTCAGGCTAGATGTCCACCCGTTCGTAATCTTGCGGTAGTGCCTGCGGGCGACGCGGCGACAGAACCGGTCCCGCTCCTGTTAGCCGAGCATGCAGGGTACCGCACTGTGTCACATAACTACACTTATGTACAAACACTGAACCACTACCGACTTCATTTGAACTAAGCCGTATCTAGTATCTTACAGTAATGACATTTCAACCCAATCATTTCCAGTTGCACGCCGTTGTGACCGCGAAGTCGGAAAACTTACTCCGTATACCTAGTTTGACTTTTACAGATTAAAATTACCTCCATGATCAATGCGATCAAACGAAAACATGTTTGTATTCTTTTTAACATTTCTCATCGAACTTTGGATTCGAAAGACTTTCGTAGTAGCAATATGTACGATCTGTCAACCGAAACTTCGTACTTCGTTTTTGGTAGTAGACCTCTAGGTTCCACATAAGACAAAATGTCAAATTACGAAATGATACTTGAGATAATAAATAAAAGAAACGAGCTCTCTACACGAATAACCGAAGCTCGTTAGCAGATCCGCGCTGTCATAAAGTGAATGCATGTTTACAACGTTTTATTGCACCAATAAATAATCTCTAAATTCACGAAAATGGCGATCGTAACAAGATCCGAACGCCGGTTACTAAAATAGCGGAAGGGGCGCGTGAGTCAGCCGCGGCGCGCTGCGCTGGACCACCGCCGCTCCTTCCAGGAATTCTCTTATTTATTTCACAACTATTTTTGGCTCGCACAACACACATAATTATTCGTGTAGCACCCAATTAAAGCGTGTCATGTCCAACGTGTTTGCTGACCTACATACCCTTGCGTGAAGATTATCTGCATCTGGAACAATTGCGTACACAGAACCACGCACATCGCGACATTGATTGACGTTAGGCACAATACGCAATTGAAACTTATTTTGAATTATCAATCCACATAATAACGTGTAACAGTTACTTACGTTTTATAATAGTTACGGAGCTGTGCGATATGGACTCCAGATTTTAGGATGCATTCGCCTACGCTGGAAACATTTGATATTTATACTTATAATCACTACTTGATAGGACATATTTGTTTATATTATAAACAATATTAAGGTTTATTAAGAAGCTTAATGCCAAAATTGCTAAATGCGAAATAAAATTTCTTCTCGAAACGTATAGCGACTATCTAACTTAGATTATAACTAAAGTTATTCGCTGGTTGACATTTCATTGATGTTCAATATAACAGATGCCAATACTCTAACAAATAATCATAATTTTATTTAGTCATAAGCATAATTTTATTAAAAGGATTTTTGTTTTGTTACAGTTGAGAGTTCCGGCGGAGACCGGCTTCCAGTGACATCGGGCCGGCCTGGGGAACCCTCGCCGCCCATCTTCGAACAGATCTTCAAGAATGCGAGGTTCGCACAGGGCGGCAACGCCAAATTTGAAGGCAAACTGCGCGGCAACCCCACGCCCGTGGTATCGTGGACCCGTAAGAAAGCACCACTGGTTGAATGCAACAAGTACAGCATGAGCTACAACGAACAGACTGGCGATGTAGCGCTGCTTATCAAGCAAATCGGGCCCGGCGACGAAGGCGAGTATACCTGCACCGCACGGAACCAGTATGGTGAGGCTATCTGCTCCGTATACATCCAGCCCGAGGGCGTGCCAGCCCCAGCCCATCACGCGGCTCAACAGAGCTACCGGCACGTCAGCGAGAGCGTCGAACACAAGTCTTACGGTACGCAGGGCTACACGAGCGAGCAATCCCGGCAGACGCAGAAAACTGCGTACACCAACGGCACCGATCACTCTTCCATTGAAGACTTTAAAGTCGACACCTTCGAATACAGACTTCTCAGGGAGGTTTCATTTAGAGAGTCGATTACGAAGAGATACGTGGGAGAGAGTGACATCCACATCAGCACAGAAATCGACAAATCTTTGGGAGCAGTTTCGCCGCCAAAAGTGGCGCAGAAGCCTAGGAATTCCAAACTCCAAGAAGGTGCTGACGCGCAGTTCGCAGTGCAGCTATCGGGCAACCCGCGGCCAAGAGTCTCTTGGTTTAAAAACGGCCAGAGACTCGTCAACTCGAGCAAACACGAAATTATAACGAGTCACAATCAAACATCACTTAGGGTAAGAAACACACAAAAGTCTGACTCCGGCAACTACACATTGCTGGCTGAGAACCCTAACGGATGCATTGTGACCTCGGCCTATCTAGCCGTCGAATCTCCGCAAGAAAGCTACGTACAGGACCAAAAATCACAGTACATTATGGATACTCAACAATTAGAGACTGAAGCAAGATTAGAAGTAAGTGAAAAAGCTCTCGCTCCGCAGTTTGTGAAGGTCTGCCAAGACAGAGATGTTACAGAAGGAAAGATGACGCGATTCGATTGCCGCGTCACAGGCAGACCTTACCCAGAAGTCACGTGGTTCATTAACGAAAGACAGATACGAGACGATTTTAATCATAAGATTTTAGTAAATGAATCTGGTAATCATGCACTTATGATTACTAACGTTTCTCTCTCTGACAGTGGTGTGGTTACGTGCGTTGCACGCAACAAAACGGGCGAAACTTCGTTCCAATGTAGACTAAACGTGATCGAGAAGGAACAAGTGGTCGCCCCCAAGTTCGTTGAGCGCTTCAGCACGTTAAATGTGCGTGAAGGCGAGCCCGTGGCGCTTAACGCGCGCGCGGTCGGCACGCCCATACCACGCATCACATGGCAGAAGGACGGCGTTCCAATTATACCCAATCCAGAGTTACGAATCAATACCGAAGGTGGGGCCTCGACGCTGGACATTCCGCGAGCCAAGGCGTCGGATGCGGCATGGTATCAGTGCACCGCCCAGAACGTCGCAGGTTCCACAGCCACTCGGGCCAGGCTCTACGTTGAAGTACCGAAAGAGCCTCCGCCCGAGCAGAAACGTCTGCACCTACCAAGGCCTACTAAAATAATCGAGCCAGAGTACGTTGATTTTGATATTTCTTTTAGATATTTTACTTTTCTCTTGTTTTGAATTCAACCTAATAACTTTATTCTCTTTATCTAGGCCTGCTCCTGGACCAGAAATCATATATCTTAGGCATGTGGAAAGGGCACGACCCTACATTCCTCCTGGTGAAGAAGACCGAATCTATCCTCCGCCACAATTTATTGTGCCACTGAAAAGCGTTTCCCAGATGGAAGGTGGTAAAATACACTTTGAAACCAGGATAGAACCGGTTGGTGATCCATCGATGAAAATAGAATGGTTAAGGAATGGACAAAGTATCGAAGCAAGTAAGTCTACATTGTATTATATTGTTATTCTTTAGAGGCACCAAAACGAGTTATTTATTTACCTGCATTATAATTAATATTTTCTGTTTTTTCAGGTTCTAGGTTTACATCAGTATTCCGTTTTGGCTACATTTCATTAGACATGCTCAGTCTAAACATCCAAGATAGTGGTGAATACACATGCCGCGCGGTCAGTGCAACGGGTGTGGCAGAAACGAAAGCCATGCTCCAAGTTACCCCGCGGGCTACCATTGAGAGAACGAGCCAACACCCTGAAAGTCTGCAATACATTCAACAGTTAGAAGACTACTCAAAATACCAGCACCAAGAGTCTATCGAGGAACAGAGTTCCCAGAGGCCACAGTTTATAAGGCCATTACAGGATCTTGGTGAACTTCAAGAAGGTCGAAATGCACATTTCGAAGCACAACTGACTCCGGTCAGCGACCCCACAATGAGAGTGGAATGGTACAAAGATGGCCGGGCCATCACAGCCAGCTCGCGAATCACGTCAATCTTCAACTTCGGTTACGTCTCCCTTAACATCATGCACCTACGGGCTGAAGATGCAGGTTCGTATACAGTGAGGGCTGTGAATAAGCTTGGTGAAGCTGTCAGTACTGCTTCCATCAGAGTGGCAGCTAGAAGTACGGTAACAGCAGACTTGGGTATACCAGAACAGCGACGATACATTGAGAAGACTGAACAATTAGAAGCATATCAGCAACAACAACATCAAAAATACTATCAGGAGGTACCTGAAAGCACTCAAAGACCTGAGTTTAAGACACCAATAAAGGATCAAATTAACATTAAAGAAGGAGGATTCGCCCACTTCGAGGCTCGTCTCGAGCCTGTCGGCGATTCTACACTAAGAGTGGAGTGGTTAAAAGACGGTCGCCCCGTCGAAGCCAGTTCGAGAATCACTACGTTCTTTAACTTCGGATATGTCGCGCTAACTATAAAATCGGTGACTGTGCACGATGCAGGGCACTATACTTGCAGAGCATACAATGCTGTCGGCCAGGCGACTACAAATGCTAACTTAACAATCGTCACAAAGAAAGACATCATTGCAGAATCACAACACCCCGGCGGTCTTGAAAAAATTCAGCATCTCGAAGATTCAAACAGATATTCGAGGCGAGCGGAGGAAGAGACTAGAGTCACTCAGAAGCCTAGATTCCTGGGACCCCTAAAGGGCACCAATAAGATTGTAGAGGGTCAAAGCGCTCACTTCGAAGCCAGAGTTGAGCCACAAAGTGACTTAACCATGACGATTGAGTGGTATTTTAATGGTAAACAGATCACGAGTGCTAACCGTATCCAGACATACCACGACTTTGGCTACGTGGCGCTCGACATCTCTAACGTGCGCGCTGAGGACACCGGTGTGTACACTGTGGTGGCTCGAAACGCAGCGGGAGAAGCGCAACTTAGTGCCTCCATGACTGTAGAAAGTAAGTGAATTTAGTTTAAGAAATTTTAAACATGTTAGTTCGTTGAAGCTTTAGAGTTTAGATAGTTACTAGACATTGTTTTCTTTTTCAGCACGATCAAGCATTGACACTTCAAGCATTCATCGTGGCCTGTACGAAAAAACTCGACAAATTGAAGAATCTAAGTTCGTTGAACCAATGTACCAGATTGAAGAAATATCAAAGTCTAAGCCTGTGTTCGTGCAGCCTCTCTCCGATCCCCCATCTGTTTCAGAAGGTAAAAACATCCATCTTGAATGCAGATTGGAACCGATGGGTGACCCAACAATGCGTGTAGAATGGTACCATAACGGTAGAGCCGTCACTGTAGGCTCTAGATTCAGAACCTACTACGATTTTGGATTTGTGGCACTCGATATCATTCATGCCACGTCAATCGATACCGGAGAATACACAGCACGAGCGGTCAATCACCTAGGCTCGGCTCACACATCTGCAATGGTCCGCGTCATTGAGAGGTCGGACATTCTAACCGACACTCAGAATGAACAAGCGGTAGAGCAAATTCAAATGCTAGAAGATGCCGCTCGTAGAAACAAACAAACTCGCGAAGATATTACAGTGCAGCAAGCACCACAGTTTTCAAGGGCATTGCATAACATTGAAACCGTTGAAGGGACAAATGTGCACTTGGAGTGTAGATTGCAACCAGTCGGCGACACAACTATGAGGGTTGATTGGTTCTGCAACGGCAGGCCCATCAAAACGGGACATCGATTTAGGCCAGCTTATGAATTTGATTACGTGGCTCTCGACCTTTTGAGTGTTTATCCAGAAGACTCAGGCGTATACACTTGTCAAGCCACAAACCAGCTTGGAGAGGCAGTGACATCGTGTGCCCTACGTGTAATTGCTAAGAAAGATTTAATTTTTGAATCGCAACACCCATCTGGACTAGAAAAGATCCAATATTTAGAAGATGCCTCGCGTTATAAGAAGACTGATATCGTCGATGAATCCATAAACATAAAACCACGATTCGTCACCAGGCCTAAATCCATCGAGAACGTTAAAGAAGGTCAGCACGTACACTTCGAATGCAAACTAGAACCTGTTACAGATTCAAACTTAAAAGTGGAATGGTTCAAGAATGGACATCCAGTAACAATTGGTCATAGATTCAGGCCAATTCATGACTTTGGCTATGTGGCACTCGACATTATTGACTTGATTGCCGAAGATTCTGGAGTGTACACTTGCCGAGCTGTGAACCTCGTTGGTACTGATGAGGTGAGCTGCAAATTGACCTGTCGTAGTACACAGGATATTATAAGAGCCACTCAGAACGAGGCTGGACTGGAACAGATCCAGCATCTGGAAGACAGAACAAAGTATCACCGAACTGACATGATAGACGAAATCACAACACAAGCACCAATATTTACTACTTCATTGAAGAACGTCGATATCAAAGAAGGACAAAGGGCTCACTTTGAGTGCAGGCTAATTCCAGTATCTGATGCCACCATGAAGGTAGAATGGTATCACAACAACAAACCGTTAAAGAGTGGCTCCAGATTCACCGAGACCAATAACTTTGGCTTTGTAGCCTTGGACATCATGTCCTGCTTACCTGAGGACTCGGGTACGTACACTTGCAGAGCTATCAATGCCCTCGGTGAAGCTGTCACTTCAGGAATCGCAATTGTACATTCCAAAAAGTCTATTTACTTGGAGTCGCAGCACGAGGGTGCGCTTCCGAGGTTGCACCAGCTGGAAGATACGTCAAGGTACCAGAGGCATGGAGTACAAGATGAATCGGTCACCCAGGCCCCAGTATTTACGTTACCTATGAAGGACATTCGAGTGGCTGAGAACCAAGCAGCTCACTTTGAAGCCAGGCTCATTCCTGTTGGTGATCCCAAACTACGAGTGGAGTGGTTACGCAATGGAGTACCGATCGAAGCATGTAAGTTTACATTGATTTAAATAACAATAATGTAGTTCGTTTATCTCAAGCAAGATGATCATTATAACCTTTCATTTTCAGCAAATCGTCTAACTACAATGCATGACTTCGGTTATGTCGCCCTGAATATGAAATATGTCAATCCTGAAGATTCTGGCACCTACACTTGTCGCGCCATTAACGAATTAGGAGAAGCAGTAACATCTTCTACATTATTTGTACAATGTATGTATCTAGACACTAATAAAACATTATATAATGAAAATGTTTGTTACATGGTAATTTAAAATATATATTGATTACAGCCAAAGCATCACTACAACTGGAGACGCAGCACGAGACAGCGCTGCAGAAGATTCAACAGCTGGAAGACACATCTCGCTACCAAAGACGAGAAGATGTGGAGGTCGCAGTCAATCAGGCTCCACGGTTTATCACACAGTTGAATGGACCCTCGCGACTGGTGGAAGGTCAGAGCGCGCACTACGAGTGCCGCATCGAACCCTACCCAGATCCCAACATGCGTGTGGAGTGGTACTTCAATGGCAAGGTGCTGCAGAGCGGACATCGCTACCGCACCGCTTATGACTTTGGCTTTGCGGCGTTGGACATTCTTACCGTGTACGGAGAGGACTCCGGAGAATACACATGCAAGGTCATCAACAATTTGGGACAAGCCATATCTTCTATTAAATTAAACGTACAGTGTAAGTACGATAATTAAACAATTTGAATATTATAAAACATTAGGAACAAAATTAAACACGCAAGTGTGTAGTATTACCGCTAACATAGATCACGTGCAATAGATGTATTAATAAATGTTTTATTTGTTTATGCAGCCAAGGAATCTATAATCAGAGACACACAGCACGAGAGCGCGCTAGAAAAGATTCAGTACCTTGAAGATGACAGCAGAAATAGACGAGTTCAACATGATGAATCGTTTATTGCTGAGAAGCCTCAGTTTGGTAAACCTCTGAAGAACGCAGAGGTTCCAGAAGGCAAGCCTGTTCATCTCGAGGCTACCCTGACACCGGTAAACGATCCTACTATGAGGGTCGAATGGTACTGCAACGGAAGACCTATCCAGCAAGGCCATCGCTTCAAGACAACATACGACTTCGGATACGTGGCACTTGATATTTTGTACGCGTATGCTGAAGACACGGGGACTTACATGTGCAAAGCCACTAATGCCGTAGGCGAGGCTGTAACCACCGGCTCGGTTAAAGTAGATGGTGAGTAACACTGTAATGTGATAATTGCGTCATTTATTGCCTCCCTTACCTACCTCCAGGAAAGTCCTAACATGGTTATAAAAACGTGATAAATTTTGCAATTTTGTAAGTAGAGTAAATTATATTCCTCCTAATTAGGTTACGTTAATCAGTTAGTGTTACAAAATCATTATTGATAAAACAAGATTTTTCTAATGTGATGTTCACTTTAGATTAAATTCTTGCCATATACGAAAGGAAGACATCAGAACAGACTGGCACATCATGCCATCATGTCTTTTTTGTGCTTTTAAATGAGGTGCTTGGTGATTGGTGCGTTTGATGCTATCACCACGCTTATCCATGTCAATTGAATTTCTGTCCAGAGCTTCAAACCTTAGAATACAATGCTTACGTAGTTGACAAAACATTCACAAGTTAAGACGTATATGTTTTAAAGTGGCGAGGAAATCCGCGTTACTAGGCCACATCTTGAGCAAGACTGCATTTTGGTTGGTACCACCGCGGTGTTGGATTTCTACCTCGTGGTAGAAATAGCAATAGTTAAGACACTGTAGGTAGTGGAATTTCTAGATAAAAGAGACTCAAAAATCAAGGCGTCCGTTTGCAAACAAAAAACCTTCGATATGAGGCGCAGTGCCACGAAAACATCGGTTCTAAGATCTGGGCGGCGACGCAACTGTCTTTGGCAATCGTAGTGTAAACATTATATTATCAAGTGTAAAACGTCCTCGCCGATTCGCATGGTAACGTTGTAGAACAACTTTTTGCTCCGTCCTCTCACATAGTAAATTATATTGTATCTATAGTATTTAATTGAATTTACTATCCACAGAAGATATTATTATTAATTAAATATATATTATTATTATGATTAGTCTCGTTAAGCTAAAAATTTCTTTGAAATTAACATATAAAATAACGTTAAACTGATTGAATTGCGTATATTTTACATTATTTTAACCCATGTTCCGAACACTCTTTTACTCACTCTTACTGTCTAACATTACAGCCAAATCTGGGCTTTATCTCGACACACTCGATGAACAAAGGCTAAAGAAGATTCAAGAACTGGAGAGGTACGAAAGGCCTAAGGCAGTAGAAGAAGAGAAGCCTGGTCAGAGACCAGTTTTCCTGACTGCACTCACCAGCCTTGAGAATCTGAAGGAATCTGATCGAGCTCACTTCGAGTGCAGAGTCGAGCCCATTAACGACCCGGACCTGAAGATCGAATGGTTCCTCAATGGTCAGAAGATAAAGACTGGTCACAGATACAGGACCACTCACGATTTCGGTTATGTAGCTTTAGATATCTTATACAGCTATGCCGAAGATTCTGGAACTTACATGTGTAAAGCCACTAACAAACTCGGTGAAGCAGTCAACACGTGCACGTTGAAGGTTGCAGGTAAAACCCTTACTTACTTACATGTTTTATTTATAGCGTAAATTTCACAACTATGAACATATTAACATATATTTACTAGTGTGACAGGTCACTGATTGTCACTCATATGACGTATGGTTGTTTCAGGGCACAGAAATATTATACTGGATACGCAACATCCTAATGGACTTGAAAAGATAAGACAACTAGAGGCGCAAGGACACCACACCAGAATGGAAGTGGAAGAGCCTAAGGTTAGCCCGCCTCGGTTCGTGACGGAGCTGAGAGGAACGACGCACGTGTACGAAGGTCAGACAGCCCACTTCGAGTGCCAAGTCGAGCCCGTGCACGACCCTAACCTACGCATTGAGTTCTACCATAACGGCAAGGCCCTGCAATCAGCCTCACGGTTCCATATCACTTTTGATTTTGGTTACGTGTCATTAGATATACAGCACTGTGTACCGGAAGACGCCGGTGAATACTCCGTCAAGGCTATTAACGCCCTGGGACAGAGCACTTCTGCTATATCAATGAAAGTAACCGCAAAAGGCAGTATTATATCGGAATCTCAACGTCCTGAAGGCTTAGAGAAGATCCGAGAACTTGAATCCGCTGAACCGTTCAAACGCCCAGAAGTCCCAGAACCGGTGACCCGACAGAGGCCCGTGTTTACTCAGCCGCTGCAGAACATCGACAACATTCAAGAGGGACAGACAGCACACTTCGACTGCAGACTCATTCCCGTCGGCGATCCCACTCTCAAAGTCGAATGGTTCAGAAACGAGAAACTCATTGAAGACAGCTCGAGAATCACGAAGACTAACGACTTCGGTTATGTGTCCATGACCATCACTCACGTTCGTGATGAAGACGAAGGAGTGTACATGTGCAGAGCGTCGAACCTTCTTGGAGAAGCAGTTACTACAGCTGCCATGAAAATAAAAAGTAAGTACCGAGTATATCTTTTATGCTTCTGTTTAAGTACACTGTCAACACACAAGCACGCGGAATGACATACATACATCTATCCTTGTGGTGGTAGACGGCCTTCTGCACAAAAAGTCTACTATGTAGTAGGTAAGCCGGGTTTCTCCAGCTCTTACCTTACATCCCTGTTGGGGTGCGGATGGGTGGTGGTAAAATTATTTGACTCTTGACGCATTGTTTAAGCATACTCCTTTCGTAACGCGTTAGTGGTACTTCTTAAGTAGAGAACTTTAATCCATCGTACAGGTACAGTGAGTCGGTGGCTTGACTAGTAACCAGCCACAATGTCGGAGTGTGCCGACTGGCCGGAATCAATGCATGTCCTATCCGAGATCGATAGTTTAAAGAAGAAGAACAGAAGCGTTTCTTTAAAAACGAGACTAGTGATCGGTTGGTCCGCGGTCACCCATACAACTCGCGCGCTCTTTTTTATATATTATTGTTTATGGTTTCTATTAACCTTATTGATCCGTACAGCTCAAGCTCGTTATACGTTCAACAAGTCTCACTTCGAGCACGCTACTAAAAGTAATATAAAATATGTTTAATTACAGCTAAGGCAGGTATTCAGATGGACACACAGCATCCCGAAGGTATGAGGAAGATCCAGCAGTTGGAGCAGCCAATACAAAGGAGATCCGATGAGCCTGAGCGAGAGTTTGAAAAGCCTATCTTCACTCAGGTGTTGACTGGCCCCTCTGAACTATGGGAGGGACAACATGCTCATTACGAGGCCCGTGTTGTACCTGTCGGTGATCCTAGTATGAGGTTCGAATGGTACATCAATGGAGTCGAACTGAAAATGGGTAAGATCACCAATATCTTTGTAACATTACACATAATTCATGCCTGATAGTTGTATATCCGGATAAGTAAGTCGCGTACTTAGATTGGTAACTAAATAGTATTTGTACAAGAACTATGTTTGGCTTTGTTACCATGAAAAAATCAAATTATTATAGCACTTATGTCATAATTATGAGTGACTAGCGACTGCCCGCGACTTCGTTCGCGTAGTAGGCTCGGCTTTCGGTCTCGCCATAACCTCCTATCCTTTCTTAATTTTTTTTATGTAAGTACCTTCTACGAGTACGTCGTGTTAGAAAACATATAAAAAAATATTGATGAAGTCGGTAAATCCGTTCTCAAGTTATACCGTGACAAGGAGAAATAGGGGTTCATTTTTGGCCAGTTGGCGCAGTTGGTAGCACCCCTGCTTTCTGAACCGCTGGTCCCGGGTTCGATCCCCGGACAGGTCAAATATTTGTGTGCATGAACATGACTGTTTGAGCTGTGTCGGCTATATATAAGTATGTATAACGGTCATCAGGTTACCATAGTACAGGCTCTGCCTAGTATATTTATATTTATATAGATATATAAAATAAATAGGGACATATACGGTAGTTCAGTTATTGAATACTTTTTTTTTTGTATTATATTAAAGTGTTCTTGTAAGTGGTGGTACACGGGCAAGGGGTTCCCTGATGATAAGCGTCTGCTCTGCTCATTAGAAAAGCAGTGAGACCCAGACTTCAATGTTCTGTGCAGCACTGTACTGCGCTCGTGATGCCGAAACTTCCCAGTTATTTCATCGTTATGGTGGTACCCTTCAAACTTAGGGCACCACACTACAGACAGAATATGTTGCACTGCGGTGGTACGACGCTAGGAGGTGTTCAGAACAGTTCAGCAAGTATGACACTAATTGGTACCACTCGAAAACAATGGCTAGGTATGCATTCACTATAGAGTACGGCGCGGGTGCTATTTTACTCCTCAGTCAGCGTGTTCCTTTTTTCCTTCTGCATACAGTGCAATACTTAAGTTTAGAAGCAATCACATGTAAACCTTTGTGTTTGCTAATCTAATTATCATCGAAGAATGCCCAATAATTTATTATTGCCAACCTATCCAATAAGTTTTATAAATATATTCTTAGCTACTGTACTAGAATGTTTTTTATTCATATTTTAATCACTAGACTAAGCTGATTAATACACCTACCTAATATATCATTTTAGGATCACGTTTCCGTACGACTCATGACTTTGGATTCGTAACGTTGGATATCAACTCAGTCGTCGCATCAGACGCTGGTCTCTACATGTGCAAAGCTATTAACAACGCTGGTAGCACCGTGTCGTCTACTTCTCTCAAAGTCAAGACAAAATCCACCATCATCGATTCTTCAATGAGACCAGAATCTTGGGAACAAATTCAACTTAAGGAAGCTGCGATGAACAAAGTACCTGAAATGTTTGTGGATACAGGTGTACAGCAAGCACCCATCTTTACAACTCATCTCCAAAGCTACGACAAACTTGTGGAAGGGCAACACGTCTACTTGGAAGCTCAAGTTGAGCCACGAGCTGATCCTAATCTCAGAATCGAGTGGTTCAAAAATGGCGTCTCCCTCACTACTGGATCGAGGCTGAAGAGTACATTCGATTTCGGCTTGGTTACACTATCAGTCAATGGACTGAGAATTGATGATTCTGGAATTTACACATGCAAAGCTACCAACCTATTGGGAGAAGCCGTTTCGACAGCTTCTATAAAGATTGAGGATCGTCATTGGCTTCTTGGAGAATCTCTTCATCCAGAATCGTTGGACAGAATCGGTGCTCTAGAACAACCCAAAGCAGGCAAACCTGATGCACCTGAACCAGTTTATGAGACTCCAGTATTCATTTCTCACTTAAATAACATCATCTGCAAGGAGGGTGATAATATTCACTTCGAGTGTAATGTCGAGCCATCAAGAGACCCTACTCTTAAAATAGAGTGGTTCTTCAACAACAAACCTCTCCCATCTGGTACCAGATACAAGAGCACACATGATTTCAGCTATGTAGCTTTGGATATCACACACACCTACGAAGAAGATTCTGGTATTTATACCTGCAAGGCCACTAACAGTAAGGGTTCAGCTACAACTTCTGGTTCCTTGAGATGTACTGGTGATAAGAATATCTTTTTCGACACTCAGCATCCTCAGGGCAAGGCCGGATTAGAAGCAGTGGAGCAAGCTGAAGAAGCCAGGCTAGCTAAAGGAAGAAGATCATCACTTCCTGATGCAGAATATCCTAAACCAGAGTGGATAGTACCTGTAGCACCCGAACATCAGCTCATTGAAGGCCAAGCTCTTCATCTCGAAGGCCAAGTTGAACCCAAGAACGATCCGAACCTAAAGATCGAATGGTATTTCAACGGGAAAGTTTTAGAGCAAGCTTCCAGGTTCAAGCTTACCAGTGATTTTGGCTTTGTCACTCTCGATGTCACTGATGTTTACGAAAGGGACAGTGGAATTTACACATGCAAAGCTTATAACAAGAGAGGTGAAGCTTTCACATCCTCGACTATCTTCTGTACGAGCAAGGAAAATCTTATTGAAAGAACTCAACATCCTAAAGGCACTGAAGGATTGGAGAAGATTCAAAACCTTGAAGATTCACTCCGTAAAGAGCCTAGCCAAAGACCTGACGATGATATTGGCAGAGCCCCTGAATTCACAACCATTTTCAAAGACATCCTCGACATTAGTGAAGGCCAGATAGCTCACTACGAAGCTTCACTGATACCAACTGGTGACCAGAGCATGGTTATTGAATGGTTTTATAATGGCAAGTCGATTGAAGCAAGTCATCGTATTCGCACTGTATATGCTTTCGGTATGGTCGTTTTAGAGATCTTAGGAACGAAGGAAACTGATTCCGGAGTATATTCCTGCAGAGCCACGAACAGATGGGGCCAGGCAGAAATTAGTTGTAAGCTGCAATGTGTCGATAAGAGTAAGGGACAAAAACCAAGGTTTACGACTCACATTCAGAATATTGATGGTCTTAAGGATGGGCAGTCTGCGCACTTTGAGTGCACCGTCGTTCCAGTAGACGATCCCGAACTGAAGATAGAATGGTATCACAATGGGCAGCCGATGCGTCATTCTAATAGAATCAAGACTGTTTCTGATTTTGGGTTTGTTATGCTCGACATATCTTATACACAGAACCACGACACCGGCGAGTACGTCTGCCGCGCTTACAACAAATACGGTGAAGACTTTACTAAAGCTACCATCAACTGTTACGGAAGAAGCGGTGTCTATTTGGATAGTTTGCAACCTGATTCCCTCGCTAAAATCAGAGAACTAGAAAGTTTGCAGGGTGTGCAGCAACAAGCACCAGCCGCTCGCTCTGCGGAACCACCTAAATTTATTACACAAATCCAGGACGTCACGAAGTTAGTGGAAGGCCAGAGTGCTCACTTTGAAGCAAGATTAGTGCCGGTAGATGACCCTGACCTCAAGGTAGAATGGTTCTACAATGGAAAGAAACTTCCTCACGGACATAGGTACCGGACATTCCATGACTTTGGTATCGTCATCTTGGACATCTTGTACTGCTACGAAGAGAACTCCGGTGTGTACGAGTGCGTCGCCACCAACAAACTGGGCACGGACTCCACAAAAGCTACGTTGAAATGCACATCGAAGGAGAATCTAATCTTGGACTCGCAACTCCCGCGGGTGAGTTATGTTTCATATGTTTATATGATCTTAATCTTTCCCTTAATGCTAGTAGGTAGATATAGTATGCTTACATTAGGTGACAGATTATTTTGTTACATTGATCATTATTACATCGTTTGGTTTTATGTATATATTTTGATTAGTATTTTCATGGCATTTGTTAAAGGGCATGGAAGGAGGGCTAGAGAAATTACAAACATTGGAAGATTCGATGGTACGCCGGAAGGATACCTCAGTAGAAGAAGAACGCGGTAGAGCGCCAGTCTTCACGGTCCCCTTGTCTAATATTGACAACCTCAGAGAGGGTGAAAATGCCCACTTTGAAGCAAGGTTAACTCCAACTGATGACCCTAACTTGAAGGTTAGTTACACCTACAAATATATTACGTTATATAGTTAGCTAGTCAATATGAAGTAGCTACGTAAATATATGATACATGTAAATATGTAATGTATGTATATGTTATTGTTAATCTATTTTATTTTTAGGTCGAATGGTACTGGAATGGCAAGTCACTCAAAGCTGGTTCAAGATTCAGGACATTCTGCGACTTCGGATTTGTTATTCTTGAAATTTCACCTACTTACCCAGAAGATTCTGGAGAATATTTATGCAGAGCTTACAATAACTACGGCGAAGCCGTCACTACAGCGGCAATGAAGGTGGCAGGAAAACGTAACATCATTTTAGAATCGCAATTGCCTAAAGGTATGGAAGGTACTATTGACAAAATTGCAGCCCTCGAAGGCTATAACGGTACAACAGACTCCTTGACACCTGAAGCTGAAGCTGGAAACCCACCTGAATTCACCACAACTCCATCTGACCTTATCCTATCGGAGAACTCGTCGGCGCACTTTGAGTGCCGTCTGATTCCTGTTAATGATTCTAGCATGAGAGTGGAATGGTACCACAACGGAAAACCTCTCCTGACGGGATCGAGAGTGAAGACGATCAACGACTTTGGTTTTGTGATTTTGGAAGTTGCTGGAGTGTACCAACGCGATGCTGGCCTTTACACATGCAAAGCTACGAACCGTCACGGTGAAGCCACCGTGTCTTGCAAACTACAGGTGAAAGGACGTCAGGGAATCATCTTGGAGCCTCAATTACCTTCTCATTTCAAATCTGGCACTGAGAGTATCCAGAAGTTAGAAGAAACCCTTCATAAGCGTGAGGAAATTGCTGTGGAAGATGAGAAGCCGAATCCTCCGAAATTCGTCGTGGAAATAAAAGATAATATAGATATTCCTGAAGGCGGACCAATTCATTTCGACTGCCGCGTGGAACCCGTAGGAGACCCGTCGATGAGGATTGACTGGTTCTATAATGGGCGTCCGTTCGCCACGGGTTCACGTGTGCACATGCTCAATGACTTCGGATTCATTGCCCTTGACATCGATTACGTGTACGCCCGAGACGCGGGCGAGTACGTCTGCCGCGCTACTAACAAGTGGGGCTCAGCCACCACCACGGCCAAGATCACATGTAGTGCCAAACGCGATATCGTACTGGAATCGCAGCTGCCTCAGGGTATGAGCGGCGAGAAAATCAAAGAGCTTGAGCGTGGACGCGTAAGCGATGCACCGAAGGAAGAACCTGTTATCAGCTCTCCTCCGAAATTCATAACACAAATCCAGTCCCACACGGTAGAAGAGTCGGAAAGCATTCGTTTCGAATGTCGTGTTGAGCCTAAAGAAGACCCAAAGCTGTGCATCGAGTGGTACAGAAACGGCAAGCTCCTGCCGTCAGGTCACCGCTACCGCACTGTGTACGACATGGGCTTTGTGTCGCTGGACATACTATACGTTTACGCAGAAGACTCCGGCGAGTACATCTGCCGCGCCGTCAATGACTTCGGCGAAGACTTCACCAAGGCCACCGTTTCCTGCAAACGTAAGTTACCGATCAGATATTATAGATCCATCACCATTACTAATATAAAGGCTAGGGTACTAATATTGTAGTAATAGAAGATTATGCGCCGAGAGTAAAGCAATGTCTTACGTCACCGGCGGCATATTGAACTCCAGCGAGGGTATTAAAATATAATTCCGAGTGAAGGAGAAGCTAAAGCCGCTCAAGACGAAGACAGGCTTTATCCTTGAGGTGCATACTCTACTCTTCACACCTACTGCGAAACAATTAACATTCAGAGCTACGAGTACATAAAAAAGCAGTTTTTTAGTTAAAAGTAAAATAAATTAATAGTTAATATTCAAATTGGACACATTTGTCCACTTATGGAAAGGCAGAGTCATATTTTTGGTTTTTATGAACGAACATTTTATGGAAGTTGTTAAAATAACACCAAACACTATCGACTATATAATAATAACTTGGAAATTTTCGTAGGTAACATAAAGTCTTTTAAAATCCCACTGTTAAGCCGTATACAGAAAGAAAGCTGGCAGCCTACCAGCGCTTATAGGAACCGGCCCTCGCAGGTAACCGGCGCAGACATTTATATGAACAAGCGCCGATCAGCGCCGATAAGCGCCGAACGCCGCCGACAAGTTCCGACACGAGCCGGTCAGCGCTGATGCCGCCAAACAAATCATCGTCCGATGAGTACGACATTTTGCTCGCTCGGCTTCAATCTGCTTCCTTTATTTAACTGGTACCAGAATGAACCAGCGCCGATAAGCGCTGGTAGATCGGCGCCGGCTACCAGCTTTCTTTCTGTATACGGCTTTAGCAATATTGTAGAATTAAACGTTAATACAATTGCAAATTATTATTTTAATAATGGAAGATAGATCTCGCTTACAGTGAATTAGGTGCTATCGTTATATATTATAGCCTTATTTGTTACATCTTACATCTATACACATTAAATAATTTCCCACCAAGTTGTTTTCTTAACGTATGTATGCTGTTATAGAATAAATTAAGGTCAACGTTGTTTTCGTTACTAAGTGAATTAAAAGAACTGCATGCTCGGCTGAAGCTGTTCTGCCTATAGTTAGTAGATGCTAGAGTTAGACTAAACAGTTGTTTATTTCGTAAGGACTTAATAGGTGCATAGAAGGTAATTTTGTTAAGTAGATCAGAACAGTCGATAGCTGAGGTGACTATTTTTTTTAAAGAATAATATCAGATGCTTCACGTCGGATTTGCAATGGCAGAAAATGATGCTTAGCGCAGGATTTGAAGTAGTCTGTTTCAATACTTTTAGTACAATAATTGATATGACGAATGAATTTTTGTTGGATTTTTTCGAGGCGATTTATATATATCGAGTATCGGGGGTTCCAAACCGCAGAGGCGTCTTCTAGATGGCACCGAACATAGGTGCTATAGAGAATTTTAACAGTTTTTACATCTTAAAAATCTTTACAAGTTCTCATAATGAATCCAAGCGATATTGAAACCTTTTTAATTACAGAGGAAACATGTAGTTATAGGTACTTAGGTGAATATAGAAATCGTTATCTCACCCAGTTATATCTTAATATTATCTCGTTTAATATTTTTATTTTACACGCAAGTATGTAGTACAAGTATGGAAGTCATGTCGACGACTTATACGATCGTCAAATTGTCGACAGTATATCGATTATTACGAATTGTTTGCATTCCACAATGATCCTTCTATCATTTGAACATTTCTACGAGCATTTCGCTCTTCTATCGAAGAAAAGAATGCCTAAGTGTATTTTTTATTGAATACTAGTTGCGCCCCGTGGTTGCACCCGCATAGTTATTCTTCATCCATTGATGATGACGATGTTGATGAAAATTATCCTATGTGTTAATTCAGCGCCCCATTCTCTCATCTGCACCTCCATGACAAATTTCATCAAAATTGGGCCAGCCGTTTGAGCGTAAAAGAATAACGAACATCCATTCATCCATAAATACAAACTTTCTCATTTATAATATTAGTAGGATCAACTACGCAACTAAACAATATCCCCATTCCCGTCGCCTGTCGATAAGCTATATCGAGATCATTTTAAAAGTTGACAAATCGTTAACAATCGTTAAAATCGATTAAATAGACGATCTCTAACGTAATTTAACAGTTCCATGCTAGGGTTATCGTTATAATCGTAAAAGCTTATCGAATTTGTCTACCGATAGCTTAATTTTGTTACTTACTTGCAATTGACAAAAGATATAGCCAGTTTTTTCGAAGTATGGCGAATTCAAGACTAAAATTAATCGATCGGTGACTTCGGTACTTGCTTTAGAATTATGACGTAGTTTGAGTCACCTACATTATTTGGTGACGATCATATCATAGTTGCCCTTTATTTATTGTCGCGGTAAGATATTGAATGTAAGAAGAAGCCTTTCTCATTTACTGCGTATGTATGCCCTACACAATCGGTATCAACATACAAATGTGAGTAATGTAACATTTTATTTCTTCAATACGACCCTGGTACGATTTTTGAACGGAGTTCATGTTTTTTGAATTCTATGAATACAGTTTTTGTCATTAAAATCCTTATCATGGTGCCTAAGAAGTGATCTCTGTATGTCTTATAATTTCATACTTGCCCATTCTGACTCTAAATGCCATTGAAATTTATAGAGAGAAAAATTCCATCCTCGGACGGGATTTGTTTGGATCTATTGGATGGTACTGTTAAACTGTCCAATAGATGTCGCTCCGTCCCCGCAAGACGGTTAGTCAAATAGAGAGTTAAAATTCGATGCTCGGACCAGATTCTCGGTGGCCTAGTTGGTCTATGACGTCTGACACGGAGAGTCAGAAGACGCGGGTTCGAATCCCGTCCGAGGATGGAATTTTTCTCTCTATAAATTTCAATGTTTGAGATAGCTTAAGCAGGTGTTTAAGTGCAGTGCTTTAAAAAGTAATACTCTAAATGCCATGTATATAAATATAGGTAATACTTTTCTAAGTGGCCATTATTTGTTTAACTACCTTCTTTAAAAGTTGTTATGTATTGAAGTACCTAACGAGGTGTTAGAGTGAGTGTTACTGTGGGTAAATTACCTTATTTGTATTGCATACCCTCACCATGAAATAAATCAGTCAGTCAATCGCCCGCTCGTCTCCAATTACGCTAGAACCTTTTTAAAGGAATAATAAAGCAATTTTATTATTCCTTTAAAGTAACTCTGGATACGGTATGTAGTTAAATAAAGTCGTAAATAATCTTAATAGATAAAGTGAGGTTCTTCGGGAATATGACCATTGGTAGGTAACCTCATTGTTGTAAATATTTATGTGTGAAATCTAATCCAAAGTTATCGTAGACCCGGAAAGTGGTAGTTTATACAAAAACACAGTTTTAGATTTGGGTACGTTCCCTCGCACATGTAAATGTCCTTGTGCTTCGATGATTGAACATCGTGGTTTTGCTTTCAGAACTGCCTGACATCATCCTGCAAAACCAAGTGCCGCGTGGCATGAAAAAGTCTGAAGCCCTCACTCAAATGGAGGCGACCATTAAGAAGTATACCTCAGAGATATTCTTGACGGAAGATGACCTTTACGATGATGACAAGAAGCAGCCGCCGCGATTTGTCACGCAGATCCAGAGCCAGACTTCCCTGGTGGAAATGAACTCCACCAAGTTCGAGTGCCAACTTGCGCCCGTCGGCGACCCCAACATGAAAGTGGAGTGGTTCTTCAACGGGAAACCATTGTTACACAGTGAGTATGATGTCACCAAGTTACCTACTCATATAAAACTGATAAGCATTTTGTAAGTACCATACTATTGTTCAGGAACGTGCAGATTTAGTTCAATACTCAATACTGTTATTGCCATAACATGCAGGTCTTGTATATTTATTACATATTCCTTAAAGATTTCTATATATATGATAGTGTGAAGCAAAACAAGTAGGTAAAATAGCATTTAGTTGTCTAAGTTTCTAGATTTTTCTCGAATTTAGGCAATTTTTATTCTTTTTTAGGTTTTTCTTATATTTCGGTGGGTAGTTATTAAATATGTGTCATCTCGTTTAGAATTACTGTACATTGGTTATACTTACTACTAGTTTGAAACTTTGGTTTGGTAGAACACGTTTATGTCTTAATCTACTTATAATGATTCGGTAGTATTTCGCTATACCTACTCACATAGAGGAAGTAAGGAGGTTTTGCGATTTCACAAGGGATTCAAACTAGAGAACTAAACTAGTAGGTACTTACCGTTCAACGGGAATTTGGCAAGGAGCAATGTACAGTACACGTAATGAAAACAAATCTGAAAATCCTAAATATATAAATAGTTTAATATCAAATAAAATGAATTTACTATTACAAACTTATTATTTGATGCAATACTCTTGTATGGGGATCAAACGGCAAAGTTATGCTTTAACCTAGTTTGTGTAATGATACTTTCTTATGTACGGAGTCCTCGGTACGCGACTACAACTCGCATTTGGTCCATTTTTAGATATGATGTTAATATATTATTATTATATCCTCTGAGTCACAGATTTTAATTTAATCCGGTCCTTTACAAAAGCATAATTTTATTGGGGTTGTAACCAAAACTAAGCCTGTTTTATAAATAGATACTGTCCGCGACTTCGTTCGCGTAGTAGACTCGACCTTCGGCCTCGTCCTCCGTAACCTCCCGTCTTTTCTTGGGTTTTCTTTCATAAGAGATATAGGAGAAGGTTCTCCAGAAAGTAATTAACAAAACAAAAAAGAATTCGCGAGTTTGTTCCATCCGCTCTTAAGTTATAGCGTGACCAGCAGAAATAGGATTTCATTTTTATTTATGTATATTTTTATTAAAAATTAAATGGTTTATAAAACCCAATAAAACAAAACCAACCCAATAAATAGTTTTGGACGAAGGTACATGAAAGTATATGGTAAACTACATGGAAGATCTGTTACAAGAATGGGTAAAATTGTAGGGCTATTGAATGATGATTAGTTATCATTTATGGGTTACGGACGAGACTACTACCTGACAGTTTTAGTCTCATATTTAATAGACTCATGATTAAGGCAGGTTGTTAGTATATGACGCTCCAAGGTTCGCCATCATCGGTGACAAGGAAAGTGAAAGGGTTATAAATAAGTATAAATATTATGATTATCATGGTAAATCCGTTTCTGACCAAGGTCTTGTTAATCAACAGAGAATCGTTTTACGCCCATCTACGACTTCGGATACGTAGCTATGAACTTCGGCTGGGTGTACCCTGAAGACAGCGGGGAGTACTTGTGCCGTGCGACTAACCTGTACGGCATGGACGAGACCAAGGCCATCATTAAGACCGCTGGCAAACCCGGCATCGTGTACGATTCGCAGCTGCCCAAGCACATGAAGAGTATCGAGAAAATCAGGGAGATGGAAACCTCTTGGCAAGTGTAAGTACGAGTACATGCAAAGCCACAACATCCTAATCACCTTTGGATTTTGACTCTTATACTAAAAATCTCTTATTCCGTTAATAGCTCTTTTCAGCGATTCTCTACTTCTACAGCAATTGTTATAGGCAAATACAGTACATTCAATTGGGTTATCTTATAGTACTATCGTATTACTGTGTATCCTACTTCCTATACTACTAATATTATAAACGCGAAAGTTTGTGAGTATGGATGTGTGGATGTGTGGATGTTTGTTACTCTTTCACGATCAAACGGCTGCGGCGGGGCAATTATGTTGAAATTCGGTATGGAGGTAGATGAGGCGTTGGATTAACACATATAATACTTTTCATCATCATCATCCATCACCATGTGGGTGAAACCACGGGGCGCAGTTAGTTTAATAATAATCATTAATCATGTTATGTAAAGGTCAGTACAGTCTTTTAGAACGCTTTAATTTATGCTGGTGTTAAAACTCGTTCTCCAGAGCCCCAGAGCAGGTGGTCGACGAAACGAAGGCACGGTCTCCACCCGTATTCGTCAGCCGTCCTGTGCCCGTCACCGTGGAAGAAGGTGAATGGGCACGCTTCTGCTGCCGCGTCACCGGACACCCTAAGCCAAGGGTCATGTGGCTCATTAATGGGAACACCATCGTCAATGTAAGTATTGGACATTTTCCTTCTGTGTTAATCACAGCTGCGTTATTAGGTTACGTAGTGTTGCGACAATAGCAACATACACTTTTGTCTTATTGCAGGGCTCGAGATACAAGCTGACATACGACGGAATGTACCACTTCGACATTCCCAAGACTAGACAATATGACACTGGCAAGATCGAAGTGATAGCCAGGAGCTCAGCAGGCGAGGCTGTAGCCTCGACCGAACTCAAAGTTATCCCACGACACGACGACTACCGAGGAGTCCTGAAGAACGCACCACGACGTAAGTACCTCACAGTTATCCGTAGAGACATAACGCTTACTTTGCACTGACACCAAGCACCGTTTGAACTCACTTAGTTCATCATATCGATGAACGGCCACTGAGTGGAAACACTCCCTTCTTTGCTGCGTTACATACCACCACCACGCACACATCCACACACCGCTTCTGCACAAAACACCCTGCTACCTTTTTCTGTTCCTCTCTGCTCCTATAAGATGAAGTGCGACTTCACCTGCTTCTACGGCTTTGCCATCGGATTCAGAGAGAGGTATGTCGAGAATGCTAATTATTTTATCCTTCGCATAAAACAAAATCTAATCGTATTATTTGCCTCGCAGCTTGGTATGATGAGACGACACAATATCAACGAACCGAGACTGAATTAGAAAAGACCTTTGAGGAAAGGCAGACTTTACAGCGTCAAGGCGTTATAGATCACAGGCCCGAACTGAAACCAAAGCTTATTAAGGAACCTGAAACAGAATGGCAACACGCTGTAAAAAAGAAGAAGAGCGAGGAGTATTACAATAAACTCCAGGAATTAGAAAACGAACAAGTCGTCAGAGAGAGCAAAATCAGGGAATCAACGCACCAATTCGCTATTCCTGGAGAAAAGATCACGAAAACCTCCATAGCCAAGGGCATGGCACAACGATATGAAGATAGTTTGTAAGTATAATCTATGTACTTATATCTATAACAAAGTAGTGTTACTCGTAGTAACACCATTTATAGCTCAAGAACGGCTGGACCAAAACAATGACTTTACATTCGATAGTTTTCATCGTCACCATCACCCATCACCTCGCGGGTTAAACCGCGGGGCGCAGATAGCCGATAAATTTATGATCAATGCATGCGCGGACGCGGTCGGGAGCGCACGTACTCCGTGAAGAAGCGGCTGTGAACGTCGCGAAACCGGTCGAGTCCTATATTCCATCGAATGACATTGGTAATCATGCGGCCAGACACAATAGAAATTTAATTGCTATAATATAACGACTCTACATACTCGACGTATTGCGTAAGTTAAAATCGGTTTACTAATCGCTTTAAAATGTGTTCAACTTACGCAAGATTTTAACAAAAAAATTATGAGTTTTGATTTGTCATGTTTCGAGGGAAAACATAGGATACTTTTCATCATCATCATCATCATCCATCACCACGAGGGTTAAACCGCGGGGCGCAGCTGGCCTTGTAATTTTCACGATATTTGTGTTTTTCGATTTTTCATAGGTATAAGGGAAGGACATGTGATAGTTTATATCATCATCATCATCATCCATCACCACGCATTGTTTATTCACGTATGTTTTTTTATTATTATATCATTAAACTAAAATGTCTAACGGTATTTTTACAGGGAAACTGAAGAAGTTATCGACCAACAGCAAGTACTGAAGAAGGTTGTGAAGAAGCCGAGAATACCTGACCCGTCCGAATCAACAGTGCACGGCAAAGAAGTGCACGTGGCTAAACAGAAACAAGTGCAGAAAGAGGTCGTAGGTGACACCGAAATCACACGCAAGATCACTTCTACTGAGACCACAGAAGTAGAACACAAAGCTCAGACCCAAGAACGAGTAGTAGAAGGGCCAGTTAAACCGAGCCAACCACCTGTTTTTACCAAAAAGATGCAGCCTTGTCGCGCATTCGAGCACGAGCAGGCCCGATTCGAGGTTGAGTTTGACGGTGATCCACTACCGCAAATTAAGTGGTACCGCGAAAACTTCCCCATCAAAAACTCACCAGACTTCCAAATACACACATTCAGCACCAAGTCGATCCTCATAATAAGGCAAGTGTTCGTGGAAGATTCTGCTGTGTTCGCCGCAGTTGCTGAGAATAGAGGTGGCACTGCCAAGTGCAGCGCCAACCTCGTGGTTGAAGAGCGCCGGCGACAAGGCCGTGGAGGCGTCACGCCACCAAGCTTCACCCTCACCGCGCAGAGCGTGAACGTGACTGCTGGCCAACTGGTCAGATTTGACACTAAAGTAACTGGAACAAAGCCTCTTGACGTGTACTGGTTGAAAAACGGAAAGAAAGTCCAACCGGATATCAGAAACAAGGTCCTCGAAGAGGATGGTACTTATACTCTGCTGATTCTTGAAGCTTACCCTCAGGATTCAGGCAAATATGAGTGCGTCGCCATTAACAGCGCAGGCGAAGCTCGATGCGATGCTGAATGTGCTGTAAACGCACCCGTCACGAAAGAAAAACCAAAGCCACAGACTAAGACCGCCAACGCTCCGCCTGAGATCATCGAACCATTGAAGGACAAATCGGTGGCTGAAGGCCAGTCCGTTGAATTCAGCTGTAAAATTGTTGGAAAGCCTGCACCAACCGTGCAATGGTACAAGGGTGACAAACCCATCAAGCCATCTAAATACTTCCAAATGTTTCGGACGGCAGACGAGTACACGCTGCGCATTTCGGAGGCATTCCCGGAGGACGAGGGTGACTACAAGTGTGTGGCGTACAACTCAGCAGGGCGCGTGACCGTGGGCTCGAAGCTGCGAGTGGCGCAGCCCGAGCAAGCCGACAGTCTACCGATGCTGACGCCACTGCGAGACATCGTTGTCTTCGAGGGTCAACCGGCGCAGTTCAAGACTAAAATCACCAGCAAAGTGAAGCCTACTATCCAATGGCTGCGTGAAGGCGCCCTTATTCCCGAAACTCCCGATTTCCAGGTAATTATTGTTTTTTCATTCTGTCTGTAAGTACACACTAATGATAAGACGGAGAAGTTAGCGTTAGTAGTGTAGTAGCAGTGTTTCTCAGTTCTTTATGATTCGAAATACTGCACAACACTTTACTCATTACCCAGGGGTGTAGGTGACATTCACATAATGTAGGACTTTTCGTCATAATACATATAGGTATACCTATATATAGCTAGTCACTCAGCAGTATTTACTTGCAACTCACTACGACACAACAGAGCTGATATTTGAGATATTTTCAGACCAGTTTTTTGCGAGACGAAACAAACTCAAAGAATGTTTCTCTTGCGGCCAGAACCTCGTCCATTATTGCAAAATTCGGCACTTTTTAATAAATAGCACCTTGACTTTGAAAACTAATATTTTGACGATTCCTGATGGAGTTATATACCATAGCCAGTCACTTCTACGAGTAACTGGCTATGGTTCACACTATAAAATAATATATAAGTGTGCCATACCTGAACAGACACCTTTTATGATTACTTCGTTGTCCGTCTGTCAGGAACACATAGAAGTAAAATTTATATCAAAAACTTAGGTCAAAGGTCTCGGAATAAACAAGGTACATATAACATAGGTAATAAAGTTTAAAGTCGGCGCATTCAAAATTTAAGACCATCTATGTAGGATATTAAGATACTCTCAAATAAATCAATACTTATATAGAGTAATCCCCGGTGACCTATAATCATACAAATTTGACGGCACTAATCTGAATTGTATTATTTCATATAAATCAGAATACCATTTAATATGTATTTACTTCACTTGATAAAGTTTGTTACCAATTTATAATTGCAGTTGGATGGTTAACAGTTAAGATGGTTAACGTTACGGTCTGTTGTACGTACTTGTAAAAGTTTGAAAAATAATCCGTTTGTACGCGACGCCCTTGGTAAAGGAGGCTCACACAAACAATTTACTACTTGCCTTTGTCTGTTTTTAAGCCCCATAAATAAAAGAATACGCAAATGATCCGAAAAATATTGTTCAAACATTAACATACAATTGACCGTAACGTGTGTACAGAACGACACTGTCAGTTGACAGTACTGCGTAAGCTACGTAGATGCAGACGTGTAATCCGTGGAAGTGAGTGGTGGGGTGTGGTGTTAACCGGAGTGTGGTGGTGGTTGCAGATGATCCACGAGGGCAACAACGCCGTGCTGCTGATCGGCAACACGTTCGAGGAGGACACGGGCGCGTTCACCTGCCGCGCCACCACCGCCGCCGGGCAGGCCGAGGTCTCGGCCAAACTAGTCGTCAAAAGTAAGACATAGACACAGGCAGCGAGCTCGCGTCGCGCACTTAATCTATTAATGTAGTGTTTCTTTGTTTCACTTCTATATCTACCAGAGATCGGGTGAAAACTACTTTATATAAATCTGATTTTAAAGTTGACAAGCGAATCTTTACACCACAAACGGCTTATCGTATCACAATCGTAGCGGTTTCCGCAATAACGCCCGCTTCCTAGACACATCCTCATGAGAGCCACGCGCGTCGTCACGCGTCGTCACGTCAACGCAAGCGCCGCATCGGACGCGACCGCGCCGCGCACTAACATACCTACTACTCGACCAAATTATACATACTTACTATTAATGCGTACCGTAATTTGGGAGAATTTTGGCATCCTAACAACGCTGTACATACAAGCTTTTTGTGTAAATATCTACCTACTCGTACCTAGTCTTGGAGAGAAGCGAGGAGCCCGACGCGAAGGCACGGAGCGCAGCTGAAGATGAGCACCAGTACACGGCCACACGTACCATGACAATGTGATTAACACGAACACGAGACATTCAACGACTGTTTTGTTTTGCTTTTACCGCTACGATGTTTACTAAATTCTGTACTTATTATTATAGATCATTTTGTATATTAGAACGACGAGTAATTACTTTGAAGCGAGCGGCGTTCTCAAACGCCTCGTTAAATGTATTTTTCACCCAATACTCTCATGGAATAATTTTAAGCCTGCGCTTAGATTTACTTTGGCATATTAACAATAAGAATAATAAAGTAGAGTTTTACGCTTTTTGTGTTGAGATCTGCCCTTTGGAACCTATACGATTGATCTCAGTAATCTGTATCGTTGCAAACGGCCCACTTGTTCCTGCGAGTGGCGGGTAGCCGTCCATGTCCACGGCATGGCCGAGGGAGCCAAAGCCCCGTGCAGACACGCGGGTTCCACCGCATCTGTCTCTGTGGTCCCACTCCGCGCAGCACTTGTAAATAAACTTCAACCGACCACAGAGCGCGACGGCTCCCCCGCTTCAGCTTTAACCTTAAGCATGTTTGTACTGTCAGTATAGTTTCGAGTAATCGACAAAATGTGTCACCTAACATTTGTGCACGTAGGCTGCGGCGCGTCCCGCACCGTATGCCACCTAACAGCTACGACTAACTTTGTCAAAGTGGGGTCGCTCGTGCGGCGGCCGCGCCGTGGCACGGGAGTGGAAGTGGGTAGGCGGGTAGCGCGGGTAGCGCGGGTTCATTCTCGTGGAGCTTGAAGCGCAAAGTTACTCGTGGTTGTTGCCCGTGGCTTGCGATACGCTGTCAACTATCCTCTCGACAAAGAAACATAGATCCGAACGCCCTCTGCGCCGGACCCTAGCCTAGACCGAAGTACGCACGCATCACTTGCCTTGCCAGTTTCTATGTTTTGACAAACACTGCCGATGTTGACGATCTAATCATTTCTGCAAGTACAAATCCGAATTGAATGAGATTTTATAGTGTAACGTTAAAGTGATTCTTAACTTAGTTTGATTTTAAGTGCACGATATTGTTAAAATTGAATTGTGTTGTATGTTCACCTAATTGTAATAAGTTATTAGGCGTGGCAGTTTGTTCACTAAAATAAATTAGAATAGTCATTAATATTAGACCTATTTATGAAAAAAAATATATTTGTATGTTACCTTTATGTGAAAAATGTTTAATAAACGCTATTTCATTAATAATAATTCGCATTATTGAACACACGAACAATGATAAATGTCGAGCGGAGTAGGGCGAGAGGTGGTCATATATTCATTACTGACTATTACACGCGCACACACCCGATGCGGGTCGGTGGGGGCCGGCGTGTCAGGCGCGGACTGGCCCAGCCGGGCTCCTGACAGCCTCGCGACGCCACGCGACCTCTGCCCACCCACTAACAGTTGCTTCCTCATCGACTGCCACTTCTATCTAAACTTATTTTCTCTTCTTTCATTCCATTGAATGGCAGTTGTGATTTATTTTTATCACGTTTTGTTACTGTCTGTTACTGTCGTAACTAAACAGTTGATTAACTTTAACGCTAATCAAGTTTACTTCTTTTAATCTTAATCCATGATGAAATCTTCTATCTGTAAACGCGGAGCGAGGACGATATACGTATGATGCTTGTACAAATTCAAGCATTAAACACTTACCTATACACTACACAGTAAACACACACTCCTAGTATTATTGTGACTATAGGGACAGTGAGAAGAAAGTTTTTGGAAGAAAAGAGAGATAGTTTGAATGGACGTTGCATGAAGATGAAACTATAGCGTTTTTGAAGCACTGAATTCGAAATCGACTCTTATGCCTGATTATTACATCTAATTGAAAAAAGCAATTAAAATGACAAATTCTAAAACAACGTACTCAAAGGTTTCATGTTACGTTAACGATTTTTACTTGCATAGAAGAACTTGAAGTAAGTGCTCGATTCTGCATTCTTTGCCCACACATTTTTATCCCAAGAGGCTTCCTAAAATTTTGCATTCGGCGGTCTCTTCAATACGCTGATCATATTCAAAGAAGAAAGGAAACGATAAAACGTAAGTATATATGCACGGTAAGTCACTCAAATAACCTAAATTGAGGATCAACATGTTTTATAAAGAAGTAACTTTAGAAAATTTGAGACAAACAAGAAAACAGCACGACATAAATAAACAATCTTATGATTTTAATAATCTGTACTTCGTACGTGAGAAAATAATGACATCAAACTACTGGTTAAGTATACTGCAAGACACTAATATACCTACACCTAAATGAAGAAACAATCGTTTTGTCAGTAGGTACCTAATCACTGTATTCTAGATTAATGTCCAGATGTTCCAGATGATAACGCTTACATCAAATATTCGCATTAAATTGAACTGACAAACAGTTACATTATCACCCATTTGATACATATCCACGTACGTAACGTAATTACTACACGGGAAATGTAGTTTTCAATCAAATATATTTTTAGCAAGTATGTTGAATATTATTTTTACGTGCTGCTTCGTGACTATCACATTAATAGAATAGAATTTATTTATTTCAGACTAATATCTGTCCATATTATTAGTAACGGTACATACACATAGTCTTACATATAAGTTAGTTAAAATAATTAAAATAATATGATATAATTGAAAATAAATTAATATAATTGAATATTATACATTTAGACAGTCACTCGATGATATGTAGGTATAACTACGTAATGAACGAATTCACAGTACAAAAGATCTGATCCCTAGTCTGAGTTTGTTGCACTGTTCTCCCTGACTGTATCGAAATTCAGGTTTAAGTAATACATAGGTACATACATAACTTCACGTACATTTGCCGGAGGGGTAGGCAGAGATCACAGATGTCCACTTGCTACGATCCTGGCATACCTCTTTTGCTTCATCCACTCGCATCACATTCCTCATACACAATCGTCGGTTCCGCGTACTCTTGCCCTCGCCGTTCTTCAGAACATCTCCGATTTGATCGGAATACGTTGGACGAGGTCTACCTCTTCCATTCGCTCCATCCACGCTCGCCTTCTACACTTGTTTTGTCAGTCTTCTCTCACCCATCCTTTCTACAGCCCAAACCATCTATGCATGCCTTTCTCAACTCCAGTCAATACATCTTCATTCACTCCACATCATTCTCTTATAACACTGTTCCTAACTCAATCTCTCAAACTCACACCACACATACATCGCAAAGCTCTCATCTCAACTGCATTTATTCTACTTTAATGCTTCTCCTGCCATACCCAACGCTCGCTACCATACATCAGTGTCGGCACAAACACTCCTCTATGTACGGCCAGTCATGTCTTATGAGATACATTCCGGCCGCTCTTAAAAGTGTGAAGTGCCCCATTTACTCGATTATCGAGTAGCCTTCACTCTCTTTTCATTGTCATACTTCCCATCTCTACTAAACAAAGTCCACAGATATACAAACTCTTTCACTTGTTCCACTTTTTCTCCATCATTCATAATACTGCAATGTCATACATTCATCCCTCAAAACCTTCATAGTTTCATCCAAACTAATATTACTTTCATACTCGTTTACATACATAACTGAAAGAGCTGCTTGTGGCTCCACAAACTTTCAAAATATTCATTCCATCTGTTCAATATACACTCTTCTCTATTCACTATACTCCCATTCTGTTTACTGATTGGGTTTAGCTCTGATGTTAGGGTGTTTTCTCTCGCCGAACAGACAGATCTCTGAAAACCATCAGACAACCTTCTGGTAAGCTCATTCTTTTGCTCCTCTTTCTATCTTTTGAATATTTATTTCATCTATTTCAATTTCCTATATTTTTTTTGTAGTTCTTTTGTAACCTTATACACTATTTGGTTAGCTCGAACTTTTAACCAATCCAACCATGCTTTCTTCTTCTCACTTACTACCTGTTGTACATTATAACCCCACCAAGCATTCATTTCCTTAAACCTTTTGCTTCTCTTACTGACTCCACATACTTCCAAAGCTACACTCGCCACCTTTTCATTCAAATTCCATAGTCCCTCAATGTTACCCATATCACTCGTATTTAACTTATATACTAATATACTCAACTTTCACGTTTTTTGTCTTGCATTTTTTCTAGTTTTATTCTTTCAAGTACACTTCTGGGTGCTTGCATCCGATGTCGCAAGTTTTTAAAGATACCACTTATTCGGATCATGACCAGGAAATGATCTGTATCGATGCTGATACCGCGATATACCTTCGTGTCAATAACATATTCTTCCTCTTCATTTTTTCATACCCTATTACAAAATCAATGATATTTTTTCTTACATCTTCACCTCTTTCGTATTCAGATGGATTTTGTTGTGGTCAAACATAGTGTTTATCACGCTAAGATTCCACTCCAAGCATACCTCAAGCAAACTTAAGAGGATTGCATAGCTGGTATTTTCCATGCTAAAAGAGATTTTTTTTCTACCTATTAACATTGTCCGATTTCAGTGATTTTTTTTTCATGGGTTCATGTTTACTATGCCCGTACGTCTTGATTTTTTCAGTTTTTTGAAGTTCTAAAAAAGGAAATTTATAGTACTTTGAAATACTGAAAAAAACAAAACGTACGGGCATAGTAAACAATGTCATGACTCCATGAAAAACATACACTGAAATTGGACAATGTTAAGAGGTAGAAAAGAGTTTTCTCTTTTAGCATGGAAAGTATGCAATCCTCTTAAGGCATTTTCATTCACTCTTTCGTCAGCGTACAATCCTAGAACCGTTTCGAATCTCTCACATTACGAAACCTGGATGACAAAATGGGTGGGTACACATTAAAATCGGGATCCTTTTTCGCATAATTTAAATTTTTATGTCCTAAATGATTTGGAATAACGAGTTACGCATATTTTTTTGGCATAATATTTCGGTAATCATAATTTAGTTTAGGCTTTTGATTTTCATAAAGTTATAAGGCATATTGTTTATTCGTTTAACAGTTATTAAGCGTAAAAGATCCGGTCTACCTCTTTATTACGACAAGTTCAATATTTCGACAGTTGCTTACTTACAAAAAATATAGTTTGACAAGTCATTGCTTGGACATAACAAATGGTCGACAAGAATTACTCCCACCGAAGGTAGCGGATTATCCAGTCAGAGCAAAGCTGGTGCAAAGGTGCGACAACGAGCGAAGCGAGGAGGAGCGTTAGGTTGAATAGTGACCACACAACGCCCGAGCCAAGCGAGCGTAGCGAGCGTGCCGGGGGAGCTGCCGGTGAAGCGCCTGAATTAGGCTGTTCCTCGATAAGGATTTAACGCAGCAATTTTGGGATAAAATATTTGTCGAATATATGTTCTGTTGAAGCAATGACTTGTCGATAAATGTATATCTTTTCGAAGTAAGCGACTTCTCAAAGTATTGAACTATCGAAATGTAACGGTCCATCTCACCAAATTTTCAAATATTACTTTCCCTTACTTTGCTTATATATCATAAATGCGTAAGTAAATTTAGGCTTTAGAATAGTATGCTTAACCATTATTATGCTTAAAGTAGTTATGCTTTAAAAGTTATGCCAAATGAATATTGTGCGTTACTATTCTTAGGATAAGTGAATGATTGCCACGTTAAATTATGGCAAAATATTGTATGCAAAAAATAGAGAACCATCAAAATCACCCAACATGATTAATCTTTCATTACTGTTGCACAATTTCGGAACATCTGTCAAACTATTTCAAAATTCCTCACCTTCTTCCTTTTCTCGTTGGGAAGCTCGAATAAAAATACTTAAGTTTGTAGGAACATATCATCCTCATCTCAGCCGTAGGATGTCCACTGCTGAACATATGCCTCCCACATAATATTCCAAAAGGACCGGTTGAAAGCGGCCTGCATCCAACGTCGTCCTGCGACCTTTATCAGGTCGTCTGTCTACCGTGTCGGTGGACGATCTACGCTGCGCTTGCCTGTCCGTGGTCTCCATTCCAGAACCTTCCGGCCCCATCGGCCATCTGTTCTGCGTGCTATGTGCCCTGCCCACTGCCACTTTAACTGGCTAATCTTCTGGGCTATGTCGGTGACTTTCGTTCTTCTACGGATCTCCTCATTTCTGATTCGATCACGTAGAGAAACCCCGAGCATAACCCTCTCTATAGCTCGTTGTGCGACTTTGAGCTTATTTATGAGGCCTATAGTGAGAGACCACGTTTCAGTGCCATAAGTCATCACTGGTAACACACATTGGTCGAAGGCTCTTGTCTGGAGGCACTGAGGTATTTTTGACGAGAAGACTTCGCGAAGTTTCCGGAACGCTGCCCAGCCGAGTTGGATTCGCCGACTGACCTCTTTCTCGAAGCTGGAACTGCCTAGCTTGACTGTCTGTCCTAGTATTCGTCAACAACTTCGAGAACTGAGTTCCCAACTGATATTGGGGTAGGCACAACATAGGCATTAGACATGATTTTCGTCTTGGTCCATGTTCATTCTAAGGAATCTAAATCCTACCCGTTGGGAAACTAGATCCTTCGAGCATTGTACTGAGGTCTTCCATGGATTCTGTCATGACTATAATATCGTCGGCAAATCGAAGGTGGGTGATGTACTCGCCGTTGATATTGATGCCAAATCCTTGCCATTCCAAGAGCTTGAAGGCGTCTTCATGCAATGCAATGGTGAACAGTTTCGGAGATATAACGTCGCCCTGCTTCACGCCTCTTTGCAATGGAATTGCCTTCGAACTATGCTCCTGTACTCAGACTAACATGTTAGCGTTTTTGTACAAACACTTTAGCACTTCAATATACCGATAGTCAATACGGCACCGCTGGAGAGACTCAAGCACTGCCCACGTCTCGATCGAATCAAAGGCCTCATAGTCCACAAACGCTCAACAAAGAGGCAAGTTATACTCTTCGGTCTTCTGTACTTAAAGTAACTTGCCGTAGCGTGTGGATGTGGTCTATGGTACTATAGCCTTTTCGGAAACCGGCTTGTTCCGGAGGCTGGAATTCATCAAACTTGCGACTGAGACGGTTCGTAATAATCTTCGAAAACAGCTTATAAACATGGCTCAAAAGCGAGATGGGTCTGTAATTCTTAAGTAAAGTGTTGTCACCTTTCTTGAAAAATAGCACCACCACGCTTTTTTTCCATGATTCTGGCGTCGAACCTTCGAATAAGACGGTATTAAAAAGCTTCTGAAGGACTTTAATTACCAGTGTTCCACCCGCTTTCAGAAGCTCAGATGTGATACCGTCGTCACCAGGCGCCTTGTTGTTCTTAAGCTGTTTCAAGGCCATTTTAACCTCGTACAGGATGATGTCCGGGATATTTTCGGTATAATGTCGAGTCAACTTGGCTCTTGGGTCTTTGGCCGAGCTGCTAACAGGTTTAGCGACCGAAGAGTATAACTGTCCGTATCTCTCTACCTCTCCTAACACTTCTGCTTTAGTCGACACTACACTGCCGTCTTCTCTCTTCAGCGTCAACTGGCTTTGCCCAATATACTTGTCCCTTGCAAACACTTTGGAGCCCTTGTTCCGCTCTATTGTCTCTTTAATACGGTTAGTATTAAAGATCCGGATGTCGTGTCGCATGGACTTCCATATTCGTTTATTGAGCAGCCTATATGCTTCAGCATCATCCGAAGACTACAGTTTTAAGGAGCATCGTTCAGCCATGAGGTTGAGGGTATCGTTGGAGAGTTTCTGTGGCCTACTTGTACGGTGGTGTTTGAAGAACTTGGTACCCACTGTATGGGCAGATTCTATTAACCTGTTGTTAATCTCGTCCTCTGTAGCAATGTTTTCGAGGCAACCGAAGCGATTGGATAGCTCAAGTTGAAAGCTCTCGGCGTTTTGAATATGGGCACAAGAAGGTCGGAGCGTAGACTTCATCAGACGAGACCTCTCATGTCTGACGTTAATATTCAATGTGCCTCTTACCATTCGGTAATCACTACCGGTTTTAACCATGTTGATCACGGAGACATCAGTGAATATTTGTCTCTTGCTGGTCATAATGAAGTCAATCTCATTTCTCGTGAAACCATATGGACTCATCCAGGTCCATTTCCTGTTAGGTGGCTTCTGAAAGAAAGAGTTCATCATAAAGAGTCCCTCTTTCTCCAGGAAGTCGGCCAACCGCTGTCCCCTACGGTTCCGTTGCCCATAACCAAATTGGTGTGAAAAAAAAAGTTTGTGTGTGTTTAACTGGGAAGGTGCCTTAACCGCCTTCTACCGCACCCACGGGTAGAGTTGGGGGAGTGCTATTCTAAGCAGGCACCACCACAGCACGCACCACCACGGCACTAAGGAGCATATACTCCTGCGATAAAGATACGCATTAATCCAACTTTCATTCTGATGCATTCGAGTCTAGCACTCATACATTCAAACTCATATTCATTCAGACATTCGCGAGAAAACTATGACTCCAACTCCCTGACTGGCTTTGTCGACAGTATGTTCCCCCGAACAATACGCCGTATAGGTCTCGTAACTGGTGGTGTTACGAGTACACCCTTTCCACTTCATTACATTAACACAAAGCACATCAATCCGTCTTTCATCCGTCATCCGACATAACTCTTCCAATTTATCATCCATTCCTCCTCTAACATTCAATGTAGCGAAGCGGCTCTCTGTGGGCCGCTTTTTGCCCTCGCGGAAAAGGAGACGTGACGGATGGCGAACCTCGTCGCCGCCATGCGGTATATTTAATTTGTAAATAATTACCCATTGTGTTCCCACCAGCAGCTAGGGAAATATTTTGTCTCTTCTGGCAGAGCCCCGCATGCCAGAATACGGCTACTCATGTTCTGGGGTCACCCGGTCTTAGGTTAGTTAGGCACGCGCCAAGTCACACATCTATAGGCACCGCAGACTGTAGATCAGCGGAGCGAGGGAAGGGGACGTTTGAAGAATTAGGAATAAAAAAGTATATTAAGATTTTTGTTAGGTAGGAACACGTACATATGGGATACTACTTCTTGGAAGGCTATGGGAGAGGAACAAGTAGCTGAGGCGCCGGGTTTACATACCTGTTTACCCTACCACATTCAATCCCCGACGGAACGGATGGTTTATGTATTGTGTCAAGAAAAGTGCCCCTGGCGAATGATTGGAGAATCTAGAAGATACGGATAGAGAACCCATGAGTATCGAATATTCACGATTAGTTCTAAATATTTAGTCTATTATAATTTTTTTATAATCACCAGTTTGTTTGCCACAAAGATGTTATATCAAGTATTATAAGTTGAATATTTTCTATATAACTGCACAGTTTAGTTTATGGTGCGCAATAAAGCAGAGGAAAGAGATAAGTAGTGTATATCAGTTATTTCAAAATTTCATACAACTTACAGAATCCAAATTGTGACTACACGGTGAGTGTATTATCGCTGGGATACACATTCGCTTTTCTCTGCAACTAGAGTGAGACGTACACTTACTGAACTAACTAAAAAACCCAGTTCTATAACTCGGTCTTAGTTTGTCACGAAAAACTCAAACTAACTTTGTAAACGCAGTTCGGGTGACTGCAGGTTATTTATTGTAAGAAAATTGTGAAACGAAAAAATTATGTCGATTATTTGTTGTGTGATTATTATTTAATTAAACTTATTTGGACTGAATGTCATGTTTTACACATTAAGTAACGTCATTGGTGTTTTTAAAGAATAAAAATATTACTCAGCTATATGACAATTTCATATACGAGCAGGTATATTTCGCGTGCAATGACTTGTCACGCGGATTGCACGAAGAACTCCATAAGTTTGTATTTAAATACAAAAGCACTCTTTTACAAATCAGGAGCTTCACGAGCTACAATCTGAGAATCTGATGATGATGAAGATCATCTCCTGATGAGATGATGTCTCAGCTGTCTGTATTCTCTATATACGAGTATATTCCCAGCCTGCTATATAATAGAGCTACCCATATATGTATTTCTAAAAGGACCGGTAGTAAGCTGCCTGCATCCAGCGTAGTTCTGCGACCTTAATCAGGTCCTCTCTACATCTTGCCTCTACACGACGTACGCTGCGCTTACCAGCCCATTCAGATCCATCGGCCATGAGTTCTCTGCGATATCTTGAAATATCGTGCTGAAGCTTTTAGTTCAAAGCGTGCCTGTGCGTAAATTATCGTTAGATTCACTAGCCAGACAAGAATTGAACACTTGAACATTTTAAGAAAACGCCTAATACTGCATCCAGGTTCAGTAAGAAGGTCACTGCTGAGGCCAGAGCACCTCATATCAGTGGTTTTGGTATTTACATAATTTCCTTCTGGGAGCCGAACATCTGCTGAAGGCAATTTCTGTAGGCCCTTTTTTACCAGCCTTGCAAAGGCCAGATGCTACGCTGGTCCGTAGCGCAAGGCCGATATCCTTGGTTGTTTCTTTACGTCTAACTCGACTCTCGATGATGGGAATACTGCGAAGTATTCCCATCATCTCCCAGTTCTATATCAAAAGTATGTTTTTCTCAAAAACCGGTTCGCAGCGAACTCAGATCTCTAGAATCAAATATATGAAAGAAAAGTGGGCCGGTCGGAATGTCGCCCATCGACTTAAAAACTTGTGCTAAGGAGCTGATTCCAGTTTCAACGAGTCTCTTCCTACTTTCGTATACAACAAGATGAGTACCATTATCTTGGAGGACTGGGCAGTCTACCCATATCTCTAAGAAAAGCGGCTGGTCAAATACGTCTAACTATATAGGCCAATAGCTATTACCAATCTACTCTGCAAGGTGATGGAGTGAATCATAAAAACAAGCAAGGTGTTTACTGGTTTTGGATACCTAGAGGAATACCAGCTCATCAGTGATCATCAGTACGGTTTTCGCAAAGGCCAATCAGCTGGGGATCTTCAGGCATATGGTGGCATCACTCGCCGCTCGGCTGGAGCTATTGAGAGTAGAGGGAAGGCACTTGCAGTTCATTGCCAAGACCATTAATCGGGTGTGGCACAGGGCACTCCAATCAAATACCATCTTACGGCATACCCGAAGGGCTATGCGCTTGTATCGCGAGCTTTTTAACCATTTGGAGCAATAAGCTCGTTGTTTATGATTCCTGCTCCGACAGTACACCTTTTAATACTGGCGTTCCTAAAGGTTCTGTGTTGTCACCGACGCTCTTTATTCTCTATATCAAAGATGTTAGCAGCAGGGATTATTATGCGTACGACAGCACTGGCGATGCACAATACACCAGTCGTGCAAATACCCCTCGTGCCGTCATCGAAGAAAGTAGGAACAAGCTTGTTTCCCGAAGTTGAGACTTCTCTTGAGCAGGTTTCGAATGTGGGAACTGGATTTGGTTCAACCCGGAAAATACACAGGTTTGCGTATTCACCGCTAAACCCTCCTTTCTTGTAGCTCCTCGTTTCAGAACGTTGTCCTCAAAGTTTTTGATAGAATTGGTATTTTGGCAGTTTTTTTCGGATTTTTCGTTTCGGATTCTTCTACTGTACAGTTCCGAGACTATATTGCAAATAAAGCCTATCTTGCATCTAAAAAGCTTAGTTTGTCGAATAAGTTGAAGATTATTATTAACTTCAGCTCGAGTCAAAGGCTTTCGCAACACATAGCGCAAGTCCGATCTCACTTGGAGTACTGTTCTCACCTTTCTAATGAAGCACCCAAGTATCAGCTTGACCCTTTTTGAAGAATTACTAGCATTAGCGTAGCCCTTTAAAATTATCTCTGATCCCAAGGTTTGGCCACTCAGTATGCGAAGAGATATTGGTTCCCTATGTATCTTCTATCGCATATACTCGTACAATGTAGAGTGTTCTGAGGCCGTAGCATAAACAATTTGCGAAATTGTGGATGTATTCGTATGGTGAACGTCAACGTGTCAAGCTTCGGTGTACAAAGTGTGAGCCATCTGTGTCACAGCTATCCGAGATAAATGACAGCTTGTCATGTTTGTCGTGAACGACACGTTAAGTTGCACTTACGCAGTTGTTCGTGCTAGGGCCACTGAAGAATTCTTCAACCTTATGCTGGCGTTGCGGTTTTATCACCGCTTACGCAAGAAAGCTCATTCGCATATATATGATCGACCTGTGGAATGAACATACAATGTGCGATTTATGCAATTTTTTTGCCTCACACTAGCAAAATTTGGAATGAGATTTCTCAGTATTTCCAGGAGGCTACAATATAGGGCTTTCCAAAAAGCGAGTCAACAGACTCTTCAAGGAAACGAATTTGTGATGCCCCGAGTGTTACACAATATAAAATAAATATATATACGAGTAGGTATTCATTCAAAAAGTACAACAACTTATCTAACGCTTATTAATATCATACTGAAATAACTACGTAGAAATTATTTTTATAGGTTACTTTTAAGTGTATAGATATGAACTACTGTAATTGTATATGTATAATACCTACAATTAATGTATGACGTATAAGATATAATTATCTTATAAATAATAAATATATTAATAAATAAACACATATCGTTAGGCCATGGAGATTGCTTTCCATCAGGCGGCCCGCTTGCTTGCTTTGCCATCTAAGGCATAAACATGTGCTTGGTCACTGCTACTTTTTTTTTTACGCAGAGGAAGATTTTATATCCTGGTCACCAGCCCAAGGGGTAGAGCTGGTGCGCGTGTGGGAGTCTCCGCCAGAAGGGCAGAATACCCACCAAACCTCTGCGGTGTTCCATCGTCATCGACTGGTGGCGGGAACCGTGGGACCATTCGTATTCACCACAGCCCCCGCCGACGCAGGCCCAGCCTCTGGGGAGGGTGTAAAAGCCCTCCCCATTACCACCTCGTGGGATGCCCCGGAACACGCGGGCCATCCACACCGTGTGAGTACCTAACCCTAATTGGGGCCACCGGCCGTCCCCACAGCCGATACCACAGGTTCTCTGAGCGGAGACGGAGTGCGAGCCATATCGGCTCGCCTCCATGTCCGCGCTCTCCGGAGCGGGAGAGAGACGGGATCTATCTCCCTCTCTCGCTCCTCGGCCTCTCTCTGCAACATCACGACCTCGCAGAAAGACACCATCGCCTCCGATGACCTCTCGTCGTCGACCATCTATGTTAAGATGGTTGACAAGGAGAGGTCCGCCCCCACGATGGCTCAATAGGTTTATCTTCTGGGCTATTTCGGTGACTCTAGTTCGTCTACTGACTGATTCGATCACGTAGAGACTCCGCATAGCCCGCACCGTTTCATTGTGCGGCTTTGAGCTTACTCATAGGGCCCATAATAAGATCTAGAGAGATCTTATAGTGATGCGAAACAAGTCACTTTGTAGTGTAACTAAATCTGTGAAAATGAACTTTGTTAGAATACTATATCTACCCTATATAATTTACATAAATACATTTAAATAATATGCATGGAGAGGCCAATTAATGCTCTATACCGGCAGCTACACAAGAAAGCATTCATTAAACAAAATGATGTGGAAATCGCGTGAAGGTTGTAAGGGAATTTTAGATTGTATACTGATTTCCTTTGATAAAAGGAGAAGGTTCTCGTACTTTTTATTGGATCATCTGATTCAATTACAATTGGAAGAATAGATGTACCATTCTATTAAAAAAAATCCATCAATCGGAAGTGGAAAGGGGCGCGTCGGGTTGGGTTAGGTTAGGTTGAAAGCTGGCTCGAACACATGCTGAGAATCAAGTTATCCAGCATTTCTTGGGGTAACCTGTCCCATTCTCGAATAGCGGCTTCCCTGAGCTCTGGCACTGTCTGGGGACGTGGCTGACGGTTCCAAACAGCGCTTAAGAGCATCCCACGCGTGCTCTACTGGGTTTAAGTCGGGCGAGCCGGCAGACCAATCTAACATTTTGATGTCGTATTCTCGGAGAGAAGCATTGACTCGTTGAGCTCGATGGGTGGGCGCAATATCATCGATTGGTGCCCATGGTTTACTCGGAATGGTTTTCCGGTCGTTGAGATTCGTTGATCGGCGAGATCGTTTTCCCTAAAAACTTTACAGGTCTTAGTAATACCGTCTTGTCATCAATCTTCCTTTCCCCTATCTACTAGTCAGGGTGTCTGGATTAGAATTATTTCTCTGCGAGAACTCCTCATTCCTTGCATGTCGATTCTTCGCTAAACGGATTTGACATATATTGTCGCCTCCTTGCCTTCTGTCATCTACTCGTACCTAGATCTTCGGCACTTGACTACTGTAGTGGTTATTTATTCACATTAAACTTGACACAGGGAATATTCCTCAAAACTTATGAAGTAAATGTCTCTGCGTCCATTGACTTACTATTGTATTATTATTACTTATCTGTATGGGATGGCTCCGCCAATTTTGAACATTATAAGCATAGGTACCAAACGTTACCAGTTGTCAGTTTTCTTTCGCATGCATTTCGAGCAGTGTGAAGTGAAATTCTTCCGAAGCGACGATCCGGGAAGTGAATATGGTAAAGCCAAAGTGGTTATACCAAAAACGAAATCAATCAATATTTGTCTAACGATGCCAAATATTCAATGATGCATGCATGATCAGCAAGATTTTAGTAGATTATGCACCGAGAGAGTAAAGCAGTGTCTTACGTCACGGGCGGTATGTTAACCCTGAGTGTAAAGGGGACTCTTGAGATAATTAAAATTTAATTCCCGAGTGGAGCGAGGGAGTTATGTAGAGTCCTGAGTGAAGCGAGGGGTTAAAGCCGCCCAAGACGAAGACAGGCTTTATCCTCGAGGTGCATACTCTACTTTTCATACCTACTGCGAGACAATAAAAGCTAAGAGCTTTGAAAAAGCAGTTATTTAGTTAAAAGTAAAATAAATTAATAGTTATTATTCATATTATTATTATGGGACACATTTGTCCCGTTATAGAGGGACAGAGTAATATTTTTGGCAGAAACATTTTATGGAAAACACTGTTTTGACTTTCGCGATTATTAACTTGATAAGATTAGTACTCATAAGATGTAAACCACGATTTAGTTGCTTTTGAAGCTTCCGATATTTCGATTTTTAGGTATAGTTACATGCAACACCAGATCGCAGCACGTTACTTGAACTTTGACCTTGAATGCGCAGAGTTGCGTAATCCATAGCAACGCGGCGCACAACAATCACACTCCATGTAGTACAATCAGTGTTGCCAAGACAATGAAACAAAAAATGGCCAAAGACTAAAAAGGTGCTAGAATGTTAAACATTTCGTACACTGAAACTGTGGCCAAAGAACTGAGTTAAAAACAAACTCAAGTCTATCAATGCCAAGCCTGAGAGATCACATAACTAACACTGGTCTGGTCTATACTCTGCCATAGCCATGCCTGAAATAAAACCAGAAAACTTTCAACTCTAATAACACAGTCGTTTCCAGTAGGTATCTACCTAGTCAAATGTGAAACTGTGTAAGAAATATATAAAGCACGGTGGAAACTGTCCAAGAGATAAGATCTCAATTTCTTAACACTCCATGCTGAAATGAACCTTAGCAGCTCTCAAGCCTCAATGCGATAAAACTTCAATCTTCAGCTGATATCTCGCAATACCGTTAGCTCTAATTTAGAAGTCAATGTGGCAATACTATAGCGGAAGTACCTATGATATATCATAATCATCATCATAATTAGCCCATTTTGTTCCCACTGCTGGGACTCAAGCCTTCCTCTCAGAGAGAGGAGTTGGGCCATCCACGCGGGCCCAGTGCGGATTGGTAAATAGACTAGTGGCCAACACATGTCGAAGTTTTCAGGCCGCCCGAAGGCCCTCGACATAGCCTAACGACTGTTGTCCTAAGACAAACAACTGGGACCGAGGGCTTAACGTGCCCTCCGAAGCACAGAAGCGCTCAGTTGAATAATGCCACTAGCACACACAGCAAGCGTTGCTTAACTTGAAGATCACCAAGTCGCGCTCCGCTACGAGCTCTTCGCTATGATATATACCTACGGCATATTAAAGTAGCTATCGAAGATATGCAAGCTCCAAAAGTGGTTGCAAACATTTTGGTTAAAGGACGAATGACGAAGCTGAAGATCCAACCGGTATCACATCGAGATCACCCGACATTCAAAGAGAAATGGAGAGCTTTTATCTGTTTGCCCGTGTTGCACATAGTTATTAAAAACGGTACCTACTCTCGAAGTTGTTGAAGATTATGTTTAACTTGGACCGACCACCTAGTAGCGTACTTTCAACTAGGATTGCAAGGAATCGTTTCAAAATTGTACTCTTCCAACATATTGCAGAGCCTGAAGACAAAATTCTTTAATAGATGTGTGTTTTGAGTAATGCCTTATATAGAACTTAAACGTGTTCTTTACGTAACTGTAGCCTTTTTAAAATAAGTTTAGCTTCTAAAAAAGGAGCTATGATTACAAATTGTCTGCGCGATAAAATCTGAAATGAGGTAACACGCCGAAGAACCAATGTCACCGTCATCGCCACCGGCAAGCACGATGCGACAAATTGTCGAGAACTTACACCTCGTGATTTCAAATGCGCGTGGTGATAGCCACTTGTGTTGATACCAAGCATATGACATATTTGTCATCAGTGAGATTAAAAAATAACAAATTACTTGATTCTAATCTCGTATTTATTGGTGCTCGTATCTAGTGACATTGAGTCACGCAAATTTCATAAAAAAATCGGTCTTCCGAGTGTTAAAGGAGCTACGCTTTGGATTTAAAAATTCATAATTAAGGCTTGTATTTTATATGAAAGTTAGATGCCCTTATATGATCCGTTGACGAACTCGGTATTTCTCGCGATAGGAGCATTATTTGCAAGAGGTGATTGTCATCACGTGGATGCTCGTTATTGGACGTTGGCTTGGCACTGCGCCTGTAGGTTAGTAGTTATTGAAACTATACTGGTAGAAACAGCGACGGTGGAATATTCAATGCTTCCAGAATCAAACGTTGGATATAAGGCGGTCTTAATGTTCAGTTACCTTCAAAACTACTGACCAACTGATGAGCCAAGCCCTTACGAATTTCCATATTATTTAATTGGGGATGAGGCATTCCCGCTTTTATCCTACATGATGAGATCATTTCCTCAAAGAACCTTCAATGATTTGAAAAAAGTTTTTACCTAATTACTGAGTGAGCCGGGGGAGGAATACAATTATATGTGCTTTTGGTATGGTGACGTAGAAATTTTCAGTAAAGTAATTTGTAGGTGCTTATACTATTACTTAAGCAAGAATGTTTTTCAAAATGGTTGCAAACTTTAATATTTCCTTGCTTCGCCGCCATTTGGTCGAGACGGGGACGAGACGCGACGAGCGGGCGACCAGCATGGGGGGTAGTAGCGTAGTGTGCGAGCGCTGATCTACTAATGTGCTGCGATACTCAGCGGCGCTTAGTCTCCAAAACTCGCGAGATACTACACGCACCGTCCGTGGCGTATCTTAAAAAGTTTTCTTGTATGGTAGAATATACGTCTGAGGTAGTGCCATATAAACTTTATCCAATTCGGTCAATCGAATTTTGAGTTACAATTTATTAACTGAAAAGTGTTTCGCCTATCTCGATGATATCAATTACGATATTTTTATTATTGCCGGGACTCTGATCTTGGACGTACACTCTACCAAACAAAAAAAAATATTAAAATCGCACTACTCTGTAAAAAGTTATGCGTGATTATGTGATTATATATAGAAAAAATTTACACCTCGATAAAATACTCCTGTTTTTGGAAGTTGGTTGAAAAGATATGATCCGTGCACATTGGTGCAAATATAACTGAACGTTTATGATGCTTATAAATTCCTAATTTTAAGGTTGCACCTATGTCGGATTTTCCTAGATCCGCGAATATAAAACACCAATGACAAATATTCTGTATGTCGCACGACTTTTTTCACTTGAAAAAATAATGGCCCACGAGTTTCTTGCTGCTTCTTCTCGGTGGTGGTTCTTTTCCGAAGACAGCGGTAGAATCATTTAAAGATTTTGACGTTCATAAGAGTGTCTATGATGCCTAAACTGAATAAATAATTTTTGAATTTGAATTTGAATTTGAATTTGACTCTAAGTCACTAAAAGGAAGCCTCTTTTAAGTGTAGTAGTAAATTATTATTGTATTAGTGTTAGAGTTAGTGTTCATAAAAAAAAACTATTCCAACTTCTTTGAATTCTTTTAATTAACGGCCTGTTAAAGTTTATATATAATATTTAATAAGGTCCCATAAGTGCTAGAAACGGTGCAAACCGGGGAGATACTCCTAGTTGTGTTTACTAACGATTCCAGAAGAATTTAGTACTGACAGAATTAATTCCATGTTTATCCTAATTTGACTGGAATATTTGCGTAGACCCGAGAATAAATGGAGATACGAATAACAGGCATAATATTATGATAGCTTTAAGTAAGTTTATCTAAATGATCAACGATGGTTTTACAGGCGCGGAACTATCGGATTTTATTAACTAAAAGCCGAGGCAGGGTTGTAATACTAATTAAAGCTTTTTAACATGTAATAATAGAGTAATGCTATAACTTGAATGGTCATTTTTATCTCCATTGCGAGCACGGAAACGCTAGGGGATAGTTTATCACGGTGGATAGACAGTGGAAGTAGCGTATAAAGCAAATTTAACAAAAATGACACATTTGTCTTCAATATTTTATTAATCCATCAAACATGCACATGGATCAAACTTTACTTTTTAGTTCTGTTTTACTGTTAAGTTGTGGATCAAACTTTCAAACAGATATCAGAATTATTCAGAATTCAATAAATAATAAAAAAAAATTGCCGTAGTCTTTTCCATAGCCCACTATCTTCCTTATCACTAATAAGTTCATATCAATAGCCTGGCCATTTTACCCATATTTGTAATAGTTATAAGTACCATGTTACCCTTCATCCAACATTTTTTCTGTTTTTTGTACTCCTTTGTATTTGCTATACCAAACAGACCTCTAAGTGTTGGCTACAGCCCCACTTATGCCTCTGTAAAGGGCCGGATTAAATCCATGAAATTTGTTTTAATAAAAGGAATAATAATAATAATTAATAATATTAATCATCATCATCTCAGCCGCAGGACGTCCACTGCTGAACATATCCCTCCCCCATGATTTTCCATAGGACCGGTTGGAAGCGGCCTGCATCCAACGTCGTCCTGCGACCTTCATCAGGTCGTCTATCCACCGTGTCGGTGGACGACCTACGCTGCGCTTGCCGGTCCGTGGTTTCCACTCCAAAACCATTCGGCCCCATCGGCCATCTGTTCTGCGTGCTATGTGCCCTACCCACTGCCTCTTCAACTGGCTAATCTTCTGAGCTATGTCGGTGACTTTCGTTCTTCTACGGATCTCCTCATCTCTGATTCTATCACGTAGAGAAACCCCGAGCATAGCCCTCTCCATAGCTCGTTGTGCGACTTTGAGCTTATTTATGAGGCCCAAAGTAAGAGACCACGTTTCAGTGTCATAAGTCATCACTGGTAACACACATTGGTCGAAGACTCTTGTCTTGAGGCACTGAGGTATTTTGGACAAGAAGACTTCGCGAAGTTTCCGGAACGCTGCCCAGCCGAGTTGGATTCGACGATTGACCTCTTTCTCGAAGTTGGACCTGCCTAGTTTGACTGTCTGTCCCAGGTGGATGTACTCGTCGACAACTTCGAGAACTGAGTTCCCAACTGATATTGGGGTAGGTACAACATGGGCTATCCATGTTCATCTTAAGACCTACCCGTTGGGAAACTGGATGGAGCCCTTCGAGCATTGTACTGAGGTCTTTCATGGATTCTGCCATGACTACAATATCGTCGGCAAATCGAAGTATTCGCCGTTGATATTGATGCCAAGTCCTTGCCATTCCAGAAGCTTGAAGGCGTCTTCCAATGTAGCGGTGAACAGTTTCGGAGATATAACATCTCCCTGTCTCACGCCTCTTTGCAATGGAATTGCCTTCGAACTCTGCTCTTGTACTCGGACTGCCATGTAGGCGTTTTTGTACAAACACTTCAGCACCTCAATATACCGATAGTCAATACGGCACCGCTGGAGAGACTCAAGCACTGCCCACATCTCGATCGAATCAAAGGCTTTCTCATAGGCCACAAACGCTAAACAAAGAGGCAAGTTATACTCTTCGGTCTTCTGTATAACTTGCCGTAGCGTGTGGATGTGGTCTATGGTACTATAGCCTTTTCGGAAACCGGCTTGTTCCGGAGGCTGGAATTCATCAAACCTGCGACTGAGACGGTTCGTAATAATCTTCGAAAACAGCTTATAAACATGGCTCAAAAGCGAGATGGGTCTGTAATTTTTAAGTAAAGTGTTGTCACCTTTCTTAAAGAACATCACCACCACGCTTTTGTTCCATGCTTCTGGCGTTGAACCATCGAGTAGGACGGTATTAAAGAGCTTCTGAAGGACTTTAAGTACCGGTGTTCCACCCGCTTTCAGAAGCTCAGATGTGATACCGTCGTCACCAGGCGCCTCGTTGTTCTTAAGCTGTTTCAAGGCCATTCTAATCTCGTACAGGCTGATGTCCGGGATATCTTCGGTATAATGTCAGGTTAGCTTGGCTCTTGGGTCTTTGACCGATCTGCTAACAGGTTTAGCTGTCCGTAGAAACTCTCTACCTCTCCTAATACTTCTGCTTTGGTCGACGCTACACTGCCGTCTTCTCTCTTCAGCTTCGTCAACTGGCTTTGCCCAAAAGACATGTCTCTTGCAAACACTTTGGAGCCTTTTTTCCGCTCTATCGTCGATCGCGATAATAATAATAAAACATGTTTATTGCCACAAAAAAGTACATTTATAAAACAACACTAAATATTTATTCTTAGGCAATAGGGGTATGGTATGCTCAGCACTGTGCTGCGTAGACACTTTTTCTATGCAAGGCTGATTTTCAGCATACTCAGAGATTTAACCAAATCTGTGATATTCATACGTAGTAACCTATTTCATTTATGAACACGCATTAGCGTATGGAAGTGGGGACCTTTTGTAGAATAAAAACAAATAAATGTAGGTTATTATACCAATGATTTAATTTAGGTATTTCACAGAATGTAATATATATATATATATATATTTATATAGGATAGGAAAGTAATAGAATAAGAGTTGATAAACTTGATATGCACCGGCAAACCATATGTATGGTTTCTAGGCTGCAATGCATTATTTAGCTCCTCACCTAAACATAATGCTATTTCTTTGTTGACCCGAAATATGTGTTATAAATTCATTATCTGGGTAATCAAAGGGCCTAGAGGCATCTCGAGTATACCTCCGGTGTAATTTTCTTTCCATTGTTTCCTTTTACCGCGACAAAATATAATTATAATATGCGCGAGACAATATTGGATGGATATAAACTTTTATCCACCACCTTCAAAGAAGGTGATAACTTTTCCGTGTTATATCAATCGGAGATAATTATTTTAAAGTTTCTACGAGTCCGTGCTCTACAGCGGAGTAGCGGGACATACTGTCTACGAGAAACATTAAAAGAAAAGATTTTATTTCTTTCCCTGGTTGCCGTACTCTGTAAGGTGGAGAGGACAATTATTTCCACTGACAGGTGGATAAAATCAGTGGAAAGATTTTCCTTAAAGATTAGAATTTTTCTCCGCCGCGTGCTAGGCCTGCAGTAGGTATTCATATCCATATTTATTTATAACGCTCCTGTCAAATTAAACCAAGAACCCTGTATCTGTCAGTTACGCAAATGCGTACACAGTATGCATTTAGCGCACACGACTGCGTGCGCGCATGCACTCAAGCAAACGCGAACTCTCAGGCACCCGGCTGCCTGCTTGCTTGAGTGCAAGCGCGCACGCAATCGGGTGCCTGAGAGCTCTATGAAGAAGTGACGCAGAAGGCCGAATGGCACCGACCGAGATGTTCGACGATACCTACCGCGTAAGTTAAACCGTCAAAGTAATGTTAAGAAATTTAAATTAATACTTGTGAAAGTTTCACTATTTACAGACAGGCAACTGAAATTTTTGCTGATAAAAAACCTCTCCATTTCCATAATTGTGTTCATTGTACTAAATCGTCGTTAAATAAAATTTGCTATAAAATTAATAATTTTATTTTACAGAATCACGCAAAACTGTTTCTCGGAAGACATTTGGGGACAGGGTAGACATTGACTCGCTCACGCTTGAAGACACTGAAATCAGTAAAAGTATATCATCATACCAGTCTACAGAGGAGTCTAACATTCTTAAAGTACAAAGTGCACAAGATGTTGAAACTAGAAAAATGAAAAGAAATGATGTACCTTGGCGTAAGAATAGTGTTGAATCTAAGCGAATAGTAACAGACGAAACTTTAGAAATTAAACATTGGCGGAAACAGAAACTAGATGAAAAAACTCCCGTTGAAAAAACAAAACAAGAGGAAAAGAAAAAAATAGTTGATAACCAGAAACATGTGGACAAAACATCTTTTACTGAACACAGTACTATTTTAGACGTTGAAAAAACGGAAACCAACGACTTCGTAGACAATAAAAAACAACCGGAACTTAAGTCATGGCGAATACCTAGAGTTCAAGAAAAATCTGTGACTGAGGATTCCAATATTTTACAAGTATCTCACGTTACCGAAGACACTACCCAAGAATCTTTAGAAACTAAACATTGGCGAAAATCTAATCAACCAAAATCATTACCTCAGAAAACCACTACTGATAAAAGCTCCATTAACAAGAGCACTGAAGAGCAAGAAATAGTCACAGAAGAACAAGTTGAAACAGATAGCGTAGAGACACCCACTTGGAGGAAGCCACGAACAGAAGAGAAAATACCGAAAACTTTCTTAGAAGAAAGAAAAGAACCGGTCCCTTGGAATCAAGAGACCATCAAATTGCGTCCTACTAAAGTAGAAAAAGCTCATATTCCAAAAGAAAAAATAGAGGAAATACAACTAAAAGAGGTAAGAAAAGGATCTTTTCATCAATCAGACGCTTTAGTTATTGAAGAATCTATGACACAAGAGGAAGATACAGTAATCTTAAAAATCAAAGATGATACAGAAAAATTAGCGAAACAAGTGAAAACCGAAAAAAATTACATGCAAAAACCTGATGGTTTTTCAATAAAAGAGACATCAATTGAAGAAACGCCTAAAGAACCATCTTGGCGATCCGGCAAAAGACGCCCAAAAGAAGAGGTACCCGAAGAAGACGTAGTATTGAAACCTATACCGAGGGAGCACAAAGATAATGAACAAAATGTCAGACCGGATGAAGATGAATTAAAACCTCTGCAACAGGGTCAGCCTATAGGAAAAGTGCACGATGAGTCACATTGGTTAACAGGGAAAAGAGGACAGCAAGATGAAGAAATAAATGAAAAAGTTTTACTTAAACCCGTACCTAGACAACAGATACCTCAAAAGTCTACTGAGGAGATACCTGAAAAAGTGCAGTTAAAACCAGTGAACAAAGAAAATGTTACAGATATTCCTTCTGATAAAATAAAAATGCCTACAGGTAAAAGACGACCAAAGGAAGAAGAAACAAAGGAAGAAGTAATTCTTAAACCTGTGCCAAAACAAGAAAAGGAAGAAGAAACACCACAAGAACCAGAACTGAAGCCTGTCAAGAAAACAAAACAAGTTGAAGTAGAAGAATCTAAAGAAACTAAATGGCCTACAGGTAAAAGACGACCAAAGGAAGAAGAACAAAAGGAAGAAGTAATTCTTAAACCTGTACCAAAACAAAAGAAAGAAGAAGAATCACCAAAAGAACCAGAACTGAAGCCTGTCAAGAAAACAAAACAAGTTGAAGTAGAAGAATCTAAAGAAACTAAATGGCCTACAGGTAAAAGACGACCAAAGGAAGAAGAAACAAAGGAAGAAGTAATTCTTAAACCTGTTCCAAAACAAGAAAAGGAAGAAGAAACACCACAAGAACCAGAACTGAAGCCTGTCAAGAAAACAAAACAAGTTGAAGTAGAAGAACCTAAAGAAACTAAATGGCCGACTGGTAAAAGACGACCAAAGGAAGAAGAAACAAAGGAAGAAGTAATTCTTAAACCTGTACCAAAACAAGAGAAAGAAGAAGAATCACCAAAAGAACCAGAACTGAAGCCTATCCAGAAAACAAAACAAGTTGAAGTAGAAGAACCTAAAGAAACTAAATGGCCTACAGGTAAAAGACGACCAAAGGAAGAAGAACAAAAGGAAGAAGTAATTCTTAAACCTGTACCAAAACAAAAGAAAGAAGAAGAATCACCAAAAGAACCAGAACTGAAGCCTGTCAAGAAAACAAAACAAGTTGAAGTAGAAGAATCTAAAGAAACTAAATGGCCTACAGGTAAAAGACGACCAAAGGAAGAAGAAACAAAGGAAGAAGTAATTCTTAAACCTGTTCCAAAACAAGAAAAAGAAGAAGAATCACCAAAAGAACCAGAACTGAAGCCTATCAAGAAACAGAAACAACTTGAAGTAGAAGAACCTAAAGAAACTAAATGGCCGACTGGTAAAAGACGACCAAAGGAAGAAGAAACAAAGGAAGAAGTAATTCTTAAACCTGTTCCAAAACAAGAAAAGGAAGAAGAAACACCACAAGAACCAGAACTGAAGCCTGTCAAGAAAACAAAACAAGTTGAAGTAGAAGAACCTAAAGAAACTAAATGGCCGACAGGTAAAAGACGACCAAAAGAAGAAGAACAAAAGGAAGAAGTTATTCTTAAACCTGTACCAAAACAAGAGAAAGAAGAAGAATCACCAAAAGAACCAGAACTGAAGCCTATCAAGAAAACAAAACAAGTTGAAGTAGAAGAACCTAAAGAAACTAAATGGCCGACTGGTAAAAGACGACCAAAGGAAGAAGAAACAAAGGAAGAAGTAATTCTTAAACCTGTTCCAAAACAAGAAAAAGAAGAAGAATCACCAAAAGAACCAGAACTGAAGCCTATCAAGAAACAGAAACAACTTGAAGTAGAAGAACCTAAAGAAACTAAATGGCCGACTGGTAAAAGACGACCACAGGAAGAAGAACAAAAGGAAGAAGTAATTCTTAAACCTGTACCAAAACAAGAGAAAGAAGAAGAATCACCAAAAGAACCAGAACTGAAGCCTATCAAGAAAACAAAACAAGTTAAAGTAGAAGAACCTAAAGAAAATAAATGGCCAACTGGTAAAAGACGACCAAAGGAAGAAGAAACAAAGGAAGAAGTAATTCTTAAACCTGTGCCAAAACAAGAAAAGGAAGAAGAAACACCACAAGAACCAGAACTGAAGCCTGTCAAGAAAACAAAACAAGTTGAAGTAGAAGAACCTAAAGAAACTAAATGGCCGACTGGTAAAAGACGACCAAAGGAAGAAGAAACAAAGGAAGAAGTAATTCTTAAACCTGTACCAAAACAAGAAAAGGAAGAAGAAACACCACAAGAACCAGAACTGAAGCCTGTCAAGAAAACAAAACAAGTTGAAGTAGAAGAATCTAAAGAAACTAAATGGCCTACAGGTAAAAGACGACCAAAGGAAGAAGAAACAAAGGAAGAAGTAATTCTTAAACCTGTTCCAAAACAAGAAAAGGAAGAAGAAACACCACAAGAACCAGAACTGAAGCCTGTCAAGAAAACAAAACAAGTTGAAGTAGAAGAACCTAAAGAAACTAAATGGCCGACAGGTAAAAGACGACCAAAGGAAGAAGAAACAAAGGAAGAAGTAATTCTTAAACCTGTTCCAAAACAAGAAAAAGAAGAAGAATCACCAAAAGAACCAGAACTGAAGCCTATCAAGAAACAGAAACAACTTGAAGTAGAAGAACCTAAAGAAACTAAATGGCCAACAGGTAAAAGACGACCAAAGGAAGAAGAACAAAAGGAAGAAGTAATTCTTAAACCTGTACCAAAACAAGAGAAAGAAGAAGAATCACCAAAAGAACCAGAACTGAAGCCTATCAAGAAAACAAAACAAGTTGAAGTAGAAGAATCTAAAGAAACTAAATGGCCGACAGGTAAAAGACGACCAAAGGAAGAAGAAACAAAGGAAGAAGTAATTCTTAAACCTGTTCCAAAACAAGAAAAGGAAGAAGAAACACCAAAAGAACCAGAACTGAAGCCTATCAAGAAACAGAAACAACTTGAAGTAGAAGAACCTAAAGAAACTAAATGGCCGACTGGTAAAAGACGACCACAGGAAGAAGAACAAAAGGAAGAAGTAATTCTTAAACCTGTACCAAAACAAGAGAAAGAAGAAGAATCACCAAAAGAACCAGAACTGAAGCCTATCAAGAAAACAAAACAAGTTGAAGTAGAAGAACCTAAAGAAACTAAATGGCCGACAGGTAAAAGACGACCAAAGGAAGAAGAACAAAAGGAAGAAGTAATTCTTAAACCTGTACCAAAAAAAACAAAACCTGAACAACCAAAAATAAAATTAGCGGATGATGTTATTTTGAAACAGTATCAGAAAGAAAAACCGGTAGAAGAAGAAGTTCCGGAGGATATAACAAGGACAACTGGCAAACAAAGATCAAAAGAAACAGAACCTAACGAGGAAACGGTTCTCAAACCTGTTCCTAAAGAATCAAAGTCTGAAGAACTTAAAGAAGGAAAACCTGAAAGTATTCGACCAAAGGCAATAAAAGAAGATAAACATCCGGAAGAAGTGGTTTCAGAAGAAAGGAAATGGCCTAGTGGTAAGAGAAAGCAACCAAAAGAGGAAGTTCCTACGGAGGAAGTGGTTCTTCAACCTGTAGAAATGCAAAAGATATCTAATGAAAAGACTGACGAAATAAAACTAAAAATTTCAGAAACTATACCTTCAGAGGAAGTTAAGCCAGAACTACCCTCATGGCGCAAAGGTAAAAGGAAACCAATGGTGGAGGACGAAGTTAGAGAGGAAGTTGTTCTTAAGCCCGCCTCTAAGCAAAAGTTTCCTGAAACAGAAGACGAACAAGAAGTTGTCCTTAAACCAACTTTAAAAACTTATACCAAAGAAGAAGAAATTACTGAAAAAATGCCTATAAAAGCAATTCAAAAAGATTATAAGCCGGAGGAAATATCTGACTTAATGGATAACATGCCAGAAATTGATAAAAAGCAGAAGATTAAAATAAAAAAAGAAAAATCAGTCAAAGTTGTAGAAGAAGTATTAGTACATGAAGAAGTGCAAGAACAGCCAGTTTCTGAAACGAAAGTACATGAAGAAGAAATTATGAAACCACTTTCGGAATTTGTTTCTCCAGATAAAGGCGCTCCTGTTTTGGATAAAGGCGAAAATAAAAAGTCGAAAGGACGAAAAGAAAAATCTATCGAAAGAGTTGTCGAAGAAATAAACCTTCATGAGGAAGTACAAGAACAACCACTACAAGAGGATGTGCAAGAGCAACCACTTCAAGAAGAAAACGTAGAAGAAATAGTTACTAAAGTAATAAGAAATCGAATCAAGAAGAAATCCCAGAAAAAAGACAAAAAAGGTAAGAAAATATACACGTACAATAGGTAATTATGATGTAGGTGTTTGAACATATAATCAATCATCAATGAAAACAAGTTATTTTTATTACTTATAAACATAAGCGAACACTTTCCGCAAAGTTACGAGTATTAAAGTGTGCGCATTTTATATGCGATGGTGCTTATACGGGTGCCAGCAGGAATGCCACACTTGATGAGTACTGATAATATTACTTTGATCTCAATGTTTAAAAGGCGTGGTTTCAAACAGATGCATGGCTAGACATGTAATTACAAATAAACTTAAAGTTTATAATCTACCACTTTTGTAAATAGATGGGTAAAGTACGAAATTATAGTACATGTATGATTTCATCTCGTACACAGTTACATTAACAATCTGTATACCTAAAATCCAAATCGCGTTTCTCTAAACTTTTTTCAATCGAATAATAATACAATGTAATGGTTCACTCTCACTGCTAAAATAAATATATTTTGTTAGTCTTATAAAAAGTAAATAACGATTAGTAACTATTTTACAGAAGAAGGGCCGATAATAATAGAGCCGCTTAAAGCAAAAAGTGTTATGGAAAATGAACCCATCGAACTTTATGTCTCCTTCGAGCCAAAAGAAGAATGCATTGTGACGTGGTATCGCAACAACCAATCACTCCAAACGAATGACGAATGTGAGATTCTGATCGAAAATGGCTTATCCACTATTACAGTTCGAAATGCCAATAAAAGTCGGGTCGGGAAATATGAGGTCGTCATAGAGAGGAACAGCGTTCTGGCTAAATCAGCCAGTTCAATAAAATTGCTTAAATCTGCTGAAGAAAGTGAGATTACGCCGCCCGTTTTCATCAGACCTATCCGGCCCACGTGGGTTCGATTGGGAGACATTGTCATGCTCGAAACTGAAGTGATATCACAGCCTTGTGCGTCTTTGCAATGGTTCATAGGAACCACTGAGTTGGCTTCACATGCTAAGCAAAACAAATTGAGCAACATCTATGTGACTAATAAGAACAATGTGTCGTGTCTTTGTATCGAAAATATAACTAGAGAATATATAGGGGTAATGACATGTAGAGCTGAAAATGTCGCCGGTTCAGTGTCGTGTTCAGCTTCTCTCATGGAGACCGAGGAGGAGCCTGTGCGTGAGGGTCAAGCGCCGGAAGTCGAAACGCCGCTGAGCCCATGCACAGTGATGGACGGCGAGCCCATCCTTCTATCGTGTGCCGTGCACGGAGAACCTGTACCTAAAGTGGACTGGTATCACAACGAACACCTCATTCAAAAAGCTAGAGACGTCACTATTGCTCGGCTCGAGACAGGCTTATGTGAAATTTGCATAAAGGAAGCATTCCCTGAAATGTCGGGTACCTATAGATGCGTTGCTACAAATGTGTTTGGAAGCTGCACCACCGAGTGCAATGTGGAAGTGGAAGGTAGCAAACATGGTTTTTTTGCTTTTATTACATTGCATGCAGTAAGAATTTGCATGAATGAAGAAAACTGCATCGTATTGTGACATTGCACGAATATATTTACTCGTATCTCACACATTTTAGAATGTTACGCCATGTATCTGTTGAGAGAATCCGTATTAACATTGAGATGTAGTTTGACTTTTTGATGAGGTACTCGTAGCTTAATGCAAATAAATATATCCACTTCTAATCTTAAAATATTGCAATATTGTTTCATGCAGTGTTTTAAGTGGATACATTACATTACACTTAAACTATAGTTGTTTTGGATTCACTTGGATTATGTCAAACTTTAACGTAATAATATTGCATTTGTAGGGTAGATACCCTACCATTCCACCGACTTCACAAGGCTTTCTTTAATCACACATTTGTAATGATACCACCTTAGAAATATAATTATGGGTAGAGACAGTTACATAATACATAGAAATAATTAAAAGTTTGACACTAAAATAGTTTTATGCTTGAGTTCTGAGTAACGATGCAATCTTATGCACACAAAGCTATGCCTCACAGCACATGCAGTCATGCACACTTGAAATCGCCAGTAGATAGTATGCTTTATAACGTTTGACATCCATAAAAAGTACAATCAAAATAATTACTTATGGTATATGCTACCTAGAGGTTGAGAGGAATCTTTGAGAGATGTATTTAAAGAAATCAATATTTTAACTTTGCCTTCTTTATATGTATTTGAAAATATAATTTATGTTCGTAAAAAATTACATAACTATAAGTTAAATAGTGATTACCACCCTTTTAATACCAGAAATACAAATAGGATAGCTGTACCTAGTTTTAGACTTGCGAAGACTAATAAGTAATTCCTAGGAAATTATGTGCGTTGTGCTGCCATTCTGCCACCCATAAAATGTAATAAACATTGTAAACATGTATATAAAAGAATGGCCCCGAGTTTCTTGCCGCTTCTTCTCGGTAGGCTCTTTATATTTTGGAAGGAATATATATATATATATATATATATATATATATATATATATATATATATAATAATATATATATATTTATATAGTGAATATATCTTAATTATTGTACTATAGTATGGAATGGGATATGAAAAACAAAAGGAAGAGTGTACACTATCTACAAATACCCCACTAATATGAACTCTGATCAGTACAATATTGAATTAGGTATGCATAGAACACGCAAATACGTTTATCTAAAAGGCTAAATCGACTCCTTATGTGGTACGTTCAATGAAGAAGCCCTAAATACATTTTAATTTATATTTTAATGTTTGCAGCTTTCGAATACGTTCCAAGTGCATCAGAAGAGGATATACTGAGTGATGAGGTAAGTTCAATATCAATTTACATATTTTATTATATAACTAGCTGATCCGCCAGCGGCTTCGCTCGCTTGGCCTTGGTGGGAGCGTCCGCGTCGCTTTGGGATTGTGAGGATTCAATACCCAGGTCGGACCGTTATTGGGATTTTCTAACAAAGAAATTCTCAATAGCAGTCCGGATTCTGGAACAGTGTCCCGTAGATGGCAATAGGCTCACCCCCTATTACACGGGACCAAACAGTATTATCCCTGTGATGAAACGTAGGTGTTCAAACACCGCTGCCTGCCCCTTCGAGGATGCCGTACCATAGAAGTTGATGCGCGCCGACCAGTCAATCGAGGCCCCAGTGTTATATGAAACTGTGTAGCGTAGAGAGATCTAGCTGCACTCTTGGATTTATGTGACGGATGCAGATAAAATGGTTATAGTTGGGAGCTCCGCGGGCTCTATTCTATCCATAAACCAAAATTTACCAAAATCTGTGCGGTAACAGACAGACATTGTTTTCAAAAACGTCATATTTTTGTTCAGTAGATATTTTTACGTCTTCTGGCCCATTTTTATTTTTGTTTTTCTTCCAAGTACAGACATTTTGGCCTCTACTCTTTTCTTATAAGTATGGATGATTTTAGTAATTATAAAAAAAAATATAAGTTTAAAATATAAATGTAAGCAATGCCACATCGAGTCTGTGAACAAAAGTAATAATAAAAAAAAAGTATGGATGATTTACTTTTTTCTTACATATCGGAACAAATTCATTAAAATTAAAATTTCATGACGAACCGAAGAAACCTACATAAGTCCAGCATGGATTCATTACTGATTGCAATTATTTATCACTGTTATTTCATATTTTTTATATTACTGAGAAAAACACTCCTTTTAATTTGTATTTTTTCATATAACAGCACCCGTGAATATTTTTGAATAATTGGCCCAATTAATATAACATTTAGTATTGTATTACACTAGGTACATTCTGTTCATGTCTTCTTACTGGCACTTACTGCTATGTACTTATATACTACATTCAACGCATGAGGTATTTATAAAAGCATAATGCCAGAATTTACCAAAGATAATGTTAAATTATAATCATTTAACCGAAAGTTCAGTTATATAATTTGCAATGCCTACAATGTTTAGTTTCTTTAGTTGACGTCTGAACGGACCCACCGCAGTACGATTTTAATGTGAACCTCTCAGAATGTACCTTTTATGCAGACTGCAGCTGTTTCCAAGCGAATGTATCCCTGACCAATCAAATACAATGCAGCCTCTGAAGGGCGTAGCCATCTCCCACAGGATTTAATTGTTCGTTGTGCCTGCAACCAAATAAAAAGGTTACATGTAATTAGATTAATGGCTATATCACAATAATTTCACAGAAAACCAGTGACATCGAAGAGTTTGCACCGCGCATCGTGAAAGCTCTACCCACGGTCGTTTCCACAACGGAAGGTGAACTAACCAGGTAAATGTTAGCTTGCATCGTGGTTACTAACATGCGGGAATCAAACTTTCCCATTGGATTGGGTCCCTGCAAATACAACTGTATAAATAATCACAACCGTACAATGTAGGTATACATCCTGCATCCATCATGTTTTAAGATTACAAAGTGTAAGGTCATTATCATACCTTGTACACTGTTATATTGTATTCAAAGCTACGTACAGAAATATGGGAAATCGCAATACTGTATTACGTAACCAAGATAAACACGTTTCAATATTACGATGCCTAGGCTATGCGGTCGGCGTAAATATGATCCATTAGAATGTAATGATTAACCGTTGTAATATCTAGATATTATACCATATTTATTTATTAGGTGGTGTTATTCATTTACTTATGTTATATCTGAATCATTGTTATGAATCGAGCAAGTCCTCGGGTACGATACAATTATTTGTCAACTACTGCCATACGGTCAAATCGCCATATCAGTTTCTCTCTACAATATCTAAATTACTATAGGTAATGCGACAACAAAATTATAATCGTTGATTAATATTGCATAGACTGGAAGCCAAAGCCATCGGCGTACCGAAACCTACTATCAGATGGGTGAAGCAGGGTGCCGAGATCAAGCACTCGCAGGAGTACCAGATAGAAGAGCTGGAGGACGGGACTTCCATCCTGATCATCCCCGAGGTGTACCAGGACGATACGGGCGAGATCGTGTTCGAAGCCTGCAACCCGTTGGGCGTTACGTCCACAATTGCTGCCCTCTCGGTCGAAAGTAAGTTTGTTTCTGCGTGTTCATTTGTTTTATATGCATACTCTAATAACCGCTTTCAAATATTAAAAACGGACATGGTCCATAGTTAATGCTAAGTGACTTTGTGTGCAGATTGAATTAAGAAGTACCTACCCACAATTATGTATTCGCCTGTTGCCATGGGATGGATACGTTATAGAAGCTTATAATCTCAGAAGCATGAGTAAAATACTTAAGTAACGTATCTTACATACCCACATAGTAAAGAAGTGGTAAAGTACCTATCGTGAATTTGTGACCCTTTTATCTGCCAAAGATTATGTTAATCATCGTTATGTTAATCAGTGTCAAAGTCCAAACTAGAATAATATTAATAAAATTGTACCGTTATCTTCTCTCTAAGTATTGTATTGGTTTTGAAAGTCACTTGCGTACAATTGCAAGATTGTTTGAGGCGGACAAAAAGAGAGAAAGCATAAGAGTAAAGAAGTGGGGTTGTTAATATATTTATTTTATTTTAAGTTACAGCAATCCTAGAGCCGATCCTGGTTCATTTTGTACATAAATGCTTTTTAATCGATAACGCTTTTTATGATTTCAGTTTTCGCTTGTCTGGAGATCGCTTGGTATTTATTCTTAAACCTGCTCCATACTCCTTTCCTACAACAATCACTTTCAAAATGTACACTTCTGCAACGCCTTACGAGACACGCACTTTATGAATTAACTTTTTCAACACTCCCAAGAAATTTCTTCTCTTTCGACGATTGTATGATAATATTGTATGATATATATGTAAGTATGTATATACTTCTACAGTATACTCAAAATTGCAGCATTGTTTTTTATGATTATTTTAAACATTAGTCTCAGAATTCCAGAAACTATAATATAATTACTTTTTACTCCAAACTAAATCTTATATGCTGTTCATCAGAGGTTACTAGATCTTATATTTGTTCACCTTTTTATTCGAGATTTTATTAAGATCCAGATCCATCAGACTAAAGCATTTTTGCCAAATGCTGCATCGGTAATAACTATACAAGCAGGTACTAATAATTTATCCTTTAAAAAAATTAATCATTTATCCATCCTACGAGATCTAGGTAGGCATCTTAAGTTCGGCACAATTTGCAGTAAATCATCAATATTATTATGCACCATCAACCCAAATGAAAGCAATAAAACTTCATTGCTTTATTTTGGGTGATAAGGTTATGATTTACAACTTTACAAGAATATCGTTTATTATATCATTAACAACGGACTAACACAGGTGAAAACAATTTCGAATTTAACAAATAACGTTTATCTGATAGTTACATAATTAGTTTTATAATATATTATATAAAATAGCATTAGTAATGTCTATTCTTTACCAAATCTATAGTCATGATGAAGTCAATAATGAAGTTAATTTTCCGTTTCAAGCGAGAGCGTACACAATAACCCGCTAAGAAATGCCAACATTCTGCAGTTGACTCGCTATAAGTGATCTAACTTCATATAAAGGATTCAGTTGACTTTCTGTATATGTCATCCAACTTCATATAAAGGATTCAGTTGACTTTCTGTATATGTCATCCAACTTCATATAAAGGATTCAGTTGACTCTCTATATATCATCCAACATCATATAAAATGATTCAGTCGACTCACTTTGAACTTTCTTTAACACTTTTCTCTGAAGTCACTCAACATTATTTAAAATTATTCGGTTGGCTTAATGACTTTGATGTACAACTTTGATGTACAATTTTTTTTGTAAATGTCTTACAATCCAGGGCTTTTATTCTAAAACTCTCCAGTAAACTATAAGTAGCGATGCTTAGTTTTTACCTATCATGTTTATTTACGGTGCTGCAATTTATTTCCTGTGGTTAGTTATTGATCTTTATTTATTTGACATATATTCGTGTGATTTTTATATTATACACGACGTAGTTAAACCTGAGTACAAAAATGTTGAATAGTGTAATAATGTAAACGAAAACCAGATATTGATTGAATATTATATTCTATAAAATGGAGTAAACAGAATGATGCGTAGGCATGATTAGGTAGAAATATGAATAATTGCATTTGAATGTTTGCATTTGCAGGAATAGTCGGCACGAAAGACTACAGGAAGCCGGAATGGGTGACACACATGGAGGAGTTACAAGCAGCGTTAAAAGGTAACTTAAAGCCAACAAATGATTAATGGAATAGTTGCTGACCGGCACCGATGATATAGGTGCTCCCTACGACTTACACTGTGGCATACTATCTAATCTAATTATGGATAGTGCCTGCTCCTAAGGGCTACAATAACCAAAACTAAGTAAAAATGAACTTTGAAAATATATATAACGGATGAGGATTAGCATCAATACACAATTTTCGTAGCGTTTTTTGAAATTTGTTTTGAAAAAAAGGAGTGATGCTCATTCCATCAATACGCGGAATAAGCACAAGCTATCCGTACATGTAACGCGTCTCCACAGAATAAGTCATTCTTTTATGGGACAATGTATACGATTTTGTAATAAAGTTCCCAATGTTATCCGAGAATTGCCTAATAATAAGTTTAAAATTACTATTAAAACTAAACTCTGTCAAAAAGATTATTACAATAATAATATAATAATAAATAATAATCTTTTTAACCTTGGAGGATAGAACAGCTTGGGACTGATCACTCCAGGATCTACCTACTCGTGTATTACGATGTCAAAGTGTAACGTGTCTTGCCCTACTGATAATGGTATCAGTAGGGCAAGACACGAGACCATTATAATGGTATTATGGTCTCTTTTATAAGGCAATGGACTGGAAATAAAAATAAATGAACATATTTTGTTAAATACATTAAGTAAACGGCGAATAAAAAAATATGTAAAACGACAAGTTCGCTGAGTTTCTTGCCGCATCTTCTCAGTCGTGGTCGCGTCTCAATCCGATTGTAGATTAAAAAATAATAAATGAAAAAATTTGTGTACACGAACATGTCCATTTGACCTTAAATATAAGTATGTATATTATATAACATAAGTATATTAGTCATCAGGTTACCCTAGTCCAGGCTCTGCCTAGTTTGAGACCTGAAGTCTGCGTGTTAAAATAGTAATTGAATATTTCATCCGTTCACCATTACTTCCCCTAGAGTAATGGTTTTCGCCGCAGGAAATTGAAAAAAAAAACAAATTCCTTCATGGGCGTAGCAAGAGTTTTTGCGTAAATGTAACGTAATTATTATGTTAACGTAAAACAATTGGGTTTATACAAATGACATTTATCTATTGTTTCACGTATAACTAATACTCGTAGTTTGTACAAAGGAGCGCGACGCGATTTTCGATTTTTGTTTGACGTTTACGTTTCCCATACTTTTTCACAAGTTATTAGAACTAGGCTGGGGCCTTACAAATATGCATACTATTTGTAGAAAGGAGAACGATTCTTATAAGTTAATATTGTCGGTTATAGCTACGCAGTCTGTGCCGACATTTGTGAAAGAGATCTTGGGGGAACGAGTCGAAGAAGATGAGGCCGTCACATTTGAAGCGATCTACAGCGGGAATCCTACACCTCGTAAGAAAGCTTATTAATTATTTATACTTTACATTAGTCTAAGATTAGCACAAACTAAGTACTGCTGTTCCACGCGCTTTCAGAAGCTGATAGGTTGATAGTATAGAAAGAGGTAATACCGTTGAGGCCTGGCGCATTGTTGTTCTTAAGCATTTACCTTAATGATTATTACTACAGTATTAGAATTACTCTTGTTGAGAAATTCTAACTTCGTTGCAAAGCAATAGTTGTAGTACAGTTGTAGGGTTGTAGTTTTTACACGTATGGTTTTGTTTCAGAAATTATTTGGTACAAAGACGATAAGGTGATTTTGTCTGATGAACGCTTCATAATAGAAAACAAGAATCAACATGCTTCTTGCAAAATCAAAAAAGTTAAGAAGGATTTAGAAGGCACATATATGTGCAAAGCAGTTAGTGATATAGGTATGGCCATAACAAAAGCAAAACTCCAAGTGTTCGGCCCTGCTGAGGAGGTGACGAAAGTTAAGTCTAAGATAACAGACTTGAAACAAGACGAACAAGTCGTGGAGGATGAAACAGTCGTAACTGATAAAACGAAAACTGTTAAAAAAACCGGTAAGACTAAGCGAGAGAAAAAAGAATTGATCAACACTCCTCAGAACTATCAGATATCATCACAGCCGGAGAAGGAAGAAGTCGCGGAACCTTTTGAGGATTCGTCCGAAACTCAGAGAGCGATACTTAAAAGCGTAGAAACTGATTCTCACATCGTTGCGGAAATCAGTGAGCTCATGGAGGTGATAAACGCGAAGGAGTTTGGTGCGGGAGAGTCGCCGCTGCGTGAGCTAGCGAAGATAGGGTACATGCTGCGCCGGGGCGTGAGTACGCGAGCCGTAGAAAGTCTGTACGACGCAAGGCTGTTCCCGGCCTTGCGCGCGCCGGCAGCACAGTCGGCACTCGTGAGGCTTGTCGAGCGGCAGGGGCATGGCGCACTCATCACCGAGGTTCTCGTCGAGGAAAGCGCGCAGGACGAGACTACCCTTGCAGCCAAAGCTGGCTTCCGCGCATTCCTCAAGATGGTTGAACTAGAACATTCATCCGTCGAAGAGATCATCGCACACTTCTACCCGGAAGACTTCAAACCACGTTCCTGGGAAGAAAAGGAAGCTAATGAGGTGAGTACCAATTGCACCTAAAATATAATGCAGGTATAATAAGGTAGGTATAATTTTGTAAATTCCTCGTTTTGTATTAATGAACGATATCACCTAAGAGACAAAACAAGGTTCTGAGTTGGCAATGGCGAAATGGCGGTTCTCTTTGGTCGTGACTCTTTTATTTCAAACCGCTAAGCGATGATAATGATTTTACATTTTGCCTAGTTCATAAGCCGCACAATAAAAAAAAACAAAAAAAATATGTATGTAGTCCTTTAGTCCAGATAACAAGAACTGTTTTCAATGTATTTAATTCTTACATTTCTAGAAGTATTTATGTAACGATCACAAATGTTTGATACCGCGTCTTGGATGTTAGTAATTTTTAATGTATGGTATTTTAAATTGTTTACACATACCATATCAAATTATTGTTATACGGGTACCCTTTGAATGCATAGATTCTGACTTAAACTGTCCATGGTCAATCAATTACTCTTAATCTGAAGAAAAGATGAATTAGTTGACAGATTACAATCTTCTGGGCAGTTTAAACTACGCTTGCGCATACGGGTCTAGAGAATGTAACATGCATCATTCAGTCAAAATGCTTGCTATGGCCGAGATGAGAGGAGACTCAAAAACCAATGTTTCGGGCTGCAGCGCTCCAGTGCCAAGGCTGGGTGGCACGGTTACGGTATCAAGTGGTCTGGCACGGTGCTTACCATCACACTGACCACTTGCTCAACTAATCACATGGTATAAATAATAAAAACTTCATCAATGTACGAGTACATCGTCAATCAACGCAAGTTCCAACTCCTCGTTATTTTTGGCTTGTATTATGCCATGAGATTTACTGTTTGTTATTTGATTATAATAATATTGGGTATATAATAATAATCGTTTTATAATGTACGAATTCGAGCCGAACGGCGTTTTTAACGATATTAGTTAAATAAAGAACTACCCGTAATGTAAAAAACTACAAAATGAAGCTGAAAATGTAGTAGCAGCGAAGTATGTGAACCCTGCACATGATGCCGCTGAATTTATAACACAATCTATGTAGATTTAAGTTTAATATTATTCTAAGCTGTGTACTACAATAGTTATTACTTCGGTGAAATTTTAATGGGTATATCTTGAGTTTGCAGTTCGTTATATACATTAATTTTTATTTATATTTACCCTGTGATATAAAGGCAAAAATTAGCGATCTCAGTGGGCTTAATCTTGCTTATACTCAGTTTTTCGACGTGCTCTTTGGTTTATATGGTTTGTCCGTCTATCTGTCTGTCTGTCGGTCAAGACCTTTTTACTCAGGAACGCGTAGAGGTACTCGTAATAAGTTTAAATTTATCTCAAACACTCGGGTCTACGGTCTCTTTCAGCTGTGAGAAAGAAGTCAACCCGTTCTTAAGGTATGACCGTTTATGGCGCAACATTTTGCATATTTTGCGATTTCACAAGGAAATTAAACACCTATACACTTTGTAGATAATCTAGCAATAAGCAATGTCTTACAGCACATATAAACGACAAAATCTGAAGACCATACATATGTAGTATTTACTATAAACTTATACACGGTTATTGCACCAATCGCAACAAACTTATTATTTGCGGTTGGTGCAATAATAACCGTGTCCAGAGATCGAACGGCAAAGTTAAGTTTGTCGGAATAAGTGTTTGATGGGCGAACTATTGAACGTATTATTATTATACCTTAGCTGCAAGTGTGTCTGAAACCCTCGTCTGTCCTGCGCGACTCCAATTTGTACTCCTTGTTGGCCGGTTTTTCTCCTGTCTCCACCAATTTTCTACAATTCAAAGAATACAATGATATCTCTCTGTTCTTGAAGAAGAGAACTTTCTTGAATCATAACCCTTACCGAACTGTGCCATTCACACTTCTCTTGTTCATTACTATTGTTACTCGTAGTCTTATTCCAAGGTTTTTTTTTCAATTTAGTATTGCTATAATTCACAGGTGGTTGTCAAGGCATCAACGGAGAATGTGGCGGAAACATACACAACAACAGTAGTGCAAGGTAACCTAACTGAAGTACTTGTTAACGCCACATCACATCATCGTATAATGCAACATCGCTTATTTGTGTTGTACTCGTACATAGCTGCTCCGAGTAGTATCACAGGCTTACTTACTATATTATATAACTCATGCTTTGGGTGGTTTTACTCGTATTATTAACCGATGGAGCTGCCTATGCTAACTGCGATGGCTTTGGACGGAGGAATTTAATTCACTACAAGAGTCGTGCGTGCAATCTTATTTTGCATTCTTTACTTCTAGTAACTTAATAATGTAAATAATAAATAGTTTGCCTTTACATTAAGTTTAATTTACGAAATACATACTTAAAAAGCTATACGCAATAAATTTGCGTACCTACAACTTCGATCTACGTGTTCAAATCATGGGAATTTACAAATCCCTATTCAATATCAATTGCATCTTTATATGCTCTATCTATAATATAAACATCTTATATTTTATATCTTCAAACGTGTATTTCTTCTATCAGTGCATTGTTCACTAGGACAATATAAATCAAAAGTGTATTTATGATTTACATACTGATATAGTGAAGTTATAAAGATATTATTTTAATAATGGGGTGCGCATCTTCTGGAGAATCATAAAGCTCCTCAACACAGGCGCGAGCGCTGGCCCCCATGCTGGCACACGTTCTAGCACATATGCTGGCCCAAGTATCAAGGCAATTGAGAATCAGTCTACTTTATGGAATGTTGATTAAGTTGTTGGTGTCGAGGCAGGGCAAAGCACCTACGTAAGCGTTTACAAGTGCGTTGGTATACGGTACTTCAACGCTATGTAATGGAATAATGTAAGTGTATATACCTACATAATAGAATAATGTTTATACATTATTTAACATGGATTACCTAGATCCAGCACAGGTATTAGGTAAATAGTTGATATGTAAAGAACTTTTAGATGTGTTATTTTTAAAATAATACAATAAGAAATAATTAAATAAAAAATTTCCTGTTTTCTTTTATTTTGCTTCGTGATTATAGTTGTGATTATTTGCTTCAGGAATGCGCTTTATTTCTTTTTAATGTAAACTGTATATTATTTGCAGTACAGCTTACAATAACTGAAAGTAAGTACAAATTCACATACTATTGCATGCAGATACGCAGTGCATAACTCATGGTTTAACACCGGCAAAGATGAACTTACAAATCACATCATAATAGCATAACCTTCTTAACATTAACACCCGAAGTGCCATTCAAACAATCATTATAGCTCACAGTTCTTTGCATAAATAATTTATGAGTTATTCTTATTTATTTATACATTACCCTATATGTAGGTAATAATAATGATGTTCATATAATTATAAATTACTTTTTGCTTGAATAAGAATCATGAGCACTTACTGTAATTCCACAGATGTCACTGAAAGAAACCAAGTCAAACGCAAAAAACACATAAAACAAAAAACAGTCTCCACAGACATATATGACGTAGAAAAGTTAACAACTGAAATAGCCTTAAAGCCAAAGGAAAGTTTTGAAAATAGGGACGAAGATCAAGTAAAATTACTAGAAAATGAAAATTTCACATACAACACATCTATTGCAACCGAGATTCCTGAGAATAAAATTGAAGTGATTGCATCTAGTCAGGTAACCCACATAATACCAGAAAAAGCTGAGGATGTTAGAGCTAGTTTAAAAATAGATGCGATGCACGCTGCAATATCAGCTTTGCAAGAGACTAATGAAAAAGAAACTACATTACAGATTAAAGAAAACGCCAAAGTGTTAATCAAACCATCATTATCAGAAATAGCACCCTTGGTGGTTACTGAGCCAGAAGTTAACAACACTGTTGATGAGTATCATGTTAAAAAGATAAATACATTAACAAAAGTGGATAAAAGTATTGTACCCAAAGAATCTCTAATAACTACTGAAACTGAAACTAATATTTCATTAGGTGATTTAGATATAGATGAAAAAAAATATGATAATGCTAAGACTGGCGTTACGCTAAAAGATGCATTAAATGTATCCGAAGATTTCGCATCCGTTGACGAACAACCATTAGCCATGCCTACCTTGAAAACTTCTAATGCAGCAATCAGCTTTTCTCCTTTGATCGGCGTCAGTGTCTTAGAAATAAGAGATGAAATGAAAGAAAGTGAAATAATTAATATCAAAAGGGAAAAAGAAGTAATACCAAAACTTAACTTTAACTTACATGAGTCCTTACAAATAGGAGAAGTTTTTGTAGAGGATAAGTCTGGAAAATATTACCCAGAGCTCATAGTACCTACTGAATCAGCTCATAAAGATGTGTTAGTTTCCAATCAAATTGTAAATGAAATTCATAACGTCCAAGAACGTGAAGGATCTTTATCAGCTCTTAAACTTCCACCTCTGCAAGAAGCACACGTTGATTTTACTTCTAAGGATAGCATAGTGGTTTCTATTGATGAGTTGCATGAAAAAGAAGGTGATTTACCTGTTAATGAAAATCCAACTGAAGTAAAGCCAATCAAAGATCTTTTAGAGCATTCAAGCTTAAGTAATACTATCACAACAACCCACATCAAGGAATCCGAATTCACTTCAGAAAATATTATAAGTAAAACAGCGACAGTTGGCTTTAATGAATTACAACATACGCTTAATATAGAAACTAATGTTCAGGAATCAGAAAAAAGTATTGAAGATGTGCAATCTGTAAGTGGTACTCGTGCAAATGTTTCCGTATCATTTCTTGATAATAAAGTGATAAACGAAGTAATTGTTCATGAACGAGAAAAAGACTTAATACTTAAGGAAGATAAACAAACAGCCTTAGCTGATGTAGACTTCAAAGGTATTATTCCCTTGGTAATGTCTGAAACAGTTGAAATGAATTCAACAAGTAATATTAAACCAAATGAAGGGATTGGAAATGAAAAAGCAACTGAAACCTTAATAACGTCTGATGCTCAAATTGTATTGTCTACTCTTGTTCATGACAAAGAAAAACTTGAAGAGTATTTGGTTAAAAAACCTGAAACTGTGATGTCCTCATTTATACCGAATTTACCAATATCAGTTTCTGAAACACAGGCTACAGAATATGAAAATAAACTACATGTGGACAAAACGCCTGATATGACAAAAGCTTACAAAACTCCAGTTCATCTATTAAAAACGCCCCTATCGCAAATAGTGAATACGGTGGACCAAATTGATTTCATAAAAACTCTCCCTGACTTAGCGGAAACAGCATCTGAGCATACAGATTTGCAAAAAGAAATTACAGTTTTACAGACAACAGTCGAAGAACAATTAGAAAAACTTAGCAAGGATAAACATTTGCATTTAGTTGCAAAAACAAGTTTTATTGAAAATGAATCTATAAATGTTACCGAAACAGTTAGTAGTATGAATGAAAAACCACTAAAAATAAGTGTGACACAACCAAGTACTTTTGCAACGGTAGATCTTGATGCTAATCATAAAATTGCTATTGTAACTGAAGTCAGTCCTCGAGATACTCTATCAAAATTAAATAATTTTGAAACAAATTTTGATGCAGCACAAATAGCTTCAAACAATTTTTCGTCCATTCAAGTTTTTGAAAATAAAGCATACGACAGTCAAGCTCCGTTACAAACAGATGTCAAACCAGAAGTGAAATCTCTTACACCTTGTTTAATACCATCGGAACAAGGACTCCAAGTAACAGAAATTATTCAGCATGAAAAAGAAAGTGAGCACCTAGAAAGCATAAAATCTGAAGAATTCAAAGCAACAACAGATGTTATTGGTCACCCTGTTGCAACATTGTCTGAAGTGTTAGTTGATACCAATCTGGCTGACACTGAAAATTTTGTTATAGACCAAAGCAAAAAGGCAAACATAGAAAATATTCCTTTTAGAGAGCTGATGGTTAACACAACAGATTGCAATGAAAAGGAGATTATTTTTAAACAAGCATCTACTATCAGTAAGGCCAAAGCAACTCATGCTCTTGATTCATGTCAAGCAGTAACAATAGAAGAAAGAAATACAGAAATGGTTCCTATCGTTATGGAATCTTCGAGTCAGTTGAAACAAGTAAAAGCTAAACAGAGTTCTATTGCCTCTGAAGCTATTGTCAGTGAAGAAATATTTGTACATTCTTCGGAAGATATTCTTAAAAACGAACAACACGTTCACAAAGAAACACCAAATGTGTCAGTTACAGAATTACACGCCATTAAACACGCTGAAAATATGTTAATTGACAAAGAAGGTAACTTTGATGTGTCTAGTCATCCTGATCAACAAAGCGCTGAAATTTTAATAAATAGTCATCATAGCATAGAAACTGTAGAAGTTTTACCACAGTTAGACAATTTAAAAACTACGGAAGTATTAAATATAGACGCAAAATGTATTATTCCTAAAATTGATAAAAAATGCGCTAAAGCAGCAAGTACAGAAGAAGTTTTGATACACCATACGACAAAGTTATTTGAAACTGAAAATGTTCTGCAACAAAAATCTAATGTGACCTCAGTTTTAAACAATACTTTAGAGCAGACTGAAATTATCCCAGCAGAAAAAGAGAGTTTTATTTCAGTAAATCCACCAGTGTTGTCTAAGGGTACTAAAAATATTACTGAAATGCAAAGCATAATAACAAGTAGTATAGATGTTATTGATAAAGAACGTGATTTTGAAAGCTCAAGTTATCTGCCGAGAGTGGAAGCTTCTACTGAGTTTGTGCCTTTTAACAGTACAAAAAATACTGAAATAATAACCACTAGAAATGTGGATATTTTTGAACAAGGAGTTGTAAATGAATCTGTTGCAATAATAACACGTTCCGATGAGTTAAAAAAATCTATCCAAGAACTGGAAATATTACATGCTGAAAAGGAAGAGCAAATGGAAGATTTGAAAAAAGACTTACGCAAAGCACAACCAAAACTTGATGAAGTCTCGGCCAAAGAAATTATAGAAGTTCATACAATTGAAAACGAGAAAACCTTAAACGATTATTTAAAATGTTCTACTTTAAATATACAGTCTACAATTGATGAACAGTTAGCTTTAACAAGTGCAGAAGTAATTGTCAATCAAGAAATTGAAGATATAAATATTATAAGCGCAACAACATCCAAAGCAAAAGAATCTCAAGGATTAAATGAAGCAATTCTCAGTCACGAGCCATTTGTTGGAGAATTTGAAGAAACTTTAATAGATGAAGCTCCTTTACAGAAAAGAACACAAGGCACTATTAATAATCAGAATTCATTACATGTTACGGAGATTGTAATAAGTGAATCAGAAAAAATCTTTGATGAAATGCCAGCTGCAAAGACAGAAACATTGAAATCATCTGTTCAAGGTAAAAATTATGTAGCTGTAACTGAAATTACAACCACTGAAAAGGAAGAAAATTTAGCAACTCATCAACAAATACCAGGTTTAAAATCTGCCAAGCCTAACATCGATGATTTACTAAAAAATAGTATAACGGTCGGTGAAACGGTTGTTACGGAAGGAGAAAACACTTTACCGATTAAATATGATACTAAAGCTATACCAGCTGTTATAAGTGTTCATCCCGTAGATGCTTTAAACGTTACTGTAAACGTTCTAGTGGAAAAAGAATCAGACCTAAAGGAAGATATAATTCCAAAACAAGTAACCAGTGACATAAATATCAGTACCTACAAACACCTTAATGTTGATATTTTAGAAACTTCAGAAAATGAGAATTGTATGGAAGTAATTGAACCAACTAAAACCGAAAGTAGCACTGTGGCCCTGGAAACAGTTAAATCTCTGCAAGTCACACAATTTCAAACTGAAGAAAGGCACGATGATCTTTTAACAACTGATAAGGGTAAAATAATGGCCCCTGTGGTTGAATTGCAAGTAGGTGAACACATTACAGTGACTGAAGTCCATTTACGAGAAAACGAAAAAATATTTACAAATGAAAAGACCGATGAGCACCGTAAGGTTAATGTTTCATTTGAAGGTAATTTACCTCTTGAAGTACAACAAGTGATTCTAATAGAAGCTGAAACCACTCTTAGGCCAAAGCAAAAACCACTTCAAGAAAAAACTGACGTATCTATTGACTCTCAGCAACATATCACAGTAGTTGATACATTTGTACGCGAAAAAGAAGACAGTCTACAACTTCCTAAAATTCCTGCAATCTCAAAACAAAATATTGACGTAGGAGAGAGTTCACATTTAACAATAAGCGAAACTTTTGCAATCGAAGGATCTAGAAGTTTTGATAGTAAATATGTAAAGGATGAAAATGCAATCACGATCCCAGCTACAATGAAAGAAATAGTTGCTTGTCAACCAAACTCTTTTGAAAGCTTGAGTGAATTAATAACAAAATATGAACCTGAAGAAGATTCATTGTCATTTGGAATAGAACTATATAAAAGTTATGAAACTACTGAAAATATATTACAAGAACAACCAGAAAACGTATCATATTCTGATGCCGAATATAAAATAGCTAACAAAAACATTTCAGAAATTAAATCTATTGAACAAATTGAAGTAGTTGCTGGTGAAGTGCCCCAAATTTTTGACTCTAAAAAAATAGTCAAAGAAGATAACGCTATTCCAAAACAAATAATTTTACAAGAAATTTCAACCATACAAGCACATGTTTTAGAAAACGTTGCTGAACTGCCAACAACTTCGGGAGCGGATCTTACTAAGGCGGCTGTTGATCTTGAAACTTTTAAAAGCTATAGTGTGGTCGATGATATAGCACAAGAAGAATCTCATAAAATCCCAGTAACCCAAACATCTACTAAAGAAATAACTGAACATGTTATAGAAATGATACCAGTTCAACAGACTCAAATAATATTAGGAGAAAATATTGAAACTATTGAACCTTATGAACATGATGCAAGAAACATTTATCCAGTACCTATAGAAATAGAACCTATCAGTCAAAGTGATATTTATATCGCAGAAAAAGAAATATACACTGCATTTGAGAAATTAAAACACCAAGAGTTTGCAAATGTCACTTTAAGTACTACGGAAGGGTTAACAGTTCAGGAAATTTTCCACGAAGACACACAAGACATCTTCACTCCAACTGCAGGTAAATCAGTAATGGCTGAAAAAACCTTGACACTTCACTCACATTTACAATGCTCAGAAAGCATTTCTGAAATACATACTGACAAACTAGAAACACCAAAAGTGGACACCAAAATGAACACAACTTCAATACCTACAACTATTACTCCTCTTATAATAACAGACACTGAAACTCTTCAACACGCCACAGAATTTCAACTACAAAAAACTAAAACACAAAGTATAAAGCAAGGTATAATAATTGCAAACGAAGTCAAAATCAGTGAAGAATTTGTGGGTGAAGAAACATTACCTCTGTTTGATAAACAACCCGCATTAACAATATTAAGTGCAGTGCCAACAAAAGGGGAATACCAAAAATACTCCGTATCAACTAGTGAATCACATGTAAAAGGTAAGTAGACTAATTATTACGTATGTTGTATGTAATGAAAGGTTTGTATTGGACGATATTTTAAGAAACGGTCCGATGTAATCGGTAAATCGCACTTGCATAAGGGATGCCTCATTTGTTTACTTGTGACTTGCATATATTCACTTTATACATATAGGGAACACAGACCCTCCAAGCAAATAAATATTAGCCGTGCGTACTAAATGAAGAAAACAAAATGCTTTGTGGATTAAGGTGGATATTAGACTACGTAATATCAAAACTATGTAAATTTTGAAGATACAATGAAGGAGGTTTTAAATTGTATAGCTCTAGAGCAAATAAACAAGAGAAGTACCAATCCACTTAAAAGTTGAACAATCCTGGTTTGCATTTCCGGAAAACGCATACGCTGAACAAGTAACTTTTGCAGGCTGCTTGATCTATAACGCTAAGTACTCGTAGCATGAAGCAATGTATAAGCTATATTTTCAACCAAAAAAAAAATCAAATAAAAACTGATAAATTTTGAATTAAGGAATAAAGAGTGATTGAGACATACAACTGCGTAGTTACTGCATATTATTCAAAACGTGTATAGTAGAACACTTATAGGCTGGCAAGTTTATAATGATGTAAAAAGCTATGATTCTTGTACATCGTAAAACGTAAAACACTTTTTGCTCACCAAACAAGCGTCAAGCTGAAATTTGGCAGATTGAAGACAAAGACGGTATTTACAACCCGACCTTGTGCAGAGTACAAATAAACCTGTCCCCGAGTTGAGTACGTCAGTAAGATCAGGGACTTTAATCAAAATGCCTAGTTCTTTTTGCAGTTACCATGGTTTTGGATTACCCAAAATGGACCCAAATATGTATTTGTTAGACCCTGATACCTGAAATCTATAGATAGCGCAGTTGTTGTGAATTAAAGTATCGTCTCTCATATGCATTATTAAAAAAAATATGAGTTAAAATCAAAAAAAGTGCAGATAGTAATTATCTAATAACAATAAGTCAGATTTAGACGTAAGAACTCCTTTAAAGAACTTTAATGTTTACATTAGCACGTCGCAGGTAAATCTTGCACGTGCATTTCGTATGCGATTAGGTATCCGCATGACTACGATTAGACGTATAGTGGTTATATTTAACATTAATCATGCTATATATATCACACATATAATAAAGATAGCACATTTAAACTCTTCACATGGTAAGAAACTATGAAGAAAAATATTTTTTAGTCAGTAGTTGAATGAACATATTTGTTGGTATGTAAAAATGTGTTAGAACCAAAGACATTTTTTTAATTCTTGTCTGTTTACGCATCACGTAAAAACTACTGGGATTTTAATACACTTTACTGAGATATATTCACTGGAGTCCTGCGGTGGTATAGGTTTTGTTTTTTTTTTTTCAAAATAGGTCAACGTACAAAATCTATATTTTATATGTTTGTTGGTACCACATTTTCTCTCCGAATATAGCCGAAATTGTCCAGTATTTAAACTTTTCAATGTTTTATCACGATCAGATCACGAAGCAGTAATTTTTGTGACTACGTTTCCCATAGACCATAAACGAGCAAAGGCGATGGCGAATTAGCTAGAAATTTTATGTACATATCACTATATAATAAATATTATGTGATATTAAATATACCACTTATAATACAACTGTTATTATTTTAATATTTGCAGTAAATGATAGTTATATTATAAACGAAGATTACCTACTATAGAAAATATCAAACACAATGTTAATATAACTTCATAATAAGTTTTCGTTAATGCATATACTTTAGTGTATATTCCATCATTAGACAACTTTAATTAAAAGACACATAAAGCATTATCTTTTCGTATTTTCAGATTTTTGTATTGAAACGCAATATTCGCCAATAAGCTCGGAAGCAGAAGAAACCGAAGAAATAATAACTAAATTTGTACAAGCACCTGGAAACGCAGAACCCATTCAAGTTAAAACAAAAAGAACAATACTAAGGAAAAAGAAAAAAGGACACAAAAATTCAAATGACGAAGGAGCTGTTGTGATTGAAGAAACAATGGACGATGAAGAAAATAAAAAGTCCAATATAAAAACGCAACACACAGTTGATATCGAAGAATACCAAGGTGATGATAACGAAGTTTTGACAGACTCTGAAAAAGGAACTATAGAAATGCCAGATGAATACTTACGTATTCCAAAGCTAGCATCACATTTAGAAATTGAAGAAATTCATGACAATGTAAAATATAAAATTTATAACAAAACTGATGACATCGAGAAACAAGGGAACAATGATAAAAATTCTAAAGATATAGCAACAGAACAAGAAAACAAACATAAAATAGATGAACAGCCAGAAGAGTACGAAAATAATGAGCCAGTTGAAATAGTCGAGATGCCTGAAGAAACCACAGTAGAAGTAACGCAAACACCAGATGGTAAGCAACAAACGAAAAAACTTACTAAACGAGTTATCAGAAAAAACGTAGGTTCTAAAGTTGGGAATACTCAAATAACTACTGAAAAGACTGATGACGACGAACCTATTAGAAACGTACACAAAACTGAGGAATACACTGATGACACTTCTACTCTACTCGAACAATTGTATTCACCAGATAGGGCTCAGGTAATCGAAGAATCGCCTGAACAAGTTCTAATAACTGAAGTACGATCTGAAACAGGGGATGTCAACACTGTCAAGACAACCAAGCGTGTAATTAAAAAGATGAAGGGCCCCAAAGAAGAAGTCACTAAAATAACAACAATTCAAACGGATGATGAGGAACCAATAATAACTGTCACTCATTTAGAGGAGCAAGAGCAAGAAGATTCTAAAAAGATCGAACCACTTGAAATAATCGAGTTGCCTGAAGAAACTACGGTAGAAGACACACTAACGCCAGATGGTAAGCCAAAACATACGAAAACTACTAAGCGGATTATTAAGAAAAAAGTAGGTCCAAAACTTGAGACAACTAACATTACTACTGAACAGATTGATGGCAACGAACCTATTACACATGTACACAAAACTGAGGAATACACTGATGACACTTCTACTCTACTCGAACAGTTGTATTCACCAGATAGGGCTCAGGTAATCGAAGAATCGCCTGAACAAGTTCAAATAACGCAAGTACGATCAAAAACAGGGGATGTAAAGACTGTCAAGAAAACCAAACGTGTAATTAAGAAGAAAAAGGGCCCTAAAGAAGAAGTTACTGAAATCACAACAATTCAAAAGGATGACGAGGAACCAATCACAACAGTCACTGTTTCCGAAGATCGACAGCCCGAAGAGTTAAAGAACCTCGAGCCAGTTGAAATAGTCGAGTTGCCTGAAGAAACTACGGTAGAAGATACACTAACGCCAGATGGTAAGCCAAAACATACGAAAATTACTAAGCGGGTTATCAAGAAAAAGGTTGGTCCAAAAATTGTGACAACTAACATAACTACTGAACAGATTGATGGCAATGAACCTATTACACACGTACACAAAACTGAGGAATACACTGATGACACTACTACTCTACTCGAACAGTTGTATTCACCAGATAGGGCTCAGGTAATCGAAGAATCGCCTGAACAAGTTCAAATAACGCAAGTACGATCAGAAACAGGGGATGTAAAGACTGTCAAGAAAACCAAACGTGTAATTACAAAGAAAAAGGGCCCTAAAGAAGAAGTCACTGAAATAACAACAATTCAAAAGGATGACGAGGAACCAATCACAACAGTCACTGTTACAGAAGACCGACAGCCAGAAGAGTTCCAGAAGCTCGAGCCAGTTGAAATAGTCGAGTTGCCTGAAGAAACTACGGTAGAAGATACACTAACGCCAGATGGTAAGCCAAAACATAAGAAAATTATTAAGCGGGTTATCAAGAAAAAGGTAGGTCCAAAAATTGAGACAACTAACATTACTACTGAACAGATTGATGGCAACGAACCTATTACACACGTACACAAAACTGAGGAATTCACTGATGACAATACTACTCTACTCGAACAGTTGTATTCACCAGATAGGGCTCAGGTAATCGAAGAATCGCCTGAACAAGTTCAAATAACGCAAGTACGATCAGAAACAGGGGATGTAAAGACTGTCAAGAAAACCAAACGTGTAATTACAAAGAAAAAGGGGCCCAAAGAAGAAGTAACTGAAATTACAACAATTCAAAATAATGACGAGGAACCAATCACAACAGTCACTGTTTCCGAAGACCGACAGCCTGAAAAGTTCAAAAAGCTCGAGCCAGTTGAAATAGTCGAGTTGCCTGAAGAAACTACGGTAGAAGATACACTAACGCCAGATGGTAAGCCAAAACATAAGAAAATTATTAAGCGGGTTATCAAGAAAAAGGTAGGTCCAAAAATTGAGACAACTAACATTACTACTGAACAGATTGATGGCAACGAACCTATTACACACGTACACAAAACTGAGGAATACACTGATGAAAATACTACTCTACTCGAACAGTTGTATTCACCAGATAGGGCTCACGTAATCGAAGAATCGCCTGAACAAGTTCAAATAACGCAAGTACGATCAGAAACAGGGGATGTAAAGACTGTCAAGAAAACCAAACGTGTAATTAAGAAGAAAAAGGGCCCTAATGAAGAAGTTACTGAAATCACAACAACTCAAAAGGATGACGAGGAACCAATCACAACAGTCACTGTCTCAGAAGACCGACAGCCAGAAGAGTTCCAAAAGCTCGAGCCAGTTGAAATAGTCGAGTTGCCTGAAGAAACTACGGTAGAAGATACACTAACGCCAGATGGTAAGCCAAAACATAAGAAAATTATTAAGCGGGTTATCAAGAAAAAGGTAGGTCCAAAAATTGAGACAACAAACATTACTACTGAACAGATTGATGGCAACGAACCTATTACACACGTACACAAAACTGAGGAATACACTGATGACAATACTACTCTACTCGAACAGTTGTATTCACCAGATAGGGCTCAGGTAATCGAAGAATCGCCTGAACAAGTTCAAATAACGCAAGTACGATCAGAAACAGGGGATGTAAAGACTGTCAAGAAAACCAAACGTGTAATTACAAAGAAAAAGGGGCCCAAAGAAGAAGTCACTGAAATTACAACAATTCAAAATGATGACGAGGAACCAATCACAACAGTCACTGTTACAGAAGACCGACAGCCAGAAGTGTTCCAGAAGCTCGAGCCAGTTGAAATAGTCGAGTTGCCTGAAGAAACTACGGTAGAAGATACACTAACGCCAGATGGTAAGCCAAAACATAAGAAAATTATTAAGCGGGTTATCAAGAAAAAGGTAGGTCCAAAAATTGAGACAACTAACATTACTACTGAACAGATTGATGGCAACGAACCTATTACACACGTACACAAAACTGAGGAATACACTGATGACAATACTACTCTACTCGAACAGTTGTATTCACCAGATAGGGCTCACGTAATCGAAGAATCGCCTGAACAAGTTCAAATAACGCAAGTACGATCAGAAACAGGGGATGTAAAGACTGTCAAGAAAACCAAACGTGTAATTAAGAAGAAAAAGGGCCCTAAAGAAGAAGTTACTGAAATCACAACAACTCAAAAGGATGACGAGGAACCAATCACAACAGTCACTGTCTCAGAAGACCGACAGCCAGAAGAGTTCCAAAAGCTCGAGCCAGTTGAAATAGTCGAGTTGCCTGAAGAAACTACGGTAGAAGATACACTAACGCCAGATGGTAAGCCAAAACATAAGAAAATTATTAAGCGGGTTATCAAGAAAAAGGTAGGTCCAAAAATTGAGACAACAAACATTACTACTGAACAGATTGATGGCAACGAACCTATTACACACGTACACAAAACTGAGGAATACACTGATGACAATACTACTCTACTCGAACAGTTGTATTCACCAGATAGGGCTCACGTAATCGAAGAATCGCCTGAACAAGTTCAAATAACGCAAGTACGATCAGAAACAGGGGATGTAAAGACTGTCAAAAAAACAAAACGTGTAATAAAGAAGAAAAAGGGCCCTATAGAAGAAGTTACTGAAATCACAACTATTCAAAATGATGACGAGGAACCAATCACAACAGTCACTGTTTCCGAAGACCGACAGCCAGAAAAGTTCAAAAAGCTCGAGCCAGTTGAAATAGTCGAGTTGCCTGAAGAAACTACGGTAGAAGATACACTAACGCCAGATGGTAAGCCAAAACATACGAAAATTACTAAGCGGATCATCAAGAAAAGGGTAGGTCCAAAAATTGAGACAACTAACATTACTACTGAACAGATTGATGGTAACGAACCTATTACACACGTACACAAAACTGAGGAATACACTGATGACACTACTACTCTACTCGAACAGTTGTATTCACCAGATAGGGCTCAGGTTATCGAAGAATCGCCTGAACAAGTTCAAATAACGCAAGTACGATCAGAAACAGGGGATGTAAAGACTGTCAAGAAAACCAAACGTGTAATTACAAAGAAAAAGGGCCCTCAAGAAGAAGTCACTGAAACAACGACAATTCAAAAGGATGACGAGGAACCAATCACAACAGTCACTGTTACAGAAGACCGACAGCCAGAAGAGTTCCAGAAGCTCGAGCCAGTTGAAATAGTCGAGTTGCCTGAAGAAACTACGGTAGAAGATACACTAACGCCAGATGGTAAGCCAAAACATAAGAAAATTATTAAGCGGGTTATCAAGAAAAAGGTAGGTCCAAAAATTGAGACAACAAACATTACTACTGAACAGATTGATGGCAACGAACCTATTACACACGTACACAAAACTGAGGAATACACTGATGACAATACTACTCTACTCGAACAGTTGTATTCACCAGATAGGGCTCAGGTAATCGAAGAATCGCCTGAACAAGTTCAAATAACGCAAGTACGATCAGAAACAGGGGATGTAAAGACTGTCAAGAAAACCAAACGTGTAATTACAAAGAAAAAGGGCCCTCAAGAAGAAGTCACTGAAACAACGACAATTCAAAAGGATGACGAGGAACCAATCACAACAGTCACTGTTACAGAAGACCGACAGCCAGAAGAGTTCCAGAAGCTCGAGCCAGTTGAAATAGTCGAGTTGCCTGAAGAAACTACGGTAGAAGATACACTAACGCCAGATGGTAAGCCAAAACATAAGAAAATTATTAAGCGGGTTATCAAGAAAAAGGTAGGTCCAAAAATTGAGACAACTAACATTACTACTGAACAGATTGATGGCAACGAACCTATTACACACGTACACAAAACTGAGGAATACACTGATGACACTACTACTCTACTCGAACAGTTGTATTCACCAGATAGGGCTCAGGTAATCGAAGAATCGCCAGAACAAGTTCAAATAACGCAAGTACGATCAGAAACAGGGGATGTAAAGACTGTCAAGAAAACCAAACGTGTAATTACAAAGAAAAAGGGGCCCAAAGAAGAAGTCACTGAAATTACAACAATTCAAAAAGATGACGAGGAACCAATCATAACAGTCACTGTTTCCGAAGACCGACAGCCAGAAGAGTTCCAAAAGCTCGAGCCAGTTGAAATCGTCGAGTTGCCTGAAGAAACTACGGTAGAAGATACACTAACGCCAGATGGTAAGCCAAAACATACGAAAATTACTAAGCGGATCATCAAGAAAAGGGTAGGTCCAAAAATTGAGACAACTAACATTACTACTGAACAGATTGATGGCAACGAACCTATTACACACGTACACAAAACTGAGGAATACACTGATGACACTACTACTCTACTCGAACAGTTGTATTCACCAGATAGGGCTCAGGTAATCGAAGAATCGCCTGAACAAGTTCAAATAACGCAAGTACGATCAGAAACAGGGGATGTAAAGACTGTCAAGAAAACCAAACGTGTAATTACAAAGAAAAAGGGGCCCAAAGAAGAAGTCACTGAAATTACAACAATTCAAAAAGATGACGAGGAACCAATCACAACAGTCAATGTTTCCGAAGACCGACAGCCAGAAGAGTTCCAAAAGCTCGAGCCAGTTGAAATCGTCGAGTTGCCTGAAGAAACTACGGTAGAAGATACACTAACGCCAGATGGTAAGCCAAAACATACGAAAATTACTAAGCGGATCATCAAGAAAAGGGTAGGTCCAAAAATTGAGACAACTAACATTACTACTGAACAGATTGATGGCAACGAACCTATTACACACGTACACAAAACTGAGGAATACACTGATGACACTACTACTCTACTCGAACAGTTGTATTCACCAGATAGGGCTCAGGTAATCGAAGAATCGCCTGAACAAGTTCAAATAACGCAAGTACGATCAGAAACAGGGGATGTAAAGACTGTCAAGAAAACCAAACGTGTAATTACAAAGAAAAAGGGGCCCAAAGAAGAAGTCACTGAAATTACAACAATTCAAAAAGATGACGAGGAACCAATCACAACAGTCACTGTTTCCGAAGACCGACAGCCAGAAGAGTTCCAAAAGCTCGAGCCAGTTGAAATCGTCGAGTTGCCTGAAGAAACTACGGTAGAAGATACACTAACGCCAGATGGTAAGCCAAAACATACGAAAATTACTAAGCGGACCATCAAGAAAAGGGTAGGTCCAAAAATTGAGACAACTAACATTACTACTGAACAGATTGATGGCAACGAACCTATTACACACGTACACAAAACTGAGGAATACACTGATGACAATACTACTCTACTCGAACAGTTGTATTCACCAGATAGGGCTCACGTAATCGAAGAATCGCCTGAACAAGTTCAAATAACGCAAGTACGATCAGAAACAGGAGATGTAAAGACTGTCAAAAAAACAAAACGTGTAATAAAGAAGAAAAAGGGCCCTATAGAAGAAGTTACTGAAATCACAACTATTCAAAATGATGACGAGGAACCAATCACAACAGTCACTGTTTCCGAAGACCGACAGCCAGAAAAGTTCAAAAAGCTCGAGCCAGTTGAAATAGTCGAGTTGCCTGAAGAAACTACGGTAGAAGATACACTAACGCCAGATGGTAAGCCAAAACATACGAAAATTACTAAGCGGATCATCAAGAAAAGGGTAGGTCCAAAAATTGAGACAACTAACATTACTACTGAACAGATTGATGGTAACGAACCTATTACACACGTACACAAAACTGAGGAATACACTGATGACACTACTACTCTACTCGAACAGTTGTATTCACCAGATAGGGCTCAGGTAATCGAAGAATCGCCTGAACAAGTTCAAATAACGCAAGTACGATCAGAAACAGGGGATTTAAAGACTGTCAAGAAAACCAAACGTGTAATAAAGAAGAAAAAGGGGCCCAAAGAAGAAGTCACTGAAATTACAACAATTCAAAAAGATGACGAGGAACCAATCACAACAGTCACTGTTACAGAAGACCGACAGCCAGAAGAGTTCCAAAAGCTCGAGCCAGTTGAAATCGTTGAGTTGCCTGAAGAAACTACGGTAGAAGATACACTAACGCCAGATGGTAAGCCAAAACATAAGAAAATTATTAAGCGGGTTATCAAGAAAAAGGTAGGTCCAAAAATTGAGACAACTAACATTACTACTGAACAGATTGATGGCAACGAACCTATTACACACGTACACAAAACTGAGGAATACACTGATGACACTACTACTCTACTCGAACAGTTGTATTCACCAGATAGGGCTCAGGTAATCGAAGAATCGCCTGAACAAGTTCAAATAACGCAAGTACGATCAGAAACAGGGGATGTAAAGACTGTCAAGAAAACCAAACGTGTAATTACAAAGAAAAAGGGCCCTAAAGAAGAAGTCACTGAAACAACAACAATTCAAAAGGATGACGAGGAACCAATCACAACAGTCACTGTTACAGAAGACCGACAGCCAGAAGAGTTCCAGAAGCTCGAGCCAGTTGAAATAGTCGAGTTGCCTGAAGAAACTACGGTAGAAGATACACTAACGCCAGATGGTAAGCCAAAACATAAGAAAATTATTAAGCGGGTTATCAAGAAAAAGGTAGGTCCAAAAATTGAGACAACTAACATTACTACTGAACAGATTGATGGCAACGAACCTATTACACACGTACACAAAACTGAGGAATACACTGATGACACTACTACTCTACTCGAACAGTTGTATTCACCAGATAGGGCTCAGGTAATCGAAGAATCGCCTGAACAAGTTCAAATAACGCAAGTAAGATCAGAAACAGGGGATGTAAAGACTGTCAAGAAAACCAAACGTGTAATTACAAAAAAAAAGGGGCCCAAAGAAGAAGTCACTGAAATAACAACAATTCAAAAAGATGACGAGGAACCAATCACAATAGTCACTGTTTCCAAAGACCGACAGCCAGAAGAGTTCCAAAAGCTCGAGCCAGTTGAAATCGTCGAGTTGCCTGAAGAAACTACGGTAGAAGATACACTAACGCCAGATGGTAAGCCAAAACATACGAAAATTACTAAGCGGATCATCAAGAAAAGGGTAGGTCCAAAAATTGAGACAACTAACATTACTACTGAACAGATTGATGGCAACGAACCTATTACACACGTACACAAAACTGAGGAATACACTGATGACACTACTACTCTACTCGAACAGTTGTATTCACCAGATAGGGCTCAGGTAATCGAAGAATCGCCTGAACAAGTTCAAATAACGCAAGTACGATCAGAAACAGGGGATGTAAAGACTGTCAAGAAAACCAAACGTGTAATTACAAAGAAAAAGGGGCCCAAAGAAGAAGTCACTGAAATTACAACAATTCAAAAAGATGACGAGGAACCAATCACAACAGTCACTGTTTCCGAAGACCGACAGCCAGAAGAGTTCCAAAAGCTCGAGCCAGTTGAAATCGTCGAGTTGCCTGAAGAAACTACGGTAGAAGATACACTAACGCCAGATGGTAAGCCAAAACATACGAAAATTACTAAGCGGATCATCAAGAAAAGGGTAGGTCCAAAAATTGAGACAACTAACATTACAACTGAACAGATTGATGGCAACGAACCTATTACACACGTACACAACACTGAGGAATACACTGATGACACTATTACTCTACACGAACAGTTGTATTCACCAGATAGGGCTCAGGTTATCGAAGAATCGCCTGAACAAGTTCAAATAACGCAAGAACGATCAGAAACAGGGGATGTAAAGACTGTCAAGAAAACCAAACGTGTAATAAAGAAGAAAAAAGGGCCCAAAGAAGAAGTCATTGAAATTACAACAATTCAAAAAGATGACGAGGAACCAATCACAACAGTCACTGTTACAGAAGACCGAGAACCAGAAGAGTTCCAAAAGCTCGAGCCAGTTGAAATAGTCGAGTTGCCTGAAGAAACTACGGTAGAAGATACACTTACGCCAGATGGTAAGCCAAAACATACGAAAATTACTAAGCGGGTCATCAAGAAAAGGGTAGGTCCAAAAATTGAGACAACTAACATTACTACAGAATACATTGATGACAACGAACCTATTACACATGTACACAACACTGAGGAATACACTGATGACACTTCTACACCACTCAAACAGTTGCATTTAGCAGATAGGGCTCAGGTAATCGAAGAATCGCCTGAACAAGTACAAATAACGCAAGTACGTTCTGAAACAGGGGATGTCAAGACTGTCAAGACTACCAAGCGTGTAATTAAAAAGAAAAAGGGCCCTAAAGAAGAAGTCACTGAAATTACAACCATTCAAAAGGATGACGAGGAACCAATAACAACTGTTACTCATTTAGAAGAGCCACAGCTTGAAGATTCTAAAAAGATTGAACCACTTGAAATAGTAGAGTTGCCCGAAGAAACTACGGTAGAAGATACACTAACGCCAGAGGGTAAACCAAAACATACGAAAATTACTAAGCGAGTCATCAAGAAAAGGGTAGGTCCAAAAATTGAGACAACTAACATTACTACTGAACAGTTTGATGACAACGAACCTATTACACATGTACACAAAACTGAGGAATACACAGATGACACTTCTACACCACTCGAACAGTTGCATTTAGCAGATAGGGCTCAGGTAATCGAAGAATCGCCTGAACAAGTTCAAATAACGCAAGTACGATCTGAGACAGGGGATGTCAAGACTGTCAAGACAACCAAGCGTGTTATTAAGAAGAAGGGGCCCAAAGAAGAAGTCACTGAAATTACAACCATTCAAAAGGATGACGAGGAACCAATAACAACTGTTACTCATTTAGAAGAGCCACAGCTTGAAGATTCTAAAAAGATTGAACCACTTGAAATAGTCGAGTTGCCCGAAGAAACTACGGTAGAAGATACACTAACGCCAGAGGGTAAACCAAAACATACGAAAATTACTAAGCGAGTCATCAAGAAAAGGGTAGGTCCAAAAATTGAGACAACTAACATTACTACTGAACAGATTGATGGTAACGAACCTATTACACATGTACACAAAACTGAGGAATACACTGATGACACTACTACTCTACTCGAACAGTTGTATTCACCAGATAGGGCTCAGGTAATCGAAGAATCGCCTGAACAAGTTCAAATAACGCAAGTACGATCAGAAACAGGGGATGTAAAGACTGTCAAGAAAACCAAACGTGTTATTAAGAAGAAAAAGGGCCCTAAAGAAGAAGTTACTGAAATCACAACAATTCAAAAGGATGACGAGGAACCAATCACAACAGTCACTGTTACAGAAGACCGACAGCCAGAAGAATTCCAGAAGCTCGAGCCAGTTGAAATAGTCGAGTTGCCTGAAGAAACTACGGTAGAAGATACACTAACGCCAGATGGTAAGTCAAGACATACAAAAATTACTAAGCGGGTCATCAAGAAAAGGGTAGGTCCAAAAATTGAGACAACTAACATTACTACTGAACAAATTGATGACAACGAACCTATTACACATGTACACAACACTGAAGAATACACTGATGACACTACTACTCTACTCGAACAGTTGTATTCACCAGATAGGGCTCAGGTAATCGAAGAATCGCCTGAACAAGTTCAAATAACGCAAGTACGATCAGAAACAGGGGATGTAAAGACTGTCAAGAAAACCAAACGTGTAATTAAGAAGAAAAAGGGGCCCAAAGAAGAAGTTACTGAAATTATAACAATTCAAAAAGATGAAGAGGAACCAATCACAACAGTCACTGTTTCCGAAGACCGACAGCCAGAAGAGTTCAAACAGTTCGAGCCAGTTGAAATAGTCGAGTTGCCTGAAGAAACTACGGTAGAAGATACACTAACGCCAGATGGTAAGCCAAAACATACGAAAATTACTAAGCGGGTTATCAAGAAAAGGGTAGGTCCAAAAATTGAGACAACTAACATTACTACTGAACAAATTGATGACAACGAACCTATTACACATGTACACAACACTGAAGAATACACTGATGACACTACTACTCTACTCGAACAGTTGTATTCACCAGATAGGGCTCAGGTAATCGAAGAATCGCCTGAACAAGTTCAAATAACGCAAGTACGATCAGAAACAGGGGATGTAAAGACTGTCAAGACTACCAAGCGTGTAATTAAGAAGAAAAAGGGGCCCAAAGAAGAAGTCACTGAAATTACAACAATTCAAAAAGATGACGAGGAACCAATCACAACAGTCACTGTTTCAAAAGACCGACAGCCAGAAGAGTTCCAAAAGCTCGAGCCAGTTGAAATAGTCGAGTTGCCTGAAGAAACTACGGTAGAAGATACACTAACGCCAAATGGTAAGCCAAAACATACGAAAATTACTAAGCGGGTTATCAAGAAAAAGGTGGGTCCAAAAATTGAGACAACTCACATTACTACTGAACAAATTGATGACAACAAACCTATTACACATGTACACAACACTGAGGAATACACAGATGACACTTCTACACCACTCAAACAGTTGCATTTAGCAGATAGGGCTCAGGTAATCGAAGAATCGCCTGAACAAGTTCAAATAACGCAAGTACGATCAGAAACAGGGGATGTAAAGACTGTTAAGACTACCAAGCGTGTAATTAAGAAGAAAAAGGGGCCCAAAGAAGAAGTCACTGAAATTACAACAATTCAAAAAGATGACGAGGAACCAATCACAACAGTCACTGTTTCAAAAGACCTACAGCCAGAAGAGTTCAAAAAGCTCGAGCCAGTTGAAATAGTCGAGTTGCCTGATGAAACTACGGTAGAAGATACACTAACGCCAGATGGTAAGCCAAAACATACGAAAATTACTAAGCGGGTTATCAAGAAAAAGGTAGGTCCAAAAATTGAGACAACTAATATTACTACTGAACAAATTGATGACAACAAACCTATTACACATGTACTTAACACTGAAGAATACACTAATGACACTACTACTCTACTCGAACAATTGTATTCACCAGATAGGGCTCAGATAATCGAAGAATCGCCTGAACAAGTTCAAATAACGCAAGTACGATCAGATTCAGGGGATGTTAAGACTGTTAAGACAACCAAGCGTGTAATTAAGAAGAAAAAGGGGCCCAAAGAAGAAGTAACTGAAATTACAACAATTCAAAAAGATGACGAGGAACCAATCACAACAGTCACTGTTTCTGAAGACCGACAGCCAGAAGAGTTCAAACAGCTCGAGCCAGTAGAAATAGTCGAGTTGCCTGAAGAAACTACGTTAGAAGATACACTAACGCCAGATGGTAAGCCAAAACATACGAAAATTACTAAGCGGGTTATCAAGAAAAGGGTAGGTCCAAAAATTGAGACAACTAACATTACTACTGAACAAATTGATGACAACGAACCTATTACACATGTACACAACACTGAAGAATACACAGATGACACTACTTCTCTACTCGAACAGTTGTATTCACCAGATAGGGCTCAGGTAATCGAAGAATCGCCTGAACAAGTTCAAATAACGCAAGTCCGATCAGAAACAGGGGATGTAAAGACTGTCAAGAAAACCAAACGTGTAATTAAGAAGAAAAAGGGGCCCAAAGAAGAAGTTACTGAAATTACAACAATTCAAAAAGATAAAGAGGAACCAATCACAACAGTCACTGTTTCCGAAGACCGACAGCCAGAAGAGTTCAAACAGCTCGAGCCAGTTGAAATAGTCGAATTGCCTGAAGAAACTACGGTAGAAGATACACTAACGCCAGATGGTAAGTCAAGACATACAAAAATTACTAAGCGGGTCATCAAGAAAAGGGTAGGTCCAAAAATTGAGACAACTAACATTACTACTGAACAGTTTGATGACAACGAACCTATTACACATGTACACAAAACTGAGGAATACACAGATGACACTTCTACACCACTCGAACAGTTGCATTTAGCAGATAGGGCTCAGGTTATCGAAGAATCGCCTGAACAAGTTCAAATAACGCAAGTACGATCTGAGACAGGGGATGTCAAGACTGTCAAGACAACCAAGCGTGTTATTAAGAAGAAGGGGCCCAAAGAAGAAGTTACTGAAATTACAACAATTCAAAAGGATGACGAGGAACCAATCACAACAGTCACTTTTTCAGAAGACCGACATCCAGAAGAGTTCCAAAAGCTCGAGCCAGTTGAAATAGTCGAGTTGCCTGAAAAAACTACGGTAGAAGATAAAATAACGCCAGATGGTAAGCCAAAACATACGAAAATTACTAAGCGGGTTATCAAGAAAAAGGTAGGTCCAAAAATTGAGACAACTAACATTACTACTGAACAGATTGATAACAACGAACCTATAACACATGTACACAAAACTGAGGAATACACTGATGACACTTCTACACCACTCAAACAGTTGCATTTAGCAGATAGGGCTCAGGTAATCGAAGAATCGCCTGAACAAGTTCAAATAACGCAAGTACGTTTAGAAACAGGGGATGTCAAGACTGTCAAGACAACCAAGCGTGTAATTAAAAGGAAAAAGGGGCCCAAAGAAGAAGTTACTGAAATTACAACAATTCAAAAAGATGACGAGGAACCAATCACAACAGTCACTGTTTCTGAAGACCGACAGCCAGAAGAGTTCAAACAGCTCGAGCCAGTAGAAATAGTCGAGTTGCCTGAAGAAACTACGGTAGAAGATACACTAACGCCAGATGGTAAGCCAAAACATACGAAAATTACTAAGCGGGTTATCAAGAAAAAGGTAGGTCCAAAAATTGAGACAACTAACATTACTACAGAATACATTGATGACAACGAACCTATTACACATGTACACAACACTGAGGAATACACTGATGACACTTCTACACCACTCAAACAGTTGTATTCACCAGATAGGGCTCAGGTAATCGAAGAATCGCCTGAACAAGTTCAAATAACGCAAGTACGATCAGAAACAGGGGATGTAAAGACTGTCAAGAAAACCAAACGTGTAATTAAGAAGAAAAAGGGGCCCAAAGAAGAAGTTACTGAAATTACAACAATTCAAAAAGATAAAGAGGAACCAATCACAACAGTCACTGTTTCCGAAGACCGACAGCCAGAAGAGTTCAAACAGCTCGAGCCAGTTGAAATAGTCGAATTGCCTGAAGAAACTACGGTAGAAGATACACTAACGCCAGATGGTAAGTCAAGACATACAAAAATTACTAAGCGGGTCATCAAGAAAAGGGTAGGTCCAAAAATTGAGACAACTAACATTACTACTGAACAGTTTGATGACAACGAACCTATTACACATGTACACAAAACTGAGGAATACACAGATGACACTTCTACACCACTCGAACAGTTGCATTTAGCAGATAGGGCTCAGGTTATCGAAGAATCGCCTGAACAAGTTCAAATAACGCAAGTACGATCTGAGACAGGGGATGTCAAGACTGTCAAGACAACCAAGCGTGTTATTAAGAAGAAGGGGCCCAAAGAAGAAGTTACTGAAATTACAACAATTCAAAAGGATGACGAGGAACCAATCACAACAGTCACTTTTTCAGAAGACCGACATCCAGAAGAGTTCCAAAAGCTCGAGCCAGTTGAAATAGTCGAGTTGCCTGAAAAAACTACGGTAGAAGATAAAATAACGCCAGATGGTAAGCCAAAACATACGAAAATTACTAAGCGGGTTATCAAGAAAAAGGTAGGTCCAAAAATTGAGACAACTAACATTACTACTGAACAGATTGATAACAACGAACCTATAACACATGTACACAAAACTGAGGAATACACTGATGACACTTCTACACCACTCAAACAGTTGCATTTAGCAGATAGGGCTCAGGTAATCGAAGAATCGCCTGAACAAGTTCAAATAACGCAAGTACGTTTAGAAACAGGGGATGTCAAGACTGTCAAGACAACCAAGCGTGTAATTAAAAGGAAAAAGGGGCCCAAAGAAGAAGTTACTGAAATTACAACAATTCAAAAAGATGACGAGGAACCAATCACAACAGTCACTGTTTCTGAAGACCGACAGCCAGAAGAGTTCAAACAGCTCGAGCCAGTAGAAATAGTCGAGTTGCCTGAAGAAACTACGGTAGAAGATACACTAACGCCAGATGGTAAGCCAAAACATACGAAAATTACTAAGCGGGTTATCAAGAAAAAGGTAGGTCCAAAAATTGAGACAACTAACATTACTACAGAATACATTGATGACAACGAACCTATTACACATGTACACAACACTGAGGAATACACTGATGACACTTCTACACCACTCAAACAGTTGTATTCACCAGATAGGGCTCAGGTAATCGAAGAATCGCCTGAACAAGTTCAAATAACGCAAGTACGATCAGAAACAGGGGATGTAAAGACTGTCAAGAAAACCAAACGTGTAATTAAGAAGAAAAAGGGGCCCAAAGAAGAAGTTACTGAAATTATAACAATTCAAAAAGATGAAGAGGAACCAATCACAACAGTCACTGTTTCCGAAGACCGACAGCCAGAAGAGTTCAAACAGTTCGAGCCAGTTGAAATAGTCGAGTTGCCTGAAGAAACTACGGTAGAAGATATAATAACGCCAGATGGTAAGCCAAAACATACGAAAATTACTAAGCGGGTTATCAAGAAAAAGGTAGGTCCAAAAATTGAAACAACTTATATTACTACTGAACACATTGATGACAACGAACCTATTACACATGTACACAACACTGAGGAATACACTGATGACACTTCTACACCACTCAAACAGTTGCATTTAGCAGATAGGGCTCAGGTAATCGAAGAATCGCCTGAAGAAGTTCAAATAACGCAAGTACGATCTGAGACAGGGGATGTCAAGACTGTCAAGACAACCAAGCGTGTTATTAAGAAGAAGGGGCCCAAAGAAGAAGTTACTGAAATTACAACAATTCAAAAGGATGACGAGGAACCAATCACAACAGTCACTTTTTCAGAAGACCGACATCCAGAAGAGTTCCAAAAGCTCGAGCCAGTTGAAATAGTCGAGTTGCCTGAAGAAACTACGGTAGAAGATATAATAACGCCAGATGGTAAGCCAAAACATACGAAAATTACTAAGCGGGTTATCAAGAAAAAGGTAGGTCCAAAAATTGAGACAACTAACATTACTACAGAATACATTGATGGCAACGAACCTATTACACATGTACACAACACTGAGGAATACACTGATGACACTTCTACACCACTCAAACAGTTGCATTTAGCAGATAGGGCTCAGGTAATCGAAGAATCGCCTGAACAAGTTCAAATAACGCAAGTACGTTTAGAAACAGGGGATGTCAAGACTGTCAAGACAACCAAGCGTGTAATTAAAAGGAAAAAGGGGCCCAAAGAAGAAGTCACTGAAATTACAACAATTCAAAAGGATGACGAGGAACCAATCACAACAGTCACTGTTACAGAAGACCGACAGCCAGAAGAGTTCCAAAAGCTCAAGCCAGTTGAAATAGTCGAGTTGCCTGAAGAAACTACGGAAGAAGATACACTTACGCCAGATGGTAAGCCAAAATATACGAAAATTACTAAGCGGGTTATCAAGAAAAAGGTAGGTCCAAAAATTGAGACAACTAACATTACTACTGAACAAATTGATGACAACAAACCTATTACACATGTACACAACACTGAAGAATACACTGATGACACTACTACTCTACTCGAACAATTGTATTCACCAGATAGGGCTCAGATAATCGAAGAATCGCCTGAACAAGTTCAAATAACGCAAGTACGATCTGAGACAGGGGATGTTAAGACTGTCAAAAAAACAAAACGTGTAATTAAAAAGAAAAAGGGCCCTAAAGAAGAAGTTACTGAAATCACAACAATTCAAAAGGATGACGAGGAACCAATCACAACAGTCACTGTTACAGAAGACCGACAGCCAGAAGAGTTCCAAAAGCTCGAGCCAGTTGAAATAGTCGAGTTGCCTGAAGAAACTACGGTAGAAGATACACTAACACCAGATGGTAAGCCAAACAATACGAAAATTACTAAGCGGGTTATCAAGAAAAAGGTAGGTCCAAAAATTGAGACAACTTACATTACTACTGTACACATTGATGACAACGTACCTATTACACATGTACACAACACTGAGGAATACACTGATGACACTTCTACACCATTCAAACAGTTGCATTTAGCAGATAGGGCTCAGGTAATCGAAGAATCGCCTGAACAAGTTCAAATCACGCAAGTACGTTCAGAAACAGGGGATGTCAAGACTGTTAAGACAACCAAGCGTGTAATTAAGAAGAAGGGGCCCAAAGAAGAAGTCACTGAAATTACAACAATTCAAAAGGATGACGAGGAACCAATCACAACAGTCACTTTTTCAGAAGACCGACAGCCAGAAGAGTTCCAAAAGCTCGAGCCAGTTGAAATAGTCGAGTTGCCTGAAGAAACTACGGTAGAAGATATAATAACGCCAGATGGTAAGCCAAAACATACGAAAATTACTAAGCGGGTTATCAAGAAAAAGGAAGGTCCAAAAATTGAGACAACTAACATTACTACTGAACAGATTGATAACAACGAACCTATAACACATGTACACAAAACTGAGGAATACACTGATGACACTTCTACACCACTCAAACAGTTGCATTTAGCAGATAGGGCTCAGGTAATCGAAGAATCGCCTGAACAAGTTCAAATAACGCAAGTTCGATCTGAGACAGGGGATGTCAAGACTGTCAAGACAATTAAGCGTGTAATTAAGAAGAAAAAGGGCCCTAAAAAAGAAGTCACTGAAATCACAACAACTCAAACGGATGACAAAGAACCAATCACAACAGTCACTGTTTCAGAAGACCGACAGCCAGAAGAGTTCCAAAAGCTCGAGCCAGTTGAAATAGTAGAGTTGCCTGAAGAAACTACGGAAGAAGATACACTCACGCCAGATGGTAAGCCAAAACATACGAAAATTACTAAGCGGGTTATCAAGAAAAAGGTAGGTCCAAAAATTGAGACAACTTACATTACTACTGAACACATTGATGACAACGAACCTATTACACATGTACACAACACTGAGGAATACACTGATGACACTTCTACACCACTCAAACAGTTGCATTTAGCAGATAGGGCTCAGGTAATCGAAGAATCGCCTGAACAAGTTCAAATAACGCAAGTACGTTCAGAAACAGGGGATGTCAAGACTGTCAAGACAACCAAGCGTGTAATTAAGAGGAAAAAGGGGCCCAAAGAAGAAGTCACTGAAATCACAACGATTCAAAAGGATGACGAGGAACCAATCACAACAGTCACTGTTTCCGAAGACCGACAGCCAGAAGAGTTCCAAAAGCTCGAGCCAGTTGAAATAGTCGAGTTGCCTGAAGAAACTACCGTAGAAGATACACTAACGCCAGATGGTAAGCCAAAACATTCGAAAATTACTAAGCGGGTTATCAAGAAAAAGGTAGGTCCAAAAATTGAGACAACTAACATTACTACTGAACACATTGATGACAACGAACCTATTACACATGTACACAACACTGAGGAATACACTGATGACACTTCTACACCACTCAAACAGTTGCATTTAGCAGATAGGGCTCAGGTAATCGAAGAATCGCCTGAACAAGTTCAAATAACGCAAGTTCGATCTGAGACAGGGGATGTCAAGACTGTCAAGACAATTAAGCGTGTAATTAAGAAGAAAAAGGGCCCTAAAAAAGAAGTCACTGAAATCACAACAATTCAAACTGATGACAAAGAACCAATCACAACAGTCACTGTTTCAGAAGACCGACAGCCAGAAGAGTTCCAAAAGCTCGAGCCAGTTGAAATAGTAGAGTTGCCTGAAGAAACTACGGAAGAAGATACACTAACGCCAGATGGTAAGCCAAAACATTCGAAAATTACTAAGCGGGTTATCAAGAAAAAGGAAGGTCCAAAAATTGAGACAACTAACATTACTACTGAACAGATTGATAACAACGAACCTATAACACATGTACACAAAACTGAGGAATACACTGATGACACTTCTACACCACTCAAACAGTTGCATTTAGCAGATAGGGCTCAGGTAATCGAAGAATCGCCTGAACAAGTTCAAATAACGCAAGTACGTTCAGAAACAGGGGATATCAAGACTGTCAAGACAACCAAGCGTGTAATTAAGAGGAAAAAGGGACCCAAAGAAGAAGTCACTGAAATCACAACAATTCAAAAGGATGACGAGGAACCAATCACAACAGTCACTGTTTCAGAAGACCGACAGCCAGAAGAGTTCCAAAAGCTCGAGCCAGTTGAAATAGTCGAGTTGCCTGAAGAAACTACGGTAGAAGATATAATAACGCCAGATGGTAAGCCAAAACATACGAAAATTACTAAGCGGGTTATCAAGAAAAAGGAAGGTCCAAAAATTGAGACAACTAACATTACTACTGAACAGATTGATAACAACGAACCTATAACACATGTACACAAAACTGAGGAATACACTGATGACACTTCTACACCACTCAAACAGTTGCATTTAGCAGATAGGGCTCAGGTAATCGAAGAATCGCCTGAACAAGTTCAAATAACGCAAGTTCGATCTGAGACAGGGGATGTCAAGACTGTCAAGACAACCAAGCGTGTAATTAAAAGGAAAAAGGGGCCCAAAGAAGAAGTCACTGAAATTACAACAATTCAAAAGGATGACGAGGAACCAATCACAACAGTCACTGTTTCAGAAGACCGACAGCCAGAAGAGTTCAAAAATCTCGAGCTAGTTGAAATAGTCGAGTTGCCCGAAGAAACTACGGAAGAAGATACACTAACGCCAGATGGTAAGCCAAAACATACGAAAATTACTAAGCGGGTTATCAAGAAAAAGGTAGGTCCAAAAATTGAGACAACTAACATCACTCCTGAACACATTGATGACAACGAACCTATTACACATGTACACAACACTGCGGAATACACTGATGACACTTCTACACCACTCAAACAGTTGCATTTAGCAGATAGGGCTCAGGTAATCGAAGAATTGCCTGAACAAGTTCAAATAATGCAAGTACGTTCAGAAACAGGGGATGTCAAGACTGTCAAGACAACCAAGCGTGTAATTAAAAGGAAAAAGGGGCCCAAAGAAGAAGTCACTGAAATTACAACAATTCAAAAGGATGACGAGGAACCAATCACAACAGTCACTGTTTCAGAAGACCGACAGCCAGAAGAGTTCAAAAATCTCGAGCTAGTTGAAATAGTCGAGTTGCCTGAAGAAACTACGGAAGAAGATACACTAACGCCAGATGGTAAGCCAAAACATACGAAAATTACTAAGCGGGTTATCAAGAAAAAGGTAGGTCCAAAAATTGAGACAACTAACATTACTACTGAACACATTGATGACAACGAACCTATTACACATGTACACATCACTGAGGAATACACTGATGACACTTCTACACCACTCAAACAGTTGCATTTAGCAGATAGGGCTCAGGTAATCGAAGTATCGCCTGAACAAGTTCAAATAACGCAAGTACGTTCAGAAACAGGGGATATCAAGACTGTCAAGACAACCAAGCGTGTAATTAAGAGGAAAAAGGGACCCAAAGAAGAAGTCACTGAAATCACAACAATTCAAAAGGATGACGAGGAACCAATCACAACAGTCACTGTTTCAGAAGACCGACAGCCAGAAGAGTTCCAAAAGCTCGAGCCAGTTGAAATAGTCGAGTTGCCTGAAGAAACTACGGAAGAAGATACACTTACGCCAGATGGTAAGCCAAAACATACGAAAATTACTAAGCGGGTTATCAAGAAAAAGGTAGGTCCAAAAATTGAGACAACTAACATTACTACTGAACAGATTGATAACAACGAACCTATAACACATGTACACAAAACTGAGGAATACACTGATGACACTTCTACACCACTCAAACAGTTGCATTTAGCAGATAGGGCTCAGGTAATCGAAGAATCGCCTGAACAAGTTCAAATAACGCAAGTTCGATCTGAGACAGGGGATGTCAAGACTGTCAAGACAATTAAGCGTGTAATTAAGAAGAAAAAGGGCCCTAAAAAAGAAGTCACTGAAATCACAACAATTCAAACGGATGACAAAGAACCAATCACAACAGTCACTGTTTCAGAAGACCGACAGCCAGAAGAGTTCCAAAAGCTCGAGCCAGTTGAAATAGTAGAGTTGCCTGAAGAAACTACGGAAGAAGATACACTAACGCCAGATGGTAAGCCAAAACATACGAAAATTACTAAGCGGGTCATCAAGAAAAAGGTAGGTCCAAAAATTGAGACAACTTACATTACTACTGAACACATTGATGACAACGAACCTATTACACATGTACACAACACTGAGGAATATACTGATGACACTTCTACACCACTCAAACAGTTGCATTTAGCGGATAGGGCTCAGGTAATCGAAGAATCGCCTGAACAAGTTAAAATAACGCAAGTACGTTTAGAAACAGGGGATGTCAAGACTGTCAAGACAACCAAGCGTGTAATTAAAAGGAAAAAGGGGCCCAAAGAAGAAGTCACTGAAATTACAACAATTCAAAAGGATGACGAGGAACCAATCACAACAGTCACTGTTTCAGAAGACCGACAGCCAGAAGAGTTCAAAAATCTCGAGCCAGTTGAAATAGTCGAGTTGCCTGAAGAAACTACCGAAGAAAATACACTAACGCCAGATGGTAAGCCAAAACATACGAAAATTACTAAGCGGGTTATCAAGAAAAAGGTAGGTCCAAAAATTGAGACAACTTACATTACTACTGAACACATTGATGACAACGAACCTATTACACATGTACACAACACTGAGGAATACACTGATGACACTTCTACACCACTCAAACAGTTGCATTTAGCGGATAGGGCTCAGGTAATCGAAGAATCGCCTGAAAAAGTTCAAATAACGCAAGTACGATCTGAGACAGGGGATGTTAAGACTGTCAAAAAAACAAAACGTGTAATTAAAAAGAAAAAGGGCCCTAAAGAAGAAGTTACTGAAATCACAACAATTCAAATGGATGACGAGGAACCAATCACAACAGTCACTGTTTCAGAAGACCGACAGCCAGAAGAGTTCCAAAAGCTCGAGCCAGTTGAAATAGTCGAGTTGCCTGAAGAAACTACCGAAGAAAATACACCAACGCCAGATGGTAAGCCAAAACATACGAAAATTACTAAGCGGGTTATCAAGAAAAAGGTAGGTCCAAAAATTGAGACAACTTACATTACTACTGAACACATTGATGACAACGAACCTATTACACATGTACACAACACTGAGGAATACACTGATGACACTTCTACACCACTTAAAAAGTTTTACATTGATGACAACGAACCTATTACACATGTACACAACACTGAGGAATACACTGATGACACTTCTACACCACTTAAAAAGTTTTACATTGATGACAACGAACCTATTACACATGTACACAACACTGAGGAATACACTGATGACACTTCTACACCACTCAAACAGTTGCATTTAGCAGATAGGGCTCAGGTAATTGAAGTATCGCCTGAACAAGTTCAAATAACGCAAGTACGTTCAGAAAAAGGGGATATCAAAACTGTCAAGACAACCAAGCGTGTAATTAAGAGGAAAAAGGGACCCAAAGAAGAAGTCACTGAAATCACAACAATTCAAAAGGATGACGAGGAACCAATCACAACAGTCACTGTTTCAGAAGACCGACAGCCAGAAGAGTTCCAAAAGCTCGAGCCAGTTGAAATAGTCGAGTTGCCTGAAGAAACTATGGAAGAAGATACACTAACGCCAGATGGTAAGCCAAAACATACGAAAATTACTAAGCGGGTTATCAAGAAAAAGGTAGGTCCAAAAATTGAGACAACTTACATTACTACAGAATACATTGATGACAACGAACCTATTACACATGTACACAACACTGAGGAATACACTGATTACACTTCTACACCACTCAAACAGTTGCATTTAGCAGATAGGGCTCAGGTAATCGAAGAATCGCCTGAACAAGTTAAAATAACGCAAGTACGTTTAGAAACAGGGGATGTCAAGACTGTCAAGACAACAAAGCGTGTAATTAAAAGGAAAAAGGGGCCCAAAGAAGAAAACACTGAAATTACAACAATTCAAAAGGATGACGAGGAACCAATCACAACAGTCACTGTTTCAGAAGACCGACAGCGAGAAGAGTTCAAAAATCTCGAGCCAGTTGAAATAGTCGAGTTGCCTGAAGAAACTACCGAAGAAAATACACCAACGCCAGATGGTAAGCCAAAACATACGAAAATTACTAAGCGGGTTATCAAGAAAAAGGTAGGTCCAAAAATTGAGACAACTTACATTACTACTGAACACATTGATGACAACGAACCTATTACACATGTACACAACACTGAGGAATACACTGATGACACTTCTACACCACTCAAACAGTTGCATTTAGCGGATAGGGCTCAGGTAATCGAAGAATCGCCTGAACAAGTTCAAATAACGCAAGTACGATCTGAGACAGGGGATGTTAAGACTGTCAAAAAAACAAAACGTGTAATTAAAAAGAAAAAGGGCCCTAAAGAAGAAGTTACTGAAATCACAACAATTCAAATGGATGACGAGGAACCAATCACAACAGTCACTGTTTCAGAAGACCGACAGCCAGAAGAGTTCCAAAAGCTCGAGCCAGTTGAAATAGTCGAGTTGCCTGAAGAAACTACGGAAGAAGATATACTAACGCCAGATGGTAAGCCAAAACATACGAAAATTACTAAGCGGGTTATCAAGAAAAAGGTAGGTCCAAAAATTGAGACAACTAACATTACTACAGAATACATTGATGACAACGAACCTATTACACATGTACACAACACTGAGGAATACACTGATTACACTTCTACACCACTCAAACAGTTGCATTTAGCAGATAGAGCTCAGGTAATCGAAGAATCGCCTGAACAAGTTCAAATAACGCAAGTACGTTTAGAAACAGGGGATGTCAAGACTGTCAAGACAACCAAGCGTGTAATTAAAAGGAAAAAGGGGCCCAAAGAAGAAGTCACTGAAATTACAACAATTCAACAGAATGACGAGGAACCAATCACAACAGTCACTGTTTCAGAAGACCGACAGCCAGAAGAGTTCAAAAATCTCGAGCTAGTTGAAATAGTCGAGTTGCCTGAAGAAACTACCGTAGAAGATACACTAACGCCAGATGGTAAGCCAAAACATACGAAAATTACTAAGCGGGTTATCAAGAAAAAGGTAGGTCCAAAAATTGAGACAACTAACATTACTACTGAACACATTGATGACAACGAACCTATTACACATGTACACAACACTGAGGAATACACTGATGACACTTCTACACCACTCAAACAGTTGCATTTAGCAGATAGGGCTCAGGTAATCGAAGAATCGCCTGAACAAGTTCAAATAACGCAAGTACGATCTGAGACAGGGGATGTTAAGACTGTCAAAAAAACAAAACGTGTAATTAAAAAGAAAAAGGGCCCTAAAAAAGAAGTCACTGAAATTACAACAATTCAAAAGGATGACGAGGAACCAATCACAACAGTCACTGTTTCAGAAGACCGACAGCCAGAAGAGTTCAAAAATCTCGAGCTAGTTGAAATAGTCGAGTTGCCCGAAGAAACTACGGAAGAAGAAACACTAACGCCAGATGGTAAGCCAAAACATACGAAAATTACTAAGCGGGTTATCAAGAAAAAGGTAGGTCCAAAAATTGAAACAACTGACATTACTACTGAACAGATTGATGACAACGAACCTATTACACATGTACACAACACTGAAGAATACACTGATGACACTGCTACACCACTCAAACAGTTGCATTCAGCAGATAGGGCTCAGGTTATCGAAGAATCGCTTGAACAAGTTCAAATAATGCAAGTACGATCTGAAACAGGGGATGTTAAGACTGTCAAGAAAACCAAACGTGTAATTAAAAAGAAAAAGGGCCCTAAAGAAGAAGTTACTGAAATCACAACAATTCAAAAGGATGACGAGGAACCAATCACAACAGTCACTGTTTTAGAGGAGCATCAGCCAGAAGAGTGGAAAAAGATCGAGCCAGTCGAATTGCCCGAAGAAACCACGGTAGATGCGACTTATACGCCAGATGGTAAGCCAAAACATAAGAAAATTACTAAGCTCGTTATCAAGGAAAAGGCAGGTCCGAAAATTGAGACAACTCAAATTACTACTGAACAAACAGATAACACTAAACCTTATGACACAAGTACACCAAACACACGAATACAAATCGTTAACTAGAGACATTCAGAATATTTTATCGAGATTCTTAAAAAACTATGGCTAAAGGTGCCTCTTTACACAGGGTACGACCAAACAAAAAAGTTCTGGACGTGGTATTACAAAAAAAGGTAGGTCTTAAAATAGAAATTATTAAAATTGACTTAGAGCAAATACATGATTTTTTATTAGTTATTTTACAAACACATTATTTTTATTAATATTTTATGACACCTTGAATCACCCAAAAATTCGCTTGTACTAGATAGGGGCGAGGTTAAAAAAAGGCACCTGACTAAGTGATAATTCCCTAAGAACTCAGCGAAAAACGATGTCGACATCATCAAAACATCCAATGGCGTACCAAAAAAGTTCCCTGCGAAGTACTCGCGGAAATCTTATCCATTCTAGATATTGTTATTGATGAGACTCCCATCGCGAATTACACTCACGTGGACCATTTTCATGGTCCTGAGAAATACTAGCTACACAAAATGAGCTAATGTATTTACCAGTTATGTCAAATACATGCTACCTTTATCACTACACACATATATATGGAACAGTGATAACAAGAATGGCACATACATGCTACCCTTATCACTTACACACATATATATGGAACAGTGATATGTAACAAGAATGGCACTATCTATCACTTCACTAAAGACTAAATATTTATTTATTATTACATGGGACATCAGCAAATGGGTCCCCCATTTGCTGATTATGTTATGATTTACAGTCACTGATATTTATCCCAAATTACCTTGAATTACTTATTTCATTTAATTTAATATATAAACAAAACTCCAAATTATAACGCGGTGTTGGTATATAGTATAACAATAAAGAATAATTAGTTACCTATATTTTAGTTAGTATATAGTTTAGTTGTTAGTTCGTTATAGTATAGTTACCCATATCATAAAACGTAAAATGTTATACATATACTCGTAGTCTAAGGTTTTGTAGAACTTTTGCTGCCTGATTATAGAAAACTAATTTTTTGAAGCGGACAACAAGTTACAAATCTACCTTCCAAACTATGGCCGACGCAATTTATTGATAAAGATAAATAGCTTAGTTTCTAGTGAATCTTATGTGTAAACTTAAATCTTCCTTTTCCCCTTATTTTCATATTATATATATTTTAGAAGGACAGGATACCTATATGAATAACTAATTGTTTATGCAACTAAGTTTATTTATAGATGTTACAAATATTTTGCAATATTTCGCTTAAACCTTAATGGTCAAACATTTTGTGGCAGCTGTAACGCAATACAAATTTAAATTGACATCGAAATATGATGTGTCTTCATCGGTAAGGTTGCTGCTCCTAGCCAGCATAACTTGTACTTACCGCGCCCTCCATACTCCTTCAGTTGTTAACTATGCATTGATTTATACGTCTCTTACTCATACCATTATGTCAATGTGGAAACGTTTGTAGCGGGCTTTCTTATTCGTTTGTTTTGAATAGAAGACTGCTAGTGTCGTATTAAACTGAGCTCTTCAAGCTCCGGAGTTCATTGGTTTGAAACAATAGTAGTTAAGTAATGTCGGGCACATTATGGACGTCTGTTCACTCCCACACTGTGCCATATAGCAGATTGTGATATCTTTCAGAGATTCCTCTATCGCGGTTGTGGTAACGTAATGGTGTATGATGTTATAGTTTGACGGGATTTACGATCGCTCAGTTCACGTGCCCTGTCACTGATAGAAACACGTTGGCCAAGCGAACACGTTGCTGGTTAAATTGGCGGTATTGCAAACTTTTTAAATATATATATATTTTATATATAAAAAATACTTTGTGCTTTCTAAATAGTTTAAACTTTATTCTTTTACTTTATAAGCCAATATTATAGGCTTTTAGAATGATACCGACACGTACACGTAGACGTCCTTCCGTCACATATGATTAGTGTGATATTATAAAACAACCATCAAATATGTTAACTAATCTGTTGGCGCACGTCACCTATCTAGGTTTATATGTGCGCCCTTATTTCTTCTACACGCGTGTTCTGTCTGTCAAATGGGATAGGTGAATGAAAGTATGACATTTCGGTGTTCACCATTAATATTATCGATTATTCAGAACTGCATATAAATCAAAAGGTTACAATATTTAGATGAGCTGAAGTACGAACACTCGGTAGGGGAGACCGGGGATGGTACAGGTAGACTAACTGCCAATAACTCGTCGACAGTACGAGTTGTGCGTCATCATCATCTGATCACAGCCGAGTATTACGCTCCGCCGTCCGAAGCGCCGCACCGCGGTCGCAAATCGTTTACGAGCAGTGACACGTTTTTAATTTGCTAGTCATGTAAGTAATATTTTAATGTGGTACATGTTTTGATCTGATGCCTCGCCCTTTATTAGTAAATTATTTTTCTATTAGACCGAGCGTTTGATGAGTAAATATTTATCATATTTCATATATTATTTTTCAAGCCGGCGGTAGTGTTTAGGTTAGCCGTGATATCAAAATAAGAAATGGCGTCTGGGGCTGGTAGACTATTACACTAATGCTACACATTAATGCAATAACATAAAGGAATGTAAAGCTCTTAAAAACATTATACTGATACGTGGCCAAATTAAAAGAAAAATTAGAAGGTAATACAAACTTGACGAGAGCAGAACTAACCCTAGACAGAATGGGATATATCAAAAATAGGCTAATTTTTACAAATGTAGAAGAAGAGGCTTTAGCCAGTTATTTAAACAAAGCAACTGATATTTATTATGGGTTGACGAGACGAGAAAATTAGCTTATATGTTTGGAAAAAAATAACAAAGCTATCATGGACTCTTAGAGGACAAACTATTAGCTGGTGAAGATTGGTTAGGTTTTTTTCTCAAACATCATCCTTTTCTAACAATCCTATCACCTCAAACAATAAGCCTATCAAGGGCTACATCATTTAATAAAAACAACTTTAGTTTAATCTTCGCTAACTTGACTGCCTGGCCTGGTGATATCTGGAAAGTTGAAGAGACGGGTCTAACAACCGCGCATGTAACTAATAATAGCTAGTACCAGCTAGTAGTAACTAGAGTAATAGCTCGTCGTGGTTTAAAAAGTCTGGGTAAAATGGAATCTGCTGAGAGTGTACTGTTAACTGTTGCTGTAGCCATCTCAGAATAAGTGCTTAATTAAAAATAAGAGTTGACAATTTACTCGTAGTTATATAAAGACGTTCTAAAAAAACTTCGTACCTGATTTAAATTGATTTGTTTTAAATAAAGGGCTGAATTATTGTCAATAATGTTTAATTATTTGCCTCTTTTAAGATTTTAATCTCATTGGTGCATAAGTCAACTTATCCCTGGCATATGATCTACCTACCCCGGACTAGGGGTAGATTGACTTAGAGTTAGGGTTTTGTAAAATGCAATAAATCATCACCATTATACTAAACTAAGAGCAAGATTTTTTTATTAGGTTAATAGGTATACTACCAATTAACATAGTTATTTTGTCCAGATAAACTAAATTTAAAAAATATGTACTTTAAAGAGAAAAACTGGTCAACCATCCCCGGTCTCCCCTACAACCGCAGTAGGGCAACTGAGCGCAAGGCGCGACTTTTGCAATAATAGTAAATTGATTTGATAATATTTAAAATCGGTTTATGTAACCAAGATCTAGAGCCCACTAGAAAACGGCGCGTTTTGAAAGTATCGTTTTGAATTAAAGTGGAACCAAAACTATTATTATCTGTTCTGCGATACAGTCATACCTACATTTTATTTCTCATAGACTCCCACTACTGGTGTGCCATTACCAATCTTCATTTAATTGATATCCTAAAGGCCAACATTTACTCGATTGTTTGACAGTAGACAACAAGGTTTCTGGAATCACACGTGACCGGCAATTATATATATGTATAGGCAAAGGCGTGTTAGTTACACCATGTATAACTCAAGAACAGCTGAACCATTGATGAACCGTGACCACGCCAGTGAAACCGCAGTTCGTTAGATCATCGTATGACATGGCATGATCCGTATCCTTATTGGTAACAAAATGGATTATTCGAATTTATTACACATTTTTATTTAATATTATATTATATTATACGTACGTTAATTTTGAATGTGTTAGTAATGCTTAAAGTAAAATATCAGGTCTGTAAATTCTTATAATACACGCATAATAAACCATTTTAACATTTTTCAATTATACTTCTTCGTGCACGGTTGTCTAGAAGACATTGTTTGTTTAAATTATATGTAATTTAAATTAAAGACAACATTTATTCATTGCTGTTTTTATGTACTAATATTTACTTTGGTATTTCAATAAAGTGAAAGCCCCAACCATGACTAAACTATACTCGTAAATGTACTTAATAATATAATATAATAATATAATATAATACTTAATAATATAATAACGCAGGGGCGGCTTTGTGGCGAGCCGTTGGTGTGTGGCGACACCGTGGACCCTAATTCTCTCTGGGGCTAAATGAGACCTCTGACCCCCGGCTTGACTTAATTGGCCGTCTGGGGGTGGAGACGCAAGAGCAAGTAACAAAAAGCTTCAAGGGTGGAAGTGTTAAAGGTCATAACGCCGGTAGGAGCGCTCTAGTGAAACCGCAGCTCACCTCTCAAACCCTTCAGCCATCCACACCAACGTTGCCCCTTTTGTCACCATTGATGTGGCACTTATGGGGGGCCCGTTTAGTGGGTGGCAGGTCACCACCTGCCTAAATATTTTAAGATGAGACTGAAATTGGCAGTTGCCGTAGTCTCTTCCATAGCCCACTATCTTCTTATCACTAATAAGTACATATCAATAGCCATGCCATTTTACCCATTTTTATAATAGATATACCATGTCACCATCCATCCTAAAGTTTCTGTTTTTATACTACTTTGTATTTTTATACCAAACAGGCCTCAAGTGTTGGATACAGCCTCACTTAAGGCTTTGTGACCGGGTGAAATACGTGAATTTTTTTGAATAATATTAAACTAGTTAAGGGATTTGAGTATATCAATTCATCCTACAATGATTTCATTTATCATTTACAAATATGAGTAATTTTTGCAATATATCTTGTGAAATAAAGTTATATGATTATTAACGGGATATTTACCGTGGTAAGGTTGTGGAATGAGCTCCCGATATTTCGGCGCAGTTACATGCACCATGTTCACGGGAAGACTGAAGAATGCGGGTGGTTGGTCAAAAAGTTTAAAAGTTAGGTGCAGACATAACGATCTACCCTCTTTCTTAGTCTTTTGCTACGGTTATCACTGGAACTCGAACTCGATCCTAAGTCCCAACAAAACACACTCACTGTATCACTGCGTATAGTATTTTGAACACATTTTGAACGCGGACTTTTATTTTTAAAACAACCTAATACTGGATTCCACGCACTGGCGAGTTGAAAACCATCACCTCGATTGAAATTCTGGCATTTCGAGATCTCAATAGTTTCCTTTACTAGCCTTGGTATGTAATGGCGTTCGGTGGACAAGATTTTAGGGTTATGGAATTCAATCCAGTGGTTAGGACCCGCGTCCAGCAGATGCTCAGCTATGGCAGATTTGTGTCTTTCATTGTTTTTTACTGCCTTTATGTGTTCCTTGATGCGGCATGAAACAGTTCGCTTCGTCTGTCCTATGTACGAACTTCCGCAGCTGCAGTTAATTTTGTACACCCCGGGATGCTGAAAAGGAATCTTGTCCTTAGGGGAACGCAGACATTGCGCAATCTTCTGATGAGGAGTAAATATGGTCTTGATAGCATATTTGTCAAGAATTCGACCTATTTTGTCTGTGACTTCTTTAACATATGGCAAAAAGGTCGGCTGTCGGCTGTTAAAACAGTGTTTTATCTTGTGAAATATCAACAGGTTTTAATGTGCATATATGTCTAAGTATATATAAATGGTTCTAAGTAAAATGCCATAAAAAACTATTTAGCCAGCTATTGAGTTCTGACATTATGCAACATTTATTTTTACAGATATTTCCGACGTCCTCCCAGCAGTTGATGATTCACCCAAATCACAAACAGAAGTCACCCCGAAACAACCACTTGCAGAACCTAAGCCCAAGAAATACTCTAAAGATAAATTAACATTAATGAAAATGGAAGAAAAAACATTGGAGTCTAAAGCACAACAAGCTCAAGAGATTGATGGTCCACTATTTAATAAAGTTAAACTTAAGAAACCTGTTCAAAAACCTAAACAGGATACAATTAATGTAACTTTGCCTAAATTCCAACTTAAAAGTCGTATAAGTTATATTAATGATTGGCCACCTAACATAGTTAAGCCATCTATATCGTTTTTGGGAAGCATAAAACATAATGGGGAACTTTCTCGAAACGTTAAAGAAGCCTTGAAGTTGAAGAAAAAACCAGTAAAAACACCAAAAATACCTGATTTAGAAAAGCCAGTACTAGAAAAGCCTGAACAATTTGAAGTGTCTCCTAAAACTTTAGAGTCACCTGAAGTGATCAAACCTCTTAAGAGTCTCGTTGATGTGTCTGAAATTTTAGAGGAAAACCAAATCATAGAACCAACTTCTAAATCTTTTGAAAAAGAAAATAAGATATACGACGTGCCGGAATCCACAGAAATACAAGCTGAACTAAAATCTATTCAAAAAGTTGATGATTTACCCCACAAATCAGATGAAAAACCACAGAAGAAAAAGCTCAAGAAAATCGATAAAACAAATTTACAAAAACCTGCCGACAAAGAATCCAATGAAGTGGCACCAGACGACGGTACCTCTGAAAAGATTGAAAAAGAGGCAAACAAGTTAGATGAACAGAATGAAATGCCATCACAACCTGAAAGTAAAAGAAAACCAAAATTAGCACCCATAAAAATAGAAAGAAAAATGCTTGAAATGGACGAAGCTCAACACGCAGAAAAGGTTGAAGGAACACAATTCGCAAAACCAACATTAAAGAAAACTGTGTCTAAAACAAAACCTGATACAGCAGCTGTCACATTGCCCAAATTCCAACTCAAGAGTAGGATAAGATACGTAACTGACTGGCCACCAGATATCATAAAACCATCAATAAGCTCCTTGGGAAGTATAAGACAAAGTGGTATTTTGTCTCGCAATGTTAAAGAAGCTGCTAAAATTAAGAAAAAAGTCTATAAAGAACCGAAATTACCAGAAATTGAAAAAGTGGAGTTAGAAAAACCTATGTTTGGTTATGAAGATATTGTTGATGCGAAAAAAGAAAGTGAAGAAGCTTTAGTACCTGAAGAATTTATCAAAGAAGATGAGCCTGAACAGTTTACTATAAAACCAAGACGACCGAGTGTTAAAAAGACCGAAGAAATTACTGAAGAAGTAACTATTAAGAAAAAGCTGAAACCTGTAAGGAAGTCTTCTATTACTTTAAACGAAATCACTGAACCAGAAACAGTTACATTTAGACCAAAAACAACAAAAACTAAAGAAGATGTTGAACAAGAGTTTAATATTCAGTTAGATTCTTATGCAGAAGAAGAAATTTCAATGTCAAGTAAAGTAAAACTTAAGCCACAAAGGCAACCAACGTTTAGTGAAGAAGCAAATGAAGCTTCAATCAAATTTTATGAAGATGACGATAGTCAAGATATTGTAGAAATTATTGAAAGCGGAACTGAAGAAATGAATGACACAACGCAATTTATGTTACCTCTTAAAAAAGTAAAACCTGAAGAAAAGGCATTAAGTGACGACGTCAAATCTAATGTAACTCTGTCTAAACCCAAAAACGATGAACCTTCGGAGGTAGTTCAGGATATCAGTTTGAAACTAGAAAGAAAACCTAAATATACAGTAGACGATCAAGATGAAGTCAGTTTTGAAGTAAAACCACAAAAAGAACAATATTCTATAGAAGACTTGTCGTTATCCACTAAAATAAAACTAAAACCACAGAAAAAGCCTACTGTATTGGAAGCTGCCGATGAAACATCTATTCAGCTTACTAAGGAAATTGAGGATACCAATGAACCAGAAGAAATTATACTAAGTGATGCTGAATCTGAAGAAAATGTGCAAATGGTACTTAAACGCAAACCTAAGAAACCAGCTTATGAGGTCAGCGAACTTGAAGAACTAAGCGTTGAGTTTAAACCGAAAGTGAAAAAAGATGATACGTATCATGAAGAACAATTGACAATTTCTGCAAAACGAAAACCTAGGAAACCGTCCCAAATACAAGGTATTCACTGCTGGGCGTTCAAATGCTTCATGTCGCTTATCTAGCAAAATACGGCTTCATAAAATTATGGTTATGCGTTTTCCTATCACTAATCTATTTATTAATTAGGTGCATTGATTTGTTTCTAGTTTAAGAAAGTAGAAGTCTACTAATCACTTAGATCGAGCAGGTTAGGCTGTTTATTGTCAGCTTAGGTAATTAGGTTAGGTAATAAATTTAATTTAAATAAATAATAATACAGATAACATGATATGATGCAAAAATAACAAGAGAAGCGTTGATGCCTATATTACTGCTTCACTTAGCCTAGCTCAGACATCAGAGAACTAGAACACTTTAACTATGTCAACCAAATGTGTATAGTCTTTTGCACTAATAAAGTCATTGGTTTTGTAAATATTTTGTAGCAATCATAAATATATATTTATATTTTTTCCATGTCGGGAAGAATAAATAAAGTTCTTTTTAAACTATTATTTTTATTATCCGCTAGGAGTACCTATTAACAGATATATATATTTTAGATCAACTGAGCCATCCAAAGCATGCGTTATAATGTTAATTTATAAAAGCATATGTTAATGTCGTATTTCAAAGTGTACCTGCTACATGTACTATAAATGGAGTGAAAAAAATAGTAGTGTGAGACTGTGTTCTCGGTTTTTTCAGTAGAGTTTTCAAAACAAAAAAATATATCATTAAAAGTTTTGTATGTCGTTTTAATTGAAACATTATCGTAGGTCTGCATGCGACCGTTCTAGAAATCTTCTTATCTGGTAACCGTATTAATTGTGAATTGAACTTCTTATAAAACTGAATCATTGCATCATTCAAAAAATCTCTCAACAAAATATAATAGACCGCAGAGAATATTACAAAACCTACAAAAAACTCTTATTATTCCTTCATCTAATTGATCTGACTTTTTCTGCTTATTGGCATTATGGCATTATGGCATTATTTTGTTACGGGTACGAACTAATGAAATAACTTATTTTTATTATAGAAGCTGATGTATCGATGAGCATCGCCAGAGAACAAGAATTCCCAGGTACGTTATAATATGTACTAGGTAATACGTTACCGTCCTTAGCTTAGTGTAAACATGAATAGATACCTACCTATAGCAGCTGACCGAGTGAGTGCGCTGCATAAGCGAACCGTCTCTGCACAATCTTGGGCAAAAATGCTTTACATGTATATATGTAATGTTGTAGGTATATGTCGGGACGTCCGGCTGTTCGGCGGCTCCTCTATAGGTTGCATCTCAACCAACTCTCGTGAACATTTTGTGAGCAGGGTCCGTAATAATATCATACATTCTTTTAACCATTTAGTTTTAGATACATTTTTAAAATAATATTAATTTCATAGGTTTGTAGTAATCCTAAAATGTAACCTGGTAATTAGGTGCGCGTTGAATGGCGCGCGAGGAGGAGGCTACGAATAAATAATAAGTCCAAAAACTAATCATCGACTACTAAGGAAACATGCTCTATGAAGTATGGAACAAGAAATTATTCTCATCTGAAATTCAACACATGATAAGGTGGGTGAGTACGTGTCCCTAGAGGGCGCCATACTGCCATACCAGCTCATTTGTCAAATTATGATGAGTATGGTTTAGAAGTTGTGGGGGAGCCGATGAACATACATACAAACACATACCTGTCATAAACATAACCCTCCCATTTTGTTCGCCGCCGTCGGGTGATAAAACAAATAAAATTAGGAGTTTCAAAACATTTATAATAATGTTAATAATAAAACTAGTAGTTCTGGGAACAGTACACCTCGCGAGATAACTCTTATCAGCGGCAACTTTTAGCAGTCGACATTCAGAAAAAGTTGACAAATATTTAATTCGACAAGACGTTGACTAATTTTGCTAAAATGAAGGTACTTATATGTTGTTGGAACCAAACGTTCTTGCCTAATATTACCTTAATGTCCAGTCATAGTACCTACTTCATTGTCAGCAACCACTTGACCAGTTATGTGCTCATATTCGTTATGCGTTCCCTTTTAGTCAAAACTGTGGAAAATATTGAAAATAATAAATCGTACATCGCCGACGGCAAAATAAAATATATCGAACTAGCTGCGCTCCGTGGTTTTACCCGCGTGGTGATGGATGACGATGATGATGATGAACCAAATAAAGCTTATGTTACTCAGGCATAATCAGGCATCACCACGCGGGTGAAACCGCGGAGTGCAGCTTGTTATTAGATGTATGATTTTGCGAATACTTTTGTTGATATTGAAGTCTTCTATAAAACTCTGGTACAATGTCACTTTTCTCTATTGTCTATAGTTTCCGCATCGTACGCAATAAAACATTTTTTTTTCACACCTTACTTCGGTACATACTATACTACTTTTAGGTTACATTATAGAAGTTTTCATACGGATCCTAATAACTTTTATGAAAATCTTATATAACCTATGTTCATCAGAGGTGATGTACGCTTCTAATGGTTATTGAACATAGTTATTGAAGACCAACACACAACCTTACAAACATACGGACATGTGAAAGTTTATTTGACAAATTAAAGCAGAGACGCTTCGCTCGCTTCGCTTGCTCGGTCAACTATCATGTGATCATTATAAAAAATATCTCAATGCCTAAAAGGTAATGGCGCCCGACATAGATAGTCTGGCAATGCGGGTTCGAAAGCCGCAAGGAGGTAATTTATCGCTCTAATTGCGAGTTATTGATTTCAATTAATCCAACCTATTTACATACATAATCAAAGAATATAGTAGATAGATACTCTTAAAAATATAAAATAGAGGAAGAATGACGGAATCAAATGTACATTCTTGCGTACTTAGCAACTGATTTATTGTAATTGATGATGATGTCTCCAAGTCATTCGGCTGTAAGACAGTTGAGGTGGCCCCAAGTGCCATGCGTGGTGCTGCGACTTGGACGTACTCGCACAAAACTTTGATTACCTGTAATATTCTATGTGTTCTTAATATTGAGTTTTATTGTGTTTACATTATTTTGTATTAAAGGATAATATACCATGTTACAGAAAGCCCTCTCGACGTACGCAGCGGAGACACCGTATTCGCCGTGTACTCGTACGTGGCCGAGACAGACGAAGCTATCAACTTAGTGGAAGGAGAGCGTCTCTACATCCTAGGTAACTTCTTTTTAACCTGACTACAGCGGAGATCATCAGAACTCGCGAGTAAAACAGATTTTCGTTTCATTTAGCCTCAGATGTTTGATTTGTTCCCCGTATCATGGAGCGCTGCCATGACTTCCGAACGCACAATTCACAGAATCTTTAATACAGTACAAGACATCATATTGACTTCAATCGGGAACTTACCCGTTTATTTTTGTATTTATTTTTAGTGTTATATAAATAAGTATTAACTAGCTGACCCACCAGCGGCTTCGCTCGCGTAGCCTCGCGGGATACGGTTGATTACAGTTTTTAACTATCCCACGGGAACTCATTAAAATACTGGGATCAAAAGTATCCTTTATGTTGACCAGGGATATCAGCTACCACCATACAACATTTCATTTAAATTAGTCCAGTGGTTTCGGAGATTAGGCCGTACAAACAGGCAGACGAACAGACAAACAGAGAAACAAAAAAATATTTAAAAAAATCTATATTAAATTGTGTAACCTGACTCGGTTATCAGCATTTTTTTTCATTGTAAGGGAATTTGACTTCTACAGTTTTATTATAGTAGAAGACGAGCATAATCAATTTGTCAAGTGTTATTGTTATATATACCTAACACAAATTGATTATGCTGACTATTTGCTTACCTACTTCATATTCATGATCTCAACATATGCCAACCCCTTTATTCCCAAAAGACCGGTTGGAAGCGGCCTGCATCCAACTTTGTCCTGCGACCTCTATCAGCCCGTCAGTCCTCCTTGTCGGAGAACTATGCTGCATTTGCCTGCTCAATTACTTACTACTTACTACCTTTTGTTTCAGAAACAACTAATCAGGACTGGTGGTTCGTCCGTAAGCATCTCACAGAGGAGAAGGGATGGGTTCCTGCGCAATACTTGATGGATGAAACAAACTACACTCTCTATTTGCAAAAGAAACTAAATGAGAAAATTGACAAACTCCCTGTGTTCGAAAGTATGTGTCCTCTTATTGTGTAACAGTGTTTTCTTATAAATGCCACTAGCAAGTTCCGGCCGCGGCTTCGCACGCTTTATATCCGGATGAGAGTAGATTGTGTTGTATCTCGCATTACAGACCACATATCATGCAAATTCCGCTCAGCCAGATTGATCTCGTTACTATGTTGAGTCTTACTAAAACAGCGCGAGCGCAGCCAGGAACGGAGGCTAGTCAGAATATAAATAGAATAGCTCATAGAACTAAGATTATATATTTTTTTTATTTGTCTACTAGCTGAACCGCCAGCGGCTTCGCTCGCGTGGTCTCGCGGGAGACGGTTAATTACAGTTTTCTAACTACACGGGAACTCTTTTATTAACAGGTATCAAAGGTATTCTATATGTTGACCAGGAGCATAAGCTACCACCATACAAAATTTCATTTAAATCGGTCCAGTCGTTTCAAAGATTAGCCCGTAGAAACAGACAGACAAACAGACAAACAGAGAAACAAAAACTAGAATATTTTTATTTATTTCGACTCGGTTTCAAACAATTACATATATATTTTGTTCAACACGTAATAATGTCACAAGTTTAAACGTCAATATAAGTAGGTGCAGCAAATATCCGTAGTTGGTAGGTATATATTATATTAGGAGGCATCCGATAATAACGTGCGACGATTCCCCGTTCCTTGGTAGTATGACGTTAGATTTTGCGTTTGTATATTTACTAAAATTAACCCAGTTTGCCCAAGAACCATTTTTTATTTAGTGGTGACGATTTAGACGTGAGTTCGGCTAGATCTCCTTCACCCCATAAACGTCTCACGCAAGTAATCGTCCCCTCTTCTAATATTTGAATTTATTTATCTCTTCGAAGCAGTATTATGTTGTAGTTCGATCAACTAGTGTTTCATTAAGGTGCTTGGGAAGCGTATTGTAAACCACGGTACCCTTCGGCTTCGGCCCCTTACCCCCGTCTCGAAGCCATCCATTTCAATTATGTTTTATAGTGTCTTTTTTAGTTCTTAGTTCTTCTTGCTTAGTTCTCTATTTTAGTACAATTTTAAATAGTTCCATGGATAATAGTAACGATTTTGCATAAAGTACATCTACTATGAAGTAATTCGAATTTCAGAAGCGTCATCTGAGGAGCAAGCAGTGGCGCCCATTTTCGTTGAAAAGTTAAGACCAAAGCACACTCCAGATGGGTCGACGGTGCAATTTGAGTGTCAAGTGGAAGGCTACCCGCGACCACAGATCACTTGGTTCAGGCAAACTGCCATCATCAAGCCGTCGCAAGATTTCCAGATGTACTACGACGACGATAACGTGGCCACGCTAATCATCCGCGAGGTGTTCCCTGAAGATGCTGGCACATTCACCTGCGTTGCTAAAAACGCGGCTGGTTTTGCTTCGAGCACTACTGAGCTAATCGTTGAGGCGCCGCTGTCTGACCACGGCTCCGAAATGACTGTTCTTTCGCGCAAGTCCCTGTCCAGGGAATCATCTCTGGCCGATATACTTGAAGGCATTCCACCGACGTTTTCGAAACGTCCCAAAGCTCAATACGTTGACGAAGGCTCACAAATATTCCTCGAATGCCGCCTTGTTGCCATTCCGGAGCCGGATATCGCTTGGTTCTTCAAGGGCGAAGAGATAACCCCCGACGAGAGCGTATCCATCGCAACAGAGTCTGACATGCACATGTACTGCAGTGTCCTTAAAATATCTAACGTGAAGAAGCTACAGGAGGGCACATACACGGTGCTGGCGGTGAATCGCGAAGGCGAGGCTAGTCTTCCAATTGTGTTAAAGATAAAGACCGGAGAAAAAGAGAAACCACAGGTGATAGAGCCGTTGCGAAGCATGACGATCCGCGAAGGCGAGAGCGTGGTGTTGTCGGCCCAAATAGTCGGCAACCCACCTCCAACCGTCGCCTGGTTTAAAGACGAGCGACCAGTCACGCTGCCTACTGCTTCTGACGGTGACACCCATAATATTACCCTTGTCAAGCCTAAGAAAGGCAGTGACGATGGCGTATACACTCTTAAGGCGGTCAACTCAGAAGGCACTGCACAAACAAGCGCCGTTATTACTATCGAAGGTACACAAATGTTTGATTAATAATACACTAGATTTTCGTATTCAGTTTTAAATATTTTTACTTTTTATACTTTGAAATAACTATGAAATGTTCTTACTATTGCAATAATATCTCATTCATGATTATGCTTGAAGACCGTAAGAGTATGTAAACTTCTTTCATTGTTTCAGAGCCAACCGAGGAAAATGCTGAGCCTCCACTATTTATACACAGATTCCAAGAAATCACTGTCAAAGAAAAGGGAACCATTAACTTGGAAGCAAAGGTCACTGGTAACCCTGTTCCGTCTATAACATGGTACAGGAACAACCAAATCATAACACCCTCGGAAACCGTTATTCAGAACTTCGACGGTGAAAATATTGCACTGGTAATAAAAGAGGTCGATTCTGAGATTGATTCCGGAGACTACAAATGCGTGGCGTCTAACAGCGCTGGTAAAGCCTCGCATGGCGCCAAGGTAACCATCGACGTCGACAAAGTTACTTTTGTCAAGAAACTCAAGAAGTCCTACACGACCGAAGAAGGTGAGACTGTGGTCCTGGAATGTCACACTTCACACACCGTCTCAACCAAATGGTTCCAAAATAACAAGGAAGTGAGTGGTATGGACCACAGAGAGGTCATACAGGAAGGGCGGGTACACAAACTTCGAATCAAGAAAAGCAAACTGACTGACTCAGGTATCATAAAATGCGTCGTTAAAGACCAAGAAACGAGTACAAAGTTGACCGTCACCGAGACTATTCCCGAGTTTGTTCGCAAATTGCAAGACTTCGAGGTGAAAGAGCGAGATGTGGCGATATTAGAGGTGGAAGTCAACTCAGAGACGGCAGACGTATCCTGGGTAAAGGATGGCGAGCAAATTAAGCCAAAGAAGAACAAGTATGAGATAGAAAAACGCGGCCACATTCGCAAGCTTTACATTAGGAACACGTCTGTGCACGACGAAGGCGAGTACGCGTGTGTTCTTCGTGATGATTCATGCACAGCTGAAGTGACGGTAGTCGAGCTGCCACCCGAAATCATATCTCGCCTCCGAGACCAAAAGGTCTGCAAAGGTAACAAAGCCACTTTCGAAATAGAACTCACGAAAGGAGACGCGCTTGTGCAGTGGTTCAAAGATGGTACCGAGATACAGTTTTCAAATCATATGCAGTTGACTATAGATGGCAAGAAGCAGAAATTAAAAATTTACGATAGTGACGTGGATGATGGAGGCGAATACGCATGTGAAGTGGGAACTGACAGATGCACTGCGAGGCTTATCGTCGAAGAACCATCTGTAGAGTTCACGTTACGACTGCCGGAGATTATCACAGTTCCAGCGTACACTGATGCTAGTCTTACCGTTGAAATACCTGACGAGAAACTCGAAGTGACATGGTACAAAAAGAAGACACTGCTTAACGACACGGAGAAGTTTACACTGATCTCGGACGGCACAAAGCGGACGCTCATTATCCGCAACTGCACCGAGGAAGATCAGACTGAGTACTCATGTTGTTTGCTAGACGCCAAGTGCTCCACTAAACTAAAAGTGGAAGGTAAGGAAACCTTTATTGATATTATAAACTGGGTTTTGATATAAGTATTAGCATACTTGTAGCTCATGAGGCTTAGATCTCATAATATCCCTAAAAAGTTGTAAGTGTCATCTTCACTTTAAAAAAGTTTTAATTTTATTATTTTTTTACTTTTTCCAGTTATAGAATTCTCTCCGAGGATCGTCAACTTCGACAGTGAATACAGAGTGAAGCGCGGTAATGATGTGACGGTACATGTACAGTACGAGGCAAATCCTCAGCCTAACGACGAATGGGTGGTTAATTCGAAGATAATCAAGAAGTCAAAACACACCAAACCAACAATCGACTCCAAATCAGCCAGTCTTACAATAAAGAAAGTAGACACTGTAGACGCTGGAACTTACAGGCTGAGATTGGAAAACAACTGCGGCGAAGCAGTCACCGATATCACAATTATTGTACTGGGTGAGTCTGCCCACATAATATATATTTTATTGTTTTATTGAATTGTTAAATTTGTAATGGCCAAGTAGAACACCACGCCGAATGACAGTGGCAAAGCCGGCTAGATGTGTATCTTGTAATATGTATAATTTATTTTCCTCAGTGCCTATGAATAGGGCACGCAGAAAGACTCTTGCTAAAGTAGCGCACAACATTGTAACCCGATAATAAACGCTAAATGTCAAGGTACTGCAGATTAATGTCAAGATCAAATCTTTTATTAAATTTAATCGTCACAGACGCACTTAATAGTTATATATGCAACTGTTGTATAATAAGGGGTCTTAAAACACGCATGTGGGTTTATTTACCGAGTGTCATAATAGTACCACATGAGTTTTTAATATCCAATTATGTAGAGTTGCATATGCATATACACTTTATCTACACCTATGATATGAGTACTCTACAAAAAGTGAAGCCATAGGGTGTTGTACAGTATTGTAAGAACTCTATGTAATTGCATGGAAAGTTAAAGTCCTTTGCTGAATTAGAAATATCTGGTGGTGGGTTATCAAAACTTGTCACTCATTTTTGTAAACAACAAAGTAATTTTTTGCAATAATAATATCGAACAAAAATGGTGGGATACGACTTGAATTCGAATAACCTTTAAGTTCTTTTTTTATTTACGGCGCTGTGGGAATATTCTTTTTCTGTAATAATTCATAAAAATGTTAAACGTGACTGTTTGATGAGTTAGGAAGGGATCAAAAAAGCAAAGGAGTCGCATTGGGCTACGTGGTCGCTAACATAGATTAGGATATGTATACTGAAGATCACTAAGCTAAGCTTCAGTACAACATAATAACACTCGTTTGAATAATATTATGGTTACTATCACACTGGTTGTTTTAATGTTGGCAATAAGCTAACTGTTTCAGAAACGTTTATAAAGGAATTATAGCATACATAGGTGTAGATATATAAACACTATAATGAAATGGTAGGGCTCGAAAAGTGTACATATAGCACTCCTATCAATGGGGCTACAAATAAACAACAACAGGTATTCATTCTAAGAATATAGCTCAGGTACCAACCAACAGCTATACATATACGCTGGGCTGTAGAGGAAGCGGGTCGGGTCTAAGCCTGGCTAAGGGTTAACAAATGCGATAACTTTTAAAATATTGGAGCAATTTTTCTAAAATAAAAACTTAAAACAGTATGTTTCATTATATAAAACATAGGAAGTACTTAGTGATTTTATATCTCTTTACAGAATAATTTATTATTTATAATTTACTCTCCAGTGACGATACGTCACAATCGTATCGCTAACGTATACAGCAAATACTGCACATATAGAACTACAACGCACCGATCATTGAATTGGGTTCAAGTGGTTATTACAAGACGAGCCAATGCCATTGATGAAAATGGACTTGAACCATTGTCCCTACTGACAGTGTTGTAACGCCAGTACTTTTGCATTGCAGCATTTTCCCTTCATGTTTCAGATATTCCATCGGCACCTGGCAAGCCTTCGGTGCTTGAAACGGACGACACTTCCGCCAATGTTTGCTGGGAGGAGCCCAAGGACACCGGCAATTCCATTATAGTCTCCTACATACTGGAGTACCAGGAGATCAACACCACAGAGTAAGACTTATAGTCTTAATAACGTCATTTAACGATTAGTTAGAGCAGTGCATGGACATGTGATGAGCACGGAGTCTCACAACAAAACAATGTTTTAACTTCACACGTGAGTGTGCACTCTGCAGGACTGGTCGGAGTCAGGACCCATTTGTTGTTCTAGTCTTCTTCGTACCAGAGTACTTGGAACAGCGATTCAGATGACGCCGATTATCGCTTCGTAGGACGATGAGTATCCCGGGGTGTTATAGTAGTATCCGTGAGGTCATAACTATAGGTTACGGTTGAAAATCAGTGACTAAACTCTAGTCCTTAGCCGTATGCTGAGTCGGGACCCATATTCATGACACGCACAGCCATGCACTGCCCCCTAGACGTGTGTTTGTTATATGAAATTGTACTAGCAAACAAATTTCTCAATATTAATATAGGTACATTGGATTAAATAGTTATCATAATGCGTATTTAGTGTTTTTTGTTTGTAATTTAATGAAAACACATTTCTTCAAGACACATGACATATTGTAATGTCATGTGTCTTGAAGAAATGTGTTTTCATTACATTTTATGACAGGTTAAGTTTTATATTATCTGGCAAAGTATACCAAAAAGTAATTTCTAGCCCAATTTCATCAAAATGAATATTGCATAACTGGATTCAAATTGACATCACAGGCGGACAAAGCATGTGTAGAAACCTTATCCGATGTTATGTCTAAAGATATCCAATTTTCACCTATTTCAGATGGATATCAATTGATAACATTACGAAGACACAGCACAGTGTGAAGAGCTTGAAGACCAAGTCTTCGTACAGGTTCCGAGTGTTCGCTGTTAACGAAGTCGGTGTCAGTGAGGCGTCAGAAGTGTCCGAGTATGTTAAGATTGAGAAATTGACGAAAACTAGAGCCCCCACGGTCGAAAAACCACTAAGAGACACTGTAGGAGAGCCTGAGGAAGACATCGAGCTATCTTGTATATTTGGAGGTGTTCCCCAACCAAAGGTTGCCTGGCATAAAGATGGAAAAGCACTTAAAACTGCCAAAGCTTCTTATGTAAACCGCGTTGCGACTCTGATAGTCTCCGCTTCGACTACAACCGAAGGAACGTACAAATGTGTCGCGACCAATGAGCATGGAGAAGCTGATACTTCATGCCAGATTGAAGTTCAACAAAAACCAGTTATTACTATTGCTGAGGAAGAAATTAACCAAAAACGGAAAGTAGGCGAGCAGTGGTCAGTGACAGCGACTGTCGAGGGCATACCTGAGCCGGTCGTCACGTGGTACAGAAATGGTACTAAGATTGAGAAGTCTAAGGAAATGGAGATTGTTACAGAGAATAATGTAAGCGTCATTAGGATATCTAAGCTAAAGAGATCGCACAGCAACAAGTATACGATTGAAGCGACAAACAAAGCTGCCAGTAAATCTGTCGAAGTTTCACTTAAAGTTTACGGTGAGTGCTCAACTTCGTAACTGATTGATAAATCTATATGTTGAACCGTGTTTAGAATAAACAGGTTGGTATATAGTTTTTCCCGGACTGACAGTTATAGTCTCAATTAGATTTATTCTTTCGCATGCATGGTATATAGGTAATGTAAAAGAATAACGAAAAGAGGAAGTATAAAGCAGGCAGGATGCAGTACGGGATGCGATTTTCTAAAGAAACTCGACTTATACAGTGATCCACCCTTTCAAAGTGGGCCCCTGCAAGGGTCCGACTTGATTGGTAAGACCAGGGGGAAAATATTCAGATTTGGACGTGATCACTTGACTATATAAATAAAGCAAACTCGAATGGATAACGCTGACCAACAAACACACTAGACGAAGGAATAAAGATATTTGTTCTGTGCGCAGCGATTAAAGTATTTTCAATGATATATTTGTTTCTAGATAAGCCAAGCGCCCCTGAAGGACCAGTGATAATGCGCGAGATCAGCCGCGAATCTGTGACTATCGAGTGGAAACCACCTCTAGACGATGGAGGTCTTCAACTCACCAAATACGCTATTGAGAAGCAAGACGACGGCCGCTGGGTCAAAGTGGCTGATGTTGACAAGGTACACTTCATACTTTTCAAAACATTACCCAATAGTGACCGATATGTTTGTTTGCTTTTGTACTATGTCATGTGATGATGGTGAATTATAGCGTACTTATTCCAAATATGCTTGAGTTTAACTGGCCTGATCTTAAGTTATAAAGCGAACATTTTCTCATTTGATGGTCAGTGGTGATGCGGTCGAAGGTAACATACTAAGTGAACCTAGAATGGTAACTATTATAGCTCTCAGAACAGCTGCTGGAACGCACCGTTGATTTTGAACCTGGCTACTCAGGCGGGCACGAGTAGCTAAGTAACTTTACCCCGCAGCCTAACGCTATGCTGACGATTCCCCACCATCACGGTAAGCTCAAGCTTAGAAAACAAACATGCGAGATCTTCGGTTACCAACTACGCTACAGCTGAGTTATAACCACTTCGGAATGCGATTCTATCACAGTTATCATATCTATTGACACCAAATCTTAAAGTATATATAACTTTCGATATATCAATGTAATGTACATTTTGGTCCTATAAGGAATATAAAAAATCTGATGGTATATTCTCAAAGTTAATAGATACATGTTTTGTACTGTAGGATATCGACTCGTACTGCATTCAGAAACTGAACGACCACACGCAATACATGTTCCGAGTGATGGCCCAGAATCCAATCGGACTGTCGGAGGCGCTCGAGAGTGAACCGATCGTGATCAAGACTGCACTCGGTGAGCCATTGTTGTCGTCTTTTGTCCCGAATATAAAACGTGACGTGTTGTGATGATACGATCTCAAGCTGATAAGATAATATAGAAGGTATTCAGGCGTGATACGCCATAAGCTAGTTCCCATCGGAACATAATAATAACTCCAGGAATATAATTATATGAACTACACAAGAAATAAACGACGTAGTTGATTTGATTTACTCTTATTACCTTAATATTTTATTACTGTTCCTCGCATTAGAATATTCTATAGACATTAACACATCGCACACACCCAAGTCTCGAACACAAACATTTTTGTTCTTCACAATATTTACCTCGGCAAGGTTCTAACCTTGCCTAACCTGGGATCTACTTGGAAGACACTCTTTCTACCTACTACTAAACTGTTCATTGTGCCTACAGACGGTTTACAATGAAGCCCAGTCATTTAACAGCGTAGACTTTCCGCAAAAATGTATTTTGGATCGACTTGCACATCCTTTTGCAACTGAGACAATTTATACAAAACTAGCTATGCCCCGCGGTTTCACCCGCGTGGTGATGGATGATGATAATGATAAAAAGTATCCTATGTCCTTACTTGGGATATAGGTATATCTTCTTGCCTTATTTCATTACGGTCCGTGCAGCCGTGATATGAAACAAAGAGACAGAAAAAGTGGCAAGAGTTACCTACTAACATTTTTAATATTATTGGTATGGATAAACTGTTTATCAAGCGGAATTTTTACTCACAATGAATATGTTCTTTGACTGGCTGGCTGCCGCAGTTGGTAGCAACCCTGCTGGTACCGGGTTCGTTCCACGGCCAGGTCAAACATTTGTGTGCATGAACATGTATGTTTGACCAGGGTCAGTCAGTCTGAGTGTGTGTATAAGCAGTTATCAGTCATTAGATGTCATAGTACAGGCTAGTGTCTATTTAAGGACCTGAATACCTTGTGGGAATGTTATCACATATTAATTTTTTAATGCTAGCTGCGCCCGGTCCTATGTCCTTCCATGGGATATAACCTATCCCCTTGCCAAATTTCATCGAGATCCGTTCAGCCGATAAGGCGTGAAAGCGTAACAAACTTATGTGTATGGATGTACACTGTCCTGGTAAACAAACCGAACCTATATATCGTAAGTTCATTATCATTACATACTAAGTGCTAAATGTCTTGCAGACGTGCCTTCACCGCCGCTGGGCCCGCTCGGTCTGTTCGGCATCGACGGTGACTCGCTTACCATCACGTGGTACCCCTCGGAGAAGAACGGCGGCTCGCCCATACTCGACTACAGCGTCGAGATTCAACAGGTACTTTATTACTTCATGTTATAACAGTACTCACACAGGAAAAAGTACCTTAATATTGAACTTTGGACAACTGAACAGACCTATTTATACTAATTATCAAATTAATCTGCCACGGGATTAGAAACTATTGAAGCTATGGCTTCGTTCCAATAATAAATCGAATCAGGTCTGTACAGATAATGCCGTGTCTACGTTACTGGACGCTGTTCTGATGTTGACTATGTTACATTTTGTGCCGATGTTTTAGGAGGGTGGTGAATGGCGACACACAGCTACGGTCACCACCACATCAGCTCGCATCAGCAAGCTCTCACGGGCCACTTACCAGTTCCGAATCTGCGCACGCAACGAGATCGGAACCAGCTTGTTTTACATCTCTGACGAGAAGGTCATCATTGGGAAGACGCTCAGTAAGTTACATCCATTACCTTCGTTAAGTCAATTATCGTTAATTTGAATTAAAACTTTAATATTGAATTATAACTACCTAAAATAACAACCTTTTACAGATTCTACCTATCCATATATTTAATGTAAATATTTTTAAAATCATCATATATAGATTTTTTTTCGCAAAACATGTTGTACATGATAGTTTGCTTTTGGCCATCTCTATCTTTTATGGAATCTTGCAGGCTTTCTTTTAAGATAGAACATAATATATTGTATAGTAACGCCATAGTATAAAGATGCAACAGTATGGAAACTAAGCGTAGTTAAGCGGAAATTAAATTATACGAGACCACCTGTCTTGACGCGGCCTCACTACTGACAGCACCGCGACAAGGTTTGTAGGTAGTTTCCTGGTAACGTACGGTCTGGGCCAATGCGAACTGGAGCGCGGCCACGAGTTTTCTTACTTTGCCCATGGTGTGTATATTTATTTATGTATGTACTCGTATATCTAACCTCAGGTTACCATAGTACATCCAGGTAGGGTTTGCCTAGTTTAGGACCTGAACACCGCGTGTGGATATTGTCCCGTATTATAAAATAACTTAAACCTCCTACTTTATTACTGCGTGCAACTTCGTTCACGAGGAGTAAAGTCATCGCGATTCCTGTGGAATTAAAAAAAACTGCTGGGAAACTCAATAACAGCATTTTTTGTCCTAACAGCGGCGCCGTCGCCCCCTCGGGATGTGGTCGTCAAGGAGATTACGTCTCGATCAGTCACGCTGCAGTGGGCGGCGCCAGAGAGCGATGGAGGCACCACCATCACCAGTAAGTAACTATTCTACACAATCTTTTTTCCAGCCCAGGACGCCGGGATATTGTTCGCCTGATATTTGTGATATTTGATTGCCTCTTTTCACCAATAAGTACCGAGAAAAAGCTATTTAACTACAGTTGTTCTTCAGCTGGCAGCCAGCCCTGGACATTACGTGGATACTTTTAAGTTCCATAAAAAAATCTCGTTAAATATCATGCGAGTCCTAGCCGGTTCTTACAGAATAATTAGAACCTTATTATTTCTACTGGGAAGCACTAATGTTCGCAATACTGTGTTCTGGTATGAATGGTATGGGTTATAAAAACTAACGTGTATTCACACATTATTAATTAGAAATACAGGATTACTCGACGCGGGCGTCCCGCACACTCCTTGAAAAAGACCACCGAATGTGGTCGAAACTATAGTCGGACCTATCCGATAAATATTACGTGAGCAATCCCGTATTTCTAATTAATAATGGTAAGGGTGCCGAAAAATTACAGACACATAAGACTCCTCAACTGAATGCCTCAGATTTACGGGCGCAGCGCAGTTCGTCACTTGTGACACGGACTGTACCTGGTAGACAAAAGATAACAGTTAGCACCAAGTGGGGCTCGTGCATGTACCGCCTCTTAATAACATAGCAAACTATTCCATTTGAGTTTGAACTTAAATAGGTAAGCTAAAAGTATAGATATGAACAAGCCGTGCACTTTGCAACATTGTAAATACCTTCTTCTTTACAGTTGCCATACTACCCAGAGTTATGAGATGAAGTAATGCGTGGTACTATACTGCGTTCTTCGTCTTATTGTCTCATTATTTCATTATTATCACTTGATAAAACGTCTTTCGAATTCTACCACAATAGTTGTCTCACACTTGTGCTGCAATGCTGCAGTACCAACCGATACGATCTCCTGCCCAAAACTCCTACCATAAAGACGTTGCTCGCCTGTGCCTGGTAATCAGGCTGTTGTTCCCGTACGTAACATCACCCTCTTATTCCGCAGACTACATAATCGAATACAAGACAATCCGTGGGAAGTCGTGGACCAAGGCTGTGACCGTGGGAGGCGCGGCTCGTTCTCACTGCCTCGAGAACATCAAAGAGAAGGAAGAACTCGAGTTCCGAGTGTCTGCTGAGAACGCAATCGGCGTCAGTCAGCCCACGCTTTCGCCTACCGTGCGACTAGAAAAACATGCCAGTAAGTGCCAACTGCTGTTCGTCTCAGCCTTTACTCAATGCATGGTGGAAAGAACTCCTCAAGTTTATGTAAATATGCAATTGTAAGATATCTTGGACACAAACAAACCAAGCAATACCTACACAGAAGAATCTAATCTCACTGCTTAGCATTAACAGCTCAATATGTACTTTTAGAACGGACCATTTTGCAGTTTGCTCCAACCATATTTAATGTCTTCTACCGTAATACAAACACACGACTGCATCTTGATCAGACAAAGTCTTTAATTAGCAAAATTAACTTTCAGCTATCCGTATGTTTGTTATGTTGTGTGTACAAGTCGCATATTTCAATCAATCTTAACGAAACTTAGTATGCATGTTCTACTATTCAATATATTTTTATCATTAGCTATTTTTGAGGGGGGGGGGGGACTTTTCCTAAAAAGGGGAGGAGTTTGTTGCGCCATATAAGGACTGTTTTAGAAAAAAAATTATACACATATTAGATACCTGACTTTAGAGTAATTTCAAATATGAGCATAATTGGTCAATTGGTTGCCGAGATAATAGGTTCTGAAGTTTAATAACTGGACGACTTTGGTAATGTGGCATGCAGAACATGTTGCTCGCGAGGACTACAGTAACAGAAGTAGGTGAATTTTGATAAATTTTGGGACTGTTCCATACGGTTGAACCAAGATTACCTTTGCTTACAGACTATCGGTAGATATTGAATTCTAAATGAGAATTCTCTGGCACATAGGTATATTTTCTCAACCAGAGCAATATTTTTACATGAGCATAGAATACCGATCTACCTCACAAAGAAAGCAGTATAGATCATCAATCACCACGTAGCCACACCACAAGTGCAGGGAGTGCATGATTGAGGTTCTGTAGCTAGCAGCTCCAGTATAAACGCGTCTGTTTAAAGTTTGTTTGACGACATTAACATTCCGTTCTTCCTGTATCAGCGGTACCATCCCCGCCCACTGGCCCACTCGAGATCCGGTTAGTGGGTAACAACATCGTGACCACGGCGTGGGGCACGCCCGAGTGGGACGGCGGCGCCCCACTGCTGGGATACAACGTCGCCATCCGTGACGTAACCAAGACCATGTGGATGGAGGTATGGATGTATTATATACTTCATTATATTTTTTATTTTCATTTCAAAACAACACCTAAACCGCTGCCACTGCTATTTTTTAGTGATGACAACTGCATTGCGACCCAGATCTTTGTGTTTCAAAATTCTGCGCAGCACTCGTCACCCTGAGATATAGCTGTTCCATTTCATCCGCCCAGTATCCCTTGGTACAGTGCCTGAAGGACACATTAACGCGGTAGTGCTTTTACACTATCGCTACGAGGAATAATGCAGTGGTACATACCAAGTCGGACACCAGCAGAAGTGTCCTACCACCTAGAATGTATCTAATGAGATACACGAAAATTGTTGTATATTAGATGAATGAACATGGCATAATCAGCACAATTTCAGTTACTGCTGGAACACGGGTCTTCTGCCATAGAATGAAAGATCTTAAATGGTAGGATGAAACTTGCACTGGTCTTCAGACCACTCAAGTGCGTCTGACATGGTCTACCATTGGTTAAGTTTGTTCATTTCCCATTCCAGTTTCCGTTCTAGTTGCAACAAGTAATGTTTTTATTCAAGTAGTGAGAGTAAACTCACAGTCATCATGTCGTCGTCGTGCGCCACGTTCGAGTAAAGCGACATATGCTTTACTAAAACTTTTTAAGGCGACTGATGAGGACAACACAATGATTTTGTACACTTTGCCTTCACTCAATCTTGTACACCGTGACATTTATCCACTACGTCAAAACACGAAGAAATACAAATCTAGGAAATTTAACAACACCAGTGATATAACCCGCGGCACGTAACTCTAGCGCTGAGCGAAATGTGGAGGGGATAGCTGCGCATGGGTACAGTCGCGCACATGTGACAGAGAGAGACAAGAGTCCTTCGTCCCTCTAGCCACCCTGTGATACCCAATTTTTGACTTCTGCGCAATAACGGTCAGCGCTAGAGTTACGTGCCGCGGGTTATAAGAGAGTAGGATTTTTTCTCTATTAAAATAACTGTTTGTTTACTGTTGTCACTGTGCACGTGTCCAGGTGGGGCAAGTGGACGCGCATACGCTCAAGTTTAGCGTGCGCGACCTCGGCGAGCACCACACCTACATGGTCCGCATCTACGCCCGCAACGAGATCGGGCTCAGCGAACCGCTCGAGTCCCCCGACCCCTTCAAAGTCATTCCGGGAGAAGGTCAGTAGTCGAACAACCATTTGAAGCATTGTAGTTCTGGGGTGCTGTATCCAGCGATCCAGCGAGCGAAGCCGCGGTCGGGCCAGCTTTACTTACTACGCGTTACACTGCTCGATCACCGCACTTTCCTCGTCTTCGAGAGAGGAGCATAGGTCATGCCAACTGCATGCATATAGGTCAGCGGGCCCTATAGTTAGTAGTTTAGCAGTCTGCAAATACTAACTATAGGGCCCGCTAGGCTAGAGTCCAGTGACCGGTCCTAAATGTTTATACAGAGTACTGAGTGTGTCAGACAAGCGCAGGGCAACCAATTTTAACCTGAAGATAATTTTAAAGGAGCTAAGGGCTTAACGTTCAATATAATTAGAATCAAGGTGTCTAATGACTGATGGCGAATAGTAATTTTACGTCTATGGTTGGACACCAGCCTATATTTAGATAGTGTTTAAACAGACAAAAGAGGATCCAATTCGCAGTTCGGCTCAATTTTATAAAAAAATTGTTGTTCAGTCTTACGTGGTTCTTTCGGCGATTTTTATTTTAATTGAATTGGAAACGAAACCATGGAATGTGCAAGGCTAGACCTATCTAGGCACACCATATACAGCGCGCCGTTTTAATTATAAAACAATTAAATAACTAAACATATTTCTGTTTGGAATGAATGTTTATTGACAATTAAATACAAAATTAATATCTAAACAAAAACAAGACATTGAAATTTCATCAACGTTGGAAAGTTTTTGAGTTAGGTTCAATAACAGAAAACAAAATTACATATCAAGATGCAGTACAGTTTAATGCATATTAGTGTGACACGTTGTATTGCATAGTTGAGTAGCAGTATTAGTAGTCGGTGGGTATGGTGTTTGTAATGAGACGTGTTGTGTGTAACAGAGTCGCAAGCGGACGAGGAGGTCGGCGAGGCGACGGAGGCCACGGAGCCAACGTCGTTCAGCACGCAGACTACCACCTCCTGGATGCGCGACCACAACATGGACGCAGACATCCGCTCGTACGCGCGAGGGTCCCTCCTGCGCCGCGACGAGTACTTCTTCAGGATATGGCACTACGCCAAGCAGCTGTTCAAGTGAAGCGCACCGCGCTGCGCTGCGCTGCACCACTCTACCTGTGATATCTAACGACCTAGTTGCCGGATAGACTTTATGTACCGACGATTGCTTCAAAGTAATCGTCGCTCTTCTTTTGTACCATTTTTTATCATGTTTATATTTAGATAAATTATTTATTTATTTACTTTAAACGATGCCTTTGAGTCTCATTCAATATCAAACGGGAGACGTATTAAATATAGGTGCATACATATTTATTCGACAAATTGAATGAGGTTCAAATGCATCTTCGTATGACGAAATTAAATTATTCAATATACTTAGCATTATATTTGTTTGGTTTTATTTACATCCACTGAGGCAATTAGAAATGTCCCTAAAATAAGAAAATACTTAATCTATTATTAAACGTATTCTAAGGTGAAGAATTCCATCAAATAAAACAGTCATATCATCATAGTCATCATTCTATCATCTATCGGAACTGATAGAATGATCGGTAACACGTCTCCAGAATTTCGTTATATGCATTATTTACTAGCTGCACGCCTCGGCTCCACCTGCTCCACAATTACCTAACAATACTAACATACAAACCTTAAAACCATTTCTGAGATAAGGAGTAAGAAGCCTTTAATGATGTAATTCTAGTTCTACAATTTGTTTACAATTTATCAACTACGTAGTGTTTGACTACTTTCTCACTTGATGGTCAGTGATGATGCGGTCGAAAGAAGTAGGTACCTAGCACAGTAGATCTAAAATGGCGACGGGTTTTCAAGACAGTTGCACACAGTGTTATATGCTTATCGACTTTGTTCTTAGAGGTGGTAGCTAGGTGGGCGGACACCAGATAATGGCCTACCACCATGCTGTGGTTTCCATCACGACTTTGTTGTCACCGAAAGCGCAAACCGAAGATAGGAATGGGTCCGGTAGATCCATTATCTCAATCATATTGAATTACGAGTAGCTTTGCAAATTTTCTAGTAGGAACATGCCACAACGACGCCGATTGCTATTTCATGTTCTAAAGGCGCATATAAAATTAAATTCATGGAGACTAAATGCCCTCATCCTGACCTTATTAATAATTTTTGTAGCAATCATAAGATCGACCAATTATAAATTTTAACCGTGTGGTTTATGTAACAATACTCTAATATTCGGTAACAACCGGCTATGACTCGCGTGATATTTACCATAAACGTTCTCCGATCAGTTCCGAACTTGTTTGAAGGTAGAATAGCCCGAGCTCCCCGCTGTACAACAGTGACTTCAATTTCAGGAAATCTTACTCGGTTACTTGCCTGCACCCGCTAAAGGTCTTCATTTTTGTCCTATATTGTATTCCTTTTCGTATGTGGGCAACATAAGTATGTCCGTAATCATTGTATAGGATTCTGTTTTGTTAAATTTATTAATATTATTATTATATAATTATATTTATAATTATTATAACCAATTACGTGAGTCATCATCACCATCATCTCAGCCGTAGGACGTCTACTGCTGAACATAGGCCTCCCCCATGATTTTCCAAAAGGACCGGTTGGATGCGGTCTGCATCCAACGTCGTCCTGCGACCTTCATCAGGTCGTCTGTCCACCGTGTCGGTGAACGACCTACGCTGCGCTTGCCATTGCTTTATTAACCAACTATAGACTAGGTGAAGGTTCTCATTTTAAAAAAAATCACCGTCGGCTGAGAACTTTTCGAGCTATGCTCGCGTAGTAATAGAAAAAAGGTGTTCGCGTATGTGGATGATATCGTAGGTCGGTTTCGTTCGTGTTTTTCAAATAACTACCTGTATTTCTTTCCTATCTTCATAGGACTTATTAAAGAGAATATAACGCTACGCTACACTTGCATTATAACAAGGTATGGTTACTGGTGGTCACTTATAAAACACATCTATACACAAATACACGAAAATAATATCAATGAGCGTTTATCACCATTTATATTATTTTTTAAATCATGTAGTGTTGTTACATACATGATTTGAAATATTATTTAAAAGGGGTTTAAAAATCCTAACCACTCAGAAAGCGACAGTGCCCCACTCTCCCCCGTGAAGGGGAGCGAACGATCATCGAAGGCTGGTGATGGAACACCACCGCCCGTCTCACGCTCAGGACACCGCGCCACGTCTCATCAACGTGGTTAGGCGCGACTCACGTATAGTGTTAGTCTTGGGGAGAACTTACTATAGAAATGATCCTATGAAGTAAGGTCTTGTCGAATTTGAACTTCGCGCGCGGCCTCGTTGTTTGCCGGAGAATCTTGTCACCGCGATGTAGGATTCGGCCGCTCGCTGCGGTCCGCCATCTAGTTTTCTTTGAAGGAACTATCGTTCACGTGCGCAGCTGATGTCACCATGACGTCCACATATCACCAGTAATATTCATTCGTCTTTGGTTTTAAATACCGGATGACGTCATACTTGTGTTACTTTATAATTCCTTTTGTTTTAGTAGACACTTTTAGTAGATCATTTGACAGACACTATCAAAACCTATAGTGGAGTCAATGGATTTTAAGACTTCCAGCAGGAAGGCTTGGAGGGTGCTCAATGGGTTGGCAGCCAATGCGATTGCAAACAGAATAGTGGAGGTGTCCCGAGTTAAAGGTAGCAAAGATGATACCCGGGCAACACGACAGTGCGCTAAACAGCTCAAGGCGTCGCTACCAATTGACTACCAGCTGTCACGAGAATTCTCCCAAGACGAAACCGATCGCGCCTTGAAACTATTGCCCCCTAATAAAGCAGCTGGTTTCGATGGAGTCTACAATGAGTTTTTAAAGCACCTGGGCCCGAAATGCAGGAAATGGCTAAAAGAGTTCTTCTCAGATATCCTGTTACGTAAAATTGCCTCGCGGCTTCAATAGATCCAAGATTGTTGCCATACTTAAACCCCAAAAACCTGCAGACGATCCTAAGAGCTACCGTCCTATCGCCCTTCTGAGCTGTGTCTACAAACTTCTGGAGAGACTTATCTACAACCGCATTGTGCCTCTCATTGATAAGGTGATTCCAGTAGAACAAGCTGGCTTTCGATGTGGCCGCAACTGTACCGACCAGGTGTTGTCCCTCACAACCCATATTGAAGCAGGGTTTCAAAAGAAACTAAAGACGGTTGCGGCATAGGAATGAAAGGCGCATATAAAATTAAATTCATGGAGACTAAATGCCCTCATCCTGACCTTATTAATAATTTTTGTAGCAATCATAAGATCGACCAATTATAAATTTTAACCGTGTGGTTTATGTAACAATACTCTAATATTCGGTAACAACCGGCTATGACTCGCGTGATATTTACCAGAAACGTTCTCCGATCAGTTCCGAACTTGTTTGAAGGTAGAATAACCCGAGCTCCCCGCTGTACAACAGTGACTTCAATTTCAGGAAATCTTACTCGGTTACTTGCCTGCACCCGCTAAAGGTCTTCATTTTTGTCCTATATTGTATTCCTCTTCGTATGTGGGCAACATAAGTATGTCCGTAATCATTGTATAGGATTCTGTTTTGTTAAATTTATTAATATTATTATTATATAATTATTATAACCAATTACGTGAGTCATCATCATCATCATCTCAGCCGTAGGACGTCCACTGCTGAACATAGGCCTCCCCCATGATTTTCCAAAAGGACCGGTTGGATGCGGCCTTCATCCAACGTCGTCCTGCGACCTTCATCAGGTCGTCTGTCCACCGTGTCGGTGAACGACCTACGCTGCGCTTGCCGGTCCGTGGTCTCCACTCCAGAACGTTTCGGCCCCATCGGCCATCTGTTCTGCGTGCTATGTGCCCTGCCCACTGCCACTTCAACTGGCTAATCTTCTGGGCTATGTCGGTGACTTTCGTTCTTCTACGGATTTCCTCATTTCTGATTCGATCACGTAGAGAAACCCCGAGCATAGCCCTCTCCATAGCTCGTTGTGCGACTTTGAGCTTATCTATGAGGCCCATAGTAAGAGACCACGTGAGTAATAAATACCTATTACATATACTGTGGTACTACGATGTGTTGAATGTTGCAACTATTTATCATGTTGCAACTAAGTACTCTGTTCAACTTGCTCCATCCCGCGGTTTCAACCGCGTGGTGATGGGTGATGATGATGACGACGAAAAGTATCATATGTTGAAAAGTGCTTCCCCGGGATATAATCTATAACCTTGCCAAATTTGATGACGATCTGTTCAGCCGTTTAGGCGTGATAAGGTAACAAACAGACAGACAGAGTTTTCAATATATTTTTACTAAAAAAGTAGTTTAGTTACTCCTTGTAACATGAGCTATCTGCCAGTGAAAGTCGCGTTCAGATCGGCCCAGCCGTTTCAGAGATCAGCCGGAACAAACAGGCAGACACACAAAACAGACATGCGTTTCGTTTTTTCAAGTCATTAAATCATCAGTCATGAAAAACATAGTTTAATTTTTTTTTAATAAACTCTACTTACAGATAAACTTCTATGATTAGTTATATATAGTATTGTATATGAGTACTATTTTTATGTTCTGGTAAATTACTAACGGATGACAGCCATAACTTATATAATATATATATATATATAAGTACTTAACGTAACTTGCAGATGGCCATAAAAGATCGGAATGTGGATGTGACGGAGGCCCTGGGCCGGGTGGAGAAAGCCGACTTATATTAAAATTAGTTATATAAAAAAAAAATTAGACAAGCTTAGGCTTTTGTATTATGTATGCGTGTATACCTTGAGCATTCACGCTCACTAAAAGGCTTCTTCTCGCGGCGGCGTCGTGTGGCGGGTCGTCCTCTTCCCTCAAATATGGTTGAGGAGGGCGATGGCTGGCACACGTGTCAAGCTCGTGAACGGGCGCTGCTTGCGGGAGCCGGTATGCTCTCGGTATGTACGATATTTAGAAATAAGTTAAGTCTATTTGTGTACAAAAAAAATGTATTATGTATGTTTAGTTAAGAAAAAAAAAATGTCCTCCTGTATTCCGTTACTAATTATAAAAAAAAATATATATAAGTTTATAATATAAATGTAAACAATGCCACGGACCCATTGAGTCTGTGAACAAAAGCAATAATAAAAAAAAAAATATAAATATAAATATGCCATAACTTTTAAAATATTTGAGGATTCCTGTTAAAGCAAAAACTAATTTAATATTTTCTATCGAAATTATTACACATTTAACTTCTACATAAATCTAAAAAAAGGAATTTTAATGAATTATTTTATCGCCGTCATTTCATGTGTTATAAATAACTGAGCCGCTTTTGCGGCCCCACGTATTGTAGTGATGAAGATAATATACGACAACATACTTCCTACAACAATGTACAATGGCTAATTATGCTATTGTCATCCCGGGACAGGCTGGTCACCCCGCAGGGCGCATTTTTATATTAATTATTATTATTTATTAAGGATTAATATTATAACACCATATAGGACGTTTAGTCGTCGAAATGATTAACACTTACATGCTCCTCATTGTCACTCCAACTATCGTCATAATTCTTTATTTCCTCGCACTATTGATGTTTTTAATTGTAAATATTCCAAATCAGTTGATCTCTTTGTGATGAAGCAAAATACATTGAAACTCTTGATGAGCAAGCGCTGTTACACGGGCGGATGTAAATGTGCTTGTGGTTTTTTTTCTCTCTTAATTATCTGTGTTTCTTTGGTAAATCAGGTTTTCTATGGCTTTATATTGCTTGTAAACTTATATTAGAGTCTTATTTGTGTGCATCACTTTACTGTTTGTTTCCTGTTCGTGTTCTTCAATCAAGCGCGATTACCTATTACATATTACCTATTTGCATTCAGGGCACTTACAATGTTATCATAAGCGAAAACTGTTAGGCATTTGTATTCACAAGATCTTTATACTACATTATTAACTAAGCAGCTGTTTGTTTTCCGTGTAAATAAAAAATAATCAATTACTTAGTAGATTTATGTTAGATAAAAGTAGGAAAAGGAATTTGGGATTATCAAAATACACGCACACATTTTATTATTTTAAGTACTTATTTATTTAATTCAATATCAAAGATTCAAGTTACCAGTGACAATAAAATGAATACTCACTACTTAACATCACCTACAGTATAGATCATAGAAGACAAACGTTAGTGTATATTTGCACCTAACCGAGTAGCTCCGTACAAACATCAGAACTACGGATAATTCGTGTAGCGGACACTATTTTGGCACTATTACGAGTACATAAATAAGAACCAACGAACAAACTTTATTATGATAAAATATTAATCTAAAGTATAATTGAGACCGCTTCGCTTACTGACGATTCCGGCGACCTGTGGACGGAAAAATTACTTATTTAGCACATTTCATAGTATACCTACTCGTAACTACGAAGAAATAATGTCAGGAAGAATAACTCAGAACAAATTCCACACAAAAAGTGGTCCTTCAAACCAAAACGACGTATGATTCCAAATACGAATTACTTCCGAGGTTACAAATAGACATGTTCGGTGATTGGTTTAAATTTCAGAAGGAAAGCAGGGATTGGTCCACGCGCGTGCTGCAACGTCTACTATGACAGTATATTATATTATTGTATTACTATGACAGCTGAGTCATAGCGGCGCGAACGATGTTATTGATTTAGCACGACTTTTGTTGGGTCATTTTTGAAGGCAGTTACTCTTCCTGATATTATTTGTTCGTAGACTCGTAACCATTGTACTGGCAACGCGTCGCGTTTGCGATCGCGGATACAATTAGCTACTGAGCTATGACATTATAACATTTTACGGAATACAAGGTGTTGTGCTTCACTCTCTCGATTTTTTCACTCTGACCAAAAATCACTACGATCGGTGCCATAAAAAACATGTAACAAACAAATACACAAGCACATCAGACACAATTACCAGGGCAATTTTACTATTTGACAACGTTCAACAATCTGCAGGCTTAGACAAAAGATGTTTCTGTTATCGTTAACGCCAAACGACAACTTCAAAATGTATGGCGTTGACATTACCTGTGGAAAAGTCACGTGACGTCGCGCTAAGTTCGTAGACACATTTATGTCTGTAGGGTGTGCGGAAACACGCCTGTCTAAGCCTGCTGTCCCGCTGCAACTGCAGTTCGACTCCACTTGCCGTTCGATAATTACCCAAAAAAACCATTCTACTATTTCAATATATAAATTGAGACGTCACGTAAATTTAACGTACATGCTACTTTTTATTAAATATGTATTAAACACTACTATAATTATACGAATACGAGCTATCGTCACGTTCATGACCTGTCGAGTTAACAGAATATAAAGTGTTGATCGATCGCTAACGTCAATATAATATAATATAATATAATATAATATAATATAATATAATATAATATAATATAATATAATATAATATAATATAATATAATATAATATAATATAATATAATATAATATAATATAATATAATATAATATAATATAATATAATATAATATAATATAATATAATATAATATAATATAATATAATATAATATAATATAATATAATATAATATAATATAATATATATCGGCGCAACTACAACAGTTCGTCGAGAATAATTAAGTTTAATCATTTGATTGCCCTAAAAATAGTTTATAAATCATCAGTTGATTATTTTTGAGTTGATTACGATGTAAAATTAATGTTATGATTGTAATTTCAATACTTTACCAACAAACTTGTAAACTCGTGCACGTGCGCCGAGTACTATAAATACGGCCGCACTGTAGGTGCTCGTCTCAGTCGCTCTCGAGTCGCCGTACAGTACGGACCTCTTTGTGACGTTGTTACGCTGCTCGTTGAATATACGAAGCTTATAAAAGTACTTGTGAAGTTTTACTTCGAGGACCCAAAAATGAGTGATCATCATGAAAACAACAATTGTGACGTCAGCAATGCTGACGTCACACTTTTTAAAAACACTCCGGAGGTGCTTTCTCCGTCATCAGAAGTGGGATCAGAACAAGCTCTGGTCCCAACCACATCCTCATCGACTTCGGTTCAACCTGTCACTACTGGAACAGCGCAGGGCAGTACCAGGCTGATAGGCCCTGCCTCACTGAACACTTCAGGAGTACCAGCAAACAACTTTAATACCATGCAGCCCATCACAACGGGAATTACCACAGACATGACGTCCACACCAATCGCTGCGGGAGATGATCTCGATACACTGCAAAACAATGCTGCAATCGCCCCTGATTCAGTGTCATCCACATCTCAAGCTGGCCAGTCAGTCCGGATAACTCACAACGACGAACACGCATCAACGGATTAAAACCGGCGAGTATAAAATTCATTATGTTTCACGATATTTTCAACTAGAATCTACAAAAATAAAATGTCTGGAGAGTGATACCTCTGAGCTAAACCATGTGTTACCCTTGAGCTAACCACGGATCCTTGATGCATCCACAAGTGAACCCTGAGATACCGTGGGGACGCCTTGTGGAACTATGGGTAGACACGTATACACCACAGATTCTAAATTAATAAGGCAGTGCACTTAAGATGTCTTAGTGTACTGTGGTAATCTACAAAAATGTCTGGAGAGTGATACCTCTGAGCTAACCATGTGTTACCCTTGAGCTAACCACGGATCCTTGATGCATCCACAAGTGAACCATGAGATACCGTGGGGACGCCTTGTGGAACTATGGGTAGACACGTATACACCACAGATTCTAAATTAATAAGGCAGTGCACTTGAGATGTCTTAGTGTACTGTAGTAATCTACAAAAATGTCTGGAGAGTGATACCTCTGAGCTAACCATGTGTTACCCTTGAGCTAGCCACGGATCCTTGATGCATCCACAAGTGAACCCTGAGATACCGTGGGGACGCCTTGTGGAACTATGGGTAGACACGTATACACCACAGATTCTAAATCAATAAGGCAGTGCACGATGTCTTTGTGTACTGTTTACTAATCAAAAGACTCCTAAGGTTACATAACAGTTGTGTTAATGTAACAAACAAGATAAAGCAACGTAAGTTGTTTACAGACTCACTACTCAGAGAATATCTCATTCTTTGCAGGCCAGCCATAATTAACAGCAGTCTGCGAGAGTTAACGAGGCAACAAGGCTGGTGCAGAGCGCGCACCGCCTGTCAGTAAGGCCGTATCGACGCGGATACAAAAATTAGCCAACAATAATTAGTCAACGTGTAAAACGACAACATGCTGTTGCCTTTATGAGCATGAGAACCACGGAAGCCGAGAGTCGGTACCACTCCTACGAGTTGGAGACACTGGCAGTGGTACGAGCCATAAAACACTTTCGCCAGTATCTATATGGGCGAAAATTCACCGTGATAACGGATTGCAACGCATTAAAAGCGTCAAAACACAAAAAGGACCTTCTGCCAAGGATTCATCGCTGTCGCAATCCAGTTGAGCTTGCAGTCAATGTTATGACAAGAGACTTGAACTGGCTCAAAATTGAACAGCGACGGGATGAAGAACTGCGTCCGATAATGGACAGTCTCAGTGACAATAACCCAGTGGAAGACTATGTGTTAGAGGACAACGTTTTAAAAAAGGAACGTCAATGATCCTGCCTTCGGTCAGCAGCTCAGTACCGTCGTTCCCAAATCATTTCAATGGGGCATTACAAACTCATTTCACACTGCACTAAAACACCCTGGCTGGGAAAAGACACTGCAGAAGATCAGAGAAACCTATTGGTTCAACTATATGAGTTCCACTATCCGAAGATTTGTGGATAACTGTGTTGTATGCCGAACATCCAAAGGAAGATCCGGGGCCATTCAAGCCCAGTTATACCCCATACAAAAACCAACGGCTGCTTTCCAAGTTATTCATATGGACATAACAGGGAAGCTGGGCACTCCAGATGATCAACAATACGTCATAGTCACCATTGACGCTTTCTCAAAGTACGTTTTACTGTACTTCAGTACCAACAAAAACCCACACAGCACATTAGCCGCTCTAAAACGCACGGTGCATCTATTTGGTGCGCCGGTTCAAATAATAGTAGATGGAGGAAGAGAGTTCCTTGGCGAGTTCAAGGACTACTGTGACGCCATCGGAATAAATATCCATGCTATCGCTCCAGGAGTCAGCCGAGCGAATGGCCAAGTTGAAAGAGTCGTTGCAACCCTCAAAAATGCTTTGGTAATGATTAAAAATTACGAAGCAGAGCAGTGGCACACTGTACTCGAGGAACTTCAGCTGGCAATGAACTGTACAATCCACCGAGTCACCGGTGTTGCTCCACTGACACTTATTACACAACGAAAGCACTGTGTACCTCCTGAGCTTCTCAACCTGGTGGATATTGACAACGAAACCGTTGATATTGAAGCGCTCACTCAACAGGTGCAACAGAAAATGATTCGTTGTAGCGAACAAGACAGACAACGCTTCAACCTACACAAGGCCAAAATCCATCATTTTCAAAGAGGAGACTACGTATTGGTGAAAAATAATCCTCGAAACCAAACCTCGCTTGACCTTAAATACAGCGAACCATATGAAGTTTGTAGAATACTGGATAATGACCGATATCTGGTAAAGAAAGTTGTCGTTAGAGGACGACCTCGCAAGGTTGCCCATGATCAGCTGCGCCGCGCTCCGCAACCTGGGGATCAGTTGACCGTATCGGCGGGAAACGAATCACCTATTCAACGAGATCCCACTGCAGAATCAAATGAGCCCATTCCGTCGACCTCACGAGAAGGGCTGCAAGTACAGCCAAACCACGACTCGAACCAAGACGACCCATCAGAATAAAAGATAAGTAACTAAATCCAAATATTTCAAATAACTCTCCGAGAACTCTACGAGACCCTTCGAGAATTCTACGAGACCCTTCGAGAATTCTACGAGACCCTCCGAGAACTCTACGAGACCCTTCGAGAATTCTACGAGACCCTCCGAGAACTCTACGAGAACCTACTAACCCTATAAGCATTGATATCCCCAAAAAGACATAGCAACGCAGGTCGCTTACAGACGCACTACTCAAAGAAAGTTATTTCATTTCTTTCAGGTCTACGAGAATCCAAATAATCTACGAGAATCCATAACAATCTACGAGACCCAACGAGGCTGGTGCAGAGCGCGCACCGCCTGTCAGTATGGCCGTATCGGCGCAACTACAACAGTTCGTCGAGAATAATTAAGTTTAATCATTTGATTGCCCTAAAAATAGTTTATAAATCATCAGTTGATTATTTTTGAGTTGATTACGATGTAAAATTAATGTTATGATTGTAATTTCAATACTTTACCAACAAACTTGTAAACTCGTGCACGTGCGCCGAGTACTATAAATACGGCCGCACTGTAGGTGCTCGTCTCAGTCGCTCTCGAGTCGCCGTACAGTACGGACCTCTTTGTGACGTTGTTACGCTGCTCGTTGAATATACGAAGCTTATAAAAGTACTTGTGAAGTTTTACTTCGAGGACCCAAAAATGAGTGATCATCATGAAAACAACAATTGTGACGTCAGCAATGCTGACGTCACACTTTTTAAAAACACTCCGGAGGTGCTTTCTCCGTCATATAATATAATATAATATAATATAATATAATATAATATAATATAATATAATATAATATAATATAATATAATATAATATAATAATATAATATAATATAATATAATATAATATAATATAATATAATATAATATAATATAATATAATATAATATAATATAATATAATATAATATAATATAATATAATATAATATAATATACTATAATATAATATAATATAATATAATATAATATAATATAATATAATATAATATAATATAATATAATATAATATAATATAATATAATATAATATAATATAATATAATATAATATAATATAATATAATATAATATAATATAATATAATTTAATATAATATAATATAATATAATATAATATAATATAATATAATTTAATATAATTTAATATAATTTAATATAATTTAATATAATATAATATAATATAATATAATATAATATAATTTAATATAATTTAATATAATTTAATATAATTTAATATAATTTAATATAATTTAATATAATTTAATATAATTTAATATAATTTAATATAATATAATATAATATAATTTAATATAATATAATATAATATAATATACTATAATATAATATAATATAATTTAATATAATATAATTTAATATAATATAATATAATATAATTTAATATAATTTAATATAATTTAATATAATTTAATATAATATAATTTAATATAATTTAATATAATATAATATAATATAATTTAATATAATTTAATATAATTTAATATAATTTAATATAATTTAATATAATTTAATATAATTTAATATAATTTAATATAATATAATATAATATAATATAATATAATATAATATAATATAATATAATCGTAACTGCACATGGACTGTTTCTCAATAGCAGAAAAAGAAAACATATAATTCAGCTATGGTTCAATGGCATTTGAAATAAATTAGTTAGTGGAATCGGCCCCCAGATCAGTGAGATATATACAATTTTTGCGCCCTTACAGCTTTGCGTCCCAGAGACGTAATTATATTTATATTATTTTATTAATGAATACGTCAGTTTCATTAAAAAATCTTTTGTTTTAATTATCACGGTATAGGTAAGATTAAAAGGACCAAGGTCTCGAATGAGCACTGGCTCTCGTGGACAGCTGCTGGATCACGTCTTCAAATGCTTAGTGACAGATTCTCAAATTTAAAGATAATATCCACCAGGCACTAGAAACGGCCTCACCAGCTAGCCAAAAGCAACCCTGATCGCGGAGGCCAAGAGGTAACAAGAGAATAACTGAGAAGAGAGGCGTATTGGTGAGGGTGATATGCAATTGCAGAATCCAGCATACAGGCGGAACCTTTCATCTTGTCATAATTAAGACTTTGCGTTTGCCTGGCAAAGATCTAAGAAGATTTTGCTCACCCTTGTCTTTGCCGGACTTGGCCTGCTTGTTTTTGTTGCACTTCTTGGTGATGCGCTTGCTCTTGTCACACGTGGGGTCGCTGTTGGGCTTCAGCACGTCGGTTCTGGACATCTCGCCGTTCGGGCTGCACTCGCTCCACGATGACTTCTCGTAGCGGCAAGCTACACACACATTGTCCGTTTACATTTTCCCAAAAACTTTCGTTATTCTTAGTAGGTAGGTACTACTCCCATGACAGGTTGAAACGTTGGTACTGAGAATTGATATTTTACGAGATCTGACTGTGATAAATCGATAATATTGTATGAAATACTTAGGTTAGAAAAGGAACTGAAAAAGAGTAATAACCGAACAAAATTCATAAACATCCTGAATACATAACAATAAACTATCACGTCCAAACTCTCAGAGTTTTCAGCGTTAACACGATATTTTTTTCACGATTTACGTAATACATAGCCAACATATAGTACTAAAGTAACCAGCAGTTTTTTTCAATTCTGTTAGTATATACATATATCGAAATATATTAAGAAAACGTACAAAATTAATGCATTTTCGCATCACGTCGTCCAATATAACAAGCGATTTTCAACCTTACGTAAAGCATCGTAAATTATTTTATAATTGGGGTTGGACCGCGCCTTAGAGAGGAGTTTCGAATATGAGCATAATCGGTCAAGTGGTCGCCGAGATAATAGGCTGCGAAATTTACAACGATATACTTTTTTTTGTCGATACTTAAATACAGCTTTTTTGAAATTTTATAATGATGTATAAGAGGATTGCATTTCTAGCACTTGCCCATACTAAAAGTAACAACTCTTTTCTACCTCAACATCATCTTGTTCTATAAAATAAATTTATAGTACTTTATTGAAAAAATCAAAACGTACGGGCATAATAAACAATGTGTTCATTACATTAAAAAAGATCACTGAAATCGGACAATATTACCTAAGAGGTATAAAGAGTTATTTCTTTTAGTGTGGACAAGTACTAGCTAAGCATTGTTTTAAGATGCTCGGTGTATATTTATTCAGTTTAAGCTAAGCGCAGACATGCTCGCGTGGCCTACAGCTCACAGAGTCACTAGTATCTATAGAGATGTTATTGGAAAACGTTTAACATTACATGTAAATAATGAATGAATGTGCCGCCATAATGAATGTGTCCGAGAAGAGTGTGCGGTGACCTTTGATGAGCCCTTACCTTTCTTGCACTTCTTTTGTATGGTCTTAATGGGCTCGCAGTTGGCCGGGTCGCCTTTCTTCAGAGTGAGCTTGCGCGAACGAATGTTCGTTTTGGAATCGCACTCGCTCCACGAGCCGCGAACGTAGCGACAAGTTTCTGGAAAATTTAAAGAGGCTTGAGCAATGTGAATAATGTGTTTAAACTATATCCATATATTGTGTATATTGTAGAATCAACCCCTGTAATGTATCTCAATTTGTACTAAATACAATACCTACGTACATAATGTGTTAGTCTTTTTTAGTTCTTTTTTAATGGTTCGTCTACGTAGTATCTTTATGCGCTTAAGCTATTAATGAATAACTATGAAACTTGTATATAAAGAAATAAAAATTCCATGTCATTCCAAAATTCAGTTATGCGGTACCTATGTCATTTACCTACTGTCATGTATGTTATATATTAATTTAATAATTATTTAATGTGTAATTATTATACATGGAACTAAATGGTTATAACTCGAATGTTTGAACAGTTTCAAGATTGGTTTTAATAATGTAATGTCAATCATTCCATCAATACAATTTTAAGAGTCCTAGATCCGCACGCCACACCCAACAATAAAATGTTAAAAAACATACAAAACTTTGTGTTAAACTCAGATCCTGTAACTTATTAGTATAGTTTCTGATTTGAATAATTTATTATATAGACACATAGAAACCTCGAAATCGTTACAATGGAATATAATTAGCTTGGTGGAAACTCCCAAAGTTAAGAATAAGTATTAGTCATCACAAAATAATGACCATTAGGTAACTTATCGACAGCAGTTCACACACTAGGTAACACGGAATACATACTAAGACTGTACCTATGTAAAGACATTAACTCTCATGCTCATAGTGCGATTATTAATCATTCGTTAACAGAAGATTACAATTTGTGTAGGAACGTTCCTTATTACGGACTTTACAGGGAGTTTTGGACGTAAGAGATTCCCTTGTGCTGATATCGCGGCAAACGCACGCCGTCCTGCGTCGAATGGATTTATTTTAGGCCTCATCTGAATATAGCCACTTAAATAATAACTAAAGTCTACGACGAGATCGCTGTTTCCACTACGTTACTAAACCTGCACGAAAACTGGCATAATTTACAATAACTTGATGCATTGTGTATTCTTTTCAATCATAATCAGATTTTAATAAGCTGTCTTTTTGTCACCGAGCACGTCTAGTGTATCGAGCTGTCAAAATGCTAGCGTGATTTTTACTATCAGAAACGGACACAATCTTTGACAGAACTGTCATCATTACGATCTTGTCGTAGGCGGAGATCTTGTTATTATATATATGCTGTGCCGTATAATATTACGCTTTTTCACCCGCGTGGTGATGGATGATGATGACGATGATGAAAAGTAGTCTATGTGCTATTCCAGACTATAATCTATCTCTGTGCAAAATTTTATCCCGATCCGTTCAGCCGTTCTGCCGTTTTTGAGTAACAAACATCCATTCATTCATCCATCCAAACTTTCACATTTATAATATTAGTACGATAAATAACTAATAACAATTACTATTACAATATTTTTTTAAATACGAGAATCTCTTACTTAAATAAATCAGATCTTTCCAACTATAGTTTCAACTACATCCGCGGTGGTCGTTTTCAAGGAGAGTGCAGAACGGTCGCGTCGCGCTGCCGGAAGTGGTTGGATATCTGACTTATTTACGTGAGTGATCCCCTTATGTGCATAAACCACGTTAGTTACTATACTAAAATATAATAATCAGAAAACCTGAAATGAATAGTATCATGGGCATGCTAGTACAAACAATCAAATTATACCAATTTCGAAATAATAATAAACTTACATCTATCTATATTATAAAAATGAACCCCCATTTCTCCTGGTCACGCTATAACTTTAAAATGAATGGAACAATCTCGCTAACTTTTATTGTTGGGTTAATTATTATTGTCAGGAGGAGATTTTTATGAAAGAAAAACCAAGAAAAGATGATAAAAGGGAGGTTATGGCGAGACCGAAAGGCGAGCCTACTACACGAACGAAGTCGCGGACAGTCGCTAGTATAAATTATAAAAATGAATCCCTATTATTCTCCTGGTCACGCTATAACTTGAGAACGGGTGGAACAATCACAATTATTTTTTTGTGTTAACTATTGTCAGGAGAAGGTTCTTATGAAATAAAAATCAAGAAAAGACGGGAGGGTATGGCGAGGCTGAAGGGCGAACCTACCACGAGAAAGAAGTCGCGGGCAGTCGTTAATAGGTACATAAATGGCAGTCACACTTATTTTACTTGTTAACATGGATCATAACTGTAACAACATTGGTCGGTAGGCCAACTCTTCAGCCTCGCCATAAAGCACCGAAGCCTGTTCATAAATGAAAAGCTAAGTCCTGTACAACAAGTAGCGCTCATGCAAATTGAAAGTTATATGTGGCATATTGAAGAAATAGGGAGACATAATATCGACGGGAAGTGCAAGCTCATATATAAGTCAGGTGTCCGGGGAGTGCTGGGGCCGCCTGCCTGTGCCTGCCCCATGCTGCATCATTGGTGCGACGGCTGCAGTACGGCGCGCCACTGTCGCGTCGCGTCCCGTCGCATCGTTCGCTAGATGTGCTTATTGGTAGCTATTTAAGGTAGGTATACCAAAACAGATATTTTTGCGTATCTTTAATTCTCTAACAATTATATGCCTAAACATCTATTATCATTAAATCTTGATTAATATTCTATACGCACTATATAAACTATAAAATGTTGAACTACGTTATACCAATCAAGGAGAACGCTGCGTGAAATCGGTCGCTACTCGCTGATCTAGTGCTAAACGTGCAGGAAAGTTTACATGTACCTGGTCTATAGGTTAACAATAAGTCGTAACAATATTGCAATTTTAGACAGAAAAATTACGTATCAACAGACCGTAGATGGGATTCGAACCAGCGCCTTCCGGCAATTCGTGCCAAACGTCATAACCGCCAGTCCACCGAAGTACTCATCCGGACATCGAATTGAAAACCGTATAGGGATGAATATGTATTTTTTTTATCTAAAGATGCAATATTTCAAATCATTAGTTTTAACCAAAAGTTCAAGAATTGTATCTACTTATATATATTGTTTAAATAATCTGCTGTAGAAACTAAGTTTTTCCTTAAGCAAGGATACAGTACGTGCACTGAAAAAAATATGTTAACTGAACAGTTTAGCTATATCAATTTTTACCAAACTATAGTTACTTTTTACTAAAGCTCAGCTCTGTTTACTAAACCTATTTAGCTGTGGTTACATTTTCATTTTAGTTAAAACCTGTTGAGTTACTAAGAACTGAAGCATTTGGTAAGTAATTACTAAAGTGTACGTATTTACCAAACTGTTTAGCTATTATTAGCTATTTTTTATTAAATGTGCTATTCATTACTAACTCCGGTTAGTAATTTATAGCAACACTGTTTGGCTGGCCTCGCACACACACACACACTTGGGTGTTATACATATTGTAGTACCTACCTACGTCAAGTACGTATTTACTAGAAAACAAGTGCCAAATTGCGAACTTGAATGAAACGTTGCTATGCACCGATTTCAAAATGCTTTTATCATTGCTTTGACGCAGACGGTTGCGGGTTCGATTCCCGAACGGAACAAATTTCTGCATGATCTGCAGGGATTTGATCCGAGTCTGGGTGTTGTTTGAAATATGTATACTTAATAAAAAATATTTATCTATTAGTTTATATTCATATTAAATATATCAGTCGTCTAGTAGGTACCCATAACACAAGCTCTGCTTAGCTTGGGGCTAGACGATGCTGTGTGTTCTGTCCAGCAATATTTATTTATTTATTATTTATTTCTTGTAAGTAGGTAGGTACCTACTTACCAAATTTCATTTAAATGTGAAAGATGTATTTTATGTAATAAGCTTTCAAAATAGGTACCTACTTACCCTCATTTTGATACTACACTCGATAAGTTGGACGCAAAAGATTTTTTTTTGGGACCGTACATTTTGCCGTTTTTACCTACTCGCGTTTAGCCGATTAGTAGTTACGGGGATCATAGAGACGGACATAGGAACATACTTGCATACCTACCTACATACATGGCTATGTGTTTCACCCGTAGTATGTGGGTACGTACCTAGACATACAAATGAAACACATAACCCTCCCTTTTTCGCTTTGCCGCAGTCGAATAAAAATAACCATAATTTAGGCAAACCTATCAAGTAGCAAATGAGCTGTAACTAAGTAGGTAGGTACTAAACGCCTGAACAAATCTTCAAAAGTTATGGCTAAGAACACTATCAATTACGTCAGCTTAAAAAAAACTGCATTGAAATAGGTACCTAAGTAGGTCCATTTGTTTATGCGATGCGACGGGCATCGATTGACAGATACCTTCATACCTACACAGGCACGTCAAGGTCTTAGGTAGGTAGGTATTTTTTTTAGCACTCCTTCTCTTTTATCGTGGAAAAGATTTAAGAAAGTAGCTAGGACCCGGCACTTTGCCAGACAGGGGGATATTCTATCAGATATCTAGTTCCCACAATAGGTAGGTAAGTACCTACACAATATACAAGTAGGTGTAGGTAGGTACATACCTACTTTACAATCTTTTGCTTAGTTAGGACTCGATAGCGCTGTTTACATAATGAGTAGGTGCCTACATAAGCATACTGTAAAAACACCTAAGCAGGTACCTACCTACCTGCTACTATAGGTAGGTAAACCAATTTCCGGTTCAGTTACCACAGCCACGACGACGACGGTCCAGTATCTGGATACCAAACTCTTTAGCTGTAGTAGCTAAAGGAATATAGCTAAATATTTGCAGGCAGGAACTAAATGTTCATTTATCAACTAATGTTTAATAATTCTGTACTAAACTGTTTAGCTGTTTTTAACTAAACCATTTTAGAAATGTCTAATCAAAAATTAGCAACAATTAAACTAATGTTTAGTTGTTCTGTACCGTAGTGTATAGCAATTTGTTGCTGAACACTTTAGTAATTTGTAAGTAAAGTTTTGTTATTGTTTCATAAACAATTTATTTACGAAGAAGTTACATGGAGGACATTTTGTTTTCTAGCTCATTCTATTTTCGAAATAGTAAGAGGTCGGTCACGTTCATCTCGTCTCGTGCCCATCATGTCCCTCGGGGTCTTGAGGTCTCAGCCTCTCAGGTCTTGCTCGCTCAGGGACATGATGGGCACGAGATCATTATGTCCTGACGCCATTTCTTGTGAAGCGGTGAACTTGAGTGAAGCATTTTTGCAATAGTGTACCTACCTACCTAATGGTCCATGACTGACATAGACCGCGTGTGCGACGGACACGTGCAAGAAATCAAGACAAGTGTTTTGTTGTATATGTGTGCCAATAAACTGACTGGGTGTTGTGGTTGTCTACTTAACCAAATAAATAGGTTATTAATTACTGTAAGTAATTTTTGTAATGTATGGGGAAATCAATAAATCAAAAGTGTAAGGTAATAATTTGTTTAATGTGTAATTGATAAATAATGATGTCACAATGTGTCACAAAAATGTATATTTGACGCAAAGGATCCTTTGCATCTTCCGCAGAGGAAGGTAACAGTGCTGCCACTCTCGTCTTTTACTTATTATTACGCATTTAAAAATAAATATTGAAAAATCTCACCGTCACATCTCCTCTCTAATCTCATATTTTTCATTGCGTAGTGATACGTAAATGACGAGAGTGACAGCACTGTCACCTTCCTCTGCGTTTGTTAGTTAATGTGTTATTATGACTTAATGTCGTCCATTGCTCTTCGTTAAGAAATTAATATGTTATTTAGCCACTATGATTTTGCCATTGGTAATTAGATAATAAAAGTTATTATTGACAAATAATATTTTCTTTGATTTCAGTCTCTTCATCTAAAGCAGCAATACATCCCGTGAGAAAAAGCTTAAAATGAACGTACCTAGAGTCCGCGCAAAACCTTATGAGTTCTGTGTGTGTTGTGTTGATGTAAACGTGATTTCAAGGAGACAAGTGAATCCATGGTCTTGGTGACCCTATGTAGAGTAGGACCTGTATAGTGTACTACTTTATGTAGGGTCACCAAGACTCACTTGTCTCTGTGAAATCACGTTTACATGAACATACACAGAGTTCATTTAGATTTGCGTGGACTCTATCTGCAGATTGCAAATTGTAGCAGCAACCTACAGATTAGGTGCTAGTTTCTCACCTTTTCTCACATGACGTATTGTTTTTGAGCAATAAATAGTTTAGGTACCCTTTACCAAATAGGTTAGTTCCTATTACCGAACAGTTCAGGAACTTTTTACCAAACACTTTAGCAATCTCATACCAAACAGTTCAATAATCGTTAACCAAACTGGTATGTTATATCTTACTAAACAGTTTAGCTATCTCATACCAAACAGTTCAGTAATCGCTAACCAAACTGTTGTGTTATATCTTACTAAACAGTTAAGCAATCTCATACCAAACAGTTTAGTAATCGTTAACCAAACTGTTATGTTATATCTTACTAAACAGTTTAGCTATCTCATACCAACAGTTCAGTAATCGCTAACCAAACTGTTGTGTTATATCTTACTAAACAGTTTAGCAATCTCATACCAAACAGTTTAGTAATCGTTAACCAAACTGTTATGTTATATCTTACTAAACAGTTTAGCTATCTCATACCGAACAGTAATCTGTTCAGCAGTCGCTTACCAACCTGTTATGTTATATCTTACTAAACAGTTCAGTAATCGCTAACAAAACTGTTGTGTTATATCTTACTAAACAGTTTAGCTATCTCATACCGAACAGTTCAGCAGTCGCTTACCAAACTGTTATGTTATATCTTACTAAACAGTTTAGCTACCTCATACCAAACTGATTAGTATGAAGAAACTGAACAGCTTGGTTCTTTTACCTGTATTGTTTGGCTACTTTTACTAAACAGTTAAGTTATGAGATCTAAACCAAGTAACTAAATTCGTTTTGTTACTGTAGCTAAACGTTTGGCAGTCACCACAGCAACTAAACACTTATGTAATTATCTACCAAAAATTCGGTAACTAGTAACCAAGTAGTTTTTTCAGTGTGAGCTTTTACTTTTGAATGATCTCATATTTACCAAATTATAACATGATGTACACATTACTGAATACACGTGCCACTTCCGGTGATACGAAATCTAAAGACCAGCGTAAGAAAACATCAGCTGGAACTTGTATTCACAGATCCACAATTCGTGGAGGATTCCAGGAGCGCGGGCATCATGGCCACTCTGCAAGCACCCGGAATCAGACAATCACGCTTCTCACACTGAAATATTTGATCCAGCTGACTTCTGTGCTGTATCTACTATCAAAATAATAAAACGGAAAAGTTTGGTCAATGTTTGTGTTAAGGCAACATATTATCTACTCTAACGTCATCTATACACAACGTGTTTGAGTCACCGTTTTTTTTCTTTTTCAGTCCGCCCGCCGTTACGAACGATCACAATACCATAGGTACGCTATCTAAGATATATTTGCAGAACAGCCGTGCGATTCCCTAATCCCTGTAGGGAATGTATCTGTTTGTTACACTCTGGACAATAAATCCTGCAACTTGGCCTTTTGGGAGTTCTGATAGGTAGGTATAGTAGACTAACCTCTGTTTTTAGTACCGCGTACTTGGCGCACCAGCAGCTCATGCTCGGGCTCCTCCAGCATCTCCCCCTCTGCAGTCACAGCGGCCAGGGACAGCAGCAGTATCCCGGCAGCCAACCACCACCAGTGCTTGTTCTGCGAGGAAGGGAAGGAAACGGAAGGGTCCATCTTTGAATATATATATTATAAGTTAATGAACCCCTATTTCTCCCGGTCACGTCCGTCAAGGTTGAGAACGGTTAATTTATATATCTGGAGTACCTACATAACATAATTAACAAACATTATAATAACATACAAACTTCGACATGTAACCTCAGTTTACTACGCCCGCCTTATGTTTTAAACTAAAAAGAAGTATGTTTAATAATAATTCTAACATAATTATTAATAAATTAATATGTATTCAAATAACTGCCTCAGCAGTATTCGACTTGTCTTCTATTGAAATTCAAACCAAACATTTAGAACCATTTAGTTGTTAGATATATATATATATATATATATATATAAAGCCCAAAACAACGTTGGTTATTTTTTTTTTTTTTAATTTTTGACCCTTTCAAAACTGTAACTGTTCTGTACTGTGTATGTAATCCTGACAGTAAAAATCACTTATAGATAGAATAATAAAGTACTTCCTGCTATTGTAATTGTTTTAAGCAGCAAACTGCCATAAATTAGTTTTTTAATAATGAAATTACATGTATTCCATAATTACTTTAAAATGTATATCTAACAGCTTTATATTGTTAAGTTGGAAGACACAAGAAATAACAGAGGTCATGCTAAAGATAAGTATAAACTTTAATTATTTTAACAAATTCGTTTGATCATGTTACATAATTATGACTTACACGGTCTCTTATATTTAATTTTATAGTATGTAGTGACCAACTGTAAAGTCAGTAGCTACATAAAAACCAAATGAAACTAAACATCCCAAAGAACTGAGTTATTCCTAGCTTTGCACACCACGCGCACACAAACAAAGAGTGTTCACCATAACATACAATAACAAATATAAGTAGGCAGAGGTAGAACAGGATTTTTCCGTATCTATTAAAACACAAGCAAATAAAACAAAGAGTGTTTACTAACACGATGCGTAGTCACTCGAGATAACTGCCCAGTCAATGACTTTAACGTATTGCTCTGGACGGCGCTAAATTTAGCTCTGCGGCTGCAGGTCACTCACTGCGATAACCGATTGCCTCGAAATAACCAGTGGTATAGGCACCCATACCCGCAGCCACTACTGTACGGCTATCTGTTCTTCTCTTCTTATCTCTTCTCTACCTAAGTATCTATACCTATATAGATAAGTACGGAGTATTGACTATTGCGGCTAGTACTCAGAATGCAATCTAATACAATCAATCTACACATGCTAGTTAGTATTTATATTTTACATTTCTCATACTCGGAAAGTAGTGTTGTTTTGATCTGATTATGGGATGGAAAATGCTCCTTCTCTCCATAGAGAAGGAAAAACTCATACAAATTACTTCCCACCTAAGGACCGGAATGAACTTTAAAAATAGAATTGCTGTCAGCTGTGAAGAGTTTTATGTAAAAAAGCTAATTAAAAACAGCCAGTGTGAACTTAGCGCAAACTTCTTAGAGCGGAATAAGCCCCAATTCGCCCCAAGTATCCGCCATGGAATCCATCGTCTGATGAAATACCAGTCTCCTACTTTTACAGATATCCAGAACAGCCAAATTTGTCATAATATATCAAACAGCATAAACATTCCAAACAATAATGTAACTTTTAATTTCACGAATTGTCCTAATTTGACAAATAATTTTAAATAGGCACTACTAATATTATTATATATTATCAATAAATAGTTTAGATAAACAACTAGTTTTATTTTCCTCATATTCGAAATGAAAAGTAGAGTGTTTAACACGGGTAAAAGAATCAATTCCTACTCTGACTATAGCCGGCTAAATACCTCGGGAATTAATTCTTTCGACCCTCGGTTAACAATCTACTATTTCCTAATAATTGCGCTCAAAGTGCGTACAAGGAGGACTATTTCTACCAGTCATCATATATTTGTAACTCGTGGCAAGCGGTGCTGCTAAATTGTAGAAGAAAAAGCTTTAGTATCATAATAATATATAGGTACTCGTTACATAACAATTTTTGAACGCGCAAAACGCAATGAAAACTAAAGGCCGATTATGATGACATTTCTTCAGTAGTTCAGAAAGTAAGCATTATTGATGGTAGACGCGAGCCCAGTCCTGAGGGTGCTCGCTAATCAGACATCGTTAGAACAATGACCACCTCTTCCTCAAGCTTTCGGTTAAGATAACATTAAATCATAGTTTACTGGTAAGGTACTCTCCAATGACCGCCTAGATAGCTTTTAACCTGGAGATAAAAAACCTATTTCCAGGAGCACTAAACGGTGTATTCTTAGAGCAGTCCTCGAGGGCCAGTAGCATTCTAAGTCGACTGCGATAAGTACCACCATTGACCGCATCTTCACAGATCATCAAGTTAAATATTAACATTAAACTAATTAGCTAATTCATATTTAAAAAATATACAGAATTTCATAAGTCTCCGAAGCTATTGTGTTTGTTATTAAAGGGTTGTAATTTTGCGAACAATCTGGTAATACAAGTTTTCCCATCGACGTAGCAGCTATATAGGTAATACAGCCGTGGGGGATGCTGATAATAATGGTTAATTAATGTGGGCGGCTCTACACCTCTACACACCCATTCGGGGATAAACAGGTGTGAAGTTGTGATCTATTTCATTACAAACGTGTTTATCCTAAACGAGTACAAAAGGAACCTCGTAGAGGTTTATCGACGCTGAGTTTGTGTCGTATATATTAGATTTTATTTGCAAAGTCAAGACACAATTGACTTGTAGGTACATGGGGAAGCTGTTCTAGTGAGTTCAAGTTCACTAATAGTTACAAGGTGGGTAGTGTAGTGTATGTTGCATCAGAAATGCAAAAGCTATTTATATAGGATCGCCGGTCACATAGAGAACATTCATAACACGGTTCAGTAGCTCTCGCTCACCCAAGCCTACAACCCTAATCAATATTATACTTGACATTATCAATTTAAATTTTGCAGGAACAATTGTATTAAGTACGAAAACATAGTAGGTAGATTCTAAGAACGAAAGGTTTACGATGTTTTGGATATGTATCATATATTTTTATACCTGTTAGGAAAATGTATCTGGTGGATAAAGCTTATTCATCGATTGTTAACCGAGCACAAAACATCCGTAATATTGCTATCTGACTTTGTTCTAAGTTGCCCAAGATGAAATAAGTTGAACACAAATGTTACAGTAATTCAGCTAATTAAAGTTTACAACAAGGACGCGCACACAAACAAATCAAATAACAAGCTCTACCCGCTACCGCTACCACCACACCCCTGCGACATCCCTCACTTGTGGCAGGATACTGCGCACTCACTTCTCATTTCTAGTACCCATTATGTAAGTAACTAATCTGCGCTTTATAAAATTACTCCTTGTAAATGCCATTAATACTGGTAAGAACAAAACGGCAAAACAAATGGCTCCAGGTAATTGAGGCTCAGCAATTTCAAAAACATCAATAAATAAAAATAAAAATCGCAATATGATACAATAGAATTTATGAAAAAAAAGTAAATAAAAGTAAGATACTGAAATTCAAACATACGCTAGGGGATTCTGGATCATAATTCTATAATGCTGCGTTCACATAAATAATAATAAGCACGATTGAGTTAGCTTACCTCCATGTCGATTATCGGATTGCGGTGGAGACGCGGAGTGGCGGAGACGCGTGCGATAGAGACACAGACGTGAGTGCGAGCCGAGCGTCGGGCCGCGAGTGTGAAGTGAAGCTGAACTGAAGACTCAAGTGTCCGGAGTGAGGAGTCCCGAGTCCCACCCGAGCGAGTCCGGAACGGCGGGCGGCGCGGCGACGCGCGGCAGGACGCGACGCGATCGATCCTATACCCGCCGCCCGCCTCACCGCCACCCGCCCGCGCCCGCCACCACCATCCCGCTTCCTCCGCTATAGCAGCGTTACCACCAACTGTTACCTTATCTACGGCGGGATGAGAGCACTCGTCTATAGTCTTTCCGGGAATCTCGGGATCTCATCCGCTTCGCAGATCCCGCGGTAAGCGATGCGGCTAACAGACTTTACTTCACTGCAAGATGCAATATTGCAAAGGCACGACAAGCCAAGCGCATAAATGAATAAGTTTCCATCTCTCAGCTTTATGAATTTCTCCTTGCAATATTATTCGTTGTAAATATTTTTGAGATGAGTCGTGGCATTTCTAAATTGTATTTTCTTTTAAAAGCTTTGGATATGAACATTTTTATTTCAGTGGTTTTCCTTTAACTTAATAAGTATTCGTATATTGCGGAATTTGGGACAAAACGTTTTATTATTACTAGGTACTAGCTGCGCTCCACGGGTTCACCCGCGCGGTGATCGATGATGGTGATGAATCAAAGTCTATGTTCTGTATATATGTCTATGTGGAATTGTAATGGTGAAATAATTTTTGAAATAAGTCCTGTAGTTTCGGAACCTATTCAAGTAACAAAAACAAACAAAGAAAGACCGTATTTCCTAATTATAATATTAATAAGTCAAAGTCAAAACCATTTATTCAATTTAGGCATCAAAGACGCACTTATGAACGTCAATTTTTCATTATAATGTACCTACTTTAAAGACTACCGTCGCGTTCCAAAATATAAAGAGCCTACCGAGAAGAAGCGGCAAGAAACTCGGGTCCATTCTTTTTATATAGATGTTTTTACAATATGTTTACTTAGGTACTACAAATATTAGCTCCAGTGTGTTGCCTTACAAAAGAGAACATAATAATGGTATCAGTAGGGCAAGACACGCTACACTTTGACATCTTAGTACACGAGTAGATAGATCCTGGAGTGATCAGTCCCAAGCTGTTTTATCCTCCAAGTAATCCGAAAGTTTGTAATAACCTTTTTGACAGAGCAAGCCACTAGGCAGTAGGACAAGAATAATAATAATGTATCAATACAACAATATGATAATGTAACTAATATGGATAGATAGTATGTTTATGCGGCCATAGACACGCCTGTTATCACATTAGGCGAATGGTATTCATGCGGTTCCTTGCTCTACAGCTCCTACACTTTACACAAACTGTCTGGACCTCATATTCATATTCATATTCATATTCATATTCATTTATTCATATTTATCCATACACGTCAAAAATTAAAATAATAAAATAATAATGAAATGTCAAAAAATAGTTATACATATGTAAATTAAGAATTTAAATGTGATCAATTTTCTACTTACACACTCGCAGACAAAAATAGCAATGTACATTATATGCGAGTGCCTATTTATTTCATACTTATAAACTCTTCATAACTATAAAACGCCTGATTGATAAGCCAACGTTTTAACCTAGATTTGAACGAACACAAACTTTTAGCTGCGGTTATATCTTCGGATAACTTATTGTAGACCGCTGGACCCATGACATGTGCCAACCTGTTAGACTTGGCCATTGATCGCTCCACCACAGCAAGCTTCCCTTTTCGTCGGGTTGGGTATTGGTGAGATTCACCGACTTTTCTATACGATTCCAGGTTAGTACGCGTATAGATAGCCACTTGTAAAATAACTATAGCAGGTAGTGTTAGTATCCGTAGCGATTTAAAATACGGTCTCGCGGAAGACTCTTGTGACACTCGTGCTACAGCACGGACAGCTCGTTTCTGGAGTCGAAAGGCGCGTTCTAAATCAGCACCGCGTCCCCAGAGCTCTGCTCCGTACTGAAGCAGAGAGTGCACGGTGGCGAAGTAGCAAGTCCGTACCACTCCTGTCGGCAGGAATCTGGACAACCGGCAGAGCGCAAAACAGGCTGCACTCAGTTTCCCACATACTTTATGTATGTGGGATGCCCAGGTGAGGCCGCTGTCCAATTCAAAACCCAAGAAAGTAGTATTGGTTACTTGTTCTATTTGTATGCCATTTGCTAGAACACTAAGGTTGTCACGAAGGCGGCCTGAGAGGTTAAAATGAATAAAATGGGTTTTTTTGAGGTTGAGTACGAGCCCATTTGCGCTAAACCACATAGCTAGTTGGTGTGCAGTATCATTTAATCTCTGCTCTAGCAGCTCAGATGACGGTGCCTTCACTACTGCAGCCACGTCGTCAGCGTACATCAATACTTCAGCGTCTCTTATAGCACAAGGAAGGTCGTTAAGAAGCAGCGTAAACAAGATATTCGACACTGCTGATCCTTGTGCTACTCCCATAGTGTTAGTCAGGGGGTCGGACCTTTCACTACCGCCTGCTCCTACTACAATTTGTGACCTCTGGTGCATCAGGTCGTTTAAGAGAGACAATGCTCTGTCATTAATGCCGTAGTGGCGCATTTTAATAGCAAGAACTTTGTGATCCGCTAAATCAAAAGCTTTTGAGAGGTCGCAGCACAGTACTGCCACCTGCAACTTCCCCTCGCGTGCCTCCACCACCCGGCGTACAATTTCACGCGTCATGGATGTTGTCGATCGACCTTCACGATAAGCATATTGCCGGTTAGACAATACTCGTGTTAAGGATAAATACGTCACTAAGCGGCAGCTTATGCCGTTTTCCAGCACCTTTGCTATGGCAGGTATAATCGAGATAGGTCTGTATTCGTCTATGTTCTGTGGTTTACCTTTGCCCTTAAATATAGGCGAGACTTTGCTTAATTTGAGACACTCAGGATATACACCCTCGTGAATTAACTTATTAAACAAATTAGCCAAGACCGGAGCAAGAGGCCTGGCGGCTATATGTAGCAATTCCATAGAAATTCCATAAATGTCCTTTGACTTTTTGGGTGGAATTCTTTTGGTGATGATACAATATATTTCTTCCGCGGTGAATCTGCGCAGTCTGAGCGATCGATCAGCAGGGGCACACGCACTTATCAGCATGCGCTCCATCTGCTTGACGTCAGCGCGCGGCGCCGCGCATGCAACTGCAGCTCCTACAAATTTCGCATTCATGGCGTTTACGGCATCTTTTTTCGTTTTAAAGTTTTCGCCATCTGATTTTTTAACAATGTCTGTGAAATCCACGCTACATTTATTTTTCTTCCCTCTTTCTACGTTAACTACCTCCCACATAGATTTTGCGGGATTCTTGCTATTTTGTAACATACAAGCATAATAATTTGACCTTGTGGTCGTTAACATGTTCTCATATTTTGTATTTAGTTCACATATAAACTGTTTTAAAAAATCTAGATTAGGATATTTATTGCTCAATTCAATCATGTCTAATAAAAGTAACCTAAAATATTTAATGTTATCTGTAACCCATGAAGAATTCTGATATTTGCAACTCATATATTTCAATGGGAAACACGTCTCAAGTTTATTACCTCACTGAACCCTTAACCCCTATTTCCCATGTTTACCTTCTCCACCAGAGTTGCCTTTCTCTCATGGCCACACTCATCACCAGGAACAGCGTGGCTACCGTTGCCGCCGTTATTTCCACAGGTTAATGTGCCGATCTTCCTCCTGCAAGTCTACAGTAGACAGTCTTGATTGACTTGATTCGTATGGTATGTTCGTCAAGCACATGTTCGTTACATGATATTTGAGAATTTAAGTAAGTAAAATATATTGCAATTCTCCGTCCTTATTCAATTTTTGTCACGTCATTCGGTGACTATACAAGTAATTCCCTCGCTCTGTTAAGTGTCACGCTTGCCTATACTTTAATTATTGCTATTCAGAATCGTAAACAGTACAAACCTCTGCATGGCAATGCACTGCGCTCGTCACCCTGAGATATAAGATGTTAAGTCTCTTGCCCTGTAATTTCACTAGACACAATGTACATCAACGAAACACAGTAATTTAAAAAAATGCACACTACTGCTTCACTGTTGTATAACTGCCAAAGGTGTGGTACTTGCCAGGTCGAATCTAAGTCTGAACTCACACTATATTTAATTACAAAAATAACTATGTCTGTCTATTCACGACGAAACTAACCGCGGACAAATTATTTAGACAAACTTGAGGACTCTCGGCAACTCTGAACTATTCGCTTGAAGAATTGTATTAAATAAGGTAATTAGTGCACCAATTCTGCTACTTTGATGAACTTTGAATAACATTCTTAGTGATAAAACTCTGATTCAAAATTGACATATACTGTATACAGGGTGTTTGGTAGAGGGACCGACAAACCAAATGAGCGTGTTCGGGGGACCACTTGGAGAATACAAGTTGGCCAAAAAAAATCCCCGACTCCCCAATATGTTTAACTTTTTTTGTGATTTTTCCCTTTTTCTCCGAAATTACCTATTTACCACCGTAACATTTGTAAAATTTGTAAAAACTAAAAACATCCGGTCTAAAACATACTTTACAAATGTTATGGTGGTAAATAGGCACAACATTGGATAAACGAGAAAATTCACAAAAAAAGTTTAAAAAATTGGGATGTCGGGGATTTTTTTTTTTGCCAACTTGTATTCTCCAAGTGGTCCCCCGAACACGCTCATTTGGTTTGTCGGTCCCTCTACCAAACACCCTGTATAACTACCAAAAATAGTAAATTATTTTTACTAATTTTCGTGGATTTTTATGGAAAACCCGTAGTGAAAATTGTAGTAGATATTTTTCGTAGGTTTTCAGTACTTACATATGCAATAGATTAAGTAAAATTAATAAGAATCCCCTTCAGATAGGCAGGAGTTAACGAATGCTATCAGAAATCAACAAAATATCATAGTGAGTCCATTGTATGTAATTATATAAAATATGCCTCCAAACTTTCTCATCACACGTATGTCGTCTGCTGAGTGTGTAGCCGTTCGTCTGCACGACGCAACTGCAGCGAGTGTTCAAGTATAGTTAATTAATTAGAGATCTTATACAGAAACTCTCCCGGGCGGTGTGAAACTAGAAGTGTCTCACACAGACTTCAGGAGTGGTTCACAATTCCATATTGGATTACCAGAGATATTACTGTGGCTGAAATTCATAGCGCGCCAAAATTGAGTATTTACTGTTTTCTACCGATTTCCAAAAAGGAGGGGGTACTCAATTATTATTTTTTTTATATTTGTTACCTCATAACTTTCGGCTGGGTGAACCGATTCTTTGATTTGATTAAAAAAATTTTGTATGAAAGATTAAACCGCTGCGGGTACTAATTTGGAGTTTAGCAGGTGATGCCTTTCATGGGGTATCCAATAAATAGGTAAATAACCAAAGGAAGTAAATTAGTATTTAAGTAAAGTATATATCTACATATATACTTATATATGTTTGTTTGAATTGAATAAGCTCCGAAACTACGGGACGGATTTGAAAAAATCTTTCACCATTTGAATCCTACATCATCCCTGATGAACATATATATTTTAATTCAGCATCATCATCATCCATCATCACGCGGACAAAACCGTGGAGCGCAGCTAGCAACTGGATAAAGAAAGTAAAGTATAACAAGTAGGTACAATTTGAAAAATTTGATACCGACTTCCATTCTATTGAGTTATTGGAGTGTAACTCAAAAACTACTGGACCGATTTTAAAAAATATTTTGTCGTTAGAAAGTTACATTATCACTGATATTTAAAAAAAGTTAGTGATCCGTGTGAAAACTTCGATAATGTAACCAAAGGTGTCGCGTCTGTTGCCGAGACTATTGACAATAGAGCCATGTGAAGTAGGTACTGCAGTTTTAAAGAGGACATCAATGTCTACATAAAAGTATCCAATACTATATGTCTAACTTTTACAGTTATGTCACAATACATACTTACCGTGTTAACATAATATGTAAAATTAACGCCGGTACAAACTAGGCCACATTATTAGTATATTGTTGTTAATCCTTATCTACTCGAATATTACAGAGGAAAGATTAGATAGTTTGTAACGGATAAACACAATAAGACATACCTAACCGGTTCAGAAAATTATTTCACCAGTCGAAAGCTGCATTATGCCTGAATAACATACGCTATATTTGGTTCATCATCATCGTCATCCATCACCACGCGGGTGAAACCACGGAGCGCAGCTAGTGATTTATATCCTGACGGTTAATTTTCTTGTAACTTATGTCTAATATATTGTATTCATCATATTGTAGATACCACGAGTATAATGCAATATGTTAACTTACTTTTCACTTTAACTCATGTCATGACTAATGTAAATATTTCTATTACCTACTATCTTTGGCAGATAACGTGAAATATCTCCAAAGTCGCTATGACGAAAGTCGAGTCGAACGGAATGAATAATACTAAGTTATAAAGAGACAGACAGACTATTACATACCTATAGAATTATAGTTACAATAATATCATGTTGGCTTTCCTATTGTCCACTTGTCGGTCATTCATCATTAATTTTAAAAAGTAATGACTAATCCACAGGATTAGCGGAATTTCCTAGTTTTGAGTATGCAAGGGTTGTGATCTACGCATATTTTATTCAGTGTCCTAGTTAAATAATACCTACAAATACCAGTGTTGTTATTTAACGGCCGTTTTCAATATTCTATCTATCCACAGTTTTCCTCACTACCGATAGAAATTTGACATAACGTCCATACAAATAGTGTCAAATATCTAACTCTAGTAAGGTAAACCGGCGATAGATAGATTATTGAAAACGACCGTAAGTCACCTTATTTTTCAAACCACCGTTTTTTGGAGGTAGGAAATGAATTTAATTTAAGTACATATTTTATGATCTTGCTTCTGTGTAAATTGTATTTTTAATGTTATTTTTAATTTTAAAGTTGTGTGTAAGTTACTACCTACTTATACTTATAAAACTATTCTCAATCACGGTAGGTAGTGCCTAACTAACTAATAACTACCTATTAATACTTGGGGTTTGTTTTGTTTCCTTGTAGGTTTCCTTCATAAATAATTGAATTAAAGAGTGATGCATCAACTTACTTTAAAATAACTGAAGGTATACCACAGGAGATATTTTTCTTTTTTACTTTTGATAATTATTTCATATCTTTTTTTATTTCAAATGTTTAGATTTAATTTTTTTAATTAGGTAGCGGAATTTTAAATTGCTTTTTGTATCTGGGTGACTGTGGTGCCTACATCACAGTTCTTGTAACAACAGGAAGAGACTAGCATCCCACAACACAGGGAATCCTAGTGTGGGATCTAGTATTACCTATGTACAACACAATACCTGACTAGTTTAAAAACTGTGGTCAGCTACTAAGATAGCATGTAACACTCGTTCCTATATTTTGTTTCCTCTTATAAAGCTAGTTATTACATATAGTGCCTATGTTACCTGTAATGTTGTTATGTTGATAGTGTACCTAAAACTATGGTAAATAAAGAAAAGTTATTATTATTATTAGTTCATTCGAATCTCGTTGGTGCAATACAAAAATCCGTGATCCGAGTTTGATCAAAATTTCGTTACACGAGGATTAGCATTGTTAATTCGTAATGTGGTGCAAGAGACCGTAGTAGATAGAGAGTATAGAGTAAGTTATACATTGTGGCACACATCAGTAAAACTGGTTTTACTTTGTACAATTGAGAAATTTTCATTTTCTAGTTTTTCGAATCGATGTAACTTGTCGAGTCGATAACCTGACTTTTATCTTACGTTGTATCACTATTAGGATTTAGCTGCGATAGATATATCGCAGGCGGTCTTTTAACGATAATTTTGTCCTATCGACAATCCAAGCTCGCAGCATCACAAGGTTCGGCCGTCAATGAGAAGGCCACGGGATCGATCCCCTCTCTTGCTAGAGCTCTCGGTGAATACAACATGCAACCCACGGTAGGTGGTAGGGCACTTCTGGTGTCCACCTGGCTACCTACCACTCTCAGGTTTGAAACTCTGTCGATAAGCATCTAACTGTGTGATTCGACACCAATTACCTTCGACCACTACCAACCTCCTACGAATCTACCTACGAAGTCGTAGCATTACACCTTTGAAAAATTATTACTTAACTCGATGCATTACACCACAAACTATTTGAACGTATAAATATGTATTTATTCGTTCAGATAGAAATGCCGAAACACTAGTTTGTATGTTTTGGGTGAAGGATCTTGCAGATAGTGAAATGAATGTGAGTGAATAGAACTAGCGAACTGATGAGCAAATGCAGTTCATACAACACTCCAATACAGTCACTTAATTTTATTTTAAGAAGTCTGTTAAAAGTCTTCATAATTTTGGAGAGGCTTTGGATTGTGCGTCCTCGCTCCTAGCATTCTAACGACCTGCAGTGCAAGTACCGCACTTAATGATCGATAAATTTGAGTTTCGCATTCGTCATATCAAAAAAACTGGCTTTATCGATCTTTTGTCGATCATTGCAAGTAAGTAACAAAACTAAGCGATCGATAGACAAATTCGATAAGCCTAGCATGGAACTATTATAAATTACGTTTGAGATCCTCTATTTAATTGATTTTAACAATTGTTTTGTCAGCTTTGAAAATGACCTCGATATATCTTATCGACAGGCGACAGGTGCGGATATTGTTTAGTTGCATTTGATCTTACTAATATTATAAACGCGAAAGTTTGTATATATGGATAAATGGATGTTTGTCTCTTACAATAAAACGGCTGGCCCAATTTTGATGAAATTTGTCATGGAGGTAGATGGGGCGCTGAACATAGGATAATTTTCATCAACATCGTCATCATCCATCAGCATGCGGGTGTAACCGCGGGGCGCAGCTAGTATTCAATACAAAATAGACTTCGGCCTTCTTTTGTTCGTAGATGAGCGAAATGCTCGTAGAAATGTTCAAATGATAGAAGGATCATTGTGGAATGCAAACAATTCGTAATAATCGACATATTGTCGAAAATTTGACGATCGTATGACTTCTATTTTGCTAGGGGCGATACGATTTTTTATCGATCTAAGAGACTTGACAAATTTAACTACTATTACGGTACTTGCACTGCTGCTTGTATATACTAATTGTCTGCTGTTTGCTTTACGAGGGATAGAGCTATAGATAGAGATACAAAAAGTAACCAACCGGTCACTTTTTGTATAGAAGTTTCTAAAAAAATTCTATCTATAGTAAGAGTAACTTACTTAGATAGACTTACGTAAATGAAAAGGTTGTGGAATCCGGCCGTTTGTGGTATTGGGCAAAATGAGTGCCACTGTTGGACATGGCAGTACCAAAATAAAATAAAATAGTTGAGCAAACAGCGTGCCTTGCAAATAGCGTTATTTAAAATTCTAAATTAGTAAACGTCCGCTTCAGAGTTCATTACGAACGGACTTCGGGTGCAGTGGCGAGTTTTTCCTCTGGTTGATAAGCCCTCTGTTGTGGCATTATGCTCCGCGGACCGCGGCGAGAATTTAATTAAAATTTCACTCTATATTTATTTTTCTCGTTGACAATTTCAGAGATGAACAAATGGAGTACTGTGTTTCTGTTTGGTAATTATTGCTTTTAATATATTTGTTGGTTGATAGCGATGCTTACTTTATATGAGTGTTTTGGTTCAAAGAAACTATATTAATGTAGTGGAATGAGACAAAAAGTTACACAGTTAAAGTAAGTCATTGTGGGAAAATTAAAACGTAATTCAAAATTCACACACAGGCTTAGCCGTTTAGTGTAAAAGTAGTATGATTGTGTACACTATATGTAATAAAAGTAAGGCATTGTAAAAATACATTTGAGAAAAACCAGCCCCGAGTTCTCTTGCTGCTTGTGCACTACAGTAAAACACAAAAGATAAAATCAAACGTAAGAACGTATCCCCATGGTGCATATACTATGTCACAGCAGCTGCTGGAGAATGCCACTTTATATGGCATGCTCGCAACTCTAACACGGAAAGCAAGATATTATAATCATAGCGATGTAAAGTTGTACCGAATTTCAGTACAATCCTCCGATAAATCATACAATGCACAATATCTAATTAAAGTTTTTTTGTTGTATACAGTTGTGTGGTCTGCAAGGAGTGGAGGAAGAGAGCCCTTTAAACCTCGGGAAGGCGCATTGCCTTATATTGTAAGATTATGAAACCATTGATTTATATATAATAGAAACTAGCCTATCTATTTCGTGTTTGAAAATGTATTAACATAATATCCGCCAGGAAGCAAGTGTTTCATCCACGTGAAGGAGTTTTACATGAATGTAAGTGGTGAGACAGATGTTTGGCTGATGGAAGGATCACGCAAGCTATCGACAGCGAAGTCATTGTTATATCTTTTAAACACAGCAGTGATTGTGCACAACAGCTTACAGACAGAATATATGACACTGCGGTGGTCAGGTGGGTTACCTCTGGTGGTGGAACACTTGTTCTTTTGGCGAGACTTTCAAAATAACAAAATCCATACACACTTTTAATGTAAGAACAGAACATCGGCGATCTAAACGAATGCTTATATTTTATAGAAGTATTAATAGTAAGTTATATGTTCTTGAGTTTGGATCTAAGATGGTAACCTCTGGGGCGACTGAAGTTATGATTCTGAAAAATCTCTCAGTAAAAGGAAACTAAATTACCCCTGTTTTTCATCCTTTTTTTACTTTATTTAGATTTTATATGTAGGCTTCATAACGTTCATCCCCTGCTGGATGTGTGTGTTTAAGTTATGTGGAACTGTTTTATCATCCCCCGGAGAGAACAAGGGGATCTACGCCTGGCCGCGGAACAAGTATGGCGCTGCGATTTTACACTAAATACCTATACAATTAATTCCCAATGAATTTGATGGGCACCGGACATAACGCACCAATTATTGTATTTTGCGAAAACCGTACATATATACCTAAACTTTGTCATTTTGCCATAAATATATTGCGGAACAGATACTTATTATGCTAATAAAAATGTATATTTACCTACATTTTTTGCGGAAACATAACATCTTTGTTTACGATATAACAATATATATACAGGCTGATTCTTAGAAAAAAGCACCAAAATAACATTGTTTACAAAATGAGGTCAAAGGAAAAATACTTTGGTAGGATTCGTCCATTCGAAAGAGCTTCGTAAAATGTACGTTGATCTATATGAAACAGAACCATATAAAGTCGAGTTCAGAAGATATCATGAAGAGGCCTAAGAACTCTATAAATTACCATCTTGTTGAAAGATTTGAATAACCTTGCTACAGCGCACGCGGCTTATCCTCTAAACTTATCTCTCGCCACATCTCAGCCTCGCCCTGTTGTATATTATATCTCGTTTATTCCTCACAAGTGTACCCCCGGCATCATCCCGTTTATATTATATTATAGTTGTTATCAAGTACGTCACTGTGTTCACTTGTATCTACATGGACACTTGTATGTTATTTGTACAGATGATTTATGGGCGTTTCATTATAACGAGCTTGTTTCATCTAGGTAATTATAAAGTTGATAAATGTTAATTTAAGTATGTATTTACTCGGGTCAAAATGTCAGGATATGCTTGTACATCATTTTGTAGATAATATTGTAATGTGCGCAGTATTCTATGCTTTGCTCAAGTAATACCTACTGTTTATGTAAAAGCGTACCTATAAGATAATATTAGAGAGTCCAGAGTTAAAGTATTTGTTTAACGCTCATATGAATGTCTTTTATTTTAGAACTAGCGACTGCCCGCAATTTCGTTCGGTAAGTAGGCTCGGCCTTCGGCCCTCGCTATATCCACCCTCCATTTCCTGATTTTTTTAAATGTCTCTGCTAAGTATTAGAAAACATTTAAAAAAAGATGAATGAAATCAGTAAAGCCGTTCTCAAGTTATAGCGAGACCAGAAGAAATAGGGGTTCATTTATATATTATAGACTAGCGACTGGCCGCAACTTCGTTCGCGTAGTATAACACTATAACGCCAGTTCACAAACTCCACACGGACCTTCTCCATATTCCAAGAGCTATGCCTGAAATCTCACTCGTCAGGCTTTACTCCAACTGTTTCCCATTTATATCGTAATATATTTGAAGTGTTCATCCATTTCCACCCTGATTTTCTATTGAATAAACTTCTATTGCAGTGGGATACGGGATTTTTCACGTAATACTTGTGGGATAGATCAAAATTTGTGCAAGTGGTATCAGATATTGTAGGTAGGTATATAACTAACTGATTACATGTAGGTACGAGTAGCGCACGCGCGCAGTGCTGGACAGCCAGGGCTGGCCGAAATACATGCTTTGCTTTCATAAAAATACAAATAAAAATACTGTATCGCCAGTAATTAAAATACGAAAAACAAAATACATTCAAGTACGGCATTTGAAATATAAAATACAAATTACAGTAATTTAGCTATTTTTAATTGAAATACGAAATACAAAATAAGTAATCTAGACCAGCACGAGCTGAAAAGTAGAGGAAAACAAGTTTAAGTAATCAGTAAAACCAGAATTTCTTCAGAACTAGAGTTCATGAAATATATAAATAACTTTTTAAATGTACTGTCAGACAAACAGCCTCTTGTTAGAGTGAATAAAACCTGCTATAGAAAACATTCTTCCTAGTATATATCTTCTAGGAACGATGTAATCATTGCTAAGTAATTGTACTTGAAAGTTCAATCTCAGAGCTATTCCCTTAACCAAAAAAAACAGTCTGTAACGCAGCAAATACGTTTGCGACAATGAACGGGTTAAGTGGCTGTCAGACATCCAGATCATTGCTCGCCAATTAACAATTCATCATTGCGGCTGACATCTGTGGGGGCCACGAATCACTCAACAGGCTCGCTGCGATGTTTATGAAGTATACGAAGGCCACGACTACGTCGGTCCTTGCCCGTACAACATGCAGATGATATACTATAGATATTGCAAAAAGTTGGCCGAGAAGATTTAGTGTTGAGTGTTTCGTGCAGACAGGTATTCTCATTTTAGAGTGGCTGACTGGCAGTTATAGATTCCGATTTCACGCTCGTATACCCCTACACTAGGATCCACAGTGCCGCGGGAGATATGGGAACTTACTGTACGCATCACAAACATCCAAGACCTAAGATCAAACATTTCAGCTCACACAAATAGGGGTTGATATAAGAAATTTCCGATTATCGCACTAACCAACTTAGAATTAAAGTTAAACCTTCATAGATTTCAGAGTTAAACTTTTTTCACACGTAAACTATAACATTCTTAATTTAAATAAATTTAGAAAGTTTAGTAAAATATTTTTTATTATTGTTTTACTTTTAATTGTTTTACACGTATTTTTAAACAAGTAAAAGTAATTACTTAAGCAACGATTTTAATTCAATAGCTTTAATTCTAGTTGGTATTTGTCTGAAGTTAAAACTTTCAAAGGCTAAAGTTTTTAGCCGAGAAATAGTCACCATTTCCTTTAGTTAAGTATTGAGAAAACATCAAATTGTCTTTCTTATCGCAAAAGGGAAGTTGTATAAAAATTACATTTGCACACAAGTCTGAACTGTTAAGGATCTATTATGCTGTAAACATTAAACAACCTAATACAAGTGTAAAAGGATACATCCAATTTTGATAGGGTTATGTCATTACTTACTTAGGCATTTACTTATGAAATAACGTTCATTACTATAATATATCTAGACTATAATACTTCAATATAAGATTTTATGTTAAAGTTTTATGTTGGCAAGTAATTATTTCATTGAGAAGTTATTACTGGTATATAAATACGGCTGTGAGTTTTAACGAGAAGTGGAAGCAACGTAGTGTAGTAGAGTAACTTTCATATACGAGTTCCGACGCGAGACTAACGCAGCAGAAACTGCTCCAAATGTCAATGCTGTGTTTGGAGAGGATACTCGTACCACTAACGATAGCATAGTACGTTTTTGGATTAACCGCTTTCGTCGTGGAAACTTCGACTTGAAGAAAGAACCACAAGGAAGACCAGCCACTAAGGTAAATAACGGTCAATTGAAAGAAGATGGTGGAATCCGATCAGTATCAAACTACCATGGAATCAGCGGCATGGTTTGATGTTAGCATACCCACAATAATTTACATATTGACTGACCTACACATGAGCTACCAAATCAGTAAATTTAAAAAAGCTTGAAAAATGGATACCTCCTGATTTGACTGATTGCTGAGAGGAAATGAACTGATACAGAAATGAAAGTAAATCGTTCCTAGGAGATCGTTTCAGTTTTAATAATATAATCCCAAAACTTATTTAACTGAGCTCAACAAGGGAAAATCCAAGTAGACTGTAAAAAAATGTTTTAGTAAAAAAAGCATATAAAATCCGACATTAGTTATAAGACTAAGATGCTTGGAATACTCCACTTCTGGCAAGTTGTCATCAGCCACCCATACAATGTAATAATAGTAGTACCTAGTAGAAACATTGTAAAAATCTATATGAAAAGAAAGGCCCCGAGTTTCTTGCCGCTTCTCGTAGGCTCTACATATTTTGGAAAGCGGCGGTAGAATTTCAAATGTACATTACAATAAATAATTGACGTTCATAAGTGCATCTTTGATGCATAAATTGAATAATTGAGTTTGTCTTTGAATTTGAAAGGGATTTTGCACCGAATTGTGACCTGTGATGAAAGTGGATTCTTTACGATAATCGCAAGCGAACAACGCTATGGTTGACCCCAGACGCCACAACAATGCCCTAAAGCTAAGCCCACATAAAGGTGATGGTAATGTTTGGTGGTCACTGCATGGTGTAGTTCACTTTAGCTTCCTCAGATCCAGTCAGGCAATAACAGCTGATGTGTACTGTGCAGAACTCCGCACAATGATGGCGAAACACACAATAAAACAGACTTGTCATTCGGTCTTCACCATTATTGCTCCATGATAACGCAAGACCTCACACTGCTTGTCAATCAGATTTAACACTACAAGACCTGCAGTTAGAAACCATCCGTCATCCTCCATACTCGGTGGATCTCGCCCCAACCGACTACCATTTTTTCCACGATTTGGACAATTTTGTAGATGTTAGACTCAAAGAATAGCCAAGCCATCTGCGTATCCTATATATAGTGACTATCCCTTATTTATTAAAGAGCTCGGTTAGTTCGTCTGCCACTACTATCCACAGCAGTGGTGACAGTTCATCTGCTTGCGGGTTGCGTTTATTGACAAGGCGGCATATCCTATTAGGTTAGGAGTCTCTGTTTGAGAGCATGTTTGTAATCCATTTTCAAAACATTCGTATTGCTGTCCACCAAGTCGCACTGGACCCGCGTGGTGGATTATGGCCCAACTCCTCTCTCTGAGAGGAAGACTCGAGTCCAACAGTGGGAACATAATGGGCTGATTGTGATATTGCTGTCCACGCCTTGTTTTGCCAGCCCAGCCTCGATGCTGAAGCTGCCATAAAATATACTTACATACTTATAATGCTAGTAGTCCTGCTAGCAGATGCTAGCAGACCTCGCGAGCACAGTCTGAGCTATCAGCAGGACAAATATTTATTTTGACAATATGTTGACAAACTTTGCTAAAGTTGTATGTAGTTCGTACCAAACTTTCTTGCCGAATGTTACCAAAATCGTCCAGTTGTTAAACTCCACAACCTATTATCTCGGCTACCACTCGACTAATTGCATAGTTCATATTCGAAATCCCTCTTTAAACATTGCAATTTTTAGATAGAAAAATTTACATTATAGGACGGGATTCGAACCAGCGTCTTTCGACAATCCGTGTCAGACGCCATGACCAACTAGGCCACCGAGGCACGTGGTCCGTAGCTGTACCATGAGTTGGCAATGTCAACTATTAGTCGATACTCGATCTCGCCTATTAAGCTTGTGACTGGCGTACTCGCTGTCATTTTTAGTTCTACAATTGACCGCGAGGTGACACTGTTATTTTGTTCATACATTTTTTGCGTCAATTGGTGTCAATGTTGTAAACTCCTGGTAGATCTACTGGGCATCGAGTTTTGACTCTCTATCCGATTTTAACCACCAGCTCATTAACAAATATTTACTCATTAATCCTTTATGTCTAAAATTAATACAAGATTTAATTTAGACAAATATTATGTCAATATCATAATCATCATAATCATATACACTTATTATTTACTTTATTAATCACACTATGATGACACATGAAACCTACTAACTTAGGCACACAAGTTGTGAGTTTATAGCTATCAGCGGTCCCTTTGTATTGAGCCGTGACGTCATTTCCGTGTTCGTTCGTAGGCCATCAGTATATCACTGTACATCATACTTGTATATTAGGTGACATGTATCCCTCTGGACATCAAGTAAGGGACAGGAGGAAATGAAAACATTTACCTACTCGTAGCCATTAACATCTATACAAATAAAGTAAAACTGCTGTTAAGTTCCGGAGTAACAATACTCCGGAACAATGCAGCTTTCCATAGATGATTTTCAAAAAAATAGGATGTGTAGTTTTGTGTTTCTTCATCAGAAACAATTATGGAAACCAACCATTTTTCTTTACTATTTATAATATTAGATGTTGTTATTTTTTATCGCTATTTCAAATTTTGCAGATTCAGATTCAAATATATATTGTTATTGTAAAACTGTGTCACATTGTAGATCTTATACATATCTGTAGTCCTAACAGCTTCCTCCATATTGAACGTACACTAGTATTAGTAAATAACTTAATGTAATCATAGCAATTTACTTTATGTACACACTACCTTATTTTATTATTAACCCCTTCTGTACCGTCAAATTAAAACAAAGGATTTACGAATGAAACGCACGTAAATTTACGTCTCTGGGACGCAAAGGGTTAATACAATTAAATACAAAGTCAAATAACAATAAAATGATGAGTCTAAATTCGAATCAGTTGTATTTAATCAGTCGTAATATGTCGACAGTAGATTGAATTATATTTAAATAGAGACCACACTAAAACCACAAACTTGTATGTCACTGACTGTGACGACAATTTTATAACTACCCGCCATTTACAATTTACGCACAACCTCGTTTCTTAACATGAGAGTTTGTGTAAGTATTAGAATGCAAGCAAATGAAATACGAGGATGTTGCATGACAAACTGTGGCTAACTTCATATACTTATTTAGGTAAGAGTAAAACGTAATTATACAATGTAGCTTAACCGTAGACAAATTTTGTAAAAAAACTGTAAATCGCCAAATTTTAGATAACAGTAGTTTTTGAGTTACACTCCAATAACTGATTTTTACCAAAGTAAAAGTATATTTTTTTTCTAATTGCACTTGTAATACTTAGTATTTAACATTGCAACAGTTAGACTTTGTGTCAAATGTCACGTCGAAATACGCGAAATGAGTTAACTACTTTCCAAATCACGTATAGCGTCCAATCCATTATTATTTTAAGCTTGCTATATTGATGTGGAGGTACCAAATTTAGAGGTAAGATTGAAAAAATACTTTTAAGAGTTTAGAGACCCCAGAGTAGATTTAGTCAACCCTGGAGAAGAATTTCGTGTGTCAACCCTGGTGAAGCATTTCGTGTGTCAACCCTGGTGAAGCATTTCGTGTGTCAACCCTGGTGAAGCATTTAGTATGTTTTGTAATTTTCCAGGTGTACTTCCAGTCCCGGTACCGCGGACTTTGTGTTGGCACGCTGGTGTCTCGCACGGCGGTGCTGACCGCCGCCGTGTGTGTCACCAACCCCGTGTATGACATCAAGGATACGCGGCCCATCAACGTGGTCACCGGCACCACCTATCGGCATCCACGGCGCGGCATCCGAGTGCAGGTCACCAAGATAATCATACCTAACCGTAAGTCGATTCGTACTGCTCCATGGTGCGTCATGCCGTCCGATACACTTCGGTATCTAACCATGCAGTAGATGCTCTTGGGCGCTTTTAGATTATAGAGTTCCTCTCGGCTCACCATCGCAATGTTATGTTAGATATTCTGTTTCTCTGTACTGAGGTTAGTTTTGAACGCCATAGTCAATGGAATTGCTAAACTTTTGGGTTTGTTATGGTGATTGCTGTCATTAACTATGTTTAATGTGCCTAGTATTGAATTTTCTTGGAGTTTTGGCGTGTAGTGATAGTGGATGTAAGGTGGCTGATAACATAACACACGTCGCAGGAAACGAATGGATAAAGTCCGGCAAGGACTGGGAGTCATGGAAAAGGATTTACCCAGACATGGGTCCAAATATCATAAATAATACTAACATTAATTATAAGTAACATTTCTTAAATTCCAGCAACAACTTACTAACAAACATTGTAATACATATCGAAAGTGAGATTTGGATTAAATGGCTTTAATATCATTATATAATAGTGGATTATTAACCGTTACGTATTCGTGATGGTGTGTGAGTGTAGACTAAGTTTATAAAATCATGAACTTGCGGAAACTGCGTTGATTTCAGATTCAAACCTACTAATGGTACGAGTATGTTGACTAAATTAAACAAATCCAAATACCAAAAAGATATCTTTTTGGTATTTGGATTTGTTATTTATATTTATTTATATTTGTCGTGCTAGGAGAGTCAGATTCAGTGCAGATGCATTTTGTGAGTTTTGTGCTTGCCTCGTCAATAGCCCAAAAAGTTTCAGTAATACAACCTATTGTACTAGGTTGTGACTTACACAGAACCATAGGCTTAATAAGATTTGTATAATGGTTGTGACCTGACGAATGTCGTGGCTGCCATGCATACATGTTACGCACCCCTGCCTGCGCTGCGTTCACTGTCATACATTTGTTACAATGTTTCAACGACCAATGTAATATCATCTGATGCAGTGCCCTTGAGAACTGTACACAGTTCCTACTAGGAAGCACTTACCTACTAGAGTATATTGGCACACGTGGTCGGGCACCCGAGTGCAATCAGCCAATATAGCAATCACGTTGGCCGTAACCTTCCTCTGGGGACCGCCAACGGCCAAGGTTGACAAGGGAGGGTCGCGCAACAATCTCTGATTGAAACAACGCACAGGGCTCTCAAGTGTGATTATCCTCGCACCAATCAGCTTCGTCAACATCTACACTATGTACCTACTTACTTTCATGAAGGAAATTATTTGAACGCCGATGTGTACAATAGTACCTACTACGACTAGATATCATATTGAAGTAAAAATAAACATAAAGCGTTGTGAAACATTGTACGATACTTATTAGTAGAGACTGCCCGCAACTTGGTTCCCATTGTAGGTTGGGTCTTCGGCCTCGCCATAACCTCCCCTCTTTTCTTGGATTATCTTTCATAAGAACCTTATAAAAATAATTAACACAACAAAAAGTCGAATTAGCGAGGTTGTTCCATCTCTTCTCAAGTTATAGCGTGATCTCTGTCCACACTATAAAAACTAACTTGAGTAATAAACTTAAGATAGAGGTAAATTTTCATATATAGATTATAGTATTTATATTTTTAAAGTTAACAGATCGGCTACATGCGCCCAAGAGCGAGCATTTCCGCTCGTCAAACCACAGAATAATGAGCATTATACAATAGTTCCCCTGCCAGAGAGCAACTTACTTACAAAAACTTTGTGACATTATCGACTATCATATACCTAATTAAATAGTATATTTATATTTACAATAGGCATACATATAAACATACAAGTACTAACTAAATACAATATTATTATAAAAACATAAAAATCACACGTATATAGAACGTCAATTATTCATTATAATGATGTACTTTAAAGACTCTACCACCGCGTTCCAAAGTATTTACAGCCTACTGACAAGAAGCAGCTTTTCTCCATGCTGGACAGCGAGAGATCGTGGCAGGCGGTGGCCACTTTCTGCGAATCGGTGATGGCGAAGAAGAAGGCCGCGAGGCGGTTTAAGGAGAATAAAGTTCCAACTTACCCGATCCGGCGCAGACGCAGGAGCAGGCAGTTCGAAGGCCTTCTTCTTCCTCAGTAGTAGAGTCACTGGTAAAGAGAGTCGAGGGGCTCTTTTGGCGTCGGTTTATATGACCCCACACGTATGCGAAGTGCACCCCTTGCCTTTTGAAGGTGCTGAAGCCCTGTTAATATCAATTCGAGCCTACCGCTGGGGCGAGATGGTGCATGCTAGCGCATTTTACCCTCATGGCAGAAGAGAAGCGCAGAATTTCCCCCACCAAGAAAAAAACAGCTGTTAGGTCACCTGTAAACTATGTATTGATACTGTATACTGATACTGAGTAACGTTATTTATGAAAATTAATAATTAAATAGTTAGGTTCGTATGATCTGGATTGTAAAACGTCTGTGTGCTTAAAATGCCTAGGTGGAAAAAACGAGAATATGTTCCAGCAGCTGTCCTGAGCCGTTTGCCATTCTTGGTCTAGTGTACAACCTTTGAACGCATCATCACTAGCCTAAGTCAGACAGAGATCAAACGCAAGCCAATACATTATTCTGACAAGTTACCGTGTCACCCAGAGCTTCGGCAACGTTCAGTAAGGCTTGCAACGTGATCACCATACAGAAATTTGATTATAAAGAGATGAAAATAAACATTTAGTGACACTTCCGCTGGAAAAATGCTTATGGCAGATACAGCGCGCACCGCTCTGCCTTCCCTTACGCATGCATATTTGTAGGAAGTATGCAGAATAAGCAACACAAAAAAATCCCCGACACCCCAATTTTTTTTAACTTTTTTTGTGAATTTTCTCGTTTTCTCCAATATTGTACCTATTTACCACCATAACATTTGTAAAGTGTGTTTTAGACCGGATGTTTTTAGTTTTTACAAATTTTACAAATGTTATGGTGGTAAATAGGTACAATTTTGGAGAAAAAGGGAAATATCACAAAAAAAAGTTAAACATATTGGGGGGTCGGAATTTTTTTCGCCAACTTGTATTCTCCAAGTGGTCCCCCGAACACGCTCATTTGATTTGTCGGTCCCTCTACTAAACATCCTATATATGGATGTTTGTTACTCTTTCACGCTCAAACGGCTGGGCCAATTTTGAAGAAATATGGCATGGAGGTCGATGAGGCATTGGATTAACAATGGATACTTTCATCATCATCATCATCATCATCATGCGGGTGTAATCGCGGGGCGCACCAAGTATCTAAATATTTCTTTTAATATCATTTAATATAGATTTCCGCTGAGAAACGCCTGAATCAAACAATTAAACAAATAAAATTCTTAAATCACGAATTCTTCAAGTTGACTAAAGGTTTATCGAAACTAATAAACAGATTTGCCTTTCTCATGATGCTTATGACGTGCAGCGCGTCAGTCGCAGAGCTAACCTAGTCAGTCGCAACATACAATCGCTGCTCTAGTGCGCTTTTATTGCACGGGGGGACTTAAGCCGTCGGACAGACAGACTTCCTCTTACTGTGAGTATGGAGACTCCTCTTACTATGGAGATAAATTGTCTGGAACCTCCATGGTTTATACTAGCCTATCCACGAGCGATCACTGAGCGCAAGTGGTAGATTATAGCCCATATGGTTCTCTGGATGGAAAGCCCGTGTCGCAGCTCAAAGAACAAAGTAGACCTATCATAATTGTGAATGACGTTGCAGTATCGAACGTAACGGGCTCCCGGGGCTACCTGCTGGAGAAATCCCCAGCGCTGCTGATCTTGAAGAGGAAAATTCCGGATATCCTGACTGAGGTGCCGCTGCGGTCCATCGGGATCGACTACACGGGAGAGATGGTCCTAACGCTCCAGGAAGAGTGCTTCATGGCGGGCTGGCACTTCTTTTATAAAGGGGTAAGCACCAACGAACGTGTATGCTGTTTAGTGGCGAGAGGAGGACGTGCAATGGAAGTTTTAAGCTTGCATTATGCCGTCCACAAAAAACTGCACGGTGCTAGCTCGTAACCTTTCGTACGTATAACGTAATCGCGTCGTATACAGTACAAACTATGAGTGTGTCTGTGCAATAGCTGTACTAGATAAATAACAGTTTGTATTGTGTACGTCTACGATACGATTACGTTACAATTTCGCGCTAGGCTTACAGTTTGACCGATATTTTCTACCTACTTCCATAAAGGAGGAGGTACTCAATTCGACTGTATTTTTTATGTTTGTCACCTCATAACTTTCGATAGGATGAACCGATTCTCAAAATTATTTTTTACTGAGTAGAAAGAAAGCTGGTGCTTTCCGTGTAGTTCTATTTAAATTTCATCAAATTCGGTGAAGTAGTTTTTGAGTTACACTCCAATAACTGTATAGAATGGAAGTCGGTATTAAATTTTTCAAATTGTACTTGTAAATTAAGTGGTAGTTTTTTCTTTAGGATACGGTACCATCACCAGCCAAAACCTCTGCCTAAACCAGATACATTTCGTCACAAGTGAAGAACTGCACTGCGCCCGTAAACCTGACATGTGTCTGTAACTTCTCCTGAAGCTATGCCATTCAACCCAGAACACAGTATTGCGAGCATTACTGCTTCACGATAGAGAAAGGTGTGATAGCAGTAGTACCCCGGACGAACTCATGCACATAGAGCTCTACTGCACTAAGGTCTACCTATATACTCGTTCGTACCTATATCCAAAATAGGTCTTACCAATTTTGAAATATTTATTGTTTAACACGTCATATCTATTATTCATGTTATCCATTACGTAGGGACGGGGATGGGGTCTACAAACAAACATAATAACTAGGTTCAACTACAAAGACATAAAATCCATTTTTTTATATTTTTAACAAAGAAGTGCAAACTAACCACAGACTAGTTGCCGGCCTGAAGCGTTCGAAAGCGCATCGATTACAAACTTTTGTCGGACACTTTTCCGGATTCACGCTATTGAGTTTCAGAACAAAGTTTTTAATCATAAAACCAAGTAAAAGCAATGTATAAAGTACTGCAAAATAAATATAGTATATCTACTAATGCATCCTTAGTAATACTACAAAATGAAATAACTTTTTATATTGTGCTCGGTTTAACTAGAAACAAAACACAGCGAGACATGATGACAAGCGATGCATTTGACGTCGCATCGCTGCTTCTTTACAAAGGGAATTAAATTGCAAACAATGCATCAGAGCGCAGAATAGAAGTGCTTATGATAAATAAGACTAGCTCTTACTGCCTCGGTATTAGAGTTGTGTTTCGTACGTTTGGCATTGCGAGCACACAATGCTTCAGAACTGGATGGTAAGTGCTGGCTACAGTGGGGAGGGAATACTTCCGAAGCATCCCCCTCGCTTTGTGTCACAATGTCGGATAGGTTTGCTACAAGCATATATAAATAAGCGGGATGCACGGCTAGAAACTTTAGCAAGGGACTTACTTAGCTAGTTATGTGCAATGATGCTTTAAAATATGAATAAATAGTGGCACCAAATTCTATTTGATAACAGATACGTTCAAATTAAGTTCGATAATGTTACCCCGGACTAACCAGGTTATGGTTTATACACGAAAGGTTTTACTTCCTTATTTAATCGAATACGTAATTAAGTACCTGTATTGTTGAATGCAGGCCGCTTCAACCAGTCCTTTTGGAAAATTATGGGGAGGCTGTACATATAGCAGTGGACGTCCTACGGCTGAGATGATGATGATGATGATGATTGGTGATACAAAAAAAAGTTTTTAAATATGATAAATTGTACAAGGAAATATTTTTTGATAATAGTCGCTATAAGTTATTAATTAAAGACTGCCTTATACAATTGGAGTGGTTTGTTCCAATGAGTACCTTGGCTCTGATCTGATCGACCAGCTCCGATCTGAACACAGTAGCGAGCAGAGTCTAGCCTGCCCAGCTATTCGGGAGTTGTTTGTTCTGCTTGCCCCGGACCTGGTACCTTCTGTACGGGGGGGCATAGGCGCCACGAAGACCTCTCCATCCCAAAGGTTACACTACGGTTGGAGGCAACAATAGTCGACAGCTGCTTGTATACCACGTTTCAGCTTCCGCGAGCCGAAGCCATTCCTCTCCAATTTCTACACTCCATGTGTGAATGTACCTTACCTTGTACCAGCGTATAAAGCTACGTATAGAATATTTCTCCAGATACCATGACTCCAACGACAAGATTTTGAAAGATAAGAAACACACACCCGGGGCTTAGCAGATCACTGGTGCTACTTAATCCAGTTCATCTAAACGACAAACGCAACGTAAAGTTTTTAATCTGTATACAGATAAATTTAATAAGTTACTTATAGCACGTAACTACTCGTGTGTGAAATTTTATTAAAACAGGTATATACAGGCAACTGCGTATCTTTGACGTTCCATCTCGGTAGGTAAAATATCACAAAATTAAAGTATATTATGAAATTAGTGAATAAAGGATGGATTTAAAGCGAGGGCCATAGATGAATCACGAGTAATTGAAGGATTCTAACGACTGAATCACGACCGCAGGGAGTGATTTATTGATTATTATTATTATATATTTTATTCTATAATCACAGCAAAGAACACAATACAGTTTTTATTCTAATGCTAAACTCCTTGTCTCAAATATCGACCAATCAAATCTCGAGGAGTTACTTGCACAAAGAGTTTGTATGTCGACTATTATTTGCGTAAGGAAGATGTATAAACACTGAGATGGAGATCGAATATATTGGTGTGTTCGAAGTTCAAACACCAAAACAGTGATTAAAAGGCCTTTTCACTGTTTTCAGTGAATAAAATAAACTTTTTAGAGTAGGAATGGTATACATATATTTTCACCTCACAATTTCGGAAAGATTCTGTTTGTCATTAGAAGTCTGAGTGCAAAAGTGCATTTAGTCCGCTAGCGTGGAAAGAGCTTTTAAAATTCTAATTACTCTATTCCATACTTTTCTATACTGCAAGTACACTTTAACACTTATTTCATGTCAGCGCGCCAACCCCATTTGTTTGAATAATGGCACTGGCCAGCCACAGGTGATCAGCACTCGACTGAATGAAAAATATAAAAACATTAAACAAAAACCTTAATTTTCTTTCTTTTTTAACTAAGGTATCAATATGACCAATATTCATTTTAATTTGTAAAATGAATAAACACTAATTTAATATCTAATCTGTTTATTTGCACCTAGCGTTTTCCTCGCTGTAGTGAGGTGAAAAATTGTGGGTTCCACGCGGCAGCAATAGTTATTTTGCATCTCGTACTTTTGAAACCCTCACTACGCTCATACAAGTACTCGCATCAAAACCAACTTTGCAGCCTTGCATAACAAATAACTATAATTATTATCATACTAGCTGATGCCCGCGACTACGTCTGCGTAGGATTAGTATTTCGAGTAGCTTATTATCTTCTCCAAGGCCATATCTATCTATATACCAAAATGTCATAAAGTAAATACACATGGCCTAACGCAATTGCATTATATCAATAAATTGAAATAAGTACTTAGTATATCAATCAGTAAACATTACTAATAAAATATAGGACTTACGTACATACAAATATAAAATTAATCACCATGGAAAAACTGTCATTACATTTCATCAACCTTGACGATCGCCGAGCACGTCTGTCGAATTGACTTTGGCTTTGACAGAACTGTCATCATTACGATCTTGGCGTAGGCGGCGATCTTATTATTTTGTCTATATTGTGCCCAAGCATATTACGCCTTTGATGAAAAATACCTCCATATCAATTTTCATCAAAATTGGCGCCGCCGTTAGAGTGTGCAAGAGTAACAAAGATCCAGACATCCTACTCACAAACTTACGCGTTTGTAATATTAGAAGTAGGATATTAATTTTCACAAAACATAATATGCGCTAGATGTTCTCATAGACATCACCTACGATAACATATCGTTGACTTTTTGCAAACTTTTATTTCTGAATGTGCACAGTTTCTATAGATAATTATAATATTATATACTTACCTACATCTATAGGTACATTCTGTATTCGAACTTGAACGTTTAACACTGCTACGTAAAATGCATGTATCTACTTAGATAAGTAATGTAAAGTTATGGAGAAAATAAATTTACTCTCAATTTATCACTTTCTTCCTACGAAGAAATAATGTCAGGAAGCATAACTCAGAACAAATTCCACACAAAAGTGGTCCTTCAAACGAAAACGACGTATGGTTCCAAATACGAATTACTTCCGAGGTTACAAATAGACATGTTCGGTGATTGGTTTAAATTTCAGAAGGAAAGCAGGCATTGGTCCACGCGCGTGCTGCGACGTCTACTATGACAGCTGAGTCATAGCGGCGTGTACGATGTTATTGATTTAGCACGACTTTAATTGGGTCATTTTTATAAGGCAGTTACTCTTCCTGATATTAGTTCTTCATAGCTTTCTTGTAACATTTTGTTTAAAGCAAGTTCAATTCCAACACTAATTGTTATTGAAATGTATTCATTACGATCTGATATTATTCTGTAAAACCAAGGACATAAGTAGTTAGTTTTAATAGCAGTAGAACTCTTTGTGAACGAGTTAGATCATGAAACTACTGCCATTATACCTATTTCTACCGTGAAGCAGCCGTGCGATTCTCTAATGGGGGATCCCAATAATCTATCTATCCACAGTTTTCCTTACTACCGATAGAAGTTTGACATAACGCCCATACAAATAGTGTCAAATATCTCTAGTAAGATAAACCGACGATAGATAGGTTATTGGGACCGGCCGTAAGAGCAAACATCGTTGCATCTTTGACCACATCCGAGAAACAAATGAAGAGATGACAGGAAACGTTAGAAAAACAACCTTATGTACAAGGTCGATATCTCATAAAGTATTTGACATCGGTGAGCTCGCCGACGAGCGCATAGACGATACACTACGGAATCGCACGGCAGTAATGTTCGCATTACAGTGTTCCGGTTTGATGGGTATGGGTGACGGTGATTCATCGGCAAATATTAAAGTATTGGTGGTGATCTCTGCATTGAAAGGTCAATCATTAATGTACTTCGAGAATAGAAATGGTTGACCTTTTGTAAGGGACAGGAGTATGAGTAGGAAGGAGTACCATCATACTGCATGATCCGCCGCGAAACCCTAGCAATACAACCTGGCGGGTTGAAGAACAGTGGACAGCCTAAGTAAGTATTTCAGTTTTCAGACCACTTCAACAGGCAACAGTCTTCGATATGTCAGATACTTTCAGTATCTGACATATCGAAGACTGTTGCCCTAAGTAAACAGCCTATACCAAGAAAATAATATATTATGTGCAAAAATGCTTACATTGTAACAAAGCAGCACTTCTTTAAAAATGCAAAAAGTGTCAAGCATCCAAGTAGCATGACCACAGCAAAGTTTCGAATCGTTTAGATAAAATGATGCGATAATCTCCGCTAAGAGTATCTACTTTAAATCATAGTAAAAGAGATGCCCCTAGACACCGCCGCGCCCCCGCATGTAACTAACTAACGGCGCCCGCGATGGTGGTAACTAATTAAATCATCTCTACGCGATACGACGCAAAAATTGAGGATGTGTGCGAGAACGCAGCGGTGCGGGATATCGATGCGATTAGTTTGTGATTTCAAGGAGGCGCTTTATCGTGAGCGATAGCGGGTACGAAATTCCGATGAGCGATGACCGCGACTTCCCTGACCTTAGCCTGACGTACTCAAATTCGGTAAACGGTTCGGTAACTATTAGGTACAATGTTATAATGATGTGTCCCATCTTATACATAGTAATGTCTGTTATACTACCTAGTCGCGCTCCGCGGCTCCTCACGCGACTATTACAGAGGCCTCAGCACAAACAATTTGCGAAAAAGTATTCGTATCGCATATGTTATGAGTTGTTACTATGTGTTGTCTGTGCCACGCGTGTCCTATATACATGACAGTTTGTACTGTTTCACATGAACGATACGCTGTTGGCAGTTATTCACCTTTTTCGGGACTTTTGGAGACTGCAGCGTTCGTGTTGCGGTTTAACCAAGCAAGTTAATGCTTTCATGGTTTTTATCTCGATACTCTAAATATTTGAACTAAATACATATCTCTAATAAGTAACAGATTTATTTATTTATTAATATGAACTAACTTGCAATTATACATATTATTAGTTCTTAAATGAAACAAAACAAAGTCTTATGAAGTAATTTCAAAATAAAATTATTTCTATAATGTCAAACTTAAATAATAATCCTTAATCAAATGTCAAATTAAATATTATTCACAAAATGTCAGCACATAATTTACAATATTAGAACAACTATCGTTAAATATGTCACAGATGTAACTTTGTAATTATATTTAAGTGCATGGGATGGCTTTTATATCCCGGTGGCCTGTATAGAGATCTACTCCAGTACGTGTGTATAGGCTGAGAAACAGGTTAGGGTTGGGGTCTCCAGTTGGTAAACTTGTTTAAATACTACGAACATTAGACTGTGACTTTAAGCGTTTCTATATCCACACTCATGTTTACTAAAATAAAAACTATCCTCTGAAATGTGGAAGCATTAATATTAAACATATGACTAGACTGGATTTTGACCCTCATTTAGTCATCAAAGTATTTTTCAGTTTTTACTATTTTCTACCATAAGTATTTAAAGTCAAAACACAAGGTCAACCTAGATTCAGATGATGATAACTTATTTTTAAACACTTGTTCTATACTTCAGGTACACCCACACCACACACATGTGTTATATCACATTTTTAAAACAACTTAAACTAAGTACTAAATTTGAATAACAATAATTTCTAACCTATGTATACGATAAGAGCTATGTATGAAACTCCTGCAATGAATAAGACGACTCTCGTATATTGGCACCTATAACTTGGGTCCTTAGACTAAGGATTGGTCTCCGCGCTCGCTTCGACTAGAGCGAGCCCAATCATTCATCTAAGCTTGGGTCCTATACCAATCCAACGGAGTTTAAGGCGCGGTCCGACCCTAATTTTAAAATAATTTACGATGCTTTACGTAAGGTTGAAAATCGCTTGTTTGATTGGACGATGTAATGCGAAAATGCGTTAATTTTGTACGTTTTCTTTATATTTTTCGATATATACTAACAGAATCGAAAAACTGCTGGTTATAACTTTAGAACTATACGTTAGCTTACTATTACTTAAAAAAAATATAGTGTTATTGCTGAAAATTCTGAGAGACTTGAAAGTTTATTTTTGTGGACCTATTCAGGATTTATTTCTGCAGAACGAGAGTTATATTTATGAATTCTATTCGGTTATAACTCTTTTCCTATTCCTTTTCTAATTTTAATATTTTTTTCATAATATATTATCGATCGGTTTCGTTACACTAGGTGTTTAAAAATTCTGCTATTTACTATTATCAGGATACGAGCGCGTCTTAAGTAAACAAGCCTATAGATCGCACCCTTCCGTTTTCAATAAAACAGTCACCAAAGTACTAAGACCGCGCGGCTCCGAGTAAGTAGAACGTCATCGCGATAAAAGTGGGAAGAGGCGGTGTGGCGGGGGCGGAGGAAGCTTGCCGGCAATTATTACGTGAGTGCCGGCAGAGCGGTCGGGTTTGGCAGTTTTTAAATGTCACCGTTTTTTGTTGCATAGGTATGCTACCAACACAACGTAGATGCGATGTGTTTTTGTTTTGTGCTGATGTTGACATCCCTACACGCGTCTCGCGTGTAGGGATGTCGGGCGGGAATCAGCGCTAGTACGATCTACATAATGTTTACTTACTTTACCATAACCATTACAACGGCTGGAGCGTCGCCGCGCGCCGTCGCACTCGCCCTGCACGTGCAGCGGCGCGGCGCCAGTGCATATGCTCACCACGTGTGACACCTACATTCCAATAAGACGTTTTTTACACCACATTTTTGTTTGTTCTGATACATCTTGCTACTGATTGGGTTCTCTGAACCGTTGTTGTTGTCACGATTTTACATTTATAAGTACGTACTCGTACCTACCATGATAGTTTAAAAGTATCACAATATTGTGCGCATGGTACTGAGTACCGACTTCTACAAGTAGTAGTTATTTCACACTTTTTAGTGTTGAAGTCGGTTTCATTTTACGTAAATAAAATTTGGGCCTTTTTATTGACCCTTGCTACTTACGGGATCGATTGCCTTTAACCGTCCATAAGGATATCATCAAGGTAGTTGAAACACTTTTCAGATAATGGAGTGTAAATGAAAAACCGCTTGACCGAATTAAATGAAGTTCAAATGGGTATGGGGCTTTTTTTTATTTTATTTTTATTTAATTATTCTTCCATACTACTGACCTATTTAAAGTTTTTTATTTTTTATATTACATTTTTCTTGGAGATTCGTTCTCCAAACATCACAATAAACATTCTTAAGCTATGGTGGAAATTGCTTAAAAACTAAAGTGAGTCCATTTTTTTTTCTTTTGTAAATACACAAATCTATTGCTAGTGAACAATGGTATGGGGCTTAGGGTTCGTAGCTTACACGTGGCACCTGCAGACCAACTTAACTGTGGTTGTTATAACTTATGTCAATTTATGCCTTAGGATCTGTTACTACATTCGGGATTCTAACATAAAATCAGATCAAATCCAACAATCACAGGCTCTGTGAGCAGACCTATCTATTAGAACTAGTAGATCTCGCTTACCACGCACCTTAAAACAAAACCCTTAAAACTATTATATTATTGATCACCAGGACAAGATTTATCCAGTGCACAAGTTCCTGCTGCAGCGGAACATCCGCGCGCAGTTCCTGAACGTGGTGAAGATGAACACGTGGTGCGAGGCGCTTACCATCAAGTTCGAGAAGGCGCTCAGCAACCTCGGCTTCCACGGGTACATCAACAAGGGCGACAGCATATGTGTCAGAGACGTGAGCACTTACACCAATATCTAAAAGAATCAAGTCCAGACTGACAGGCAGGCGCACAGCATAAACCGCTGGTCTTAGAGCCTTGGAATTTCAAGGGTGCTTTTGTCTTGGTGGGTAGAGGTGTACTAAGAAAGGGGTTTTCGAAGTTCAACCCCCTAGGGGGTAAAAACGGGTCAAAACGTTTTTATGAAAGTTCTTCGTTTTTGCACTTATAGGTGTGAAAATTTTAATTTAGATTCTCTTAGTTCGTTTAAAATGAAAATTGTGTTTCATAATACTTATGTTTGATAATTGATTTGGCTTAGAGGGGTAATTTGTGGGATGAAACTTTGTACAGAAAATTATTTAGGTAAGTACTTAGTTGTGAAAAGATGTATAAATTTAAATAATTCATTAAAAAATGGTGTTCTTGGATTTTGTTGACAGGGATGACTTGGGGGTGAAATTGGGGTTGAAAAATTCTATGGGGAACTCTTTGTCCCATTTGAATTTCATCAAATTCGGTTCAGTAGTTTTTGAGTTACACTCCAATAACTGAATAGTATGGAAGTCAGTATTAAATTTTTCTAATAGTACTTGTTAAACTTATAGTAGTTAAAATGTGTACTTGGAGGGTAATATCCATTAACATAACTCTATATTGTTACAATCATGCATATCCAGAAAAAGATAAGTACGCGGACGTCGTTGTGGGCAAAAGCTAGTCACATATATTCATTATAACTTTATAGGGTTGCACTGGATAACCATATCATCCAAGGGGCCAATTGCACAAACTAAATTGCATTCGAACCGCAGCTGAACGGTGACTTTTATACGTTTTCATAATCTACTACTAAACACCAGTCCAGCTGCAGTTACAAGCTGTGGATCCACGTGGACGAGACTTGAAATGTGTATATTCTGCTAACTCGATAGTTCATTTAGGTACGTGGCGCTAGCTCAAATTCGTATCGTATAAGAATGTAACATTCCAACTTGTCTATTTCTATCTACGAAGAAATAATTCTTCGTAGATAGAAATAGTTAAATAATGTTAATTGGGGTAGGTATGGTTATTGCGAGGATGGAGGGGTATAGAGGGTGCAGTACGGGTCCTAGCCCTAATCCTTGCAAAGTCCTATTACGGCTTGTCTTGGTGAGAGACTCGAGTGAGAGAGCGAGAGACATACCCGACCTAAGTACAAATAAGTACGTAACGTTTGTTGAATGTTCACTTGTCACTTGTTTCCAGCCGGACAGAACAGCCATGCCGTGCCATGTAAGTTAACACGAACACATAGTATAGTATAGTATAGTATAGTATAGTATAGTATAGTATAGTATAGTATAGTATAGTATAGTATAGTATAGTATAGTATAGTATAGTATAGTATAGTATAGTATAGTATAGTATAGTATAGTATAGTATAGTATAGTATAGTATAGTATAGTATAGTATAGTATAGTATAGTATAGTATAGTATAGTATAGTATAGTATAGTATAGTATAGTATAGTATAGTATAGTATAGTATAGTATAGTATAGTATAGTATAGTATAGTATAGTATAGTATAGTATAGTATAGTATAGTATAGTATAGTATAGTATAGTATAGTATAGTATAGTATAGTATAGTATAGTATAGTATAGTATAGTATAGTATAGTATAGTATAGTATAGTATAGTATAGTATAGTATAGTATAGTATAGTGACTTTATAACAATAATAGCTGCGCCCCGCGGTAACTCCCGTGGTGATTGATGATGACAAAGTTTCTAAGTGACATATCACTCCAGCGCCTCATCTATCTACATACTATATTTCATTAAAATCCATGCAGTAGTTATGCGTGAAATAGTACAAAACATCCATAATATCCTATTTTTTTAGTATTAAAATGGATATAGTACATATGTTATCTCTAAGAGATAGACAAATGCCATCCTGGTTTTTTTTAGTACTTAGATCTATATAGGACGTATACACAACACAGGATTCCACCATACTCGTACATCATTTTGTTATTCCTCAAAGGGTTTAGGCAGCGTTTTCGTTGAAAGCTCACAGGCGGATAATTTTACCTCCAAAGACACTGCAGCTCCCAGACTTTTTTGTTCCGACACCTCCAACAAATATAATTATATTTTAGCCAATGTATATAAAAACTTGGTAAATTATTATACTTAAACTTTCCTCGAGAACCACTCTATCCATAGGTAAAAATAGCATGAAAATCAGTGCAGTAGTTTTTGAGTTTAATTCGAACAGACAGACGCTGCGGACGACTTATATGAAGTGATAGTGATAGTCAAAGAAATATCTGTCTTTGTGAGAGTGATAAATACAGAATAGTAGGTAATCTTCGTCATATACGTAATATGTAAAACGTCGACCGCGTTATCACTTTACATCAAGTGAATGATGAGGCGTCAGGCTGTCAGTTCGTCTCCACTCACTAATAGGAAACATCCGTCTGTCTGTTTGTCTATATATACGGCGCAGCAAAGATAGAGAAAAGACAATGATTGAAACACAAAAACTCTGTAAACGTTTACGTTCAATTGACCGAATTTGATTGAGTTGACAATGTGGAGTTGACCGAAATGTATTGCGACCAAATGCAACAACTAGGTAGGTACAGTCGAAAATCCAATGTCAATCTACAGAGATAAAAGTCTAGAAGCTTGAGTCAACGTGTATCTCTTGTATAGTAGGAAACACAAAATTACATAATTTACCAATTAACCGTTTCCTTACAGTAGGTAGTTAAGTGACTAAAACCTACATTTGTAACATATAACAGGTATTTTAAGGGACTTGATTAAAGGCGGGCATAGAGAAATCGTAAGAAAAAACTTTGTAGGAATGTTTTACGTTTAGTGTTATTTTTGTTTAGGAAACCAAAAATATCACTAAACGTAAAACAATCTAGGAGTAAACTGGACGCTTCAACAACGTTATACCTGCACTCTGAATGTGACTCTTTTTAAGGTTTTTTTACTTTTAAATCCTTAAAAGATAACAGCGATGTCCATCTGTCGTCATGTCTGTATGAAATGCATAGAGATATACCGCACATTTATTAAGTTCATATTTTTATACCAAACACCTTTAAGCGTAGATGTTGTCAGTGAACTGTGACGGAAAAGGCTTTAATAATAAATATGTTCCCACTTATTGATTATTTCCCTAGGGAATGTACGGCGCACCGCTAATCTGCCGCGGCAAGGCGGTAGCTATCATGATGGCTCCCGACGCACAATGGACCAACTGCACCGGCTTCAGCAACATCGTCCATTTGTTCCACAGCTCCTACCTGAAACAGTTCTTCGCCTGCATCAGCAAGTAAGCTCGGATTTCACCATTTTAAATGATATGCAGAGATGCAATCATCCAAGATCGGCATCAAACTGTAGCCAATGATACCAGGTAGGATATAGGAGGCCGTTTAAATTGTACCAAACACAATACTTGTTGCCATGGGAACTTGATCTCGTTTACGCTTAACTCGATTGACGGTGAAAGCAGATCAGTTAGTGAACTCGATTAAAGGTGAAATTATAACTTAGTGAAATACTGTAGGAGTAAAGTTAAAGCTCTTAGCGCTTCATTGCGAGCACAAGTCAAGCTGACTTTGTACAGAGGTGGTGCAAAGTTCGCATCTCACACCATAGCAAGTATCAACTTCTGGACTTTTCAAATGCCTGAACGAACAACTCATTCAATCTGTTGCTACAGTGGTGATCCTAACGTCTGCGCCAGCAAATGGAACTAGGTATACTTATGAGGCCATGAGGTGCGGATGGCCAAAGGCATAAAGCCAAGCATAATTAATCCATTACATTCTCGCTTCTGGACACCTGGGTGTCGCGGCATTGCATTACAAGCATCCGTATAGCTCACTTTAGCGTATTGCCTATACGTGATGACCAGCCATCTAAAAGTTTTAAAACCGTTTTTAGTGCTACTAGTTGCCTCTGTGTCTTCGCTTGCGTGCCTTCGAGAGATATGGTGTATCCCTTACTCCCTGACTCTTTAAACTATTAGTTATCTGCTAATGGAATCGCGTAAACATCTGTTCAACCATTTCGGAGATTATCTGAAACCAACAGAGAGACAGACAAACAAACTTGTTTAAAATGGTTTTATTGATGTAGATATACGAGGGTGATCAAAAAATTCTTGGAATCAATATTAAAAAATGCAAAGATTTAAATAATAATATTTTATTTTTCTACATAATCTCCCTCCAATGCAATGCATTTAGAATAACGCGTTTCTAACTTCCTTATTCCTTGTGAAAAAAAATTATTTTCTTGACTCTCGAAAAAGTCCTCTACGGCAGCTATAACCGCGTCATTATCGTGAAATTTTGTTCCACGAATTTCCTCTTTTAATTTTGGAAATAAGTGAAAATCACTTGGGGCTAAGTCCGGAGAATATGGTGGGTGGTCAAGGAGATCGAAGCCAGCACAGCGGATTGCGTTGAGCGCAACTTCCGATCGATGAGCAGGAGCGTTATCTTGAAGGAACAACACGCCCAACGACTGTTTTCCACGACGTTTTTCTTTAATCGCTTCACGCACTTTCGGGATTAAATTTGCATAATAGGGTCCAGTAATCGTCTGGCCTTTTGGCATGTAATCAATAAAAAGGATTCCTTCACTATCCCAGAACACAGAGGCCATAACTTTGCCAGCGGTAGGAGCAACTCAAAATTTCTTAATGGATGGAGAGGATGGTCGTTTCCAAGACATGCTTTGTCTTTTAGTTTCAGGATCAAAATGGTGGACCCACGTTTCATCCATGGTGACAAGACGACGGCAAAAATTATCCGAATCACGCTTGAACATTTCGAGATTACGCTTGGAAATTTCCAAACGTCGCTTTTTGTTTTCGTCGGTTAACATTCGTGGCACCCATCTTGCAGACACTTTTTTGAACCCCAGTGAATCAATTAAAATGGATTGAACGCTACCAAAAGATATCTTTAGGATCTCAGCTATACGTTTTATAGTCATTCTTCTGTCTTCCAAAACCAGATTCTCAACCTTTTTGACATTTTCTTCTGTAACGGAGGTTGAAGGCCGCCCAGAACGCGGGTCATCTTTACAGCTTGATCTACCTCTTTTAAATTCAGCCACCCAGTACGCAACCGTAGAATAGGGTACAGCATCACCCCCTAATGTCTGCTGAATGTCCAAAAAAATTTCCTTCGTAGACATTTTTTTCAAACTGAGATATTTTATCACCGCACGTAACTCACTTTTATCCATAATTTTGACTTTTTAGCAACTCGTTGCACAAAAAAATTTATTACATGCGAACGAACTGACAAAAACAAGTGACAGTCTGCATAAATATAGTGTGATAGACACTCTTTAATTTGAATATCGAACTTGATCCAAAAAGGTTTCATATATATGCACTTCTAAGAACTTTTTGATTCACCCTCGTATTAGACTCTTTGTGTGTGGCCTCTGCAACTTAATATGTGTGTCGCAACTTTGCCAATATCTGTTACATGATAGTTTCATAAACTGCAGGAGAAATTAAAGTAAACTTTTAGAATATGGTCGGTGATTAGAAGAGGGTTTATTGATGTAAGTGCTCATACTTTCATAAGCATGTAGTAAACAGTTGTTTTTTTAAATTTCAGACACGTACATTAAATTTATTTGTATAGAAAGAGGAAGTGTCGATATCACAATAAGTATTGGTGTCTCCTACGGCTCCGTCCGAGAGGAAAGTGTTGTTGTTCTTAAATTATATGAAAACTTTGTTTATTTAATCAAGTTATTTCGTTACAGTTTTATCGAACTAGCAGATCTATCACCTTATTATCGACAGGCTGGTTGGCGCAGTGCGTAGCACCCCTGCCTTCCGAGCCGCTGGTCCCGGGTTCTATCCCAGGACAGGTCAAACATGTGTATGCATGACCATGTCTGTTTGATCTGTGTCTGGGTCTGTATATAAGTACCTATATCAGGCCATATATCACTATATATCAGTTACCATATTACCATAGTACATGCTCTGCCCAGTTTAGGACTTGAACACCGAGCGTGCAAGTTGTCCCATATTATATAGTATTAGAGCGTGTCTTCGGATTAATCTTTACATTTAGGTGCTTTGGCGTCTCGTATTCGTTGCAGACTGTTCGACACACACGCTGAAGTGAACATTAACTGGGAGTCCATGAAGAATATGATGTACACCGACTACTCCGAAGAGCAGGTCGACTATATAAAATCCATTTACGACTCGGTGTATGACACCGACGGCTCAGATGAGACTTCTTCTAGTGAACGCAGGTAGTTAAGGCTATATTCCACACAATAAAATAGTTACCGTGAAACTATTGTTTTCGCTTATTTATGACTAACTGAATGACTGGAAATATGTATGCTTTAAATTTGAGAATTCATCCTAATATTTAATACTTTAATGAAGTCAAACTATAATATATGATTAAGTATATATAAAACAAAGTCGCGTTAGTTACACCATTTATGACTCAAGAATGACTGAACCAATTTTTATAATTTTCGTGTCCTTCGAGTTGTTATATCTGGGGGTAGAACATAGGACATTTTTCATCAGCATCATCCAACACCACGCAGCTGCATCCGTGGGGCACAGCTAGTCTATCTACGAGTAAATATATTTATAAAAATGAACCACCATATGTCCTGGTCACGCTAGAACTTGAGAACGGATGGAACAATCTCGCTAATCCTTTTTTTGTTGTTTTTGTAGTTATTGTGAGAAGGTTCTTATGGAAGACAAACCAAGAAAAGACGGAAGGTTATATGGCGAGCCCGAAAGACGAGCCTACTACGCGAACGAAGTCGCGGGCAGTCGCTAGTATATTACATAAAACAAAGTCTTATTATGAGTCATATTAGTTACCCCGTTTTTTATGATTTTTGTGTCAATCGATTTGTCATATCTCGGGCAAGAATATCGGATACTTTTCACCACCATCCATCAGCACGCGGGTGAATCCGCGAAGCGCAGCTAGTTATTTATAAACCTAAGAGGTCGACTGTTGCGGAGAACTCTCATTCTGCCGAATTTGAACATCGTAATCTTAGTACGAATCTACGAACAGTTTGGAAAAACGTTTAATGGAACCGATATCAGCCGTGCGATTCTCTAAGAGCAAACATCGTTGCATCTTTGACAACATCCGTGAAACAAATGACGAGATGTCAAGAAACGGTGGAAAAACAACCTTGTGTAAAAGGGCGATATCCCATAAAGTATTTGACATCGGTGAGCTCGTCCACGAGCGCAACGACGAGTCATTAGAGAACCGCACGGCAGTTATCGACAAAAGGGTAATAAGAACAGTAAAACATCTCACGCCAATAATCACGATTGTATTTCTTGTTCATTTGACAACAACTAAACACAAATGGCCTTACTTATAAACGCTGTTTAACTTTAACTGGCGTTATTTAGCACTGGACACATCAATATTGTTCTCGCCGTACCTACTAAGTGACGTTATCTAAATTTAAACAGCGTCTACAAGTAAGGTATATCAACGTCAGTGATACAGAAATGAATTATTGTTAAGTGATTAATAAATGTTATAATTGAGTGTTTGTACATGGTCGTGAGTCGCAGGACCAACGTACTCGAGTTCATCTCGGATAGATAACCCTTTCATCGCGGTCGTGTATGTATCTAGGTAAAGCGTGTCGTGGCACGCGACACGCAACATCTAAAACTGAACAGGCATGGACGAACTTATACGTTTCAACTTATATTTTACTTACCTATATATGACAGGCCTGTTGGCGCATGATACAATATTTATAATTTAGATTAATTACACATCCTTACCAATGTCAAATTTACTTAAAAATATGTTTCTCTTACACACATTCATGAATATTTTCAAAAGCACAGACAAATTAAGCGAAACATTCGTAATTTGCAAATACTTTTATGCAGTAAAATTACTTTACACAAATTTTTGATACATTTAGACCAGCAAAAATTTAATTTAACCTCGCACTAAATATCCGATCCAATTTTTATTAGGTTTATTAATCCTTCCTATACCGTGATAATTAAAACAAAAGATTTATGAATGAAACTCACGTATATGTACGTCTCTGGGACGCAATGGGTTAAATGGGCCATAAATAGTAAACGGTAAAAAAGTGAACAGGTGATAAAAGATACGAAAGGTTATCTTAAAAATATCTCTATAAAAATGGTCTTAATACCTTTTGCCCCAAGAACATAGTTCCAAAATTTTTTTTCAAGATGGCCGTTTAACTCTGAGCGCTTGGAGCTCCACCTGGTAGCCTTATAAAAATAATTGAATCGGATATTTAGTGCGAGGTTGAACAAACACGGCTTTTTTCAGTGGCCTAATTTAATTTACCTATATACTTATATGTTTAACGTCAACGTTGTAACGTCGATACGAGGGTGGTCCGATAAGTACTTAGCCTCACCGCCCGATAGCGCTATCTATCGCAAGATAAATTTACCATCGTGTATTAAATTCTTGAAGACAACTACTATCAAAATTTCATTCGAATCGGACTCGTAGCTTTGTTTTGACCGCGTGGGGAAGCGGGCGTGTCCGCGGATTTTAGACAAATGAAAAATGAACAATACCGGTCGGCGATTCGATTCTTGTTTTTGGAAGGAGCGAAATCAAAGAGTGCTTGGACGCTGTGTACGGTGACTCTTCCCGATAAGACTTTTTGCTGGTACCTCAACTTACTGTTTTCTACGCCAATTGCCATTTACAATTTGTTTTTAAAAATATTGATGTAGATTTATGAGCTCTTGTTATTGAAAAGGTTAAATAGTTCTTACATCCAAGTATAATATTGTTATGCAATTTTATTGTATAACTTTCTATGTTTTTTTATGTAATTACAATGGCTGTACAGTTGTGACGCGTCCGCCACGGAGCCGATCCTTGACATGTGTGCAGACGTGTCAAGTGTCAAGGACACACACAGGCCCGACGTCATTACTCCATAGCTTCGTCGATCCACATTTCTATGGTTGTCATTTATGTTACGAGGCCACGAGGCCAAAATCATACGATAGTCGTTTCATTTTTTTTATTTAGTTGTACATATAATAATTGATAAGAAACATTTTATTTTGTGGCTGTAGGTGTGTATATACGAGTATATAACACACTGACACACTCACACTATGCGTTCGTTTAGCTATTAGGGCATTGGTGGCGTTGTCATTGATGGCTCTTTTGTTAAAGCTTTGGTAAAGATAAAAAACGTTATTTTTGCCACTTTTGCCCACACCCTATTCGAACGCTCAAACGAGCATAAGACCTAAAATCGCATGATTATGCTGTCAAAACGTGGGTCAAAAATTGCACTTTTTGGTAGCAAAAATACCTCTTATTAGCTTTCCGATCGCTGAACAAATAGAGACATGAACGACATTTCCACTCACAGATTCCCAATTCGAACGCCCCTTGTGAGCGTTTTTAGCGTTATTTTCGCTAAGAACGCTCTAACTATTCGAACGCACTAACAATTGCATAAGAATTTTGCTGTTTAACCGTTCCTTTACACTCAATCGCGTAGCTCACTTCTTTAATAAACATTTTCCCTTACTTAATGGAGCTCACACGGGAAGTTATGTCTGCAATAATTGCCGCAATTGTATACTTTATCGAAAAGTACTGCGGTATAGAGCTACATTCTTAAGTTAGATAATCTGTTGACCTACGTATACAATTGCAGCAATTTTTGCCCGAATAATTGCTCGTGTAAGTGCGCCTGCATAAATACTAGTACTAATAATAAATAAAATACAACAAGCCAATACATTATTTATAAAATCTATTAAACTACCACCATCTGCCTACCCCTTCTACTATCCCGGGATATCACGACACATTCATCGACGGTGAAAAATTATAACATATAAAAATGTCCACAACCTATGGACGACTGTCATTGCTGCCAGCTCGACACCACAATACAATAATATAAATAATACAATCGGTTAGTTCAACCAGCTCGAGTCAAACTTATTAAAACAATCATCGCAATAATTTTCTTAATAAAAATATAAAGAAATAAAAATAATAACATTTACTATATACTATTAGCTTAATTAAATTACATACATTTGTTTTCAAATTGAATTACTTAATGTACACAAAAACAATTTTTATTCATTAGTATTTAATAGTCAATATACAGAACTAAATAACAAACTTTGTTCTATCACTAAGCTTGTTATTTAGTTTGGTTGGTTATTGACCTATGTCAATAACCAATCCAAATAATAATATGCCCATATATCTGACCTCACTGCTGGAAAGGTCCACTTTTTAGATAGAGAAGACGGGACCCTTATACACCAAGCGAACCCAGTACGATTTGGAGGATAGGCGGCCTTAGTTAACGCGAGTAGCGGTCACCCATCCAAGCGGTGATTGTATCAGGGTTTGCTTAACCTAAACAGGCTAGATAAACTCCCGAGCTCCGCTACTAGCGCTTCTCTACGTACAGTTAATATACATAATTATGCAAAACAACCTACGTACTTTGGCATCGCGTTCTATATGTACTTATGCTGCCTTTGCTAAGTACATCGACCACCATCGATGAGTACATCCTCACCCTAATAGTATATAAAGATGGAATCCACAGCCGCACTGTTGGCCCCTCCCTACTACATGGCAGTAAGTATCAAAATATTACATTTCTTATACAATACAACTCAATATACAAATTTAGTAATTCTAAACTCCATAATGTCATTCTTATTACAAAGAGAAATTCTGTAAGAAAATATAGAATGCTATATCTATCGTTATTCGTAAGTTATATATCAACAAGTCGTAATATTGACTGTCATCGAGCTAAGGTTCACGTGGTAACCAAGTCGTAAGCGTCAAGCGACAATACGCGTGAGAGGACATAAGCTGGTACGTACTCCAACAGCACGCGCATGGTTTGTCGATTGGATAAAACTTCACTTTTTAAACTTTCGCGAATTGAATTCACGATTTAAGAATTTTAAGAGAATATCAGGCCTACAAGCGACACCCGCTTCTCCAGTCTACTCGTGACCACGGTCGATACAACTCGATCGAAACGTCGAAGTTAGTCAAAATTATGTTCTGATAGTATGTGCGCCAAAGAGCCCCGATATCTCTTGACATCAATTATCGATAAAAGACAGCTATCGGCTAGATTAAGGCTCCACGCTGGAGACAAGGTACTACAAATAAAACCAGTGTACAGAACCGACAATCCATTACATTTGGACAGTAAACTTTGACTACAGCTTTGTTATGATATAATCTATACCTACTATATATTATAAAATAAATCTATAAATATATTATATAATATGTTCAATACTGCTAGCAAGAATTGGACTAGTATCGTGGATATCAGCAGGCCTACCAATAAGTATTCGGCAAAACGAACCGCGCTTTGTCGTCCAATCTGGTTATTCGTGCCACAGTTGTACTACATTATGGCCGCCATAAACCATTCTTCCTATCGTCAAATCGATATGACGCTGCCGATAGGATCAGTTAGAACTGACCGTGTGTGGGCGTGGATTGGCATGACAAGTGTAACTGGTCTGCCAATACACGCCCACACACGGGTAGTTCTAACTATCGGCAGCTATAGAACAATGGAAGGATGGTGTATAGCGGCCATTACTGACGTTTGCACTTAGTTACTGAAATGAATTGTGCGGTACGAATATTTAGCCTTTTCACAAGTAACGGTAGGCCAACTCTAATAAAATTGTGATTAGTACACTTTGAAGCCGTAAGTGGAACGTGGCTGCAAAACGAGTGCGTCACAAACTGGAGCTGATGTATAGGACTCTTCTAATAACGACAAGTAACGTCAATTTGACGCGCGTCTAATCTTATATAGATGAGTCACTCACGTTTATAAATCGGAGGCAGACGGGGGTTTCGCATGTGCAAGGTGGGACTATTGTACATATATGGGGACTCCGAGTCTACACAGGGAAATGGTGAGGCTGGGTTCTAAGAGCCATTCTAATCCTTAACCCTAATGTTGAAGCAATTCAGCTATTGAGGAATAATCAATTGTGAATACACGAGGTGTGGTGCGTCAGCGCCCCTATTTGAGGAATAATTCGGTTAGACCTGCATGTGGAAAAGTTCTTTCGAGGCAATAACCAGTTCAATGAACGAGCTATAAAACTCATAGAAGCAACTCATAATAATATATCTGTGGTTCTTACGGCAGACGTGGAGTATATCATGTTTAGTATCGATCAGTTTTATTCCACAGCTTCATAGGACCGTAGATGTAAGTACAGACGTGTCTTAAAAATAAGGGTATATGTATCGATGTGTTTATAATAATCTGTATTTTACTGTAGGTATTCGATTTGTACTCGTGAGTGATTCCCGTTTATTAGATCACAATTAACCTATAGGTATCTAAATGTATCCGAGTCAAAGTATGAGCACCGAGTGGTACATGTTAATGTACTTATATCAGTATGTGTTACAATGTATGCTATGTATTGCTAAGGCAAATGTGTGAGTACCAACAACCCGTTGTGTGCCCGACCGTCTGTGAAGTGATACATTCAACACTGTATTTTATACTGTTTATCTGCACCCTTGATAGAAATCCTCTATTATGCCTTCAAAAACCGCAGTTTTCGGTTAACCAATATAATGTTCTAAATCACATTGCAGGAAACCGCTTACGATTTCATACAATATGATTATGATGTAGCAACTAAAGGTGCTATTAGACAGAGAGTGTTCACGCGGTCAGGTTTGTGGTATTACGGTACATAGATATACCCAAACAGGAGGCGTTCTGACCGCGTCGGTCAACTGTGTGTACACTGTGGTGTAGGTATTACACTCACGCAACATCTCGTGCTACCCGCTCTGTGCGCCGAGCACGAAAATCCACTCAAGTGTAACGTTATCGTATCGTTGACGTATTCAGTACAAACTATGAGTTATCTGTGCCACTAGTGTACTAGATACATGACAGTTTGTACTAAATACGTTAACGATGCGATTGACGTAGGTGATCCGAGTTGTCACCTGAGAGCTCTCGCAATGTCGACTCTTCACATACGCTCGGTGATATAACTAACTATGTTGTATGAACTATTTAACTATATATTATTATGGTTATAAGTATTTAGTTGAATAACATTGAATTGCCAATAGTACGTAAACATGTATGTTTATAATTGTCCATTGTATATCGACGTCACCGCTCGGGAACCGAACGCCGATAGCCCGGAATACTCTCGGTCAAGTCACTCTTATCGACTGTCGGTGGCGAGTGCTCAAGTACTCGCACAAGCGTATCTAAGATCACCTCAGGCGCCATTATAGTATATTGTAAATATCTTATAGCCAAAGTCAAAGTCAAAATAATTTATTCAATTTAGGCATCAAAGACGCACTTATGATATATAGATAGATAGATAGATAATATATATGTGTCCTGGAAATTAACAGGATCGCATAGCTATTGCTTGTCCACACTAAAAGAAAAAACTCTTTTCTACCTCTTAACATTGTCCGATTTCAGTTATTTTTCATGCAAACGACAAATTGTTTATTAGGTCCGTGCATTTTGATTTTTTCAGTATTTCAAAGTAAAATAAATTTAAATTTTTTATAGTTAAAAAATAAAAAAAAATAAAAACATACGTAGCATAGCAAACAATGTGTCGATTACATGAAAAAATATCACTGAAATCGGACAATGTTAAGAGGTAGAAAAAAGTTTTTTTTTTATTTAGTGTGAAAGCAATAGCCATGCAATCCTCTTAACGCAACCGGTACCAAAGAGAAGGTGACTTAGACAGCGGCAGCGGTTGTTTGCAGTCAAGTTGCAAAATGTTCTATTAAGGCCAACGAAGATAAGATTTTTATTTAATCAATATTCTAAATTGTAAAACATGTACCTAACCTTATATCTTTTATTGGTGTTTTTTTTCTTTTTGGTAAGTTTTTTTTAATATATATTATAACAGAAAGCAAGATTTATTAACCTGGCGATATTTTAACGTATTCGGTGCCATAGACACAACACGATGTTTTTCTAGGCCGTAGTCGTAGCTACGCTAATAAACAATTTACAGAACTCTCTGTACAATAAATATTTGAAGACCTAACGATTGACAGATCAACTTTTGGTTCATGAGAAATGCAATGTAAATGAAATCAACTTCGCATCTCTAGTCAAATTGCGACGGCACAACAGACGATATTTATTCTTTTAGTATATTTTATAACAAAAACTGTATTCAGTTATAAAATTTCGTTGAACTGGCGCATGACTAGCTAGTTAAGGACTCTACCGCCGCGTTCCAAAATATATAGAGCCTACCGAGAAGAAGCGGCAAGAAACTCGGGGCCATTCTTTGTATATAGATGTTTACAATGTTTCTACTTAGGTACTACAAATATTAAACACAGATAACTAACAGTTTGTACGTCAACGATACTATTGTTACACTTACGCAAATTAAGCTGTTGACTCGACCTATTACGTATCTCAGTTGCAATCAAATAATGATAGAAATCTAAAAAAATGGCTACCTTTATGTCACTTTTGTCATCTCCAGTCTGCAACTTACTAACATTTCCGCTTACTGAAGTTGCCAAAAGTGCCATAAGGCCGCCACTTTTTCAAGATTTCAATCAACGTTTAATTGTAACCGAGATATATAATTGCCCTGCCCATGTCTAACTTGACAATAAGGGTAAGGCAGAGTCTACACAGTATACAAGCATGTTCAAATTTACTGTTTGCCATTTGAAGTATATGAGCAAGCTGTGGACCGGTAGGTTCCCGAGCGCACCACACTAAGCCTTATTGCCTATACAAAATAGAACATCTGTTTCCTTAGATAAATATTAAAGTACTACTAATTAATATAATACGTGAATAAATGTCACCTATCAGTAGACAGAGTATTCGCAGTGTTCCGTTCATTATCAACCGTAACACGTCCACGTAAGAACGAGTATGATTTAGTGTTATCGAATGGATTAAGTTCTCGTGTAATAATCAATTCATCAATAATCAACACAGCGCAAGTGCGCCATTGACAAAACAAAATCAACTTTATATATACTTAGAACGCGGGTTAATGTTGCGACGAACACTTTGATACGACTCGCAACAAAACTTCAAGCTTATAACGTTGTCGGTTCCTACTCGTATGTTCGCTCGTAACTACTCAACGGATCAACCGATATTGATAATTCATAAAAAAAACTTATGACCAATAAACGCAACCGGTTCCATATGCTTCATGCGATATTGTTTGTTTTGATCCTAAACCAACTGTGTATTGTGGCGAACAAAATAATAAAGACGTGTGGCACTCGGAGACTGCCGCGGTAAAGCTATTGCATAGCTGTTTTTATCAACTTGTGCAATTATAATTATTTAACCAATGCCATTTAGAGGCGAGTTGCTGAACTAAAGAGACAAGCGTGATATTTCAAAACGTCATTAAAAGTTCTGCTATTCATCGATAGATGGAGTCGGAGTGGTGTTAGGTTATTTTCATTACGGAATTACTGGATTCGGTCTCCACGCTCAAGGCCCGCGATAGAAGCTATGCAACAGCTTAAAAAAGAATTCTTCAAATCGGTCAACCCGTTTGAGTGTTTGCGAGAATAACGACCAGCAATTGATTTTTAAATACCGACCAATATTTCGTAGAATATAACTATTACCAAGCCTTAATTTTGTAATCATATAAATTCATTCGGAGATATTTGTGTACTGTGTGTTCATCTACATTTTAAGTAACACCTAAGCCAAAATAGGTGACATTCTTGTACTACTAAGTGTTAATGATTAAGTGTTACCTAAAATGTTGGTAAAGACGGGCATTGAACCCGCTAAAGTAGGTATATTGATATAGCGTTTTAATGGTTATAATATGGACTACTCTTTAACCATCATCAAAATGGCCTCGAACCTTTGCAAATAGACAAGTTTTCGATAGATGCAATAATAAATGGGAATGCAGGTATAAAACGTTTTCTTATTCTTTTTTTTGCGTTGATTTCTTTGGCTTTTGTGGATTCTAGTCTCCAGGCCGTCATCGGCACAAACGCTTCCGCTAATTCACTAAGAAGTTTTAAATACTTATAGTTTAACCTCTAGCTAGATATTATAATACATCGCGTCAAAATAAATAACTAAGCTACAATACAACATCAAACTAACGAAAATGCAACATTACAGATTCAAAGTATGATAAAAAGTATAAAGATTATAAACACTAGACATATAAGCAACCCGATGGCCAGCCACTGGCGCCGATCTGCAACAGATAAACATCTTGATTGATTGTTTGATTGAAAACATGGTGAAAGGGAAGAAAGATGACAATAATTGGAAGGATAAGGGTGCTATGCCCACCAGCAGGAACCACGTACGTATTGCGCCGGTATCTGCTGTACCTTAAGGGAATCTGGTGCCTGGTTACTTTAGTAGCTATAAAATATAAAAGGTCCACAGACGTTCTAACTGTAACATATATGTGTCTGGGTGTAATTTATCTATAATATGTATGTATTTAGAAATATATAAGTATGTTTATCAGTTGTCTAGTACCCATAACACAAGCTCTGCTTAGCTTGGGACTAGATGGCGTTGTGTGATAGTTGTGGAATATTTATTTATTTATTTATATATAGAACCGCTAGCCGCATAGAAGCTGACTAGTCAACACAAGGTGCATTGCCGGAGGCAACGGCAGCCACCAACGAACCAAAAGTAACCAATCACAATATCAAATATTACGAGTATAGATGTGCAAGTTTGTGTCTCAACCACGCAACATTGGCTGGACGAATTTGGATGAAAGTGGAGATGGTTTGTACTCGGATGGTTTGTATCACACAGGTTACTTTTCATTCTGGTTCAACGGGAATTGTCCCGGATCCCGAGGTATCGCGATAACTTTACTCCACGCGAACCAAGTCGCGAGCGGATACTAGTAAGTAATCAAATATTGCGGACACATTATAATTATTACAACGCAACGGATTCCAGCAAACCGTATTTTATAACATTGAAAATTATGTATTTTCCTTGTGTATACATATATGAAACAACATTGTTCATACGAAATAATATGCATATGTGTAAGTCGCACAGAAGTAAACGCAACGAGTATAGAATCTGCATGCCCAGTCATAGACTGGCACTATTTAAAAAAAGCGTATTTGGGACGGGTCCGGCAATATATAATCATTTGCCTAAATCGATCCTGAAATCGGAGAACATAATTACATTTAAAAGGAAATTGTTTAATTTGTTGACATCTAAGTGCTACTATACTATCAAAGAGTTTTTTAATGATAAAATATCGTTTACCTAATTAAATATAAATGACATTACAATATTATTTTGACCTAGCTGTAAGTTTTCCTAAAATTGCAAAATAAAATAAAAAACAAAATAAATTATCTCTTTTATTTCATTACATTTTGTTATTATTTTTATTTCTAATTGTTGCAATGTGTAAATATGACTTTTGTAATCAACATTTTTACGTATAGAACAGTTCCGCTGGTAATTAGTTTAAGTTGGAATACTGTTCATAGTGAGTTAACAACTTAAAATATAAATATTGTATGTTCGATAGGGATAACACTGTTGATACTGAGGAACTATTGATACAATATACTACCATTCTGTACAGTTTATGCAATAAATGATTTCTGATTATAATGATAACACATTTACACATTATTGAATTTGGTGCAGTCGGAACGACTTTTGTATTTTTACACTTAATAAACAATCCCTATATACAGGGTTATTGGTAATTAGACCGGATTCTTTTAAGGGGTGGTAGGGAATGCCATTTGCAACAATATGACTGTACATTGTGATATCCGGAAATGAATCATTTCTGTGATATTCTTTTTTTTTCTTTTTTTTTGGAAAATCCAGTTTTACTACTTTAAAATTCAATAAAAAAAAAAGTAATCAACCGATTTCAATTCTGTTCGCAGTTTTAGAGAAACCTTGTTACAGCTCTTAATAATAAACAATAATATCGTACTAATGTAGATCCATCCAAAAACTAGAAGCTTTTTCATAATTTTTATTTGATAATTTTTGTAAGATGCTTTACAAAAAACCTTTATTTTCTCTACAAAAACGATAGTAAATTAAGTCTGCATTTTATTTAAAAAAACATCTACAAGTCTTTAGCTATCCAACGATAAAAAAATTAGCACTTTATTGCACAATTGCAGAAATAATGCGATAACAAAGACTCAGGTAGAGACATTCCGAGAAAGGGTTTTAGACAACGGTATCCATGTTGAATGCGCCGTCTCCCTCTCGCTTATGTTTGTTGAACGAGCAATGAGAACCCAGTTTGCTCAAGCGCATCGTACTGTTCAGACGCTCTTTGGCAACCCTTTATTACGATTAAATTTCGACCTTGATAACGTTATTGGACTTGTGTAACTTCTTTTTCTGTGATTCGGCTAGTGAACTGGACTTTTTGATTGATTGCTTACCCGACGACTTGGCTTGTACTAAAGGATCTGATCATGACTGCGGAATCCCACGACCATCTACCTCGGCTTCGAGAGTTCACAAACGAAGAGTATGCGGACATACTGTTTTGCTATGGTTTTGCCAACGGCGTCGCTACACATGCTCGAACGGAGTATCAGTCTCGATTTCCACAGCGCCGTTTACCCCATGTGAGTGTATTTGACGGAGTGTACCGGCGACTACGAGAAACTGGTCAAGTTCAAAGACGACAAAGTGATGCTGGACGATCTCGTATGAAGAGGAACAGATAATTCGCATGTTTGAGCAAGATCCTACGACTTCAACAAACATCATTGCACGACGTCTTGGCATGTCGCAATGGAAAGTATGGAACACAGTGCACCGCTCAAGACTCTACCCGTATCATTTGACTCCGGTACAAGTTATCCAAGACGGAGATCCTGCACGTAGAGTCGAATTTTGCAGATTCATGTTGAACACCGATATGGAAGATGCCAATTTTTTATTAAAAATCTTATGGACCGACGAATCCAAATTTGATCAGGATGGAATATCAAATTATCATAAAATTCATTATTGGGCCCCGAAAGATGACGGTAACCCAAACAAGAAAAGATTACAAGGATCACAAAGAAGGTTTTCCGTTAATGTGTGGATGGGCATTATTAAGAATGAATTGATCGGCCCTGTCTTTCTGCCCAACAACCTCAATGGTGAAGCGTATGAATTTTTTTTGAGAAACGAACTTTATGAGCTACTCAGTGAAGTACCCCTTGAAACCCGCAGAAACATGATTTACCAACATGATGGTTGCCCCGCACATTTTAGTTTGAGCGTCCGTGAGTGGCTCAATCGTCAGTATCCCAATAAGTGGATTGGCAGAGGAGGACCCATTCCGTGGCCGGCCAGAAGTCCCGACTTGACTCCCGTCGACTATTACGTATGGGGTCACATGAAAAGCTTGGTGTACGACGATACTCTTGGACCTGTGGCAACCATCGAAGAACTGAAACAGCGCATAATAAATGCAGCAGAAAAAATGAAAATTAATTTAAATACAAGTGTTGTTAAAAGCAATTTACGCAGACGTATGCGTCTGTGCATTCAAAATTCTGGCTCACATTTTGAGAACGAACTGTAAAAATAATAAATACAGACTCTTTGAAATTACATCTACTCTTTTATTTCTTTAAAAGAAATTAAGTTACCTTAAGAAAGTATTTCTTCCATAGCTACTTCTCATGGACTATTGTCATTCCTTTCTCGGCCTTTTGTAATCGCATTATTTCTGCAACTGTGTAATAAAGTGCTAATTTTTTTACCTCGTTGGATAGCTAAAGACTCGTAGATGTTTTTTAAATAAAATGCAGACTTAATTTACTATCGTTTTTGTAGAGAAAATAAAGGTTTTTGTAAAACATCTTACAAAAATGATCAAATAAAAATTATGAAAAAGCCTCTACTTTTTGGATGGATCTACATTAGTACGATATTATTGTTTATTATTAAGAGCTGTAACAAGGTTTCTCTAAAACTGCGAACAGAATTGAAATCGGTTGATTACTTTTTTTTTATTGAATTTTAAAGTTGTTAAACTGGATTTTCCAAAAAAAAATAAAAAAAAAGAATATCACAGAAATGATTCATTTCCGGATATCACAATGTACAGTCATATTGTTGCAAATGGCATTCCCTACCACCCCTTAAAAGGATCCGGTCTAATTACCAATAACCCTGTATAAACAAAAAGAGAGCTAAATTAAAAAAGAGATATTTCTGTTATAAAAACTAACCCGGTTTCATTCATTTCATTACATCCCGTATTCATCAGTACAATATGAGAGGAGGTATGTTATGTAGACGAATCGAAATGAAGTGAAGGCCGAGGTACACTTACCGTTGTTCATATGCAGCACCTTCGCCACCTTTTTGATGGTGGAATCGAGTTTTGAGTCAGCGTTCTCGAGCTCAGTGTTCAAGTCATCCAGCATTCTGGAAATATAAAGCGGATCATTTAATTTAATGTTGACTCCATTCAAAAGTCGACATGTACTGAGTCACTCGCTACAGTCACAAGGCCTACATTTCTAAACTGAAAGAAAGTTTCTTAACCACAACACGAGTGTAATTTATTTGTAATTTCCCAACGTTATTAAACGAGCTATTTAGTTAAACTTCCGCTGCAAAAATGCTTATCTGAGATGCAGAGTGCACCTCCTTCCCTCTGGCATAGTATGCAAATAGGAAGTGTGCAGAATAAGCAACACACATATAAGTTACTAACAAACAGTCACAGGTATTGACTCGTGAATATCTCCTGTGGATGGCTCGTGTAGAGGCGAAACACGTTACGAATCTTTGGTGGTTGTTTGTGTTACTTACTCTGTATACGAGTACCTCCTATTTGCATACTGCATCTACCATAAGTATTTTTCTAGCGGAAGTTGGATATCGTTTTAAAATGGATTTCCGCAAAATAACGCCTGAATGAATAAAATTACCAAATTAATTTATGAGCTTTAAACTTTCAAAACTAGATTCAGCATACAATTTTATATGTATTTCATTTTCATTCACTCCCGGTAATGAAAGACACCCACCAGTACACGTTTGTGTGGTGCTCTACGAACCCTTATTTTCAGTGCTTTAGTATTCTCACATTGGTCAGTGATATATAACAGGTGGTTGCGCGAAACAATGAGACATTCAATTGCACGGCGCACAGTGACATGCACTCTTACAGCACGCGCGGGGAGCACAATCTCCTAAAGTCATCATATCATGCAACACACAGTAAAACTTTGTCCCTTCCAAAAGAAATTCTTCAAAATCGACGAAGAGAACTCTTATTTTACTCAACGATTGTTAATGAACTAAATGAAATCAGTTTCCGAACGCAACCTTAACAATTAAAATTAAGACACTAGACAGTTAAGACGTCATAGCCCAACAGCGCCATTTTACATACCAGCTGTGCTCCGCGGTTTCACCCGCGTGGGGATGGATGAGGATAAATCAAATATAGCGTTTGTTACTCAGGCATAATATAACTTTCTAGTAATTAAATATTTTTTTGAACCAGTTATGTAGTTTTTAAAAAGAAGCGCTCGTAGCGGAGCTTGACTTGGCGATCTTAACCGATCAACAAGTTAAGCAACACTTGCTGCGGTCAAGACTTGGATGTGTGTTTGCTAGTGGCATTATTCAACAGAGCGCTTTCGGGCTTCGGAGAACACATTAAGCCATCGGTCCCGGTTGTTTGCCTTAGGACAACAGTCGCTAGGCTATGTCGGAGACCTTCGGGCGGCCTTAAAAAACTTCAACATGGGTTGGCCATTAATCTATCCACCAAGCCCCACTGGGTTAGCGTGGTGGATTATGACCCAGCTACTCTATCTGACAGGAAGGCTCGAGTCTCAACAGTGGGAACTAAATGGGCCGATTATGATTATGTAGTTTTTGCGTTTATCCGTTACAAACAAACTATCAACTCTTTCCTCTTTATTATAAGAGTAGATAAGGATTAACACCAAGGTACGAATAATGTGGCCTAGTTTGTACCGGCGTTAATATTTAGACTTATGGTAACTCGCACTTTATTGTAGATAATAATGACATTTTCTATAAAAGTCATATATCACTTTGTATTGTATTGTCAATAGTTTCCGCAGCGTACGCTACACGCGTAAATAAGGATATTTATTGCTATTATTTTTGACACCTTGGGTTACATTATCGAAGTTTTCATACGGATCCCTAACTTTTTTGAAAATATTATATAGCTTATGTTACTCAGTGATGATGTAGCTTACTAACAACAACAAAAATTTTAGAAATCGGTCCAGTAGTTTTTAAGTTTATTCGTTACAAAAAATATTCAAATCTTTCTTCTTTATAATATTAGTAAAGTATAGATTACTGTTGCGATCCTTATGACGCCATAAGTACTATTAATTAGCCTAAAAGTGTCCCGACATTGTGCGAGCGGGCAAATGGTAGACAAATGTGAAGTCGTAAGTGACGTTATTTCGAGGCTTACAGTGCTATTGCTCTTGGATGTATTCGTCGTGAGGGTCGTGGGTTTAATGTCAGATTTGACATTTATCTATGTCACAGAGGTCAGATTTGTTTGCCTTGTTTAACTACCGGTCCGATATCGTTAGCACGCTACCAGCGCTGTGAGTCACAAAATTGCGCTTTTAAATTCTAGACTATAGTCACCGCGTTACCAACTGAGTCGTGCGGCCATAAATCATTTCACTATGTCTATGTCGCTCGCACTTGCGGGTCTCATGGAGCCACATAGTGATGTGCGTGAGATGTGAGAGGGTTATAGGCGCATATCGATAAGAATAAAACACATCAGATAGAAACATAGTAGATAGTATTGTGTTACGTTTGTAATGAATGTTAAATAAATAACGTTTATTCTTCCTCATCGGGATCTTAGTCCTCTGTTTGAGGGCTAACATCTTGAGGACTCTACGACTCAGTGGGTAACACGGCGACTATAGCAGCGCTGTGAGTCACGAATTTGCGCTTTTAAATGCTAGACTAGCGGCAATAGACGTCAGCACCGTAAGGGATAACATCGAATAACGGACCGCAGCAACTGTAATTATTTTTTCCAAAACAGGATAGCAATAAATATTTGCTTTTTTATAAGTGTTTGGTGTTTAGTCGATTTCAATTTTGGCTTCAGATTTCAGTATCGTTTGTAGTCTAGCTTTATATTGTGTAACAAGTATAACACTATTGATATCCGGCAACATCCCTATCCACCAGGGACAGGGACGAGGATACTTACACAGCCTGCTCGTCCAGCTCCATGCCGATCTGCTTGGAGACCGTCTTCAGCGACCCCACAGAGTTGCTGATCACTTGCAGCTGTTCGTTCTGCGAGCTCAACATCTTGTCCTGCATTGACATAATGTCGTTGTCGTAGCTGCAATCAGATGACAAATTGTAAGATAATTACTTCATAAATTTAAACTATTGATATACTTAGTATATTTTAGCATAGACGTAGAGCATTTCTGGCGTCTGCCTGGCTAGCTACCTACTCTCAAGCTTGGAAATCAGTTGCTAACCACCTCAGGTGTGTTCCGACAGCTGTCCTTGAGAGTCAGTCGCTCTTCCAGGTCTGGCATGGTACCAACTTCGACCGCATCATCACTGGCCATCAACTGAGATAGCGCTTAAACACTAGCCTATCAAGTATAATCCAACTTTCATTGAAATTTAAAGAACTGTAAACGAATAGCATCGGTTTTAACATTTTAGCACTTAAGATCGTGGCCTCTCACGTGCCTCATCTCAAGAATTGAGTCCATTCAAGGCATACATTTACTGAACTTGTTGCCGTAATATTCACATGTTTTAGCACCTTACCAATAAAGTTGCACATCTTTAATATGGAAATGCAACGCATGTATGATGTGGTGACGACATGCAATATCAACGACCAGCAGGGCAGTTATGGCAATATTTCATCTCCAATCAAATGTTGATATAACCTTGAAAACGTACAATTGTTAATAAGTTGGTGATTGGGGCTGACAAGAAACCACCATGTTTTTAGATTTTAATCAACATTTGATTGTAATGAGATATGTTATAACCCTGCAGGTACAACGAGTGAACGCAGGGTGCGGTTACGGTTGGAACCCGACCAACTTCTTCTGGAGATTTCGACCATAACAATGAGCCCATAACCAGCTGTAGACAAGTCGATAAGGATGCGAGCTATAGCGGAAGCATACATTATAGATTCGTGCACTTAATATATGTGCCAACTATTTTGTAAATTATATAAGACTAGCTGCTCTCCGCGGTTTCACCCGCGCGGTGATGGATGATGATGATGATGAATCAAATATATCCTATGTTACTCAGGGTGAATGTAGCTTTCCAATGGAGAAAGAATCTTTGAAATCGGTCCATTACTTTTTGAGCCAATTCGTTACAAACATACAAATATTTCCTCTTTATAATATTAGTATAGTAAATATTACCGATTAGCGGGATCTTTTAGTTTTTTTTTTTTATAATATGACTTATATAGCAATAACGCTTGCTTAGCGATACTGCACATTACAATTATAGAGAGAAAAATTCCATCCTCGGACGGGATTCGAACCCGTATATTCCGACAATCCGTGTCAGACGCCAAGACTACTAGGCCACCGATGCACGAGGTCCGTGCGTCGAATTTTAACTGTCTATCTTGTTTTAACCTTCGTATGGGGACGGATCTTTTAGTTTATTTTTAGAGTGGTTTCCTAGAGTTTTAACGTGTAATAATACTGTTCAAACGGTGCACGAATGTATGCATGTAATGTTTAATTATATAAATGTTTAGTTACTAATCGTCCATTGCGTAATAAACAGAGATACCCAACATGAAATAATAACCCAATGTTACCGAAATAAGTCCGTATGTTTAATAATACCCTAATCTATGGGTATCATTAAGACCTAACTGTGCGAGCATGGATCCATCGAAAACCAGTTTAAATCCTCTTACACCGTGCATAAACCAGAACTGTGTGCTAGAACGAGAAGTAAAGAGTGTTGTATGCTCACCGACTGGGGCTGTCCGTTTGGTTGGCGAGCTTGGAGTACTTGGTGTACTTGGGCGTGGAGGTCCACGAGTTGGCGAAGTGCGGGGGGCTCTCGTCAGGCAGCAGCGGCTCGCGCGCCGTGCCGTCCTTGTCTCGGTTACGGTTCAGGCTCATCTTGCCTTTCATCACCTGAACTCACACATACATCTCGAACGCTATCGACATACATATATCTTTTGTTCATGCAATTGAGTGACGACACGCGCCAGACGCGCCCATCATGATAACCATTACGCTTGCCCATGACCTTACTCTTACTTTACTTGTTGCAGTGCCACCCAGAGCTTACAACTGTAGTTATGAGGCACTGTGCTCGTCACCCTGAAACATTGTTCTTGTGCCCAGTAATATCACACTACAGTATTAGCGATTGCGTGCTACAGTGCCCTATTTATACATCATCAGTACAGAAATCATCATCATAACCTTTGCTCATTATTTTCCCACTGCTGGAACTCGAGCCTTCTTGTCAGAGAGGAGTTGGGTCGTAATCAGTGCGGCTTGGTGGATGGGCTAGTGGCCAACCTAGGTCAAAGTTTTCAGGCAGCCCGAAATCCTTCGACATAGCCTAACTACTATTGCCCTAAGACAAACAACCGGGACCGAAGGCTTAACGTGCCCTCCGAAGCACGGAAGCGCTCAGTTGAACAATGCCACTAGCACACACCCATCCAACTGCTGACCGCAGCAAGCGCTTAACTTGTTGATCGGTTAACATCGCCAAGTCAAGCTCCGTTACGAGCGCTTCAACACAGTGATGCTTGCACTATTGCTTCACGATAGAATATATGGCACTGCGCTGGTACCCACCACCAAGACGGTCTCTTGCACAAGAGCCCTACTGCGTAAGCCAGGTATATGTATCCCACAGGAACTCTGGGTATATGATACCCCCATTTAAATTCTCTCTAAAATTTAAAAAGGATGTTGAGCTGTTTATAATTTACAAATATACAACTTTCACAATTATCATGTTACCAGCTGCCCGTTACTTCATCTGCATGTGACTAACTGTTAAATCAGAATATGTAACCTCTATATAGGGTGTTTGGTAGAGGGACCGACAAACCAAATGAGCGTGTTCGGGGGACCACTTGGAGAATACAAGTTGGCCAAAAAAAATCCCCGACCCCCCAATATGTTTAACTTTTTTTTGGGATTTTTCCCTTTTTCTCCGAAATTATACCTATTTACCACCATAACATTTGTAAAATCTGTTTTAGACCGGATGTTTTTAGTTGAATTTGGTCTCTAATACACCTTCAGGCCACGCTAAGCAAAATTGGATACGTAACAGAGCTAACAAACTGATTTAGTTAATACCGCAGGTATTACTGGCTAGGCTGTAGCTACCCTTTAATGGAAGGTTCCATTCTTCATGCGTAGCGCTTCGACGTAGTATGATAGGAAAGAAATATTATAATGAACCTACTTTAACTTCTTGCTTTGTTGCTTCTATGAAAGTCCGCCTCTCGCTGATTTCCTTGTTATCGATCTTGAACTTGGACGAGTTCTTTTCTACGATGCGTGATAAACCATGGTTAAGGAATAATTACTATTATTAGTTATATACTAACAAATACATTTCGACAGACATATTTAACAGGTAGAAAGTACATCTATAAAGTTGCAGTCCAAAAACAAATAAGAAGCTGAGGCATCTCAATATATATTGAAGTATATAATCATTAAAACACCTACACATGTCCCAGAGAGTTGATGAATAAATTGTAATATGAGAGGTTAAAATTGAACCGCTAGTGCGAGTAAACATGACCTGCTACTGGATACTGAAACATTCAATTGCTCAACCAATCGATTATTCAACATAACATATCATAATAATATGCTTTTCCCATGAACACATTTTTGTCTTCTGGAAATTAATAGCAGGGCTCACGGGAAGAACATTCAAACATGTTGAAATATTCATGTTGGCTGTATAACATTTTTAATGAAAAAAATAATTTTTACCATACTGTTTTTACTGTACGAACTTCGACAAGTTATTTCACACTTTTCAGTCTTGAAGTAGGTTCCATTTTATGGTAAAGAAACATTTATTTACCCATTTTAGTGAACCTCGCTACTTACGGGATGGATTGTCATTCACCCTCAATTGCTACTATATCATCAAGATAGGCGAAGCACTTTTCAGTTATTGGTTTGTGACTCGAAAACCGCTTTACAGAATTTGATAAAATTGATAAATGGGACCACCTCGGAAGTGCATGCACTCTACCAAACACAAAAATAGTTATCAAAAGCGGACTACTCTGTACAAAGTTATGCGTGATCATACAAAAAACAATAAAAAATGGGGGACGAATTGAGAACCTCCGCCTTTATTTGAAGTAGCTTGAACAGCATATTATGATGCAATCATTATTTAGAAACACAGACACTCTCGACTATATTGCAAACTCATAAAATATTTACAAAATATAAAGCTTAATAATAAATAATATAAATAAATTATCAGTGTAAATTATATCGAATAATAAATAATCAGTGGGCAAATATGCATGGAAAGGAAGAGAGCCGATTGTGCTTGTCGGTGTAGAATGTCTACCTCATGATCATGTCAACCACGCGATGCTATAATGTCAAGACACATTAACGCCTGACTGTAGAAAACTATCAGTACATATTTTATATCACCTTGACACAACTAAAATATGCAACTAATAACAATTAGTACAAGACTACAACAGTATTAAAGTCCTTGCGCCATGTTGACCTAGTTCCACAAAGTGATATGCTAATAATTAAATACATACATCTTTTATGTTAAATTATAATTGTATCTGCAATTAAATCGATTTTGTTAGATATCAGAATACACAAGGACAGGAGTATTCACAATGCAACAAATACCTTTATGTTAAGCTTGGTTTGCTTTTCATATGGAGTAAACCTTTACTCAGAGCAAAATTATACAGTTATATCAGGTTTAGGTTAAAAGATATGTATTCCCAATAAGACATTAATAGTCACTTACTTGAGACCAGTGATCAAACATTAAAATTATACATTTGTCATGCTGTCTTTTCCAGTTAACACTATAGTACCCAACCCACCCTCCAATGCATTCCTTTACATAAAAGTTAATAATCAGTGATGGATGACATGTCAAGCTCATTGGGTTTTAAATGCATTCAACAGTCAACTCGTGACATAACAATGGAATTTCTATTGTGTGTGGTAGGTTTGACACCTGATGCATTATCACTTTTAGTTTTTGAGTGTATCTTGTTGTAGAGTTATACTTCTTCAAATATGAGCATTTGTTTGCCATGATAAGTTTTATACTGTGGTAGAGTACTAAGTGACTAGCACATTGGTCACTATGCTTGCTCATTTGTTTAATTAAAGTGAAATTAAAAATGAATTTAAAAAATTAACAGGTCAGACATTTCTGGATAAAGATACATACATGAAACACGTACTGTTAATATTCATTATTTTTTTTATTTGTGCTTCTAGTAAGACAAGGTATATGAAGAGCATTTTAAAAATTTCAGTCTTCAGTGTCGTTATTAATAATACCTCCAGGTAAAGTAATATTGCAACCAATCGTTTATTGAAAAGGATATTAATAGTATCTTCCAAGTCTTCAAGATCCCATTCAATGCTACGGAGTGAGTTTCTGAGCTCTGTAGATGTCCATTCCACCTCAGGGCTGTTAGGCACAATCGGTGCTGTTGAAATCTCTTGCCAGCGGAGATACAGTCCTCGTGTCTTGTTCAATGCTTTGAACACCTCACTACAACAAATTATACATTTACAATGAGCTGATACAAGTATAAAAGTGTTTACACTTGAAGAAAGTGTGCAGAAAGCCCACACTAGATCAGAGGCCGAATCCATTTTGTCACAAAACATAAGTTGGATAATACTAGAATGCCTACGACAATGCCTCCCAGTGCTTAAAGCTGAGATTTATGTGGAGCTGCACTGTTTCCCCCTGAGACATTGTTTTTGTAACCCAAATTATCACTCAATAATATTACAAAACCTTTAAACCAAACCACTTTGCTCCTTTGACAGAATATTTGGCACTTTTGGATTCTAACACAAATAGATTGGTAAATTCTTTCCCTCTTAAAAATATACTCACAGAAGGTAGGTTGATCTACAGTTAGTGCATTTGAACAGCCCCAAGTTGGCTAAAATAATGTTAAAAACTCTCACAGTGGTTTAAATTGGGAGTCTGTCAGTGAACATGTTGTTTATGGCTCTTTTTGTGCAGTGTTAGGAAAGCTTAAAAGAGTTATTTTTACCACCAAAAAGTGCAACTTTTGACCCACATCTGGAGCATAGTTGTTTGTGATCATTTTTTGACAACTGTCTACCATGCAATTTTAGGTCTTTTGCTCGGTTTAGTGTTCGAGTAGGCTTTGAGCTTTACAAACACTTTAACAAAATAGCCAACAATGGCAACGCCACCAATGCCCTCATTCCTAAACGAATGCACCTTTTATCTCCTCCCATAGAGTTAAAGTTACAGAATTAAAAAGGATTTGGGATAAATACTAGTATGTTTTCGCACATAAGCATTCACGGTATAAAGTCGTTTTAACCCATTGTATATAGGTATATAGGTAATGCAAAAGTCTGACAGTATTGGTATACATCATGTGCAAACAAACCTTATGCCAACATTGTTTTACTTCATCACCTGTAGATTATGGCCAAGCCTACAATCATTTCACATAATTGAACTTGTTGATAGTCTCATGAAATTACAACTGGAAGTATACCTTTACAATTTTGTGTTTCAGTACGTAAATTTGTACAAAGTATATGTCAGGCACAATAGTATGTTTGCCTGCATGTACAGACATTTATAACGCGGGCACTTACTCTTTAACGACGTAAAACGGATCTTCTAAAGTCATGTCAAACAAGAACAGAAACGGTAGCGAGCGAGCAGATGCATGTGACGGGAGTAGAGATCACAAGCAGCTTTGTAGGCCGACATCAACGAGGAGGTTCATCCAAACGTCCTCTCGCCTATCCCACAAAATATCGACAGCAGAGAAAACTTTTTCGGCAGCATCAACACCTACCGTGTATATACTTCGCTCGATGTGTGCTATTTTCCGTCCTTTGTCCACCCGTAGGAATCGAGTTGCGTGTAGACACGGACTGCAGTGCGCAATCGCACAACGCTGGCTTCCCTTCAAGTCTAGGACTCTTGGCGTAAAAGCGACGCCCCATCCAATACAATACACATTATACCGACCCAAGCACGCAAGCGCTTTTACAACTCCCTTTTCACCAGCACCCCAACCCACACCACATCACAAACAAAACAAAAACTAAAAAGTAGGTATTTGTATACGACTTATCATCAGCTGTTAAGAAATTGACAATGACGTTGACATGAGTGTGTGTCAGTATGATTTTCTATTTCTTTTTCAAATGGCCATGACGCGGCTTGCGTATTGTGCCAATCATAGATAAATAAGAATATATCTAAAGATGCCAATTTCAGTGTAAATCTTCTTTGCAGTAATTTTATTTTATCTTCTGTATAATCTGTTCTACTTGATTATTGTTCAGTACTTTAACTTATGGTTTTGATTTATTATATGATAAAATTTTTATGTTGAATGCAATATAAAAACGGGTAAACATGACATATTTATTAACACGGAAAAGTAATAAACGGATAGCGTGGTGAGTTTAGAGAGGGAGCAACTATAATAGGTATAATAGTTATAATAGGATCAGCAGGGCTAATATGTATCTCAGTTTCTAACACATGTTGATTGAAATCGTAAAAAATGGCGGCTCTATGTCACTTTTGACAACTCCAATGAGCAAAAATGTTAGTAAGTTGATGAGATCGCGAAGAAGAAGTCGAGCGTGACACACGTGTTAGAGAGATTGGGTCGAGTTTTAAGTGTTAAAATCCACATTTCGAGTCGGTTTACTTATTTCTGAGGCATATTTATTCTTAGACAGGTGGTGGTGAGTTTTTATTTGTGTTTTGTTTGTATTTAGGGGAAATGGAACCCATTTCCCCTGACCCGCCGGACCCGCCGGACCCAGGTCCGCCATTAGCAAAGACGGCCTGTGCGACGGCGACTAAACGCCAACATAACGACGATGATCAACCTGCCCCTCGTAAAAAACTGATTACGGACTCTGAGACAGCGTCAGCCTCGATCCAAACGGTATACACCCACCCTTCAATTGTTGTGGATGGGATAAGGTCTTATGAGCCAACTGACTCCGGTCCTTTCATCGTTCACGTATCCAGAATAGAGTCTGACCCAGCCGCAGGTACTCAAATTAGACCCATCAAATTCGGACAATTCCTATATGTAAATAAAATCGACAACATTTGTCAGGATGGTGTCAAACGAGTTGGACGAAATAAAATCGCGATTATGTTTAAATCAGCCTCTGGTGCGAATAAGTTTTTAAATAACCCTTTGCTCAGGACGCATAAGTATGAGGCTTTTATACCTACTTATAATGTGACACGAATGGGACTAGTACGAGGAGTGCCTGTTGATTGGTCCATGAATGAGTTTGTTGAGTCATTATTTACACCAGGTGAATGTGCTCAAATCTTTAAGGCTAGGCGGATGAATAGGAAAGTTAAACTGGACGGTAATATCACATGGGAACCAACACAAACTGTTGTTCTGACGTTTAGAGGCCAAAAGTTACCAACAAGAGTATTCTCATATTATTCTTCCATAGCCGTTGAGACCTATCAGTTTCCTACTATACAGTGTATGAATTGTTGCCGGTTTGGCCACATCAAAGTTCAGTGTCGATCTAAACCAAGGTGCTACAGATGTGCTCAACCCCATACGGGAGATGAGTGTAGTATCCAAGAGCCTTCCTCTACGTGTTTATATTGCTCTGCCCATCACTTTGCTACCAGCAGAACCTGCCCTGAACAGGACAGGCAGAAATCCATTAAGCTCATTATGTCTCGAGATGGAATTTCTTATCAGGATGCATCTTCACAGATTCCAAATGTGCGCATGACTTATACTGAAGCTACTAAAGCCTCATATGCACCTGATTCCCATTCCCCACAATCAGTTCCAGTGGTCCCTCCTCAGTCTCATCCCCATGTACAATCATACAGAAAAACGGTAGTACACAACCCCAAGCCAAGACCACCCCTAGGAAAGACCTATGATAAAGCTGCCCACCAAAATATCATAGCCAATGTACCTTCCTCCCTCCCAAATGGATTTGCCCTTCAAATGTCACAACCCTCCTCTCCCTGTGAGTTACCACAAGAACAGCTTCTTGTGCAACTGCTCACAATCATCATCAACATCATCTCCCAGAACTCCATTAACTTACCGACCAACGTTGCCCACATGATAAGCCAACTCTCATCCCTAATAGGACATAATGGACCAGTGTCCAATCATCCAATGGAATTGCAACAGTCTTCGAGCGAAGACTCATGATTTATATTACTTAATCAGAAAATATTCACCCATCCTGGTAGCCATCTCGGAGACATGGCTGGCGCCTGGATCTCATTACAGAGTTTCGGGCTACTCATGTCTTCGGGATGACCGCCAGGATGGGTATGCAGGAAGTGCCCTGCTGATTAAGCATAGCTTAACCTTTTCACAGATATCTATCCCTGCTCACAGCACAGAATTTAATGTTGTGGCTGTTAGAGCTTTTAACATCACATTTCTATCATTTTATATCCCCCATCCACACTCCTATCTGATCCCCGACATCCTTCTAATCATCTTATCCGTACCTACTCCTGTTATAGTGATGGGCGATTTTAATGCTCACCACACCTCCTGGGGCTCGGCCCACTGTGACCAGTTTGGTTACTCTCTTTTGGATGCATTTGATGAGGCAAATCTTTGTGTAATAAATGATGGGTCTCCTACTCGTCGTGTATCACCAACCCAAAACCCCAGAAGTGCAGTGGATTTAACTGCCTGCTCACCATCCCTATCCTCTGTCTTATCCTGGGAGGTGCTACCTCTCTCATATGGTAGTGACCATTTTCCTATAATAATTAAGCTACTTCAGAGAACTCCTCCTCAAAGCTGTCCAAACCCACTCCTAAAATATAGACTTTCAGCAGCTAACTGGGAATTATACTCCTGTAACCTTAATAATAGAGTACAACTAATTCCTAACCCCAATCCTAATAATCTTCTCATATGCTATACAAAATTTATTGAATCTCTAACTGCCTCAGCTGATGAACATATCCCTCTCAAAAAACCCTGGTGCAACCGTCCCTCCCCTCCCTGGTGGGACTCTGAATGTTCAAACATAGTCAGAAATCGGAATGAGACCGAAACTAATTATAATACCTCTATGACTATGAGTAATTATTTACTATACAAAAAATCCGCTGCAAAGTCCAGGCGATTACTATCAAATAAAAAAAAGAGGATGGATTCACTTCTGTGAGAGCCTGACTCCCACTACTCCTCCATCTTTAGTATGGAGACAAATTCGCAAATTTAGAGGCTATTGTAATTACCTAAATCTAACTTCAAACTCCTCAGCATGGATTGATGAATTTGCCAATAAGCTTGCTCCTCCTTTTACTCACATAGCCCTCACATTCAATATTCCCATTCCTATCTGCACCTCCAACAATATTGATAGTCTATTTTCCTATGATGAATTACAAGTGGCTATGGATGGATTAGTGGATTCCTCACCTGGGGTAGATGGTATCACATACTCCTTCATCACAAGAGCTACTGAAAAAACTAAGCTATATTTTCTGAACCTTATTAACATGTTTTATGATCAAGGCCTTATTCCTGAAACATGGAACACACAAATCATCATACCAGTCTTGAAACCAGGTAAAAACGCAACTGACTCTAACTCCTACCGTCCTATTGCATTATCTTGTGTGTTGGCCAAGATTGCAGAGTTACTCATAAAGAATAGGCTGGAATGGTTGCTTGAATCTTCATCGCTACTCCCCAAATCCGAATTTGGCTTTAGAAAGGGAATGAGTACTTTTGACAGCCTCAGCATTCTTACTACTGAAATACATCATTCCTTCAGGACCAAGGAATACCTCATTGGAGTATTCCTTGATATTTCATCAGCCTATGAAGAACTCAGCCTGAACTCAGAAACAAACTGTTACAGCTGAGTGTTCCCGTGAGGATGACTCGCTTCATTTGCTGCTTCCTGATGCAAAGAACTATTTTGATTAGAAACCAAAACACCCATCTGTCTCCCAGGACTGTATGGAAAGGCCTCCCACAAGGCTCAGTTCTTAGCCCTATCCTCTACAGCCTATATACTGGGGATCTGGCACTTACTGTGGATTCTTTCTGCCATGTCCTACAATATGCTGATGATCTAGCACTATATCTTTCAACAAAATGTATATCAGAAGCGGAAAGTAAACTCAATTCAGCATTAGAGTATCTTGGAGTCTGGTTATCTGACCATGGCCTCTCCATATCAGCATCTAAGAGTAACTCTATTATCTTCACCAAAAAAAGAGTCATCCCTAACATCAACTTAAGATGTGAAAATGAAACTATTCCACAACAAAGCTCTGTAAAATTTTTGGGAGTCTGGTTAGACTCCAGGCTGACCGGAGTTCAACATTTTAACACTGTTGTTATGAAGTGTGAAAAAAACATCAATATTCTTCGAGCCCTATCTGGGTCATGGTGGGGATCCCACCCATTCTCTCAGAAACTTCTGTACAATGCAATTATTCGCAGTCATTTGGACTATGGTACATTTCTTCTAGACCCGGGCAATAAAGCAGCACTAGCAAAGCTGGACAAAACACAGTCCAAATGCCTTCGCATTATCCTTGGGGCCATGAGATCTTCACCTATTAATGCTATGCAGGTTGAGAGTGTTGAGCCTCCACTTCACCTTCGTAGACAGTTTCTGTCTGACAGATTTTTTTTTAAGCTGGTGCAGAACTCTTCTCACCCTCTTATAAGTAAAATTCAAAAGCTGTATAACCTTTACACTACACAAGAAATCAGATCTGAGTCAAATCTCCCCTGTATTATCCGTAGTTTCATTAGATATTCAGAGCTCTTATACCCTGTAGTTAAATATCCAATTAATCCCCTATTCTCAATCAGTTATCAATCTATAATTTTCCAGCCCTCCATTATCCTTAATTTCGGCGTAGACAAAGATACAATAGAACCTTGCAAAACTTTTTATGAGATAATTGACTCCAAATGGAAAAACTGGCTTACAATATACTCAGATGCATCGAAATTATCACAAGATAGTGATGTAGGTACTGCTGTCTGGATTCCTAAATATAAAATTATTTTGAATCATAAATGCCCTCCTTTAGCTTCTGTGTTCACAGGCGAAGCTATTGCTATTTTGGAGGCAGTTATGTATGTCAACTCGCATAGGGTATCCCAGGTAATTATTTTCACAGATTCAAAAAGCAGTCTTCAGGCTATCTTCGCTAATCAGTTTAAATGTAAGTCAAAGTTCCCTATTATCCTAATAATAAAAGAAGCCCTTTATAATAGTCACCAACTTGGGCTGAAGGTAGTCCTTGCGTGGATCCCTGGACATGTAGGCATCCCAGGAAATGAAAATGCAGACATGTGTGCCAGACACGCAACTCTTCATAGCAACAAAGACTATTACAAAATTTTCTCTCACGACCTCTCTTCTATGTGTCAGCCTCAAATGAGAAAAACCTGGGAAAAACTTTGGCAGGACTCAAAAGTAATCAAGGGAATATTTTATGGTCAACTTCAGCACAACATACCCTTAAAGCCTTGGTTTTTTTAAATATAAAAAAGTAAAAAAGATTGCCACCTCCACCATATGCCGCTTGCGGCTGGTACACTCATGCACTCCAGTGTTTCTGGCCAAGATAAGAATCCGTGATCACTCATTATGTGAATGTGGACTTGATGAAGGGACCGCAGATCATATCTTTTTCAACTGCTCGAATGCATGACTAACCATATAAACCTCCGGAATGTCTCCGTTACGGTAAATACAGTTTAATTCCTAAGTTGTTCCCATAGTACTATCGAATCATTTCGTAATCTCGTAAATGAAGAGATAAGAACGAAAAAAAATACGTTACGAGTAAACTTGTGGCCTAGTTTCTTTACTTTGGTGAAGCAAGTTGCAATAATATGAATTCAGTTATGCACGCATTATATACACGGATTTGTGAGGGTAGACAAGCATAATTAAAATAAATGAACAAAGAACACTTACGTTGTTTTACGTACGCCAAATACTTAAGCGTATCTCCGATCCTCTTGTGGGCACTAAGTTGCTATCCCACTTCTGAGATGTGAACCGTACTGGTCCAACCCTCAGAAGTAAGGACTTTGAATGCACAAACACACTTTATAAATTGAAAGATCAGCTTTATTGTAGAGTCTAGTGAGAGCATGAGTACAGTTTTAGTTGGCAAAACGAACAGCAATACAATGCAAGTGACTAGCACTGATGTCGGAAAGCGAATGGCTGGACATACCACTAATAATGTCTGCCGACTAATCTTATCCCCACCATTATACTTGCTTGTGATTGGTCGTTGCGTCGATACCTGTCAAAACCTCGACCAATCACCCGAAGTTGATACAACCACTTTTAATCATACAAATTCAATCATCGAAATTAATATTATAAATTGTAAGTATCATTTAAATATTTATAACACCTGTTATTGATCTCGTCCACTGAAGCGATGTTCTCAAGGCAATCGAAGCGATTGGATAGCTCAAGTTGAAAGCTCTCGGGGTCTTGAATACGGGCACGAGTGGGTCGGAGCGTAGACTTCATCAGACGAGACCTCTCCAGTTTGATATTAATATTCACCGTTCTCTCTTACCATTCGGTGATCACTACCGGTTTTAACCCTGTTGATCACGGAGACATCAATGAATATTTGCCTATTGGTGGTCATAATGAAGTCAATCTCATTTCTCGTGGAACCATCGGGTCACCACAGTAGAAAAGGACAAACTCCGTGCATGTGGTTTCTCACTCGAGACCGTTTTTTTGAGACAGTATACCGTCTTGTTAAGGTGCGTTCGTATAGCTTTTAGAGCATTGGTGGCGTTGTCATTGACGGCTCTTTTGTTACGCGTTCGTAAAGTTAAAAAACGTAATTTTTGCCACTTTTACCTACACCCTATTCGAACGCTCAACTGAGCATAAGACCTAAAGTCGCATGATTATGCTGTCAAAAAAACGATCACAAACAATTATGCTCCGGACGTGGGTCAAAAGTCCCATGTTTTGTGGCAAAAACACCTCATTTTTAGCTTTCCGAACGCTGAATAAATAAAGACATGAACGAAACGACATTTTCACTCACATATTCCCTTATCGAACGCCCGTGTGAGCGTTTTTAGCGTTATTTTCGCTAAAAACGATTACAAAGAGCCTATTCGAACGCAATAAAATAGTCTGATTTATCTATGGTCACCAGTACGTACGCAGTAAAATAGTTGTCTGTGTTCTTCAATACATACAATTTTTTTCTATGTTCGTCACATTTCATGCCTGCCTGTAACAAAGGCGTATTTTTGTTTTAGTTCATTTTAATTATTCAACAATCCCAGATAAGTTCGACAAAATGAATTCAGTTTTGAACCCCGAGGCACCAGAGTTTCACCCTCACCTGAATGCAACCGTACAGGTAAGTGAATTTTCTGATTTAAATAAATTGCAGCGACAGTCAACAAAATTTAGCATGCGTGCGCGCTGTATGCACTCAAGGAACAATAGAGTGATGGAATAAGACACTGGCAAGGTAAGGACGAGAGATATCGAAAATCACCTCAATTGGCGGTTTCGACTATCAACGGGAACCAAACCTCTCGCTGCACGTCCTTCTTGATGCGCAGATTTACCACGTGACCTTACGGGGTCACGTACAACGATAATAAAACAATAGCTACTTACTTTATATGAATACAAATTTTTTGCACATTACTCTACCTACCATGTACTTTTTGATGGAGCTACCTGAGGCATAGAGTCTTCAAACACAAGAAACAAACAGCGGTTTGTGTGTCTTAAACTTGTAAACAGCTGATCTAATTGAGAATGCTCTGTAAGCTAAGTAGGTACCTACTATTATTTCAATTTATAATCAATAGTTAACAGTATAGCAATTTTTAGTCTTTACATTGAAAATATTCTGGTGGTTCTATTGAGTTTGTAGTGACAGAGCCTTCAAAGTGTAGGGTACCGTTGCACTGGCTGGGGTGCACTGGGTAAATTGACCAAGCTGGCATAAGCCAATTGAAGAAATAGTTGAAGTTGAGAACTTTAGGCATGTGGGGAGTGCAAGTAATAATGATAGAGTCAATTACAGTCATCATTGCACATTATATGGTTATTATATTTAATTTTGATGTAGATAGACACACTTTTCCAACCTTCCCCATCAAATTTAAGACCAGTGTGAGAGAGTGTAGGTACTAGCGTATATTATAGGTAAGTTAGCCTTACCTATAATACTTTATGATAATTATTATAACATGAAAAACAAACATACATATAGTAATACCTATTCGTATCCATACTAAAAACAATGCGAGGTGAGGTGAGGTGAAAAATTATATAATATTATGCCACCTAACCTACCAGCATTGAGTTACATCTTTGAGAACATAATGCTCCATACCTTTTAGCCACTATAAAAGTTTAATAATGATTGGTTGTGTTAATCAAACTAATCTGTGGCATTGAAAATCTGACAGAAAAAAACATCAAAGTCAAATAAATGTAGAGCATTGAAATAAATGTTTGGAGTGACTTTGTTAAGTAGGATGAAAAATAGCATAACAGGGAGTTGATGCGCAGTCAATAAACATGTAATGATGAGTTGTAAAAGGTATGTCGAGATGGATTGGATATGTTACGAAAGATAAATGGATGGAAAAGATTGACAATAGGTCTTACCTATAGAATATGCTGTATACATAATACAAGACACTTTCTCACCAGGCTAAAAGTAGGTGTCTTATACTGAATAATCATGTGTCTACACACTGGTATGCGTTGTGAGTAAATGAAGCCTAAGATGAAAACCTGAATAGTAGTAAGCGGTCTCTGCATAACCCATTTGTAGTGCACACGCCTCCCATTTTCACTTGCTTACTATATCCGCACAAAATCTTATTTACACTACCAGTTGTTAATGCAAATGCAAATGATAGTAAAAGATAGGATGATAAGTAAGGAAATCTACCATGATGATGCTCACATTATATTAACTGCTATACATTGTATGGTATTTTCTTGCCTTCAGAGAAAAATCAAGATTTCTTTTTAATCCTTCCTCTACTGTAACAAAATATATATGTATGAAACTGACATAAATTAATGTCTCCAGTAGGTGAAGGGTTAATATGCTATAATTGTGTACATTTCAGGCAGATGTCAGTGTCAATGGTTAAATTCAACGGCTTATTCAATACGATGACCCTGAGAAACAAAAAGCAAGGGGAGCTTTGGAGTTCTTGTTTACCACTTCCGTTTTTATTGTATTTACTGAATGGGTGTCCTCGACTATCCAAAGCTCCCCTTGTTTTTTGTAGCGCAGGGTCATCCTATTTAATAATCCCACATCTATAGTAGGGAGGCTGTGTGTATACGATAAACTCTATTTAACAGGGGGTATACATTTAAAGATGTAATAATATGACCTCAAAGATGCTATGAGGCAATTTACATATATACCTAGCATATATAGATATACCTAGCATTATAAAACTTAAGCAACACTGTCAGTGTAATCTTAAACACAAAGCTAGGAGAGTTTTAAAGGCAAAATAAATATTCCGTTTAGATATTGCATGAAATGTACAGTAGCTGGTAAATATTCTTGCAGGATGGATACCTTCAGACGAACAAAGCAATTCGAACCTCCAACACATTCCCTATTGGGACCCCATACGAGCTGTTCAAAACATTCACCAACTTCAACATTGTCACCTGCAAGATAAGAGAAAATGTCGTCGTACAATCCAATCAAATCATGGTCAAAGAACTGCCATCTGTCAAGTTAAAATGGTAATTTGATTTGCTGCTTTTGTATTGTTTATTACTTTTATTTACTTAGTCCTTGTTTTAACGACTTTATCTCTCAGCCACGGTGATGACGAGACCAACACGGAAAAAATAATCGACACCAACGACAGTCTACTCGATCGAATCAATATAAACATTGACAATTTAACGGGCGTGAACGAGGCGAGCGCGGAGTTCCTGCGCAACGTGAAGACCGCTGCGTGGAACCGCGCGCCTGTTATCGCCACAATCAAGGTGACCCTTCTCAATGTACCAGCACATGGCATGCTTTCCCATAGTAGCCTCTTATTGCTCGCTTGTATTCGATAAATGTCACACAAGCCTATAGTGATTCAAAAGTTTAGTGTGTGGCATACAGCATTATAGATTTGTTTTAGGATAGTATTAAAACATTTAATTCAATGCCATGCTTAAAACTGCAATTGAACTAGAAATTATTATGTTTATCACTTTCAGCTATAATGAAAGCAATCTGCACTGCAATCAGTGCATACAAAAAAACGTAGCTTTCCCACAAACAATCCTCTAAAAGTTATGACGATATAACAAAATGTTATATGCGCCAGCTCATGCAATTACGGTTCCCTGTACCATTTAGACTCCCATGCATTTATATCGGATATAACAGCATCATAAGACTACGTCCGCCGCCACAAGCGTGCACGCTTATTATGCTGCAGAAATACTTTCCATTTAATTATGAATATTAGTTTCTAAAAGTCCTGCCAAATGTATAGTATATTCATGAAACCTGCAAACCAAAAACATTGATTTCCTGTGGCGGGTCCCATGATTAGCCGTAGACATTGTTTGACTGAACGTCAGATCTACGTGATGTACTCGTACATACGCCGACGCCGATCATAAAATACTTCTTTTTTATTAGGGGTTAAAAAGCGATGGATGGATCGTTTGCATTTGTATATTGACCTCGAAATGTTGTAGTCGCTGTCATCGTTTTGATATCATTCGAACACATCCGTTTGTGAGTAGGGGCCATAATATGGTCAGCAGTAGATGTCTCCCAACTGAGAATATGGGATGTCTCCAGGTGAACGGTGGTTCAGCGACGCTGATCGGCGCTAAGAACATTCCACGGCCGCAGCTATCGTTCAAAGACCCCGTGGACAATTCTGAGAAGCTTTTCGTGCCGCGGATATCGGACAAGCCCAACAATATCAAGCCGCTGGCGCTCACCATATTGTACAACGATGAAGGGCTACCTGTGGGGTAAGCACATTTCTGCTATCTATCTCCCTCTCGCTTCTCTCCTATATCTCTTTTTTATCCTGCCTCTATGAGTCTGTCTTATATGATATTATTACCTCGATAAATATTATATCTTAAATCGTGCTGTTTTCTGTACAGTGTATAAAATTTATTATCTATATAAATAAATAGTACAGAACCCAGGAAGAAAGCACAAAATAAGTGCAAAACAAGTATTGACTTTATTTAATGTTTCTGGAGACATGATCATATGTTCTTTGCTATATGGATAATTATTAATTGATGGCTTTAGCATTGTATTTGATTAAATGATAAGACTGCAAGTCGTCCGAAGTGAGACAGTGCAAGATGCAGAAGCTTCGAAAGCCACAGCTAGCAGTATAAGGTATTCGTCAGTTTTTCGTTCACCGTTTAGCTTGGTCAATGCGCTTCTTCTTTAATATTCGGAGATGGTACAAGCACGGGCCCACTTGGTGTTAAGTAGTAACATCTGCATAGAACAGATGCATTTCATCACAAGTGACGAAAGTTGTGCTGTGATGCAAAATGCATGGGGCACTGTGGCCACAGTATAAAGATGCAACAGTATGAAAACAAAACAACAAAAAGCGGAAACTAAGCCTAGTTGACCAAATAATTATCTATGCCCCATTGAAACCATAGGGTTGTCACTTTTAATGTTTTAAGGTATTGTTTTTTTTAAATAAAACATTCGTTGTCCTACTGTAGACATTAAATCTAGTTAATTCTAGTTTACAAATAAAATGTATGTAGGTGTATCATGGCGTCGGTTAATCTCGATAGTTCAAAATACGGAAAACAGTTTAGTATTGACACAACCACTTGTAGATCTTGGTATTTTTGTAGGTTTACTACACTAATTTATCATTATGGCATAAACTTTTACAAGTTTTGGCGGGAGCGTACGTGAGCCGCGGTTGGGCGCGCGGTAGGCTCTGCAGGTGGCGCGGGTGCAGCGCTCATGAGCTCTGTTTTCGGGTGTTTGTCACGCATTTTGGGGCTGAACCGTACTGCGTTTCAACCTCAAAAATGCGTTTGATACCTTGTAATTAAAAACATTACATAAAAATACTGTTATTCTTCATAAATTACTAAGAATTGACTCCAAAAAAAAGTTGATAATTTTTCCCAGTCGCCATCTTCGATTTCAAATTTTGTTAGCACTATTGGCTTCAACGTCCTCGAAAACCATAAAAACGACACCCAAGATGAAAAAGTATAAAAAACTATATAAGTATGTTATGTAAGTGTTGTACTCTTCCAATTGACCCAGGTTGAAATGGAGCAAGCTGGTATTAGTCTTCTTACAGTGAATCCTCGTTACCCACAGATACGAGCACCCGTACAACACTGAGCTGGAGCTATACACACCGCCCGAGGAGTTCCTCGTGCCTCCCCCTCCCCCCGACCTGCCGCCCCCCGTCGACCAAACCCCCTTCACGCTGGTCGAAACGGAGCAAGCGCTCGACCTGCTCGTGGCCCATCTCGACCAGGTGCGAGAGATCGCCGTCGACCTCGAACACCACTCCTACAGGACATATCAAGGTACCACTCTCTCGAATTACATTTTCTTGATGTTTGAAACACTAGTAGTATTTGAATAATCTTTTTATATATTATATGTTCTGTTGTTTGCAAGATGTCTTATTTTCCTTTGCATCTCTGCTCCTTGAATTCAGACAGGTTAGAAATTAGTCTTTTACATTTAGCATCACTTCCGCCTGAAATAAGATGTTGCATAAGTGTCAATCCACTTTATCGTATACCTATGTTGACAATTTCAGTCTAATAGATTGAGTGTTTCTTGGATGAAAGTGTAACAACGTCGATCCAACCGAACAGGATCCTTCGCATTTATAATATCAGTGTTATGCTTCAATAAATCAAAAAGCGGCTTCTCTAGAAAATCTCATTATTTCTTGTAATCTTTAGAATTTGCATGTGGCTTCGTATCACCATGGAAGGAAGCAACACCTATACAATGTTACTTAAAGCCTTCGATATTGTGAAGGTATCTATATGTAGGTCGGTATACATACTTATATGTGGATAGATTATAAACAGACTTAGTAAAATTATTGTCTCTTTCCAAGCTGGTTCAAACCGGATCGAAACCATCAGACCGGATCAGCGATACGTCGCTCTCTTTAAAGCATCATAGTCATTATAAAATTCACATTTTTCTTATAAAAAACGGGAGCAAGATTCCTTTGATTTCGGTGAACTTAAATATGAAGTCAAGAGTTGTATTGAATATAGATAAAAGTATTCGTAGCCAAGTGTAGTAGTAGTGCGAGTGGCGCTCCGTGGTTTCCGAACCACTGCTCAGCATGTTTTACTTTTTGTTTGTTTTATGATTTGTCCGAGTTTCCACCACACACATTACGCCTGCTGCTATTACACTATCACACTAATCATTATTACGAAGGCGTAAGATTGTTAATGTTTGCAACTCTATCACGCTCAAACGGTAGTTTGGTCTGGAGGTAGATGATTAACTCTGCGCTGGATTAACACGTACGATACTTTTCAACACCCGTTGGTGTGGCCCGACATTATGCATTAGACTTTACAATGCGAAACAATTTTTTTTTTAAAGACAACAAAGTTCACGGAAAGGAAAGTACAAAACCGTAAAATTGATTAGTAAGGAGATTATTATGGAGACGAAATATTTTTGAAAACTCCACCTCCGCCAAGTCGACATCTGCTTTCCATGGGACAAACATTTAAATGACAGACCGAAGTACTGCCGACTCAGTAATAAATGCAAGAATCAACTTAACAAACGGAATATTTTCCATGTATTGTATTTTATTTGAGCTCTCGATAATAATATATGCTCCTGCACTCTATATATAACGTTAATCGTTCAAAAAAATTAGTTTTGAATTGATATTTATTTTCAGCTATTTTGCGGTCACCCTAGTAAAATATAATTAATATATTTAACTTGATTATAAGAATGAATATGTTAGTATTAGGCTTGCGTATTCTATTACATAGCGCATACAATATTTAAATGCATTGCGAACATTTTGTTGCGAAATTCATGTATAATAATGTTACTTTTAGTATATTAGTAATATAGGTATATATATAGGTATATACGAGTAAATGCGATCTGTACATTTTGATTACACAACGATCTGTTGCGTTGCGTAATGGTAGCGTACCGTATGGTTGCGAGCTTCACTACCTACTCTCAAGCGGTCGCTGCACCAACATTGGTACGAACCTTTGGTCGCTGTGCAGTTTGTAAAACACCCGGGGCCGTAGCATAAACAATTTGTAGAAAACTATTCGCATCACAAACTTAAACGTGTAACGCTTAGGTGTACAAACTATGAGTGTACTGTGTCACAGTGTGCCCTAGATACATGTCAGTTTGTACTGTTTCACTTGAGCGATATGCTACGTTACACGCACGCAGTTATTCGTGTTAGGCACACTGAGTTCATAACGTTTATACACACTCGTACCCCAGTAATAAATTTACCGTGTCGTGGGAGGCATGAACGCACCGACCATCACATCAGAGCATTCAACCCCCGAGAGCAAACATTTCTGGTCATCGCACGAGGGAATCGAACCTGTGACTTCTCGCTATGCAACGGAGCCGTCTTTTTTCTTCAGCATCTAACTAGGTGGATGCTTTAAGTACTTGTTTATTTGTTACCCTTTACATACATCCGCAGGGCAATTACGTACCTCAGTTACAATCAAATATTGATTGAAATTTTGTAAAAAGGGAACTCTATGTCAGTTTTGACAACTCCAGCAAGAAAAAATGTTAGTAAGTTGATGACTGAAGGTGACATAAGTTACATAAGGCCGCAATTTTTTTTAGATTTCGATCAACATTTCATTGCAACTAAGATACATAATAGCCCTGCTGGTAAGAGTAATACCATTTCTGTTATACATAATAATGTAACACCGTGATTGGACGTTTGTTTGTCCATCTCATGTTGCCCGATATCAAGCTGATATTTACGAATTGCATGCAGTAAAATGAAATGTGCTAAAAAGTAGCTAATTGTTTTTTTTCATTACAATTTGACTTTTGACATTCGTAATGAGCTGCAGGTTTGGTGTGGAGGTAACATTCCACCTCCGTTAGATCATCGAGTCTTGCGAACAGGAAAATAGATTATTTACTTTTTATACCTCATTTGCTACACTATACAGCTACACTATTCGGTCTGTCTATATATGCACCTTATACGGATTGATTGAGGAAAGCAAATGCCTTGCGCGTCTTTGTGGACGAAACAATAGTAGAATATGAATTGAGGGCGCGACTTTCATATTGCTGGCGCTTGTTATCGGAGGCAAAGTGGCATTTTTACGATTTATACATTCATTATTCTAATATTTTCCGGAAATATGGCATTTTAAAAATACTTTATTTGTTATTTGTTGTTTGTTAAGTTGATCAGAATGATTCCAAACACGACGGGTTGTGCTGTGTAGTTAACATGGCCACCGACGTTGCATAAATAGACTTGAACTTCACGACAAGTGCTTCAAAAATTTTGTACAAATATTGAACCGAGAAACAGGTGCAACGACGAACTTAAGACTTTAAACTACAATTATCACAATACTTAAGTATTAACTTACTTAATTATTTAAATTATGTCACATTGAATTAAACTATATTTCTACTTCGAAATGTTGCCTGTCATCATGCTGTACACTTCCTGAACATATTACTTTCACTCAAGATGTAGGATTCAATTGGATGATCGCCTGATGGACGGGCGAGGGCGAGCCTCCCCCCTCTCTGGTCTGTCACATAACATATAACAACACCCGATGGATGCTCAATCTCTCGGGAACAATAATTAACACAATCGATATCCTGCATTTGTGCTCAATGCGATGCTTTTGCTATTATTTTCAACTAGCTGACCCACCAGCGGCTCCACGCGCTTGGTCTTGGTAGATAGTGGCGGGAGTGCCGCTTTGTAATCTCGAGGTCCTGGGTTCAATACCCAGGCATTTATTGGGGTTTTTTGACAAATAAAATTCTCAATAGTGGTCCGGAGTAGCGTAGGCTGTTTTAGCCGTACCATAGGAATTCCTGCGCGCCGGCCAGTCAATCGAGATCTTCGGTATTATATGAGACCGTGTGGCATAGAGAGAGATCAAGCTGCCTTCCTGTATTTATGTAACGGATCAAGCTAAAAAGTTTATAGTTCGGATAACGAATCCATATACCAATTCCATCGAAATATGTGCGAAAGTTATGCGTGAACATACATACAGACAGACAAACATTTTTTTCAAAAACGTCTTATTCGTGTCGATCGTCGATAATTTTAGGTCTTCTGACCCACCTTTTTTTGTTTTCTTTCAAGTACAGACTTTGTGGCCTCTACTCCTTAATTATAAGTATCAGTATAGACTATCGTTATATCGGCTGAGCGTAATGTACTTATGTAATCTGAAAATATATATTAAAAAAAGAAACCCATATTTCTCCTGCTCATGCTATAACTTGAGAACGGATGGAACAATCTCGCAAATTTTTTTTTGTTGTGTTAATTATTGTCAGGAGAAAGTTTCTATGAAACAAAACCATAGAAAAGATGGGAGATTATGGCGAGGCCGAAGGCAAGCCTAATACGCGAACGAAGTCGCGGGCAGTCGTTAGTAAAATATAAAGAATCACGACGGCATCTCGTGAAATGCGTTCTCATCTAAGTAGAAAGACAAACATCTCCACTAGATATGCGGATGCGTAGAAACGTTGTTATTTATTGTATAATGGCTTCCGCCGAGCGCTCGGACACTTCGCATACGAACATTTCCCGTGACCAAATGTAACTCTTACGTTCTTTTCCGGGTTGGAAGCCGTCTCTTTGCCAAGTTGCATCAAATTCGATTCAGTAATTCAAACGTGAAAGATGGACAAACAAATCAATTGTCATTAATTTATGTATCTTTTCACCAAATTCTATCCAAATTGATTATCCCTTGTTGATGTTGATAAGCTGTTTCGGACCAGAGTTGATACAAAGATAATGATTCGCAGAAGTGTGTATGCAGAGGGTGTATACGCTTCAAATGTGCATTAACCCTTTGCGTCTCGGAGACGTAAATATACGTCAGTTTCATTCATAAATCTTTTGTTTTATAATTAAACATTTGCATGATATCGTGATAATTCACGGTATAGGAAGGTTTAAACGATTTCAGTATCTCCATTATAAATCTTTGAAAGATAAATTCACTTCTCAAAGATGAATTATAGAAAAGTGGCTTTGTAAAGTGTCTTTACAGGACATGTTAACACGAAACAAGTTGGAACCCTTGGCGACCATACCTTGTACGATTATAACGATTTAAAGCTGGCGTAGGTGTAGATCCATTAGCATACTGTGCTTGTCTATATGTTCATGAAAAGGCGAAATATGAATACTTTTTGTCTCACATGTTACTAGCAACAACTTATGCATGACAAAAGCAAGTATTGCATTACTTTTAGCTAGCGTTACGTGAAATGATTGGCCAAGCTTAGCCTAGGTAGCTATAAAACAAAAAAAATATACATACTTATGAACTTTTTTTTCCGCGTAAAGCGCGAGAGATATTTACCTTGACGATTACGTTACACTTATAAGAAATAACCACTTTACTAATTAAACACTTTGACAATAAATTGTATCGATAAAGAAATGTACAACCTATGCGTACTATCGCTCCATGCTATACTGGCATGATATCGAGATATATCTTCTCTCTTCTCTGTCTTGTCTTCACACTCCCCGGTAGAAAGATGTATTACTAGTACAGGCGAGTGGTTGACCACTATTTTATTCGATGGTCAGTACCGAGCGGTGGTAGGACACGCAATAGCATGCGTGACTTACCTAAAAGGAAAGCTGTCGGTATACACTGTTAGTTGGTCTTCAGAAATCATTTATTGCATAAACTGTACAGAATGGTGGTATATTGTATCAATAGTTCCTCAGTATCAACAGTGTGTTACCCCTTATTCTTATTCTTATTCTGATTGGGGGCGCTAAGTCCTGCACTGACGTCCCGCTTGGGGTGTATTGTGCATTTCCCCCGCCAGCTACCCTAGCCATCCCAACTCCTTTAGATAACGGAGTATGACCCTGGGTCGCTGGCATAACTGCTCCAGTGATATTTGAGGTGTTAAAACTGATGTTGATTTAGAACTATAGTGATCCTCTAGTAGACCGGTAGTGTTCCGTATATTTTCCGTAGCCGTGCACTCTAACAGCACGTGCTTCACGGTCTCGTTCTCCTGCAAACATCCTCTGCACAGTGGACTATCTGTTGCACCAGTTTTATATAGATGGTAGTTGAGATTGCAGTGACCTGTGATAATGCCTACCATTAGGCGGAGGTCCTGTCGTTGAAGTTTCAACAAATTGTTAGTTGTATATCTGTTCAAGGTTGGAAACATAGATTTTGCTTGTTTGCAGTCCTTTTTGTTATCCCAAATGTGTTGTTGTTCTTTTTCAGTAAATCGACGGAGTAGATTACGTATTTCCATCGCTGAGGGCTTGCAGAGATCATTTACATCTCCACTTACCTGTTTCTTAGTCGCATTTTTGGCGAGGGTATCTGCTTTCGCATTTCCTGGGCATGAACCATGCCCTTTTGTCCAAGCTACCACTATCTTATACTTGTTTGATAGTTTTTGTAGAGTCGCGTGACACTCGGCTATCACTCTTGACCTGGTTACCGGCCTTCTGAGTGCATAGATGACCGCCGCGCTATCTAGAGTGAATGCGATTAGTTTTCTTTCCACAGGTGATGATATGGAGCCCACCTCGTCTCTATATGGTATAGCTTTTGCTCCTAACAGTAGGCCCATAGCCTCTGCTTGTGCTGGTGATGTGGTCTTATTTAAGGCCTTTGAATCTGATATACCAAGTTCCGGCGAGAAATATCCACAACCAGCTCCCGCTTTATTTTTCGCCCCATCCGTAAACATGTTGTATGACGGTGAACAACCATCCAAAGCAGTCTTCTCAGTGACCAGCTCGTACTTTCTCTCATCAAGGTGCGTGCTGACTATCCTGTCAGTGCCTTGTGATGATTCTGGGATAATTTTTGTCACCTTATGTAAAATTTTACTATGGTGTGTATCAGGTCCGGAGTCCTTCCACTGGCCCGTAGATTTTATCCGTAGCGCTGATGCCATTGCTTCCTGCTGTATGTGAAGATGCAATGGCGTTAGGCCTAAGATTACATCTAGGGCTGCCGACGGTGTGGTCTTTGTGCATCCGCTAATAAGAGAGCAAGCTAATCTTTGTGTTTGCTGCAGTTTGGCTATTGTGGTTACCAAATTTGTTCTTGGCCACCACACTACACATCCGTACGTGAGGACTGGTCTCACAATGACCGTGTATAGCCAGCGGCATAGCTTTGGTTTTAGTCCCCAGTCTTTTCCTACTGCTCTTGTGCTCTGCATGAGAATATTTGTTGCTTTTCTGGTAATATGTTCGAGATGTTTTCCCCATAAAAGTTTACTATCCATCCAAATGCCCAAGTACTTAACTTCCTTACTTAGAGTTAGCTCTTTGCTAAATAGCGTAGGTAGTTTAAGTTTGGTTACCTTTGTTTTACGTGTGAATAGTACCATTTCTGTTTTATTTGGGTTTACTGATAAATCGTGTCTGTGACACCATCCCTCGACAATTCGAAGTGCCATCTGCATTTTTTCGCAGAGAGTAGACTCGAATAGCCCCGATACCATTATGGCCAAATCATCTGCGTAGGCGATAGTAACTATTCCATCTTTGTTTAACAATTCTACGAGTTCGTTTGCTGCGATTACCCATAACAAAGGTGATAGGACACCACCCTGTGGGCATCCTCTCGTTACTCGACAGCGTGTGGTGCTAGAGTTTTCAATGCTTGCGACTCTATTGGAGAGCATGTTAGTCACAAACTTATTTACTCTGTTATCCACGCACTTGTCTCTTAGCCCGATCTCGATGCTGGAGAAAGTGGTTTTATCGAAAGCTCCTTCAATGTCAATGAAAGTGGCTAAACAGGATTGCTTATTCTCCAAAGCTGATTCTATTTTGTTCACCACATGGTGAAGAGCAGTCTCTGTAGATTTTCCTGATTGATAGGCGTGTTGATTTTTGTGGATAGGATTCTGCGCTAATGGTCCACTCCTTATATATTTATCACAGAGCCTTTCCAAGGTTTTTAATAAAAATGAGCTCAGGGTTATAGGCCTATAAGACTTTGGATGCGTGTAATCTGTTTTTCCTGGCTTAGGTAGAAAAACTACCTTGACTTCCCTCCATGACTTAGGTATATACTTCCAGGCTAAGCATGCTCTAAATATCGCCAGGAGGTGGTTTTTGATCTTGGCCAGGCTCCATTGGATTAATGCAGGAAAAATACCATCGGTGCCAGCTGCCTTATATGGTTTGAAAGTACTCACCGCCCATAGAAGAGATTCTTCCGTAACTATAGAATTCGCAAAAGCCCAATCATCGTAATCGGGCTCGTTCGAAGTTTCGGTTTCCCATCCTTCATTGTTTTCCAAACAACAGTCAGGAAAATGAGTTTGTAGGAGGAGTTCAAATTGCTCCTTTTCCGATGTTGTATAGGTGCCATCGGGCTTCTTCAATGTACCTAGTTTTACCTGAGTGTCACTAGATACAAGTTTTCTAAGTCTCGCCGTCTCACTCTCCGATTGTATAGAGTTGCTATACTTTTTCCATGAATTATTTTGACTCTTTTGCACCCCTACTTTGAGTTTGTGTCGTGCTTTTCTGTACTCCTGCCAATCACTCTCGTGATCGGTGTTCATTGCCCTATTGAAATGGTGTCTTGCCTTTTTCCTCAGCTTACTGAGTTCCTTGTTCCACCATTTGTCTTTCGAGTGCAGTATTTTACTGTTTTCTGTTTTTAAAGGACATGATTTATTGTAGCTACTTATCATAGAGCGCACTATGATATCCAGGTTAGCTTCTATGTGTTGAGGCTCTATTTCTGTGGTAGCCTCTACCTGTGGCACTGTTTCCAGTGCCTTTTCTAGTGTTTCCTTGAATAGGGGATCTATCAGTTTTCTTAGGATTTCTGTAGGTTCGCGGTTTATGTTCCTTTACTTGTAGGCTGAACCTGATTCGTCTATGATCCGAGCCAGAGAACTCCTTTGATGCAACTCGCCAGTTCTCAATGGTCTCGGCAATTTCCCTTGTCGCTATAGTTATGTCAACTATAGTTTTGGCCCTAGAAGTTACAAATGTAGGTTCAGAGCCTCTGTTCAGAACGTTTAGATTATGCCTTAGAATAAAATCTAGTAAATCTTTTCCTCGTTCATTTGTGTCTGTGCTACCCCAGACGGAGCAGTGGGCATTTGCGTCGCAGCCCACCACGCATTCTAGATTGTTTTTTTCACAGAAGTGCATTAATTCTTCAAGTGCTTGAGGTGGCGCTTCAGCTTCGATGTCCATGTAAACTGATGCTATTATAACACTTTCGAGCCGTCCCTGTAGGCCCGTCTCTAGTTTCACTACCGTAAGATCGTCGGTACACAAGTGTGTCACCAAGGATGCTTTGTATGGATTCGGTACGTAAACGAAAGTCCGAATTTTCCTTTGAAAGGGGGGAGAGAAAACATTACCCCTTAGGGCATTATAACCACTCACCTTACTACGGCTTAGATAGGGTTCCTGGACCAGTGCTATCGTGTTAGGTTGCTCCTCCAGGGTTCTTCGCAAAGCGGCGAAACCTGTGACACTGTGTTGGAGATTGGCTTGGATGATGTCAATATTACTAATGACGCCCTGTTTAGTTGTACTGTCACCCATTCTGTTGGTTGTGTTTTTTGAATTGGAATACGAATTGTTTATATTATCAGTATCCATCATTAAAAATATTTAAAATACCTAATTACTTATTTTAAAAATTTGTTGCAGCCGAGTAGCTTGAAGAGCAACTCTACTGCTTGTTATTTGGTAAGGTCAAGGAGGAGGCGCCAGCAATCTCTGCATCCATGGAGGATGCCGGCGAGAAGATATTTAGGCCCATTATATCGCCACTGATATCATCCTCGCCGTCATCGTCCTCGCCCAGCAAACGCTTCACGTCCTCCTTCGACCAACCCAAATCCTCAGCAAGCGCTGCGTCTGATGCGGCGACAGGGGTCACCGACGCTACGTCGCCGCCCTGAGCAGCGTCCGCAGCGCCCGCCCCCCCCGACGTCGCCTCCACATCGCCCCTGAGTTTTACTCCTCTCACCTTCACATACACTGTCGCCGACAGGTAGTGAAGGCGACAGCCCTCACGCTGGAGGTTTCCCAGATCCTCTGGTGGCACACCCATTACGAGGATATGATTAAAGCTATCGCCTATAGGGCGCGATTCATGCGTGAAGAGCTGCCACCTCTCCACACCTACTCCAGGATTTTGTGCGATAAGCAAGTTGAGCAAGATATCCGACCGTTTAGCCAGATCTTGCCTACCTCGTCCGAAATCTGGTATAAAAATGACCCCAGTATAATACCTAGGTACCTTGCTTTCCGGCACAACCATGTATCCACCTGAGCCCTCCCATAACGGTGGTAGATGCTCCACCGTGCTGGTGAGCCAAGTGAGCGCATAGTCGTCTCGGGCCACATATCTGACCCCACCGCGAAACGTTCTCGGCAGGGCCGTAAACCTAGGCAGTACAGTATTCGGGCTGCCCGCGTTAGCCAGAAGGGTTCCGATGATCTTTTCATCGATGACCTTCCTCAGGTGTATGGAGCGAATCTCATCCATCTGCACTCGGTTCCGGTCTAACACAACAACTTTGTGTGCCGCCCTGACCGCATCCGCGTACGATGCCGAGACCGCGCCTCCACCTTCTTCCGGCCCGAGAAGGTAAGGAGCCCCCGTCGCGATAGCTGCAGAGGAAGTTCCACCATCCAGGCGAGCCTTCTTATCGACCGCTACCTGGCTGGGTGACACAAGGTCTGAACTCCGCTGCCTCTTCGCATTACGGGTTACCTCATCCCCCACGTCCGTCTGTTTTACGTCCACAGTGCCCGCGGCCCGGACCACCCCACCATCATCCACTGCGCGCCCTTTCTTTCCCGTTTCCTCGCCCTGGTCATTGACTAGGGTTTGGTTTGGTACGGAAGGGCGGAGAGTCGTACGTGGGGCAGCCGTGCACTCCGGCGCCTCACCATCAGCCACTGCGCGCCCCTTCTTTCCCTTCCCCTTTCCCCTGCCCTTGCTTTGAGCTGGGGTTTGGTTGGGTACGGAGGGGGGGCGAGCCGTACGTGGTGCGACCGTGCGAGGCACTGCGTTTATCAGGGATTCATTTCCCATGTCAAGGAGCGCAGAGGCGTTAGCCACAGCATGCGGGACGGCGCGTGCCATGCTTGCGACGACAGCCGGCGCGAGCGCCGACATGCCAGGCAAATGCAGGACGCCTTCCCTCTGCTGCCGGTAGAGCGTGTCCGCCAGTTCAGCTTCGCGCCTCCAACGCTCCCTTTGTTGTACTTTGCGGTTTTTACCGCGATAGGCGCTTTGCAAGTTCACGGTAGGCTTGTTAGGCTTCCCGATCCCTCGCCTGTTACCTCCCTCCAACTCAGCGTATGGTTCCGCCGCCGCTTCTCCCTGTCGTTGCAGCTGGTCCCTCTTGCGCGCGTTGTGGCGCTCCACGGGGTGACTGGCCTTCTCCACTGGTCCAGGTTGCAGCGCCTCCGTTGTCATCGGTCCAGTAGCAGCCGCGGCCGGCGAGGCCTGGGACTCCACCCCGCCGTCGCCTTCGGTAGTCAATTTCACACTCTCTGGCCCGGGAACCAGAGGGCGCCGGGCGCTAGCCGGATCGCATGGCATATCACTATCAATATTGCTGTACATCATTTTAATGGTAGTTCTGTGGAGCAGAAATGTTAGTGAGTGGGCGCAAAAGCAATGGTGTAAGCAGTTGCCCAAGCAGCTTACCCCTGATTTTTCGCATATTGCTTGAGAAGAAATCACCCCAAGAAACACAGAGGGTGTTTTGTCCCCAAGCAATATGCCGGCCACAGGCTGCCGCTGGGGAGGAATGCAAAGCGCGGTGTATTATCGGATGAGATAAACTACCGCGCCCTTATTCCCCCCTGGGTGCCCTCCCTCTTTATCCGGGCTTGGGACCGGCTCCGTACTAGTGATTGTGCTGTAAGCGAAAGCAGTGCCAGCGGATGGAAATCAATAACTAAGTATGAAGGCGAGGTTTAAAGTATGAAGGCGAGGTTACCCCTGAGGTGTTACCCCTACCGAACATACAATATTCATATTTTAAATTGTATAATTTTTTTAACTCACTATGAACAGTATTCCAACTTTAACTAATTACCAGCGGAATTGTTCTATACGTAAATATGTTGATTACAAAAGTCACATTTACACATTGCATTACATTGCAACAATTAGAAATAAAAATAATAACAAAATGTAATGAAATATTTTATCATTAAAAAACTCTTTGATAGTATAGTAGAACTTAGATGTCAACAAATTAAACAATTTCCATTTAAATGTAATTATGTTCTCCGATTTCAGGATCGATTTAGGCAAATGATTATATATTGCCGGACCCGTCCCAATTACGCTTTTTTTAAATAGTGCCAGTCTATGACTGGGCATGCAGATTCTATACTCGTTGGGTTTACTTTTGTGCGACTTACACATATGCATATTATTTCGTATGAACAATGCTGTTTCATATATGTATACACAAGGAAAATACATAATTTTATAATATATGTCTGTTGATTGAATGTAAATGGATTTGGAAATAAAAATTCAAAGTTCAATACACTTTTTATTTTAGACAGTAATTCGTAACTTAGGAACTTACATATAAATAGTAAATAACGGCAGTTTTACAAAAATTCTAACTATATTGCATTATCAGTTCAAACAATTTTGTGTGTATATAGGTATAATAAGTTTATAGCTGTAATATGCCCCGGCCATGAGTGGTTTCTGGGCTATCGGGATTCGCTGAAGATTATAGCCATAATCAATGTGGCTACAGCATTTAAACTGATATTTGAGTAGAGAATGCACAGACGGTGAGAAAACCTTGTATTTACTGAGTAGAGTAAATGCAAAGCAATCAAAATACCACGCGGGCGAAGTCAGGTCACATTCATATTGATAACATCAAATATAACGCAACTGCGGGCAGGAGCTGACAAATCTATACATTTAATAAAACTGTAGCCAAGGTGAAATCTGTACATGAAAGATAACTTAGAAAAAACTTTTTTTGGATAAGCCGATTTTGATGAAACAAAGATAAAAACCTGCTCAGAACTTCAAAAAATATACTCCAACAAACGGGATCAAAATCCATACAGTAGTTTTTGCGTGATGAATTCACATATGGACATACAGACAAAAATTCTACAAACAATATTTTTGGATTCTACTACTTTCTTTTACTCACTTTTTTATATTTTTAATCTGTTGATTGTAAATGTTACACAGATCTCAAGCATTTCTTTTGGGCGATAAAAATAGTTTGTCTTCTTCTTCTTCTTGTTTGTATGGCTTGTGCGGCGTAACCACAATTTTGCCAATAAAATATTTTGTCTTTTCGATTCTTCGAATCTTCAATTGTTAAGACTGTACCTGACCATACAAGCACACATACCACACACAGTATCCACATTGATTTCGTAACGAATGTACATACTGTGGCTGTGTGGCTGTTATAGCAGAGTTGAACAGGCTACTACCAGATCGACAACCCACCCTCGCTTTTTTAGTCGCTTTTATATTTGTACAGTCTGCTTGTGTAATGATTATAAACTGCAACCTTAGTCACTAACGCCCTGGTGACACGAGGCCAGTTTTTCAAGCTAGGACAGCAAGATAGTGTCAGTAAGCTAGCAAGCTAGTACTTCTGGCTTCGTGTAGACAGAACTAGCTTCATTTTTAAGCCAGTAAGCTAGTAAGCCAGTACACAAGCCGGGACAGTTTTTAATAGGATAGATTTTTATTTTTAAGCCAGTAGCACCCTCCCACTACTGATTTTACTATCCTGGCTTGTGTACTAGCTTCATGTGGCCGGCGAAGCTAGTTTTCACTTGGCAAGTAAGCAGTAACCATGTGTTTTGTTAATTCAACTACTCGTAAAATGTTTTTGTGATTTTAAGATGCCCAAACTAAGTACGGAGATTAATTTAAAGTTTGTACAACTGTACCAAGACCAATAATGTCTATGAAACGCCACCCTTCCAAGTAATAAAGACGACTATAAACGTGATTCAGGTACAAAATATGTGTGGCGAAATAAAGAAAACGGTCGGTGTCCCGTACCATTTTTGTAATTCATCTTTTGCGAATTGGCACAGTTTTCGAAGTAACTCCTTCAGACGAATAAATTGTTTTTTTTCGCATGCAATTCATGTTGGACGCGCGGTCACCTCAGTCACTGCAATATTACTAGCTTAAAATAATGAAGCCTCGTGTAAACGGAACTAGCCTGTTCCAAGCCAGGACAGTTTAGTAAATAACTAGCTTGCTGTCCTGGCTTGAAAAACTGGCCTTGTGTCACTCGGGCATTAAGGTCAATCTATATACCAGCTGCGAGATCGGTCCGCAGATATTTGTTATACGTTTCAAATAATAGGGAAGGAGGTTAATGAGAAACGGGAGGTTAGGGATCTTCACTCAAGAGAGCAGGCATAATGTGTAACAACATATTCTGCAAAAGTGTACTTATGAGGAAACTGAAAATTTGCTAATTGTTATGAAATAAATACCCAACCTTTCCTATAGTCATCTATCCATAAACGACACATACTCTCACACACGCATACACACACCCTCAATATGCATACACACACCCTCACAAACGCATACACAACTTACACGTATCACACACAACTCGCATAAAATTGACGAGATTTTGGCAATAACCAATGCCCAAACCTTACTATACCATGTAGATAAGTACAAAGTACTTAGAATAATATACCTACGTACGTACAGCGTCCTTATAGTTGGGGGCACAGATCCCTATAATACAAGCTTCCCAGCTTAGCTCAGGGTTCGCGGCATAACGTTGACTTTGATAACCATCATGTTTCAGTTATGTACAATAGATGTCGTGCTACATAACTTCATAGAATAAGTTTCGGTCATGAAATAAATTATTATTATTAATAATAATTTAAAACCGTTTAAATCCCAACCTTTAAAGTTCGTTAGTTGGGATCGCTAGTAAGATGCAGCTTGTGTTCTAACCAGTGACGTCATTTCAGTCATTACATGAAATGGGTACATGTTAGTTCAACTGCATACACACAATAGTTATTTACCTATAAGTTCATTAAAATACAATTTTATGAAATGTTAGTTAAGTAGCGGGCATAAATCTTTTTATAGCTATACTAGCGAATGCCCGCGACTTCGTTCGCGTAGTAAGCTCGGCTTTCGGCCTCGCCATAACCTCCCATCTTTTATTAATATTTTTAATGTAAGAACCATCTGCGAAGTATTAGAAAACAATTAAAAAAATATGAATTAAATCGGATAAGCCGTTCTCAAGTTATAGCGTGACCAGGAGAAATAGGGGTTCATTTTTATATATATTATATAGATGTGGCAGTGTAACTTTCATCTAAAGTATCAGTGCTTCCTTTATTAAATTATGATAAGTATGACCAATTCAATAGTTTACAATCACTAAAAAGTTGCTGAAATTTTTGCTCGACAGCAAAGTACTTGGAGCGCGCGGTCTCGATTCGCTTACTTTGCTGACAGTTAGAACAGAGTAAGAGAGCCACCACATGTACCAGTCCCACCAATCAAAATCCCCGAGAATTAATGATTGTATAGACAATGAACTTTTTCAGCGGACCTAGTACAAAAATCCCTCACAAGTTTTAAAATGACATAGAATAGCTGCTATTCTATTACAGAGATGTAGTGCAGTTATGAGCAAGCAATAAGCTTTTTTGACGTGATAACGTCTTATAAATCGATAAACACCGGCTGCACGCACGAAAAAATATGGCTTTTTGTTCCGTCTGGGCCGAGCGTGCAAGCTAGAGCGCGGACTAAGCGATAGAGAGGTACGATCGGCCTAAGCGTTCGGATTGTCTTACGAAGTTATCATTACACGTAAATAAATATCATATAAATCAATATATCTCTTGTCTAAACTCCCGTAACTCTCGCCCCATAAGCCATGCAGAGCAATGGAAATAAATATTGCCGACAAATTTAGATCGCTCTTGTCCAACCAAGGAAAGAGTACCTAATAATTTATGAACAAAACGGCTTCAATTCAGGGCAATCATAAGAGGCCAATTTACTTTCATGTGATATGTGGGCAAAAATTGAGACAAAAGATGTTATTTTCCTAGATTATGAAAAAGCTTTTGATAGATTTTGGAATACGTGGCGAACTCCTAAAATGGTATAAAAATGTTTTACGGATATTACATAGCAAAATTATGAGGTTTATTATACATAGCCAAAGCTTAACTCTCGATTTTAATCTTGTCGTATGCTATATGCCCATGGTTCTAACAGAGAGCGCTTCCTTAATTCCCGTACAAGTGTCCGTGTGCCGTCGTGTGAGTGAGTAGGGGTAACATGTCGCGTGTTGTTTGCACAGGTATCACGTGCCTGATCCAGATCTCTACGGACGAAGGCGGCGACTTCATCGTCGACGCGCTCGCGCTGCGCGAACACATCCACAAGCTGAACCACTCCTTCACGGATCCCAACAAAGTTAAGGTAACATGCATTATCATGTCCCTCGGAAACCTCCACACTCTATGCGCGTGTTAACTATTTGTACATTAATGGCCGCAATCGTAAACGATACTTAACTTTACATGACGTTATTTAAAATAAAGCAGAGTTTATAAGACTCTCGTGGCTTCAGACACAATGGTTAAAGTAAAACATGACAAACAACATACATAAAACACGTGAAACGATATAATGATATATATCATAGTAGTAATAGTTAGTCATGTTGGTTTGTCGTTTGACGAAGTTCCATTTTTTATTTATATTCCCTTAACCCTTTGAGTACCATTGACGTAAATTTACGTGCGTTTCATATATCTTTTGATTTAATTATCACGCTATATGAAGGGTTAAGTAGGCAGACAGGCAGGTGGCCCACCTGATGGAAATTGGTCACCGTCGCCTATAGACGTTTGCAACAACAAGGACGTTTCCAACGGGCTGCTGACTTCTAAAAGGAATAGAAAGAGTGAAGGGAGAGGGGAAGAGGTTTGGGCCTCCGGAACTTCCCACAGACCGACTGAAACGCAATAGCAAGCAATGTTATTTTACGTCGGTGTTATGTGGGAGTGTGGTACTTCCCCGGTCGTAAATGTAACCCATAAATAAAAAATAAATTCATAAAGAAGCCTCGTACAAACATTGTTTAGTTTTCGTATGGAATTGGACTTAGGATATGATATGTCTCGCAAGGGTTCATAGCATGCATTGTCAGCTCCGAGACTTCAGTTGGTAGCATCCTTGCAGCGTGGGATCCCAGGTTCAATCCCTGGCCAGAGCTAATTATTTATGTAGTCGGATTATTAACTCGTCCGCATCAGGACAAAAAATAACAATAGATTTATGAATGAAACTTGCCTGGAATGAGAGTTGCTGATTCGGACGGGTTAAACTTCCTCTGCCTAGAACAGATGCAGCTCGTCACTAGTGACGCTCTTAACCCGGAGACAGTCGTTAAGTTTTAAGTAATGCCTGTAAATGCGCCGGCAACCGCCCTTCAAACCAAAACACAATATTGCGAACATTTCTACTTCAGGTAAAAGGAACGGTGTCAGCACTTCCCCGGCCAAATTAGTTCTCAAAGAACTCTACTGCCCTTGAATTTGTTCTTTTAGATCGTAGTGTGAAGTGCTTCCGTGCTTCGGAGGGCACGTGAAGCCGTCGGTCCCGGTTTTTGTCTTAGGACAACAGTCGTTAGGCTATGTCGAAGGCCTTCGGGCGGCCTGAAGACTTCGACATGGGTTGGCCACTAACCCATCCACCAAGCTGGGTCCGCGTGGTGGATCATGGCCCAACTCCTCTCGCTGAGAGGAAGGCTCGAGTCCCAGCAGTGGGAACAAAATGGGCTGATGGTTATGGATGGTAGTGTGGAGAGCGTGCGTGGTAAACTCGGCTGTAGGTTGTATAGTGTTCTGTTGTGGGCAGGTGTTCCACGGCGCGGAGAGCGACGTCCAGTGGCTGCAGCGCGACTTCGGCGTGTACGTGGTGGGGTTGTTCGACACGCACCAGGCGGCGCGCGCGCTGCACCTCACCGGCCTCTCGCTCAAGTACCTGCTGCGCCGCTACTGCCACATCGACACGGACAAGACGTCAGTACCGCACACCCACTCCTCTCCAAACGCACGGCAGACACAGACGGCGGGGCGGGCCGTATCACCGCGAACGATAGTGCAAAGAAAATCCTTTACTACCAACACATAGAGGGCAAAAATACCTTCACTAAACTTCTTCTTTAGATGAAGGTCTTTATTGCTTCGCGATCAAAAAGACTGCCCCGCCCCGCCGTCTGCAAAGCGCCTTAAGAACAGTTTGCCATTTGAGCCCTTGATTTGCGCTCGAAGTTCGGAATCGACAAGTTAAAACGGCGCACTGTAGTTGCGTGTCAGCAGTAACTGTCAAGCTTAGACGATTGCGTTATTTTATATTCCAACATTAATTCAGACTCGGGTAATGACAGTGTTACTGTCATGTCGATTCGCTCACTCTGCTAATGGTTGGTTATTATAGTAATTAGACATAAATTGTTATTAGAGCTATCCTGTAAGATACTTCACTACCCCCTTCATCATCCCTGTTACTATTTTTTCATCATACTTCCCACTACATCCAGTCTTCTAGGCTTTCATCTTGGCTTCGCGCTTTATGACCCAAATAACTGGTCGGTCTCTTAACGGTCCAAAGCGTACGAAGCTGATTTCTCCTTCTGGACCACATTTCTAATGCATCGTGGCGTTTTACCGTTTGTCTAGTTTCTCCAGGATTCGGGGTTATAGAAAAATATTGAGAAACCCACTTTGATACGAGTGTCTTCTTGGTGATGCAGGAGTCTCATCTGCTCTATAAAATATTTATGAGACTACTCAGTGCAAATTGAATCATAATAATTAACATCATTTAGGATTCGTGATGCCACGCATACTAAATAGGTGAACTCATATGAAGAAACTCTAATTCCAGAGTTACAGAATGCGAATTGGCAACTCGGCTTGTGACCAAACTTTGGGCTGAATTTATGCTGAGTCCAGCTGATCCGTTCCGTGATACCATACTCTGCTGAACAGGTCAACTAGTTCACTCCCTGTGGCTGCAAAATATGTAATGGTATCCGCATATCTAAGGTTGCCTTTGTTCACCTCACCCCTCCTAGTCTCAATCCTTGGAGAGATTTTCGCATGATAGTTATATTCTCCATTATGTTAAATACGATAAGATAGAAACGCGCGTGCTTTTGCCGGCAAGAATGCAATAGATATAACTCCGATTACCCAGACCCACGATTCACCATCTCCGTTAAGTTTTTGCAATCAAACCTGTTAAGTGGGATGGTGCGCCTATTTCATCTACGCGCGCCCACAAGCTGCTCCATTCCATCCGTTCAAATACAAGTGATTAATTGTGTACAATACAACAATTATAAATAGATTAGGAATGTCGTTAACTTGTTTGAAAACAAAGAACCGTTATCAGTTTTTTAAACACAGTTGTACAATAACACCTTATCGCGTTATCTTGTTATGCTGCTGCGTTGTTTTATATCCTAGCTGATTACAAAAAAGGATTCGTTTTTATCATGAAAGTCTTTACTCACCCCAGTGTATAACAGCTCATCAGAATATGTCACATGTTTCCTCTAAAGCGATGCATCACAGTTGTAAAGGATAAAAATAAAAAAATAGCTTTATTGTGCGACAAAGAACTAGTTCTTGACACTGCGTCGAAAACACTGCTTAAGTGAAGAAATCAATTATAATTGTAACTGCGTACGTGCGGGCTGTTTGAGATCGTCACCGCCACTCTTTAATAAAGTACCGGCATCAACTATATAAATATTCGAACGGCACTCACCAAATTCAAGTTTATTATTAACGTCATAAACTGCCAACAGATGGGGTGTGTTTCATAACTCCTTAGATCTACTTTGTTTTATAAATCTTTAAACAAATTTATATCCTACATAGGAGTCATGCTGAAAACTACTTCACCTCTGATATACTATAGGGTAGTCGTCACAGTCAATAATAAATTACAATGTAATGATAACTTAATAGTAGTTGGAGCAAATAACACAACGAATTAAAAAAAAATGCATTGGATTAACTTTATTTTGAATAAATAAAACGTGTACAAAAGTTTCTAAAAGTCACGTGACCACAAACGGAAGTAGCTGCGGAAATGATGTCATAAGGGCAAAAACATGATAGTGTCGTGCATTATCAACAGATTGAGAATCAAGCAAGTGAAGCAAGCATCCAATATTATTGCTTTAAAACTAAATACATACTAGGTCACAGGACAAACTGTCGATCCATAAACACGGTTATAACCGCAAACAATAAGTTTGTTATACCTTTTTTATATTAATTAAATACCTAAGTTTATAATAAACAAACAGACGGACAACGAAGTGATCCGATAAGAAATGATTTGTCCTTTTAATTTGAGGTGGACAACCCTACATAGAACAAACTATGCGGCTAAAATGTAGATTTATTTTAGTAACTGCAATGTTATAAACTTTTTCCAAGTAGGTAGTTAGAGTCTGCTCTAAGAAATGAGTCAGTTATTTAACTACTGTTTTGTTTGAGTTACGTGGATACATTACTAAAACTTTCTAAAACGATTGACGAAAAAATACGAAAATAATGTTTTATAATTTTATACACTTCACTGACTCTCGTGCACCATGGTGAACATCAACGGTTAACAATCCACCACTATTGCACGTCGAAACTTGAGAATAACACAAAAGAACATAAATTATAATAGTCATTGTTGGTATTTTCCCGCCATCTGCATGTTCCAGCAAGCAACCTCCAAACAAGCTAAACGAATTATAATCACAACACTGTTTGATTTTACCTTAGCGACGTCATACGACGTATAGGCCGCCATTGAATAATGTTTTAGCGCCAACTTTAAAAGTAGAAATAAAAGCGTCGTTTTTTTTTAAATTTAGAGTTCATTAAAAAATATTAAACAAGTACAATTTGAAAAATTTAATACCGACTTCCATTCTATTACTTTAGTAAAAATCAGTTATTGGAGTGTAACTCAAAAAGTACTGGACCGAATTTGATGAAATTTAAATGTATAAAATATAAAATTAATATTAATATAATGTTTAAATATATAAAAAGGTCAACTACCGTATTGTCACGTGTGTTGCCTACATCAGCAATTTGGTAGAATGGCCAACGAACTTACGAAATGTTTGCTTCTTCAACATAATCCGCACAAGACCACTACATTCTCAATGCACTAGTTCTATCTCTTTACTCCGTTGTTGCATGTTCTCGTGGTTACACCGGGCAGTGACTGGAAATACATATTATGTCATTGTGTAACACTATTTGTACCCTTCGTTCTGTCTCATTAGCGTCAATGTGTCCTGCATATTACGTTCCTATTTCCGGGATGCGAGCCTATCTCTCGGAGAGAAGAGCAAACAACATAACGGCACACCAGCCCAGTGTGTGTTGGCGAATAGTTAGAAGTCAGCAGTTTGGTAGCGTTTGAAGAAACCACTTTAGTAACTTGGATCTAGAACTCTCCCTTATCGGTCACCCCTATCCAAGTAGTGTTGCAGAATGTTTGCTCAAATTAGTTGAACAGTTTGGGCCGACTAGGCTGGCTCCGCGACGAACTTCTTGATGCAGTGGTGGTTGTTTGATCGTCTTTGCCGTACCGTTTTGCCGTACAGTGGCCCATTCGGTTTCTCCCATCCCTCACACTCTTAGCGCGTTCAACGCTATCCTGGCTGCCAACCCTGAATGTGATTTGTTTGAAGATGGATGGTCGGATTTAATGTTAGTGTGTTTGAGATATTGCGAAAGGGACGGATGACTGGATTGTACACATACTGACTATTAGTTTTTATTGACTATTGATATCATTGACGAATTATTGTAATTTTATTTTTGTAATTATGTTTCATTTTAATTAATTAATGTATTGGCCATGCCGTTTTAATTAATAATAATAATAAATAAATAAATAAAATAGTAGTTTTGGGAGCTGTTGACCCCTCGAACACAATCTTCATTTTTCTATTATCAAATTTAACCATTAGATGGCGCTGCAACTAGCCTTCCCCCTAGATAAAATACCTCTGCAATCAAATAAAAGCCGATCAGCATAAAAGTCTACGGAATCTTGGAACTTGTATAAGGATTAGTTGTAAAATACGTACGCGAGTACCAACAATCGGAAGGATCAAAGCGAATTTGCAGTCGTAGAGGAGACTTCGGTCGCTTCACTCACTCGGTCAATGACACAACACTGTGGCTTCCATAATACTCGTAATATGTATGCACGCGGGAACAGTGGAAAATAAACAACAATTTACTTTTATATAATGTAGTTGTTTATAGGTAACTGTGTGGTACAGTTACGGTCAGGGCCGGCGTTTACCATCAAAGGAGAATGAGTTGTGAGATGTTCGCTGGTTGGAAGACTGCCCCGCGCTTTTAACATCACCAATTCTTAATTACTATTTATCCCTAACAGAAATCTTAAACTTAAAAGAAATCAACAACATGGTGGTAATACGAGCATGAGGTAGCTAAAACTGTCTATAGTTCGCACTGTCTGCACAATAGCTCACCATAGACATCGTAGGTACCTCTACTGTCTATAGTTCGCACTGTCTGCACAATAGCTCACCATAGACATCGTAGGTACCTCTACTGTCTATAGTTCGCACTGTCTGCACAATAGCTCACCATAGACATCGTAGGTACCTCTACTGTCTATAGTTCGCACTGTCTGCACAATAGCTCACCATAGACATCGTAGGTACTTCTACTGTCTATAGTTCGCACTGTCTGCACAATAGCTCACCATAGACATCGTAGGTACTTCTACTGTCTATAGTTCGCACTGTCTGCACAATAGCTCACCATAGACATCGTAGGTACTTCTACTGTCTATAGTTCGCACTGTCTGCACAATAGCTCACCATAGACATCGTAGGTACTTCTACTGTCTATAGTTCGCACTGTCTGCACAATAGCTCACCATAGACATCGTAGGTACCTCTACTGTCTATAGTTCGCACTGTCTGCACAATAGCTCACCATAGACATCGTTTATGGCTCCCCATGTGCTCCCAGAAGCATCAAATACCAGTTTCAGGTTATCTCCATAACATGTAACTGGAAACCACTGTCATGTTGGCGGCTGTCGAGTTGTGAGCGCGGTAATACGATAGCGTTGTGAGCAATGTGAGCGTGAAACTGCCGGCTCAGGATTCGTTTGCAAATATATATATATATATATTTGCTGATATGGTGATAGATGATGATGATGAATATATAGCCTATTTTACTCAGGAATATTGTAGTTATCTACCGGGGAACAAATTTTCGAAATTGGTAGTTTTTGAGTTTATCCATTACAAACCCCCAATCAAATCCTTCGTCTGTATTTATTAATGTAGATAACGCAGTTTATTAGCAAATAGAGCTACATACTGGTGTTGTAACGGCGTGGCCCGCTTGCCGCCACGTGCTGCCTGTTCCCGCATCTCCATGCCAATCAGCTATTAGTCACCAATTGTTCAATATACGCGTGCAATTTTCTCATCTCGCGCTGCATCGCTTTATCTAGCGAGTTCTCAGTTCAGGCCACTCAACTATTGTTAGCGGTATCCGCTTGTGATGCGACCACAAATATAATAAACAACATATTATACACATTGAGTGTTATAGAGAGAAAAATTAAAAAAATTGAACAGTTAAAAAAAGCAATACTATAAAAATTATAAAGGGTTGCGACGTCAAAATGCATCTTTCGGTTGGATTTTATTTATTATTTTTATTTTATTTATTTATTATACATCACAAAGAAATACACATCAGTTTGAATGATACCGTCTTAAAATCTATGTAAGAGTCTAGACAGTAGTGTTCTCGAATACATAAATATAGCAAGTAAATACCTATAGTCATTACACAAAACAAAACGAGTAACATTGCGTCGCGCGCTCACTTCACAGCTTGAGTAATGCGTATAACAACTTATAATAACATTCCACTTGTCTTAGAACTTAAAGAATTATCTTCACGTATTGTTATCCTGCTCACAAAGTATTAGATTCCGCTCTGTTGCCGAGCAAGTACCATCCCCTCCCATGTTTACCGGCGTTCAGCAGTGTCACTCGTGTTCGTCGTGCATTCGCAACAGATACAGGATGCTCCTGCTTTTACAATCGTACGAGTTTTTTGTTTGACATTAGAAATAATATTTTTTTAACACGGATAGTGCTGTCAAAGCTGTTCAATAGATGTCGCTCCGTCCCCGTGAGACGGTTAAATCAGATAAAGAGTTAAAATGCGATGCTCGGACGTCGACCTCGGTGGCCTAGATGGTCATGGCGTCTGACACGGATAGTCAGAAGACGCGGGTTCGAATCCCGTCCTAGGATGTGAATTTTTCTCTATAAATTTCAATGTTTGAGATCGCTAAGCAGGCATTAGTACTTCAAAAAAAAGTTATATTGTATTCAATTACATGCTCACTTACTGCCCGATTCTTCAACGCAGAACCTAACCGCTGGGCCAACAAAGTTGAATTGAAAATCAACTTGTGTTGTAGGATCCACTAAGAAAGGACTACTGAAAATTTTACCCCTAAGGGGCTGAATTAGATTCATTTCTGTCGCTTCGTATGCCATAGATAAAGCGAGCAAAACCACAGGCGGGTCAGCTAGTCGTGATATTAAATATATTTTTGCTGATGAGTAGCCGAACATTTCAGTATGTATATATATATAGTTTCAGTTATGATAGGGATTTAAGTTCAGATCAAAATATATCGATTTCGTTTACTTGAGTTCCTATGTATTCGCTGCGCTTCAAAATAAGGTTAAATATGTTTGTCTGGGATATTGGACTTAATCATCCTCAAAACGAAGAAAACCAATTATTTAGATATCCAGAGCCCTGCGTTATCACAAGAGGTGGTGTAAACATATTGATTGATATTTCGTTCACTAATCATGAGCTGCATGCGCAATGTTTTTAATTACTGTTGAGTTCAATTGTTGCGTGTTTAGATCGTAGATTAAGATCTGTAGATATACTATCGAAGTGTTGGTTTGGAAATTCTTGGTTTCGACGTAAATAATAAAACACCGGTTCACTATACAAGACTATTCGTACTTCAGTTATAATGGTTACATACACATATATGTTACATAGGTATTACGTCACAGAAAACCATTTAGTGCTATACGCGAGTACAATTTACGGAGGTGTGGAGACGACTGGCGAGGCTAGTGCCGGGCGCGGGGGCATTCGTATAATTCGCTTACATAGCCATTTAAGCTTCGCCACAGTCCCTACAATTACCATTGAGCTATTGTCACTACGTAATAGAAATTAGGGAACACGGGTAAGTATTATGACTACTACTAGTACTAGTTTTGTTTAATTATTTTTATTACCCCAACTCGACATAATATAACGAAAAGGTGAAATTATAAATACTATGATGAGAACTACTACGAAAACATGAATATTTAAAATACACCGTCATCGCTGTTCAAAAACATTCAGATAATATGTATTTACAGTATCAGAGGCTTGGATACCCATTGCTTCAGTTTTGTTCGTTTTTAGAATATATTATTTAGAATTATGTTCATCAGTATCGGAGGCAGACATTAGCAAAACAGGCAGCGCGCCTTTTTTTTTAAAGAGTTTAAGGAAATTTTATAGAGAACGCAACGTTATCACGCTAGCAGACGCTGCACGTACCTTATGGTAACATTATCGCCATTGATAATGTCTGCCGCGTAAGCAAATCATTTAAATGTGTACCTTGCTTGTTCCCTAACTACTAGAATGGCTACACCTTTTTGCGACACAATTTCAGAATAACAAGATTCGAACCCGAAACCGAAGTGATTAATAAACACATACAATTTATGGTAATAAATATTATCTTTAAGGTAATGCTGCGAACACCTTGTATTATCGATAATGTATCAGTAACCGACCTACCCTAAACACAGTATGTAGTTCAGTGTAGCCTTACTCTAGATTACAATATTGGCGGTTTATTTCAATGAGTAATGAAACCGCTAATAACAAGCAATTTATACAGTTTTTTGACGTTTGATAAGGGATGGTACTAATTATAGTTAAATATACATATGAGTAAATATAACATTACATTCATATGATGATGCAGGGTACCCTCCAACAATACTTGTCTATGCATAAATACTAACCGGTTTTAATGTCAAATTGTGCGCTGTACGGTATACATAAATATACTTAATATACCTATAGGCGCAAAATATGCATATTCAATGCACAGCAACGACTTCTGTTCACGCAGTACATCCTCATCTTCTTCGAACTTCCTCTTTCATTATCATCATCTCAGTCGTAAGACATCCACTGCTGAACATGCCTCGTCCATTATATTTCCAAAGGGACCGATTGGAAGCTGCCTGCATCCAGCGTCATCCTGCGACTTATGTCAAGTCGTCTGTCCACCTTGTCGGTGAACGACCTACGTTGCGCTTGCCGGTCCGTGGTATCCACTCCAGAACCTTCCGGCCGCATTAGCCATCTGTTCTGCGTGCTATGTACCCTGCCTACAGCCATTTCTAGTGGCTAATCTCCTGGGCTATGTCGGTGACTTTCGTTCTTCTACGGATCTCCTCATTTCTGATTCGATCACGTAGAGAAACCCCGAGCATAGCCCTCTCCATAGCTCGTTGTGCGACTTTGAGATATGAGGCCCATAGTAAGAGACCTCTTTCTATGTCCGGCGTCCGCCCACATTTGTACTCAACATTCAGTTAGTTATAGGCTTTTCATATCTCCTCAAGACGCGAACACGAAGCTGACTTGTTAATATTCAACTTTTCTATTACTAATGCTACTTTCAATAATTTATATATGAATAATTTAATAAAATATATTCTGTGTCTTTCCAGCTGCTCATCTATCTACATACCAAGGTTCATTCAAACCAGTTCAGTCGTTCTGGCGTGATTGATTAACAAAATTCCATCCAACCAAACATTCGCATTTACAATATTAGTACAGTTAATATCTATTCATGTTTACTCTCGTTAGTTTCTTTGATTCGACCCTGTTATAGTCCAACACTCAGATCCATACATTGAGACACGTCTTACGACGGTTTAGTTTCCTGTTGAGATTCGTGGATGTAATAGAAAGGCAGTATAGAAAACGAGTTTACATCGGTTTGTAGACGTTACATAAACCAGGGAACAATGTTTAATTAGTGTGTTGTGTAGTAGTGAGATGAGATGAGAGTAAGTAGCGTGCGTTGTTCGGTTTGCAGATACCAGCTGGCGGACTGGCGCATGCGGCCGCTGCCCACGGAGCTGGTGCAGTACGCGCGCACCGACACGCACTACCTGCTGTACATGTGGCGCGCCATGCGCCGCGAGCTGTCGCCCGCCGCGCTGCTCGCCGTGTTCGACACCAGCCGCCACATCTGCGCCAAGGTGCGTGCCGACTAAACTCAATTTTGTCATACGTCCGTTGCGTCATCCGCCATCTTCATTTTAAGGGTCAATTTTTGTTTGTTGAATAACTCGTTACAGTTATTCAACAAACAAGTGAAATAAATGGCCACAAGCCGATACATAGTAACAAATCAATTAATTTGTTAAATGAATGAATTGAAGTTGTGATTGTATTCAGCAGACGTAGCCCACATTAGTAACGTAAGGAGGGAACTCGCGTGCGTACGTAGTATAGGAATGACGGTTCATTACACATTATGTTAAGGCGCACAACAATCTAACAACATACAAAATCGAATTGAAAATTGTTATCAGATTGGACGATGTAATGGCGGTCCGTAGAAAGGGCATACACGTGCCACGTTCACTTTCTATGTATGTATACTAACACTATTCACAACCAGTAGGTACTTCATTATTTTAGTGGACTAATTTAGGATTATTTTTCCGCGGTAACCGAGTCATATTTACGGATTCTGTTTGGTACACATTCTGTTCCTGTTGTATTTCTGATAAAGGTATTCTAGATGTTTAAAAAATCAGAATTTTACTATTATCAGGCTAGCAGGGAGGCCGATTCCACTAATGAAATTGCAATCGAACCGCAGCTGAACGGCGAATTTTATGCGTTTTCTTATTCTGCTATTGAAAAACAGTCCAGCTGCAGTTAAGTTTCTGTTGACGCCAGCGATCGATCAAAACTTTATGTTGTGCTAACTCGATAGATCATGAACGCGTTGTTAACTCATATTGCGGCATATAGTAGTGTCAATTATACATTTATTAAAAAGTAGCGTTTTTTTTTTATTATTTATATAACTAATACGGTACAACCAATTACATTAGTCATGCAAGGCCAAATTAAATTATATAATATTAAGAAATTAATTAGGTAAGTAACAAAATTCAAAACTACAGTCACACAAAAACAGAAATAAAATAAAAGTCATACGATTTACAATGTCAGTAATACAGATAATTATAAAATGTCAATATAAAATTTTACCAATAGTCAAAGTCACACTGACATAAATATTCCCATTCATCATCCCATTTATGTTATGTTTATATGACGCTACTGTCCAATTTGTCTACAGAAATAGTAGAATGGCTTTTTGCCAAAGTATCGAACGACAACCGGAGTCGAGCTGCAGTTGCAGAGGGATAGATTGTTGAACGTTGTCAAATAACAGAATTGGCCTCCAGCTCTCCTTAACGGGTCAGCTAGTCTTAAATATGAATTATTACACGAATAGCACATTAATATAATAAGAAACGAAACAAATTGACTCCTACTGTATTACAACAAATTTAACACACTTTAAGCTAAGCACAGCGAATAATACATGTTGATTATCAGTAGCTGTTATTGTTTTTGAGATCGGTTTGATTATCTCAATTTGTATAGTTTAATGTTACCGCTCTCAGTGTTTATGTACATCAGAGTAAGCTCCATACTTGCCCGTATAGTCGCAGCCAAAACATAAACCAGGTTTAAGTTTAATATGACGCCCTATGCCTTCGGGTGTTTGTGTGTCGGAGTCTCATTCCCGCGATCATTTCGTTTCCCACTACTGCTCATGGTTGGAGTTATATCATGAACCGATACTGAACCCTTGCAGCTAGATATATTAGTATTTACTTTTCCATCGGTCTGTCAGACTGCAATCCAATCCTTAAATCCCATAAACAAGATTTTTGTTAATTAAGGGCCATCGATAAGATGGGTGTCCGACAGGCTGAGTACTCGTCGTACAACATTTGTCATGCAATAATTTGCAGACATACAACAAGGAGACGTTGACGGGCGAGTCCCACATGCCGATGTACGTACGCTCCAAGAAGCGGTTCAACGCGGCGCAGATGACCGCCCTGCGACTGCTGTTCCGGTGGCGCGACCAGCAGGCGCGCGAGCTGGACGAGAGCACCACCTACCTGCTGCCCAACCACATGCTGCTCGCGCTGGCCGAGGGCCTGCCGAGGGAGGTGCAGGGGCTGCACGCGATCTGCTGTCCGATGCCGCCCTTCGTCAGGCAACACATCGTCACCTTGCACAGGATGATACTCTCGGTAAGTCGACGCACCACATCATTATGTGGGTTTCGATATCTATCTCGCAGACTTGGGTATTCATGGTTCATGTATGTTCATGGACTTGTGCTGTGTAACATACCGTGTGCTGTGTAAATAAATTACACAGTGAATATAATATTCTAATCTCTACTTATAACTTAATAACGTCTGGACCTATTTATATGATTTTTGTGTTTTTCAATCTGTCATAGCTCGGGGAAGGACATAGGATACTTTTCATCATCATCATCATCCATCACCACACGAGTGACACCGCGGAGCGCAGCTAGTAATAACATACATTGATCGAAGTCTCGTACGAGAGGCAGTCTTGGCTAGTACCACTGCAGTGCTAGATATTCTACCGAGAAGTAATAGTACGCAAGCTAAGGCCCCAGACCCACGGGCAGCTTGAAGCAGTCCATGCTGACTGCTGCAACTGAACAGTGGACTAAAGTCTTCTACGTACACACATACTGTCGACTGTTGAGTAAGGCAATATATATTGGTTTTTGAGTTTATAATTGGAAGATTGGAACAGATTAGATTCGAGTAGATACAATTTATTTATCCTTTGTAATAAAAAAGTTTCATGTGAATGTATTATTGAAAAATATGGATGTGAGCGCTCCTATAAAGTGATATTCTCACCAAAATCTCTAGTAAATTATAAAAAAAAATAAAGTTCGGGCGCCTGGAGCGACCTCACACAAAGATTATATATATATATATATATATATTTATTTAACTCACCTGGAATAACTTTTGATAGAGCCTTGGTTCTTTTGATCTTTAAACGGGGGCAGATAAATAACTTAAAAATCATTCAGTTTCGTTCATCTTTATTGCCGGGAAGCACAAGCGTTACAATAGTTTAAAGATTTATTTTATTTGGTATTTTCGTCGCTGAAGGCGTACACCATTACTAGCTGTCGTTATTGTTAAACCATCGTTATTGCACCTTGTTTAAAAGAAGTTTTTATGATTTTACACTGCACATGCTCAAGGCATGGGTCGTATAAGATTATGAATGCGTTACCTTTCTCCAAGGAATTGAAACCTGAGGAAATGTCATTACGTGGCTCGGATTTCCTTCCTTATGATGGACGATGTGACACGCGGAAAAGGAATCTCGCCTCCTGCGCAGATGAAACCTCAAGATGGGGGTCCGCTCCAAGTAAATAATTTCCACGGGAATCTCATGGGGGAAAATTACGTAGAAATATACTCGTAAGAAAAATGCTTGTAAGAAAAAATCTTGCAAAAAAACTATGAAGAAAAACGCCAGTGGCTGAAACAATAAAAAGCTAGTGTTAAAATAAGGTCCGTACGTCCAAGTATCACGCCATTTTGACTAAAACAAAAACACATTTACAGTTTTTCTTAGGTTATGTTGCAGACACTCCAAGATCCATTATTTTGATAAAATCAAATCAAAATTGTAAAGCCCTTGACTTGCGGCTTCTGAATTTCGCCTCTACATTTTGGGAAATCTACTCGAAACTCAGATTCGAATGGATATATAAAAAATAAAAAATTATAATGACTTCACATTTCGGCAGTTGGTAAGAAAGTGAACGGAAACTCGAAGATGGCCGAAAATCTGTCCATAGGCAAGACGACTCTCCAGTGTGGCCAACCATCCAAGCAAAAAAATGTAGAACTTCCGTACAGGGGTTGCAAAAGGTGTTACCCTTGTAATAAAAAGTTTACCAGAATAACTTCCTTTAAGGATTGGCAAATTTTAAAATCGAAAATATGTGTCTAGAATGGACAACGTGTAACGGAGCGAAAAACGAACGTTACAGCTTAGTTTATTGAACAGTTGTGTGCATGCAGCCGGATCAGTTTAAGATTATCTTATAATATGTAAGGTGATGATCACATTATGTTGATAGCATTATAGTATATACTACATATGTAATGGTATCTACACACACTTTATCAGAACGTCATTCAACACTGGACGAACGGAACCGGAGGACTTGGCGAATTTCGATATAACATTATATGACCTTAAATGGTTTATCTATAAGATTTTATATAATGTATTTTTGTTATGATGACTAGTTGTTATTAAGTTTGATGAAATATAAGACTGCTTGTTTTGCCACGTTCTGGATATTGTGTTGTTTGTGTTCTTAACGAAATACTTGCAAAGCTACAACACCTGTTTGTCAGACGTCCACAGGTGCATAATGATAATTGATACCCAAAATTAGCAAATGGAAGATTTACCTCTCAGTTCCTGGAAGAGTTATTATACGCCAGAATGAAGCCGGGGTTGTAGCTAGTATTTATTTAAATACATGGTATTATAACTTATAAAGCCGCTCAAGTTTCGCACAATCATTATATTTAGCCAAGTCTAAGTTCATACAGATAAAGACAAGGTTCAGCATCCCGGGCTTCGGTCACGACACGACCGTTACACACCGTGTAGTGTCGCTTTGGGCTCGGTTGTAGGTCTTAGGGTCGATCGCAATAATCTGTCCACAGTTTTTCGATACACCGATACAAATTTGATATAATGTCAAATATGTAAACCGACGATAGGTAGATTATGGTCACCGGCCGTTAGTTAGACAATGTGCCCCAATAGGGCTGGGCACTAGCGTATCCACCTAGATGATCCACCAAGTCCGTGCGTGGTGGGTTGTAGCCCCACGTATAGTTTCCCCGAGAGGCTGATGTGTGTGTGTTTGTGTGCGCGACAGTGCCGCGAGCTGCCGGAGGAGCCGCAGTTGTTCCGCATGCCGAACTCTGTGCTGGGCATGGTGGTGGCGCCGCGTTCGAACCAGCGTGACGTGCACGACCTGCGAAATCTGGCAAAGATCAGGTTCGTACTACCCACCTGCCCACTACCCACCTACCCACTACCCACTATCCACTTACCCACAACCCACTACCCGCTGCTCCCTCACACCACGTGACACCCCATAACGTACACAATAGGTAGCCAGCCCCGACGAGTTCTGTATCCGGAGCGGACGGTCAAAAAAAAAACAAGAAACTGCTTTTATACATTATTTTCGCTTTAAAACATATTAACTGCCATTCGATGTTTCAACATTCATCGACGGCCGTCCTAAATAATAAAGGTATCGAATGGCAACACATTGTACTATAAATTATATAAATTCATGCAAGCTGGTGGAGTTGGCTTCTCTTCGACCTGGATACAAGCTCTATCAGCTGTAACTCCCTGTTGAACACGTTGTTGCTTTCATATTGCTATGCCCGCTAGCCCGAAGTGAGAACTCTTTGTGCGCTTGCAGGCAGCTTCCAAACTACCCTCTGCGCCAACCCCCACCCACCCATTATTCATCTGCATCCTATCTATTTATACTTGTACATCTCAACACTCACAACATTACTACAGACGCAGCAAGTTAATAAACTAGGTCACTGACTATCCTAATCCTTTATTAGGGAACTGTGCCTTTTTAGGATGGAATCTCAAACACGTAACAGAACTCACGAAGAAATAAGGCAATTCAGCTCTTTTCTACCGACTTTCAAAAAGGACGAGGTACTCAATTCGACTGTATATGTTTTTTTTATGTTTGTTACTTCATAACTTTCGATAGAGTGAACCGATTCTCAAAATTCTTTTTTTGTTTGAAAGATGGTGCTTCCCGTGTGGTCCCATTTAAAAAAATCATCTAATTCGGTCTAGTAGTTTTTGTGCTACACTCCAATAACTGAATAGAATGGATGTCGGTATTAAATTTTTCAAATTGTACTTGAACATTTAAAAACGCATGTTATGTAGCAAGACATTATTTGGTAGCCAACGATGTTTAAAGTTGTCTCTACTTCTGAATACTGTAATTTAATTAGTAACGTTATAAGAATTTGTAATTAGGTATATGAGTGTAATAGCAAGGGTGATGGGGGTACATGTGACATGTGGAACGTTGCAGTGAGCAGCCGATCAACCTGGATGCGGGGTGGGAGGTGGCGGAGGAGTGCGCGGAGGGGGCTGCGGGCGGGGTGCGGGCGGACCTGCGCGCGTTCGACGACGCAGCCGTAGTACCCGCCGAGGCGATGGTGCAAGTGCCGCCCGAGCTCGCCTACATCGTCTACGGAGTGGTAACATCTGTGTGGCTGTAGTGTGACCGCGACCGCTGCATCGCGCCTTAGCTGTGACGCGTGCTGCGGGGAGGGAAACCCTCACCAACTGTCGTGTAATCCGTGGCAGCGAACCCCGCGCACACACCTACGGCGCGGTACAGCGGTACCGGTCAGACTATACCAAGTGACGATATGGACAACTCGTACGTGTCACTTACCTTATAATACCTTCATCTACGGGTATGATTTGACACAGACAAACTTCCCGCATGAAACCTTGCTCAATTTTAAATAAACTCAAAGAGGAGAGTTCAATGCTGTAAAAACAGCTGTTTATTTAAGCCAGTCGTTTTCGTCCGAATATAAGAACTTTAAGAGCATGAGAAAATAAACTTAATTTCCATACGACCTGCTCGACAATGTCCGATTACATATCAAGTCATCTCGAAAAGAAAAGGCATTATGAGCAGTAAATGGTACGTCAGTATAGTACAGGTCGCAACACGACACTAGCGCTGACCGTTATTGCGACAGGGGGCTAGCGGGAGTATGGGTGCGCGAGCGTGGCGCCGCTCGTGTGCCGCTGCGCGCGACTGTACGCACGCGCAGCTGTCCCCTCTACATCTCGCTCAGCGCTAAACTCACGTGCCGCGACCTGTAGTAGTGTGCATAGTGGTTAGTTGCAGTGTGGGTGGTGTGTTGCAGGAGAGCAGACTGAACGCGGACGCGCAGATGTTCGTGCCGCCGTACGACCGCTACAGGATCTACCGCGCCATCTCACAGGTACTACATACATATACACTTGCAGTGCTGTTATATTCCAACATGCAGTGCTTACGTGATACTATTGGATCTAGGGTGACCAGTGAAAGACGTTGACGTTGACGATTTATAAAGATGTTACCTATTTGTATAGTTTGTATCTTGTATGTATTTATGTGTATCATTAATTAGCAGGAGAGGTGTGTGCGCTCTACTGCCGAGTTCTATCCAGGCAGAACGCAGAGTAGTGACTAATTCAACTGTACCCTTCATACTTGCATATTAAATGAAACAATAAGGGCGGTTATTGTGTAAATACGTAAGAAAGAGAAATAGTCTACATACTACTTACTAGAGTCGGACAGGTGTGTTTTGTCATATATATTCTAACAGATGATTTATCTGCGGGTACAACAATCTCGCTAAACAAAACATTTTTAATAAGTTTGACGAAGACTATCGTCATAAATTAGATGGTGTATGAATAAACATCTCGCGAGGAGGAGAGCAGAAAAATATCGTGTATGAATACAGACTATTCATATAAACGTAACAAATTAATTTGCCGGAGCGCTTCGTTATGAACTATTCTTCTCATTTTAACTGAAACGAAAATCAATATGAGATTTAAACCAGAAACAGATTGAATTATGTTGAAAAAAATTATGGACAGGTGGATGGATTGAAGGTCGAGTGGGTGGAACTACATACTTTGTTGGTCTATAACCTGATCTGGAGTAAAGATTTTATTATAATTAATTTTTTACTAAAAATAGTAATGATCTATTTAACTTTTAAAAATGTTATATTGACGAACATAATTATTATTACAATAAAGCCAACTTTTCGCAGACGTTATGTACATCAGCATGCCGAGTGTGAGTTTACTCCGTTAACTCTACTGGCGGTACGCGTGTCGCAAAGTATAAGAGCGGTTTTAGTGCTCGCCCGAGCCCCGACCGTCCGCGCGTACAGTCGGTCCTGACGATACGCACAACCGATCGTCAGTGTGTACCGTTCAGTGCTCTGCTGATCTACCAAACTGGCCGCACTGGTACACTCACAAACACTAAATGGACGCGTTTACAAGTTGTTTAATTGCTGCTTTCTATCTTCGTAAACTTATAAGGAACAGAAGACGTAGATATCACGTACAACCCATCGTTGCCCACTTCAGGAATAGCACTTCAAGGGGAATTTAATACTTTATATTCATTATTGTGCGAAATTGAAGAAATTTATTTAATTACTTAAGAATATTGATTAAAAGTTTTGATGAATTATCAGTGAAATTACAAGACAACTTAAAACATCTAAACTTATATGCCATGTTTTATCAAAGTCACTTAAATAAAGGTAACGATACATATAAAAACAAACAAATTTATTAAAGTTTTGTACTTTGTACGCGCATCCGTACGATCGGTCCACCGATCGGTGTAGCAATGAACGCATTAATATATTTCCATAACGCGTCGGTCGACCGACGGTACGCATGCGGACGCGCTTGACCGACGGTCCTCGTACGCGTGCGTACGGTCGGTCGAGCACTAAAGCCAGGTAATGATTGTTGGTTTAGAACTCACATTCTGGTTTTGACATTTACGTACCTTATTTTCTGTTCTATGCAAATACGCTGACGCGGTGGTAGCGTAAACGGATGTCAAACCTCACACTATTTATAAATTTATATAATTATAATTTATATATATACGATATATATTAAGTCGTTTATCACCCATGTACTTTGATCCAATAGCGCGGTAAGCTTCATTTTGGCCCTTTCGCTTGCTTGTTAAAACTAGCTCCATGATTTGTTCTTATATCCAGCACCGTTGTGCGGTATGTGTATTATGTTCTTTTGTTGCACAGCCGGGCGAGCTGAAAGAAATAAAGCAGAAAGAGGCGAAGGTGGCAGCGCTCAGCAAAGGCGACGAGCTGATCCGAGAGGAAGTGTTGGTCCCGCTGCAGCGCGCACACGAAGGCAGAGCGAACGAACTCGTGGCAGAAGTCGCGCGACCTCCGCCCGACACCGGGCACGACACGGTCGAGCACAAACCCGAAGACAAATACGAAATTGTACAAAAAAAGAAAGCATCGCAAAGAAAACGAAAAATAATCGAGAAACTCGAGCATAAAGAGGCGATCGAACAAACGGGCGAGAACAAGAGCACGACGCACAAGAGCGGCAGCAAAGAGGACGCCAACGTGAAACCGTTCCTCTACAAGAACGTTAACTATAAGAAGTTTTACAGTGAACACGACAAAGGGCACAAGCAGCCGAAAATGAAATTTAAAAAATCTTAGGTTTAATCATAATTATAATAAATAAGCGAAACTATACATATACAATATAGTTTGTGCATTATACTCGTTGTTTGATTTACTATACAAACACGCGATCATCGACGACGATCATCAATTTAGGTTAAGTTGCTATAGTAATTTTTAAACTTTCGCGATTTGACACGTTTATATTATTAATATAATATAAATATGTGTTATATATATATAATATAATATAAATATATGTTATATATGTGTAATATAAGCTGTAAGGAACCGCCACATAAATAAATCTGCGATCGCGGAACATCTGCTCGAGTCAGGACCTAATCACTGGATTGAACTTCACGAACCCAAAATTATCTCTACGGAGCGTCACTATTACTCGAGAATGGTACGTGAAGCGGTTGAGATTAAAAAACACCGTAACTTCAACCGGGAGGATGGTTTAAAACTGGCGGCAACATGGAATCCAGTGATTAACAAGTGTTCCCGTCGCGATTTATCCTCAGAAACATCTGTCGATATCGTTAGTGTTGTGTGTCGGGACAATGAGTTTTTATAACAACTGTATATTAAAAAGTATCTCCATACTTCAAGACAATGACACCCGCCTCTTCAGTCCGCTCGTGACCACGATCAATGCAACTTGATCGAAACGTCGAGTTAAATAAATACTATTACTAACGCGATTAAGCCCCGTTAATATAATATAAATATAAGTTGCTATATTTGGTGATAAAATTAACATTTTTTTTTAATTGTTGGTTCGCAGAACCGGATGTACACAAAAACAACACAAATAATATTTAGATCTTACAAAACATGTTCAGGTGCGCACGTCCTTGCTGTGAACACAGCATGCTTACAAGTGTTGTGTACTAACATATATTTAGTTTTATGTTGCTATTTTTTAAGAACAGATAATAGCAGTCTCTTAAAAGAAGAGACCGAGGGGTTAAATATGTGTACATCATGACAAATGTCATTATAAGAACGACAAAACGATACAATGATGCATGGTGACCGCAGTTCGTACGTGAGTGTGGAAGGCTGAATGTTTTTCGATTAATGAGACGGCTAGCGGGGCGGGGGATGTCAAATTTGATTTTCTCAAGCAACGAGGGACTGTATATGTAGCCATGGACAAGCTTGTGAAGAAATACAAGGTCAGCGATGTTCCTCCTTTGTTGAAGTGAAGACATCTCAAAGTGATGAAGTCTAGAGTCATACGAGTCCAGCTGGCTACAAAGATTGTTAGTGTAGGATAGGTGGCAGTTTTTCTAATCTTTCAATGTGTACCTAGCTTGTATGACGGGCTCCAAACAGGGTTGCAATATTCCAGAATACTACGCACGTAACAGTTAAAAATTATAAGACATTCATCGGGGTCCTTGAAAAATTTAGTCTGCCTAAACACAGAACATAAATCATTGTTATTTAGATTCAAAGTCAAAGTCAAAATCATTTATTCAATTTAGGCATCAAAGACGCACTTATTAACGTCAAATTTATTATAATGTACTTTAAAACTCTACCGCCGCGTTCCAAAATATATAGAGCCCACCGAGAAGAAGCGGCAAGAAACTCGGGGCCATTCTTTTTATATAGATGTTTACAATGTTTCTACTTATGTACTACAAATATTACATTTTATGGGTGGCAGAGAGACAGCTTGCCAGAAGTGGAGTATTCCAAGCATCTTTGTCTTCTATATAATGTCCGACTTTATAATAAGCTTTTTTTATAAAAACATTTTTTACAGGCAACTGCCCTCTGTGAGCCCAGTTATGTGTTTTAGGATTTTATTGTAAAAACGCACACAATTTCCTAGGAATGACTTATTAGTCTTCGCAAGTCTAAAACTAGGTACAGCTATCCTATTTGTATTTCTAGTATTAAAAGAATTAGAAAACTAATTGACCGGCCAGTGCAACTGACGTGTGTTTCAAACCAGTTGGCAATAGCTCCAGGCGCAGCCATGACAAGGTTGCGTTTTCTTGTTGCCTAATCCGCTGCCAGATGGTTAACGTCACGCTGGACTATGATCAGAGGCCGTACCAGAAACTATATTCGTATCGCTAACGTCAACGAGCCACACTTCGGCGGCACCCTACCACTAGACAACCTATCCAACACCCTAGCTAGATCATAGATAAATCAGACTATATCTAAAGATGCCCTAGATAAAGATAAACGACAGTTTGTGCTGTTTCACGTAAACGACACGTTACGTTACACTTACGCAGCTATTCGTGCTAAGCCCATAGTGCGCCTAGCAGGCATAACTGCATAAATGTAACGTTCACGTGAAACAGTACATAGTCATGTATTTGGCAACTGTGACACAGTACACTCATAGTTTGTAGGGGAAAGCGTAACGTGTTGACGTGCACGATACGAACAAATTTTCGCAAAATATTTGTGTTTCGGCCTTGCACTATACGCTCGTCCCCCGAGTCAATGTTCGTAAGAGTTCGACAAAAATAATGGTAGCAATTCGCTTGTTCCGAACACTAAAGTAAACTAGCGAACTAAAATCTATATTTAGTAAATTATGGTGGTTCTTATTATGTTCCCGCTTAAGATCAAATTCGTATAACGCTTGCAAATGACAGTTCTTAAATTTGCGTTTTCTGTTCAATTGTGGGTATGCTTTGTGCAGATTTAATCGACATATAAGTTCGTGCTCTCCAAACTAGTCTAAACTGATGTGAAACTACCCACAATTGAATATATCATATTTTTAGAATAAAATTGTCATTCCAAGTGTTACTCGAATGTGGATTGTAGTATAAACATAATAAGAACTAGGTAGCATAGTTTAGAGACCTTTAGTTTAGTGTACTGCACAGCCGTCGACTGTGCAGCCAGAAGCCATCCGCCTGCCGCTAGCCACGCGCCTGCCCTACCCACACGGCATCCGTGCCAAGCCAGTGTGCTTACTTTTAACTTGCTCGATTAAGCTCATTGATTAAGCGAAAGCTCTGCCCGTTGTGAGACAACCTAATTCAAAATACTAAATAGATCCTGTGATTTTCACTGCTGCGTTGTCTTGATTCTCTCATAATAAAGAAATATACTCGCTCGATGATTACAACCGGCTCCAAGACTTGCTCGTGCTGCTCAAGTTGCTGACCTGACCTGATACATACGTACATTTAATCTTATCTAAGTATCATTAAAATTTAAAACTATAATTCATCATCTCAGCCGTAGGACGTCTACTGTTGAACATATGCCTCCCCCACAAATTTCCAAAAAGGACCGGTTGGACGCGGCCTGCATCCAACGTCGTCCTGCTACCTTTCTAAAATAAAATAAAAATTAAATTCATTTATTTCGGGCAACTAGACCCATATCAGGCAATTACATTTACATAAAAATAATAAATCAATTCATTACCTACTAAGAGTCAAAATTCATAATTAAAATAACATAAAATTCAAAATTATAAAATTACAATTACAATAAGTTTTTAATTTTAAGACACATGAATAGCGCATGAGAAACGGCACCACCTGAACATGCCTGTTGCAGCAATGCCGTGTGTAGGGGCAGTCCAGCCTGTAGGCAATCATCGCCAGGATCGCGTTGGAGCTGGACCGTACTCTGCGCACCAAGGAGATGCTCCGCCTACGCATAGTCGTGTAAAAGCAGGCGGTGCGGGCCTCCGCGAACATGCCCGAGGCGCTGCAGAACCGAGGCAGCCCCAACACAACAACTAAACACATTATTGTACAGAACGCGTAGGTCGCCGTAGCACTTCTTAGTGTAACTGGCCCACAGGCTGCAGGAGTACAGCTATGTTCAATAGGCTGTAAATAGCGTGACTTTCACTCCCATTGAATACTAGCAAACCTGCGGGCTCGTATCGAGAGCAACCTCCGCTCTCTCTCAACATCCTCATTATCACATAGGCCAGGTGTTAGAATATGTCCCAAGTATTTAAATTTATTTACTCCCTCCAGAGATGTTCCGGTCAGTCTAATAGACGGAACATTTTGTAGACTTACTACCCCTTCTACTACAACATTTTGTAGACTTCAAATACCATAAACTTCCTTTTGTTACATTATACCGCAAACCATAGTCACGAGCGGAGTGTTCACATACATTCAACAACCTCCTCAGACCACATACCGAGGCATTCAGCAACACCATGTCGTCCGCATAACTGAGACTGTTCACAGACACTCCATCAATATGGCAGCCGACATGACGATTGCTGAGCGCCACGATCAGGTTATTCATGTAAAAGTTGAATAGCGTAGGAGATGTCAAACCGCCCTGCCTGACACCACATTCAAGTTTATATTGCTCTGACATCACCCCTGCCCATCTCACATGATTCCTTTGATGACTATACCAGAAACAAAATATGCTGGCAATCTTATTTGGTAAGTTAATCTGGTCTAGCTTGCGCCATAGGACATCGTAGCCTCATCGTAGACAAAGCCCTCTCCAAGGCTCGATTTAGTCCAGGAAGCCGGCGTATTCCGCTTCGTATTGTAGTTGACGGTGTGCTTAAGGCACAGAATCGCGCTCTCCGTTGATAGCTGCGGATGAAACCCGAACTGGTTGTCGTGGAGAGACGGCCGAGGTTACGTACTTGTTCAGCTGTGCATTAAGCAGACCATCAAAAACCTTAGCCGCTGTGGTAGCGAGAGAGATAGGCCTGTAGTTATTGCTATCGGCTAAGTCACGTCTTATTTTTAACTACCGGCACTACCACGGTTTTCATAAAATCATCCGGCAAATAGCTGTGGCTTACAAACGGGGAGTAAAACATTGCTAATACTGACCCGGAGATTTTCCTCGAGTCATGTGCTTTATGGCACCAGCAACCACTTTAGCATTAAATCTCGTGCTGACAACATGACCGCTCATGTCAGCATTGCACAACCAAGCTTAGGTAATTGCATTGCATGTACCCTGCCCACTGCCACTTCAACTGGCGTATCTTCTGGGCTATGTCGGTGACTTTAGCTCGTCTACGGATCTCCTCATTTCTGATTCGATCACGTAGAGAAACCCCGAGCATAGCCCTCTCTATAGCTCGTTGTGCGACTTTGAGCTTACTTACGAGGCCCATGACCACAGTGGTCAAAGTCTTGAGGCACTGAGTCAAAAATCATAATTATTTTGATACAATACAGTTTTGGTGCTATATTAATGATATATTTTCAAATGTTAGCATACACACGTGTACTTACATAATTTGGCGACGAGGAGTGTAACCTATGAGGTAGTTAGGTAAATGTTTTGTTACAGTTCCAACTCTTAACTCATTGTTGAAACAATGGGCTACTACTTTGTTTTATTGGTTAGCTTAATTAGCTTGAGCCGTTTACTGCCCGCGCCCGCGGTCCGATTGGGGAGTTCTACTGAAGGCCGATTCTCCTATTTCAAAACGTACAACAATCTATCCCGCTGCAACTGCAGTTCGACTCGTTCAACTCCAGTGGTCACTCGATCATCACCCAAAAAGATATTCTACTATTTCTGGAGACAAATTAAAACGTCACGACATTTTAAACACTGCTACATATTAAAAATACATTAAATGTCATATAATAATTAAATATCACTGCCAGTAATGCAGCGGGGAATAACCGATTGAAATAGCAGTGCCATGGGTAAACATATTTATCTTGGTCCTACTGTACCGGTACATCCAGTACCAAAGCAATTTGATGTTTTTCTAACGACGGCCATCATTTTGGCTGTGGTGCGACTACTAGAACTCTGCGATTGGACCACGGGCAATACATGGCTTGAGCTCTGGCAGAATAAATACGCAATGCGTGGCGGCAGGGAACGTGTTTAACTCGTTTCTAATGTACAATTATTTTATTACAGTAAACTTAAGATATCCTACATGTACAAAATTGTGTCTAGTTCGGATTATTCGGATATATCGTCGGAGATGTCCTCCCGTATCTTGATTTTGTTTTTGGCTTGTCTCCTGGCGCCGTACGCGGACTCGTCCCGCTCCTTCACTATTCCCTTGCCTTCCGCGGGCTTGTTCTTGACGTGGATGTGGAACTTCTTCCTCTGCATGGGCTCTTCCTTCTTGCCGCGACGGCGTGCGTCACGCGCGTGTCCGTCGCGCTCCGTCACTGCGCCGCGCTCGTCTTCAGTGGCCGTCTCGCGCTTGAGCACGCTCTTGAACGTCTGCCCGCGCGACGGCTCGTGCAGCGAGAACGTGATGCGGTCGTGGTGGATCTGTTGGTTGGTTACATAATACTACAATTAACAACAAGATACCTATATATAGCGATAATGAGATTTAATTTACTGATTTAGGATCTGTATCCGATCCGCAGCAGGTATTTTTAAGTATACTGGTAGTTAACAGTGTAAATCCTGCTCTCACTTTTCCGATTATGCAATTTTAAGAGGGCTCAATAAATGAAAAATAAACTGACTATGGGGCGACACATTCCAGGTTCATTGGCTTGCTGGCAAACATAAGTCAAAGTCAAAATCATTTATTCAATTTAGGCATCAAAGACGTACGACCGTCAATTTTTCATTATAATGTACCTTAAACACTCTACCTCCGCGTTCCAAAATATAAAGAGCCTACCCAGAAGAAGCGGCAAGAAACTCGGGGCCATTCTTTTTATATAGATGTATTTACTTAGGTACTACAGATATTAGCTCCAGTGTATTGCCTTACAAAAGAGAACATAATAATGGTATCAGTAGGACAAGACACGCTACACTTTGACATCTTAGTACACGAGTAGATAGATCCTGGAGTGATCAGTCCCAAGCTTTTTTATCCTCCAAGTAATCCGAAATTTTGTAATAACCTTTTTGACAGAGTTTAGTTTTAATAGTAATTTAAAAGTTATTAATAGGCAAATCTCGGATAACATTGGGAACTTTATTATAGAATCGTATACATTGTCCCATAAAAGAATGACTTATTCTGTGGAGACGCGTTACATGTACGGATAGCTTGTGCTTATTTCGCGTGTTGATGGAATGAGCATCACTCCTTTTATCAAAACTGCTAATGTTTTTCTTTACATACATTAGATTTTCATAGATAAACTGAGAGACAACAATTAGAATGTTTGTCTTTAAACTTCTGTCTAAGGGAAACTCTGGGAGCTAAACTGTAGATCGCTCGTATAGCCCGTTTTCGCAGTATAAAAATAGAATTAATATCTGCAGAACATCCCCAGAGCATAGCAAACATCATTATGTGTGATGAGCTGAAATGTGTTCTTGGGTCTTGGATATCTGTGATGTGTGTGTACGTGTCAATGTCTTTCGTGTAATCACAATGGGAATGTGTATGAGTGTGTGGACGTTACTAGTTGCATTACTGTTAGTCTCGTATTACAGTTTCAAGTTCTGAAGGCGGGAACACACATATTGTAGACAGTTGAACCTACATGGTAGGTACTAGGTACCAGATGAACAGAGAGGTTCTTCTGATTGGAGACGTTACGACCCTCAGCGTGTATCAATGTGTACCATGAAATGCGCAAGCGAGTTGCCAAGAAGTTGGTAAGTCGTTGCAGGTAGCAGCAGTTATGTACGTGTACTGACCCGGTACTCGATGGTGAGGTAGCACTCCTCCTCGTCCTCGCAGACGAGCGAGTTGATGTCCGCGGGCTTGGCGGCGCCGGGCGGGCGGCGGCCCACGCGCACGAACCGCCACAGCGAGCGCACGCGCGGCCCGCACGACCGCACCATGTCGCCCACCTGCAACACAACACATGCGTTACCACTGGGTAGATAACCCACCTATCTACCTACAAGTGTAGCTACTACAGTAGGCACGCTGCACACTTCACACAGCCATTGGTTCTATAAAGGTAACCTCTGGTCCTTTACCGTCTGCGACATGAAATGTTTTATCTATTGTCATCCCTTCTGACATAATAATGACAAACACACCGCCAACACGTTTAACATAATTTTGAAATGATTATAACCCTTCAAGAGTCGTTATATTATAACAATGCAATTTCTATTGTGTCTGGCCCTATGATGACCAACGACCTTTGATGGAATATATGATCCTACGAAGACTTATTATTTCTTCGTAGATATGATAGTGTAAGGGATCGTGACTCCAATTTCACATAATATATAATCTGTTGCAGATGTTGTAGATGACTTTTAATTTGCTTTTGACGTGATAACGTCTTATATTCGATGTACACCAGCTGCACCTACGAAAAAGTATGACACATTGTCACGTTCCGCCTGAGCCGAGCGCGCAAACGAGACGAGAGCGCGGAACAAGCGATAGAGAGGCACGATCCTTGACTTATGACGTCATCACGTAAAATGATCGTCCGCAAACCGACTTTACAGACAACCATTTTTTTTTCTCACTCATGCTCATGTCACGAAAGGCATATTATGGATTCGTTTTTTATTTCATAGCGATTTTGTAGTAGGAAGTACTTACGCAATTTCTTCACCTTAAATTTTATGGAACACAATATATTTAAGTTAGTATAGGTAAGAATGATTAATACCTTCATTTGATCGGCGCCGTCGCAGAGTGCGCCTGGATGCGGCTCCACGCCGAAGGTGTTGATGCAGGCGCGGTCGTCCGCCATCACAGAGTCGATCTGAAACGCGCACTTCGGCACCGAGTCCGTGCGTTCCTGCAATCAAATCCACTGTTAGCCGCTGTCCACCTCAACAAATCCCGTGCACCGTGTGGTTTGTTGAGGTGGACAGCCGGGTGAAGCCGGGTGGCTTCACCTGTTGTGCAGCACCTCGCTGATCTACGTTTTGCAATCTCATTGCAGCTCTCCGCTCGTGATGTTGCACAGTGATCCACAAATATCAACTTTTGTTGTAGTCAATTATGTCATGTGTTTATAAGCAAGCAGGAGGCGACTTAATCGTCTAACGGGGAATGTCAATCACGTCCCGTAACAATTGCACGTGCATGACTCACGCTACGTAATATCAGGTACTAACCATTGAACTGTATTAGATTTGACTGCCCGAGCGAGCGAAACGTCTTAGTTTCTAAACTCATCAAAAATGCTTTGGTCGCACTTTTCAATCGATTGTGACGAAATTTGGAACACAAGTTCCTTCATTTATTTATTGTCTTGAGAGAAAATGAAGGAAAGTCTGCTGTAGTGTTATTTATCGACAGATTTCAATCAAACTTGAGCGGCACATTAAGGACTTCTTTGTACACAAGATTTTGCTATAAACATTCCAGAAGGGGAGAAGGTAACGAGGTGTACTGCTCTCACAGAACTACTAGTGCTTATTTGCATCGACAACTTGAGAGGCAGAGTAGATATATCTCTACTTTGTTCATGGGTAGGTAGTTACTGCACATTTATATTGAATATCAATAACGTCGGAGCGGAGGAGTGGACGAAATACACATAAAATCGATATCTAACATGACAAAATGGACAGAGGGCAACAACTGTGTGGTACTAAAGTCGGCACTGTGGCCCGAGCACGAAAATCTGCTTAAGTGGAACGTTATCGTATCGTTTATGTATTCAGTACAAATTATGAGTTATCTGTGCCACTATTGTACTAGATAAATGACAGTTTGTACTATATACGTTAACGATGCCATTACGTTACACTTACACAGATTTTCGTGCTCGGCACACTGGTCGACTCAACGGGGTGTCGTTCTGTTAATAGTAAAATATGAATGAATTAGGTTATTTACTTATTGTGAATATGTATTATATTACTATTAATGAATCATAGTTCAATGCAATTGAAATCAATGTGAAATACATTCTATTATTTCAAATTAAAATCCAGAAGTACAGACATACCACACAGGCCATACTACCCAGTATTATTAATTACTTAAATTTAAATAACGCCATTTTACTAAATGGTGTTATTTAAATTTAAGCAGCCAGAACAGTTTTCTGAACGCACTGCTAACTACCGTCTTTTAAATATATAACCAGCGTTTATACATAAGGATCTAAATATAGCACGAAGGTACGGTCTCACCCAGCCGACGTCATCGCATCTCTTGGGCTCGTCGTAGCAGATGTAGTAGTTGATCGCCTTCGAGCCGTCGGCGCGCTTGTCCGTGGACCAGGTGTACCAGTTCTCGCCGAACTTGAACATGCTGTTGATGTGGCTCTGGCGGTAGATGAGCGGGAAGATCATGTCGTTGGGATGCATGCCGTGCGCCCTCTCCGTGGTGGACCTTTCCTCCTCGTACTCGAGAGGCTTGTGCCGTTTGAGGAAGGGCAGCATGGTGACGTCGCGCTTGCGGTCCCAGAGGTCGGCGCGCGCGCTGGTCTCCTCCTCCTCCACCTTGGAGTCGTCCTGCTCGGAGTGCATCACCACCTTCACCTTGACGGCGAGCGCGGCCTGCGCCAGGCACAGGCACAGCCAGGCGGCGACTCTGCCGCTACGCACCATGGCCGATAATGTTGTACAGTGGAGCGAGTACGAACCAACGAGCTCCTATCGCTCGCCTCGTGTTTGCTTCTACGGGAGGAAGTTATTGTTCACTGAACTTTGATAAGGCCAATATTTGTAAATTTCATCTCATACCTATTGCTTTTGCATGACTCAATCTCATTATTGACGTTTTTCGCACTCAGAAAGTGAAAAGTTTACCAACTTTTTAGTTCGGGAAAATCAAACGGGTATAAATAAAACGAGTACGTATAGAGTATTGCTTTTATTTGGGTACAAAGATGTAGAGTATAAAACAAAAATACTGCATTTGGTATCGACTTCTTCATAAAACTTTGATTATGAACATTAAGCATTTCGTCAAATACAATGATTTACATCTAATAAATAAAGTTAAAGCATAAACTTGTATTTGTTATTGTAACATTATCTAGTTATGTATACCTACAACATATACACACGTTGTATAATCGCATAGGTAGTACCTACACATAAACAAGCGAGTCAAGTTTGGACCATTGTTAGGAATTCAAGAGTTCCATAGTGTTCGATATATAACATTACATTACATGAGGCATAAGAGTTCGTATTTACAAGACGAGATACCTCGTCGCATTACGGTAAGGATAGCGTCGCTAAGGCAGAGAGGGTGTTTATTGTACATTATACCTACTTATGGTACTTATCATAATTAATGGCTAGCATTAGCTACTCTACGCTAACGTTGCGTACAACGGGTGGAGATGGAGGAATGAGATATAGCAGCCGCGGCTGTACGCCCCGCGCACCGGGACAAGCCGCGCATATGTAGTGCGACCACAAAATGAACAGGTGCAGATGTCAAGCTACATACAACGCACAGATAGGCATGTGTCACGAACACGATATCTCGGAACGGTTGGGAACAGTACGAGAGCGAGTGCATTCTCCTTCAGATGATGTGTATGGTGCAGAGATGGAGCAACAAAAGAGTTCTTATAACTGTTCAGTTGATGGATGTTTTAATTCTGTTTCAAACGTTCATTCTTGTTTTTTAGGCTACCTGTTGTATCCGAGCGGTAAGTAGGTATTTGCTTGTATTTTAATGCAACAGGAGATAGGTTTGCGCGCACCGCCAGCGGCCGCGCGCCCAAAAAGCAGACATGAGGTTTTGGCCGTGTAATGTTTTTACAATTCATATTAATTATTGTAGCATAAACTGTGTAAGCCTTGTGATCAATAATCTAATTTATTTAAAAAGAAATATTCATTCATAAAATTGAAATAAATTTCTAACGCTGTAAATATGTTAATCGTGCATTTGGCCATCGTCGAAATCGTCGCCAGATACTTTCTGGGACAAAATTGTAGGCGATTCTCTCATTATTCAATGACATTAAAATTGAATTATTTTACATGTTATTGATTTTTATTTTCGTTCTTTCTCTTTTATTCTCAACAATCAATCAAAGAACTATTGTCACTACCACAATAGTTTTTCTCATACGTCAGAGTTGATAACCCTATTGCGCGACCGCCGAGTTTAGGTACTGAGATACGTACGTGAGCTTGACTTCTGTACTTGTTCATTTCGTGGTGCTACTCCCGCTAGTACACGTATAGATATTGGAGCTCTATCTATGTATGTGTTGCATCCGCGAGCGAACATCGGTTCTGTGTGAGTGCGCGAGCATTATCACAACGTACAGTACGCACTCGCACGTCGCCGGGGTCCACAGTGGCGCTGTCGTCGCCGACCTCAAACAACGTGTGCTCGGTATGCACATATACATACTCAGGTACATAATCATCTATTTCGTTGTAAACTTTCCAAACACATAGGCCGTCATATTTCATAGATTTTGTGCGTTATAAAATCAGTCAAGTGCTGTTATAATTAATTCGATTTAAGTAATCTCTTCCCGTATATCTGATTGAATACGTTCGAGCTCGACAAACATTATAACTAATAGAATATGGTATCAATAACGATTCAAATAATATTCTGTATTTGAGATTTCAATAATATAGTTAAGTACGACATGTACAGGGTGTACAGTAGTGTGACGCTGTGCTGTGTTGCAGGAGTGAGCCGAACTACGTCGCAACTGTATACGCCTACTTACTTACTTACCTACCGTACTATATATATAATAGCTTGCTTACATCTACTGAGTGCTTATACAATTAGAGTATCGACGTGAAACCGTACGACTCGGCCCTACTGATACACTATGAAGGTACCCGCGGGCGCCGGCGGCACACTCACTCACTCACTCACTGTAACCGCTTATTCCCGCTACACCTAGCGCATGTCCCACTCATTTCGATACTACTTCTCAGCATTATTGGTACTTTTGTCCGGCAGATATCTTCTGATTCGTCATCTCATTATTATTACATACTTTTTTTAAATTACATCAAAAGTATCTTATATACATGTATATTTTTATTCTTTTTTCTATTCATTAACATTAATTTTAAGAAAAGGAAAATTCAATATTGTGAATAACAAACAGTGTTGTTTGCAAGGACATATTTCCTATCACAGGTAAGTTATTTTAAAATAATATTATGCGTAAATTCACGTAATTCAATTCATTGTAAAATCGGCGCACTTGGTGTTCAATACAAATGGCGATACTTGCTTATATATATATATTATATATTTTGTGTATATATATGTTTACGCGAAGGTATACCTGGATAGTAGGTGGTCTCTGTGGGTAGAGGGACGGTGGTGGCGACACACAGACGCGCATGTCTCGCACCTGGAAGACATACTAGCGAGGAATAGCGGAAACAAGCGCGTGCGTGCCGCGTTGCGGGCACCGGTGTGCTCCCGCCGCGTGTGTGCCGCCGACGGCCGCGACGCTTCTCGATATTGTCCTAGTACCTGCCTAACTAACTGACTGACTGACACTCTGCAATACAATCTTGTACTAATGCATTACATAGTTGCAGGTCGTGTTCGCCGCGCGTTCAGATGTCGTAGTGGGAAACGATGAAGGAACATGACGCACTACAACAAAGTGTTGGTGAGTCGAGTTGCGACGTGAGAGGGGGAGGGGGAGGGGGGAGGGGGCGGGCGCGCTCGTGTTATCTTATTGTTACTGTGTGTGTTTACATTATATACTAGTATTGTAATAAAGCGTATAGTGTTGTTGTGGAGCAGCGCGCGCCCTCTCTCGGCGCACCGGCTCAACACTCGTGTCTATAGTACGTAGCTTACTCCACGTGCAGTCGATATATAACAATCTCTCACAAATCCTACCGTACAACTATTATATGTATTTAATATCTACAATTAATCATTATATTATATAAATAAACCTCAGTAGAAAAGTAAATAGATTTATAAATATAGTTTTGTTACATTGAGAATCACATGACACCTGCGGCGAGTGCGGGGGGGGCTGCACACATGACACCTGCGGCGAGTGCGGGGGGGGGCTGCACACGTCTCCTGGACAACCTTCTAGTGACCACTCGCGAATTTAAATGTGCACTAATTTATTTGTATTATATTATAGCCTTGTGTGTGACGGGCTTTACACAGTAAGTGTGCGAGGGGAGGTGTGGGGTCGGAGGCGGCGGAGTAATCAAATCTTCTCTATCTTCTCTATGCGTCAACAAACTTGTAATAAAGAAACTTATTACTTCACCTTAATTGAATCTGCATCCAATTTAATATTGTATAAGTATTATTGTATGGAAACAAGCTACGTCACACACAAACCTCCCCCCTCCCCCCCCCCCCCTCTCGCGTCGGTGACATTCCCAGTGGTGCGGTGGTAACTAGGACACGAGCATGTTGTCTGTTACGCTAGTACGGTACATGTGAGATACCGGACTGCTTGCACTGTACACCGGGACTAGCGGGTTGTAACACCGGAGACATACGTTGGAAGCCAACAAGTGCACTGCAACACAATAACTGGGTATAGCAGTGATATTGTAACAACTAACTACACTACACTACAGAGTAGTGGGAACTTGCTCTACGCGCCGAGGTACTACCGCACCGCCGCACCGCCAACTACAAACAATACGAAGAGTACTTCAAATCGTAGAGTATTATTTTGCTATTATTCTTACTTACAGTACAAAGCGCTGGTCCGACGTTAACAGGTTACCTAAGCTATGAGGTTGTGAAGTATACACCGACGCTGCAGCACGCCGTCCTGATGAGAACGCGAGCTACCTATACAACAGCATCCCGCCACACGACAAGCGCCGTGCAGCCGCCGCTCCTCACCACTGCATCGGCGGCCGCCACACGCACTATACTTCGGACATGTGGCTCGCAGTACTTACTCAACGAACGCTCTATCCTTAACTTAAAATAATATTTCCATTTGTGACATAATGCATCTTTAGTTAGAGTTTATTGTCGTTGGTCCATCACTACTACAGCATGTCAAGTGTCGCAAATATAAAATGCCAAGCACAATGTGCGAGAGCACACAGATGTCCGAACTATATTTACAATACATTAATTAGTATAAGTTAAGAGCTACGAAGATAAACATTACTTGGATATGTTACAACTACTAAACTCTATGATAGAGATTTCAAATTTCGTTTAAAATAATTTATCTATTTATTTATTGTATGAGTTTCAGTCAAGATCGTTTTATAGACTAATAGAATTGCTTGGTGTACTATCATATATATAAAGCGCACCGGAGCCCCATTGGCAGTGCAAGTTGCATTATCCCTTACAAACTAGACGAGTGCTACGCGCGTGGACCGACCGCCAGGCGGTGGGAGATGTCTTGGTTAGAATTATTTGACGCGAAAACATACTTTGTAATAAGTACGAGTATTTCATTGGAATCATTTCACAAAACAGATACATTTTGAAGTTAGGTACATATTAAAAAATAAGCAATATTACATTATTACCTTATTAAATGTACAAAAATTATATAATAATAATAAGTAAATACGTTTAGCAATGTACGTGATTAACATCCGATTTAATTGACAAACAGATAGTGTAGCGGCAGAAGGAAGCGGATACAAACCTCGCAAGTACATATCGCCGTAACGTTAGCCACGAGTAGTAGTGGCCGCCCAATGCGAGACTAGTACACAAATAACGTGTAGCTCGCTTTTGGCTACAATTGTTGTGATCTATCACTACAGCTAAACAGAGCATCAACACTAAAACCGCTTGTGTAAAACAGTGTTCGTACAGGTCGCGGCACGTGAGTTTAGCGCTGAGCGAGATGTAGAGGGGACAGCTGCGCGTGCGTACAGTCGCGCGCTGCCGACAGAGTACCGGCACACGAGCGGCGCCACGCTCGCGCACCCATACTCCCGCTAGCCCCCTGTCGCAATAACGGTCAGCGCTAGTGTCGTGCCGCTACTTGTAATGAGATGTAAAACCGTAGGCACTCAGAATCTAGGGAGTGTTTTTGTGCGCGGCGAGGGGTGAAGGGGTTAGTAGGCGCGCGGCGGCAGCGGAGGCGGGGGCGGGCGTCACGAGGGTGGTGGTGGAGGGGGTGCGAGAGCGTGACGCTGCAGCAAAGCGTGCGCTTGGCGGAAGGTGGGGCGCGCGAGCTCGTCGCGGCGCCAGCACTCGCGCATGAGCTCGTACACGTCGCGCGGACAGAGCGGCGCGCGCGCGAGGCACGAGAACTGGCCGTCGTCCGCGCGCAGGTGCGCCAGGTTCTGTAGCACCTGCGCGTCCGACATGCCCTCGTACGGCCGCCGGCGGCACATGGTGAACACCTGCACACATACACAACACTTTATACCCAGCCACCACGAGCTCTCACTAACGAACCGCAAGCCCACGCTCCTCTCCCGACAAACCCCTCTATCCCAGGCTCTATCATCTAAATCTCGTAAACATAAGTATCCACAGATTAAAGGATATAGGCGTAAGGATGGGGTGGATGACGTCTAAAAATGTCGCACAAATTCGGTGTAAATCGCCATAACGACACTGACGCGGGCTCAGTCTGCGACGCAAGTCTGCCGCGGTCATTTGTATGCATTTAGGTGTCATAATACCAAACTGTTAGCGAAAGGTTGAACGAAATACATCTCAAAAGTTAACAAAATAGCATTTATTACCGTCGACAAGTCACATTTTTGATGAAAAACTTGTTTTATAATATTATAAAATCCGGCTCGAAGCATCAAAAAGCTGTATTGTGTTCTACAGGCCATGTTGAGGTGAGTGCGACGGATTAGGAAAGTAACTGTATGAAACAAACCCAATTGTATAGATAAACCCTTTCTATGCGTATCTAAACTGACGCGTAAAGCAATTTACGAAAGATAAGCACAAGTAACATTATTTCTGAGCTCAATTACCGATAATCATAGCTGAGATGGATTATAAACTGTGTAATTCGTTGTTAGTTAGTTTTTCCTATCGCTTGATAGTAAGTGCAGGTACTTCTGGAACATCCCAAGCTGTTTGTTCATTATGACTTAGTTTCTCTCGACAACTGAGCTGAGCTTCTATGATTTTTTAAAAGAAGTTGCAAGTGATTTTCGGTAATTGAGATTTTTTAATATCTTTTTCATATTTTTTTAGCGAAACCCTCATCTAGAACTCGAAATTAAGTCATCAGCCAGTCCTCTTCTTTATCTTTTATAAGATTTGTTTGAAACTAACCTATCGATGTGGACTTTTGCTCAGAAAAAAAGTACAAGTTAACATTTACTCGTGTTCCCTTGTTCCTAGGATGTAGAATCTGGAGTTTACAAATTCGTCACGTGAAGGCGAAGAGGGCTGTGTAGTACGATTGGTATATAGGTAGGTATACATTTTCACACAACAAATAAACAACACATGTAAAGGCGTCCATATATAAAGCTACAGGAAACTTCCCCCCTTATCCGCTTTCACTCCCCCTTTTTGCAATTCTTTTCGCAACGTCTTGTATCGAATGATGTCCTTAGTGTGCTTCTCGAATTTGAAATCCTTCGATTAATGACGCTGCAGTAAACTTCTCCCTTCCCCACCCCCCATCATAAATCGCAATCGCTTAAAAAATTTAATAAATCAAGAAATGTGTATGCCTATTTGCCTATTTTTGGACCAGAATGACAGACAGAGGGACAAAAGCACTTTTGGCCCATCTCGAAACTGAGACGCGCGCTCGGTCAATAAGCTATATTAGACACAGTGCTTGGAGTTGCCCTTTAAGTTCCGATAATACCAGCAATACTAGAATATAGATGTTCTGTTTCATTTGCTCCAAAATTGCTCGGTTATTTAACAAAATAATATTTGCCAATGCATTGTTTTCCACCTTTGCCATTCCACCTTCATTAATAGAGAGACTGATTAGTAGCGTTGTAGTACCTCGTGCAGCGTGACCCCGAAGGCCCACACGTCGGCCCGGGTGGAGTGGCGGGCCGCCAGCACGGCCTCCCACGAGGCCCAGCGCAGCGGCAGCGGCCCGCGGCCCCCCACGCGGCAGTACTCGCGCTGGTACGCCTCGTTGTCGGTGCCGAAGTCGCTGATCTTGATCTGGTACCCGGGGCCGATCAGACAGTTCCTGCAATGCCATTTTTTGACGTTATGAATTGTTTATTAACAAATATCTCTTAAACTAATGAACATGGCTTCATTGCGCTTCATTCAAGTCTTTGTCACGATTTATAAAAGAATTTAAATTCATTTTAAACTTATTTGTCAGATTATTGTAATAATAATGGAAGTGACGTCATTATGTTGTCAAAATATTAATATAATTATTATTTTATGATTTATTAGCATTAACGAGTTGATCACAAATAATCAAAATATGATAGATGAACTATCAGATACGATAATGTAATACATAATGAGCTTAACTATGCTTATTATGAGTACTCGTATATGAGTATGTTTGGAATAGTTGTTAATTTATGTCTTGTTGTCTGGTCCACACTACGTTTATAGCGGGAGTCATTTTGTATGAAAGTCAATTTGAAAGTCACTTTACACGTCCACCCCCATCCGGGACGCTCTATCGGCATTCAAAGACAAAAATAATTTATTCAATTTAGGCATCAAAAACGCACTTATGAACGTCAATTTTTCATTATAATGTACTTTAAAGACTCTACCGCCGTTTCAAAATATATAGAACCCACCGAGAAGAAGCGGCAAGAAACTCCGGCCATTATTTGTATATAGATGTTTACAATGTTTCTACTTAGGTACTACAAATATTACATTTTATGGGTGGCAGAGAGACAGCTTGCCAGAAGTGGAGTATTCCAAGCATCTTTATCTTCTATATAATGTCAGGCTTTATAATAAGCTTTTTTTATTAAAACGTTTTTTACAGTCAACTTGAATTTCCCTTCTGTGAGTTCAGATATGTGTTTTGGGATTTTATTGTAAATACGCACACAATTTCCTAGGAATTACTTATTAGTCTTCGCAAGTCTAAAACTAGGTACAGCTATCCTATTTGTATTTCTGGTATTAAAAGTGTGGTGATCACTATTTATCTTATATTTATGTAAATTTTTAAGAACATACATTATATTTTCAAATACATATAAGGAAGGCAACGTGATTAGGTGATTTCTTTAAATAAATCTCTCAAAGATTCACGGGGACCCATTTCGTATATAGCTCTAATAGCACGTTTCTGAAGGATAAAGATGGTCTCTATATCAGCCGGTGAACCCCATAGCAATATCCCATATGACATTACGCTGTGGAAATATGCAAAATATACTAACCGCGCCGTAGAAGTTCAAGTTCAAGTCATTTATTTCGCTTTAAATTGTGGTTACAATGAAAGATCTTATAGCTATAATGTTTAGTACAACACAACTTTTGCCTATTTGGCATGTGAAAATTTAAATCTTAATCTAAAATTATATTAAATTTAAGGTAATATACATTAAAATCCTAAGTTAACTAGGACCAACTAATATGTTTATAATACACGACACTCTAGGTACTATACTCTATACTACTATTTTAATGATAAACTAAAATTAAACTATATGTTTGATATTAGGATGGGCTATATTTATGGTCATTATGTGAAAAGAAATGATTAATTTGATAAAAGCTACAATCAATTAACCATCTGAAAAGTTTGACTTTGAATTTTGGGAGTGGAAGGGATTTTAATGATTCTGGGATTTCATTAAACACTCTTAACGCCATAATATAACAATTCCTGCGGTAAAGCTCAGTATTACACTGCGGAAACACTAATCTGTTCGGAAATCTTTGTTCAGTAGCTACGGTTATTGCACAAGTTATTGAAAAGTTCAGGGTGTTTTTATTACAAACATACATATTTCAAATATATACAGTGGTGGACATATAATTAAGAACGATTTAAAGTTCATGTTTTTTAAAATATAAATCATGTCACGTATATTTATGTGTTCCTTCTTAGAAATAACTAGGTATGTTATGAAATAGCCACATGGATAGAGCAAAGGGGAATACAAATATAAAATAAAATTGCTAACATTTTTTATTTAATTATACTCTATAATAACAAATTCATATAGTAATGAAGCTGGACAAATAATTAAGAACGAATTATTAAACTGTTCAAGAGTTGTTTTATATGAAACTTAGATTAAATAAATCACATTAATATGAAGTGCGTAAAGGAAAAAAAGAACAATTTATTACATTTAAACTAAAATTAATAGTTAGTAGCATGTCCACGGCTTTTAATTACTGCTTTACACCGGCGAGGCATTGACTCTATCAATTTTTGACATTTCGCAAGAGATATAGAGTTCCATTCTTCTAAGAAAACGTCGTACAGTTCTCTTAAATTGCCACACTGTCGATCTGAAACCTTTTTCTTGACTTCGCACCAAAGATGCTCTATTGGATTTAAATCTGGGCTGTTAGCTGGCCAATCTAAGACAGAAACTGATTGCGATGTGAGAAATTCCTTAACTGTGCGTGCAGTATGCTTTGGATCATTGTCATGCTGGAATGTCCAGATAACCGGAAGCACGTCTTCAGCATAAGGTAACATTGTTTCTTCCAGTATATTTTTGTATTGGAATTGATCCATGTTTCCTTCTATCAACTTAACAGGTCCAACACCATACCCAGAAAAGCACCCCCAAATTTTCACATTTCCCCCACCATGCTTTAATGTCACTTTTGTGTATTTTGGGTCAAATGCTTTATTCGGAGGGCGTCGTACATATCGTTTTCCGTCAGAACATACCCTATTTATTTTTGTTTCGTCAGAAAAAAGAACATTTTTCCACTGACTAACTGTCCAGTTTTCATACCTTCTTGAAAATGCAAGCCGGGCTTGCCTATGGCACCGTTTCAACATGGGCACCTTCCTTGCTATCCTTCCGTGCAACTTTTCTTCTACCAAACGCCTTCGAATAGTGCGTGCCGAGATTGCTGAAGGGTTGTTTTCACCAAAATATTCTTTTCTCAGCTCATTAGACCCTTTAAAAGGATTTTGTTTTGCCAAACGAACGATATTGCGATCATCTCGACGAGATGACTTTCTCTGTTTAGGTACACGGGGAACTGTTGAAGTAGTTTGATACATGGCAAAATGCTTCACAGCGTGGAAAACCATAGTTTTTGAGCATTGCAGATGGTCGGCTATCTTTTTATATGACCAATTCTTGTCGCGAAGTTTTATTATTACTTCCCTTTTAGATTTATCACAACTTTTATTTTTCCCCATTGTTTTTATATGAAGCAATCACCTTTAAGACGTTTACAGCACTAAATGGCGCCAAAATTATACGAATAGTGCCCAAGAACCACAGAGCAACAGAGTGTTCTCTATTTAAATTTGAATAAAAAAATAAACTATTCAGCGTTCTTAATTATGTGACCAGCCAGTAAGTAGTAATACTAGGCTCAGATCTAATGTATAAAGTTTATATATGAATTTTTTAGCCAATCATGTGTATCAATGAATGTACCGCTAGTATGGAAAAGTTTTGCGATACCAAGAGAAATACAAAAAAATACATGCAATTGGTTATACTTGTTAGTTTGAAAAAATCTTCCCTTTAAATTAGCGTTCTTAATTATATGACCACCACTGTACATACAAGGAAGTGGAAGCACCTTTAATTCCTTAAAAAGAGGCTTGCAGGATTCTAGAGGACCAACACAGCAAACTGCTCGGATACATCGTTTTTGTGCTTTGAAAGCTCTCTCCACTTCTACCGAGTTGCCCCAAATTACGAGACCATACCTTAGGACCGACGACACATATCCATGTAAGCCATAAGGTATGTTTTTCTAGAAGCAACTAAAGACAGCCTACGAAGAGCAAATGCAAATCTGCTAAGCTTTAAACACACACTGTCTACATGAGCTTTCCAGTTACAGTGGTTATCGATAGTGATTCCAAGAAATGTAGCTGTATTGGTTTCTTTTATTTGCGTATTTTGGTAAACTATTTTAATATTTTGAGGTTTAGATTTGATATTGTAAAATTGCATAATATGAGTTTTATTTACATTGACTTTTAGGTTATTTCTGTTAAGCCAAGCTATTACAGTTGCTATCGTTTCATTAATACTTTGTTCAAAACCAATATTCGTTTGTTTTGGGATGATAATGCTTAAGTCATCTGCAAAAAGAACGGATTTATGAGAAATTATACCAGGTAGATCGTTTATATATAACAGAAATAACAGCGGCCCTAATATGCTACCTTGAGGAACCCCAGATTTGTTACATAAGTAATCAGAGAAGAAACTTCTCAAGGTATTGTATTCATCAATGTTTTTTATTTCTACTCGCTGTTTTCTATTAATCAAGTAACTCTTAAACCAATCATAAGCAACCCCTCGAACACCGTAGTTTTCAAGCTTCTTTAGCAATGTCTTGTGGCAAACAAAATCGAAAGCTTTGCTCATATCAAAGTAAATTACTGCCACTGGCGTTTTCAGATTAATATGTTCTGTTATGTTTTTGACTAGAGTGAAACCAACCAAAGTGGTGGATTTGTTCTTTTGGAAGCGTCTGTTAGCTCTCTTATTTTACGTACTGCATTTACAGCAGAACTGAGTCTCCCAGACAGTGCACTTATATGACTGACCGTTGCCTTGTCCATTACGAGCTTACACAGGAATAAGCATCTAAACAGCTATTAGCCCAGTTTCGCATATCATTGGTTAGTTTCCATAATTCGTCTTCGTTTATCGTTAAGGTATAACAATAGGACGTATCAAATGTAAACTAATATAGAAAATAAGAAACCTTAATGGAAGTGTGAAATGGGGAAATTAGTGATTAAGAAAATCTTGTAAGGAAACTGATGAATCAGCGACACTACGCATGAGGAAACGATCAGTGACACGCGAAACACAATAAATTTAGAAAAATTGGTAGTTAGCACAGCGAAGTAGCGAGTGGCTTGTGAAATGAGCAATGTGGCATGTTTTAGGGAACGGTACAAGTACGAGGCTCAGCTGATGTTAATTGGTAACCTCAGTCCAAAACATGCATTTACTTACAAGAGACTTACTACACTGCATCCGAAATTCTTAGACATTTACAGCCGTATTTATAACCAAGCAAAAGTAATTACTTAAGCAACGATTTTAATTCTATCGACTAGAATTTGCCTGAAGTTAGAACTATCAGAGCCTAGAATTCTGAGCCGTGTAATAGTCACTATTTCCTTTGCTTAAGCAATGAGAACACGTCAATGTTTCGTTCTTATTGCATAAGTGAAGTTGTATAAAAATGACATTCGCACACAAGTCTGAACTGTGGAGGATCTATTATGCTGTAAACATTAAAATCCCACGACAACAACCTAATACAAGTGTACATATATTAGATACATCCAATTTTGATAGGGTTATGTCATGCTTTTACTTTAGTAGGCAAGTAACGTTCATTGCTCGACTATAGAAGATTTTATGTAGAAGTATTCTATCGTAGTACTTAGCAACAAGTACTTGTTTATAAATACGGCTGTAACTTGCCAAGTCTCATGTGCCTGTAACTCCGCTGGCAACCATAGCTTCAAACCAACACGTAGTATTGCGAACATTACTGATTCGCGGTAAAAAAATGTGGTGTGTCTGTGTGATGGACGCGGCCGTGTGTTGTACGTGAATACGTTGCTCCGAGTCAACAGTTATACTCATTGCAAATCTCGACACGCACCAAAATAACCACGAAATGGCGGCGCTTCCCCCTCCCCCCGCGATGGATTATTTGATCCTTTAGTTATTCAGTGGTATCATTTAATGTTGGATAAATTCGAAACAACAACGCTAAACTGTATCCCGACGATTTTGTTATCATTAGTTTTTAGGAATATCCCCGGATGGTAGCAAATTTAAAGACGTTCACGTCAAAATACAGGCAGTTATTACAGCGAAGCGAGCGATTTGTGAAATGAGCAAAGAGTTGTAGATAATGTGTGTTGTGTTGTGATGGGAGGGAGGTACCTCGCGGCCAGGTCGCGATGCACGAAGTTGAGCGACTCGAGGTAGTGCATGCCGGCGGCGAGCTGCGTGGCGACGTGCAGCAGTGCGGCCAGCGGCACGGGCAGCGCGGCGCCGCGCAGGAAGCGGCACAGGTCGCCGCCCTCCAGGTACTCCAGCACCACGGCGGGCGGCGGCGCGCGACACACGCCCAGCACGCGCGCCAGGTTCGGGTGCGCCAGGCACGACAGGATGCGCACGTCGCGGGAGAACTCCTCTCTGCACACACCGCCACACAACGCTGTTGCAATCGACAGTTGACATCTTCCAAAATAAGGGCTTTGTGTCACTTTTGACAACTCCAGTAAGCAAACATTTTAGTAATTTGATGACTGGAGCTGACAAAAAAGATATAGAACCGCCATTTTTCAAGATTTCATTCGACGTTTGCTAGCAACTGAGCCTAATAATATATATAATAGCAAAAAGTGTAAAGTTCCTGAACCGCGACGACGAAACGTACACGGCACAGCGACCCATATACAACCTCCAAGTATGAACTATGGGACAGCTGTCCCTGGGCCAACAACACCTGGCTCAGTGGGAAGTACTTCCTTATTGGATAGATACCAGCCTACATGTATCTATCTACCCTACCGACCTCTACTGTAAGTTCTGCTCGAGAACTTACTGATTGGTTTACTAGCAGGGTATTATGTGTCTCAGTTGCTGAGAATTTAGAATGAAATCTTGAAAAATTGCTGTTCTATATCACTTTTGTCAGCTCCAGTCACTGTCCAGTACTAGAGATGTCAAAAGTGATATAGAACCATTCTTCAAGATTCCAAACAACATTTGTTAACAACTGAGATACATAATAGTCTTGCGGGTTCTGAAAACTGCCATAAAGCTGCGTATTGTAGTAGATGTCACATTGGTGTCTCTGTGTGTGTAACGTACGGTACAAGTACGGTACTTTGTCGATCGATAAATTCGATACATAATATCGATAGCAATAATATTGGCAAATAATACGACATTAATAAAACCGATTAAGTCGACGTCGAATTTATTGATCAACAAAGTATCGTACTTGCACTGCAGGTTCGACATCACAGCAGCTGCTGTACATATTTACGAGTTATGGATATTACAGATAATCCGAGTGGTTACGATGTTCGTATTGGATAAGTCGTTGCGAGCTGCAACACATGTGTGTACACCTGAGCGGTTTACACTAACGGAACAAGAGTGGAGTGGAGTAGAGTACCTCTCCAGCGAGTCGGCGTCGTGCGTGAGGAACTTGACGGCGACGAGACGTTTCTCGGCGCACACGCCGCCAGAGTACTCCGGCACGCCCTCCGCCTCCGCCACGTACACCTGCGCATCGGACCACAACACACCGCACAATGAGCGACAACTTACCAACAACACACACAACTATACTAACAACTAAACAAAACTCATACAGCAACACTTTGCCCACGAGTGAATAACCGACGAACGCAAACAGAGAATGTGGTGAGCTCGTATACATATAATCCGGTCAAACAATAGGAGAGATAATACAATGATTCGCACCCAGCTGAAAATTGGAAGGATTGTTCAAAACACCGTTATACATGAAATCTAAATAGTCCTCATCGATCCGGCGGCACCTGGATATGATAAAACTTACCGTTATTCTGAAAAAAGCAAAAAAAAGTTTTTGTGACCTTTGAACCCGAGTAATTTTTTTCCAGGTATCAGATCGATGAAGACTTTTAGATTTAATTTATAATGGTCTATTGAACAGTCAAGCGTGTTTGATACACTCGTGAAGTGCTCGTAGCGGAGCTTGGCTTGGTGATTTTAATCGATCAAATAGATAAGCAACACTTGCTGAGGTCAGGACTTGGATGGGTGTGTGCTAGTGGCATTGTTCACCTGAGCGCTTCGGAGGGTACGTTAAGCCGTCGGTCCTTCCTCTTACCTAGGGAACATGTTAGGTAACATGTACAATAAGTAACAGCGGGTTCGGTAGGTATGTAACAGGCCCTGATGTACGTGAACAGCAATAAAATTGTCAAACGGTGTGTATATGACTGACCGTTCCGAAGACCCCCTCGGCGAGCTTGGAGATCATGCGCAGGCGGTGTCGCGGGAACTCCACCACGGAGCTGGTCTCCAGCCGCAGCCGCAGCTCGCGAACCGCCTCGCACTGCGTGTCCGTCTGGAATACACACCGCACTTCATCATTGCAAACAATTTTAGTCATTAACTTTTCATATACCGTGATAATTAAATCAAAAGAATTATGAATGAAAGTGACGTATATTTACGTCTCTGGGACGCAAAGGGTTAATTGACAGATGCTGGTTGTGGATGCAACGTGCGCGTACAATTTTGTGTGCGTTTGTTGGCACGGACGATGTACAGCTAATACTTAGTTTATTATGATTATATTTTATTTGTATCTTTTTAGTCTTCTATCCTCCACAGACTCCAGGGTCCGTGTCTTTTAGAGGTTTATATTTTCACAATTTTTTTACACCTAAATATATTTGAAAAATCAGACAACAGTACATATTTCATTAGTGGACATAGGATTTTTCTATTTTCTACATCATGTCTGAGTTTGCATCACATTCAGAGCAGACCGGTCTCCGCAGACAGCACCTGCACGTTACTTCATTATTAAGTTTTTGTTTTTGCTCGGTACGTGCAGCATATTCATTCACAATTATTCGTATCGAACGTTCTCCCAATTGGAAAAGTACACCAACTGTTGTTGATAAATGTACATATTTGTGTAAAATCATGAATGGGTTAAACAGTATCAGGAATAAGTTGAACGTGTTGCAGGCGCGCTCGTCTCACACAAGAGCACCTCCTGCCATTGGTACAAGTGTATACAGTGATAATGTATTGTGTATCACGCAACGGTGCGAGTGAGAGAGAACATGCGGTAAGCGGTGTACTACTTCAGATGAGAATAGAATAGAGCCACTACGTTACAGTGATAACAGTACGTATATGTATACAGGGTCACTGGTAATCAATCAGCATCCTTTTAAGAGCATATTCTGTACATCAAAACAAACATCTTTTGTTCTACGACTTTCAAAAATTCGTATTCTTTTTCTTCCATACAAAACTTAAATAATCAGTTTGACCGGTTTAAACATAATTAACACTATGTAAAAAGCGCGCGCGCCATGTCGACAAGCCCCGGCCGGCGGCGTGCCACCCGCACAAGTCAAGGTCGTCGTAGCTGTGCCACGCTACGACAAGCTGTTAACTACATACATGGCTACACGTAGATGAATGAAGTGGATGCGATGTAGAGTTATGAAGTGTAAGAGTGAATCACAAAAACTTAAAATATTTTTTTGGGGATTTTGTTTAGTTCTGGGTAAAGTTCTAGAACGAAAGTAGTTTGTTTTGATGTACAGAATATGCCCTTAGCAGGATGCTAATTGATTACCAGTAACCCGGTATATAACAAAGGAATATGTAGCTATAGTAGCGAGTGTGTATATATTGTAGAAGGTTGCGTTACACTTACGCTGTACTTGGAGGAGAGCGAGCCGAAGTCCTGTCGGTAGTGCGGGTGCAGCCGCGAGTGCGAGTGCGAGTGCGGCGAGACGGAGCCGACGCGCTCGGTGACGCGGTCCGAGAGCGAGTCGAGGGCGCGTGGCTGCAGCAGCGGCGCGCAGCTCAGCTCCGGCACCGCGTACTCGTAATTACCCTCTGCCGACACACACACGTTACACCAACATGTTGTACAACGTTCCTCTGTATATCTATAATAACACCTGCGGCCGAAACCGTAAGCATACCACGGTTACAATCATATAGAGAGTTAAAATGCGATGCACGGACGGTAAGCCTCGGTGGCCTAGTGCTCATGGCGTCTGACACGGATTGTAGGAAGACGTGAGTTCGAATCCCGTCCGAGGAAGTGAATTTTTCTCTCTAAAATTGCAATAATTCATATAACTAATTATATTGTTAACTACTAGTTTCATGCAATAGTGTTTACTCAATTGAATAGTTATGTAGATAAAGCCTTTCATTAATCTATGATAAAGCTGACATATTTATTTAGATTTCCGCTTCTAATGATTCCCTGCGAATACTTAGTTATTTATAGAGAATGTATGTTAATTACAATCGGCAAAATGGAACCGTATCCGTAGGTAGGTAGGCTGTAACGGAACAGGCTCTGGATGAGGATTCCGTCACGATTCACAAATATAGATACATTTAAAAAGCATCTTGGTATGAACAAATATTGATGAAATTTAGACAATCAAAAGTAGAAGAAAGCGATAATGTGTAATATTGAGATTTAGATGTTAGGTATTTCTTATAGCAAGACTATAGGTACTTACTGAAAATGATAAGCAGCTTAGAATATTTATACTATCAAGATATTCTATGTATTAACCATTTAAATCGATTGTTCAGATAGAACTGATAAGTTACTTCAAGTAAAAGGAAATGTTGAGTAATCCTTTAAATACATAAAAGTTACAAGCAAAATTAATAAAATTACCATGAAAATAAGCAGCATTGATATTTCTAACCATACAAAGTTATGTGAGGAACATATTTTAGTTGTGTGTCCGTGTATTTGAGTTTGCTTCATCAAAATGAACCCTAAAACAAATGAGTATTGACGCCGATCTGAAGCCGATAGAAAGGGCTTTGATTGGATCTACGTACCTCTGATCGGCGTCATACGAAATTCAAAATATGTGTTGTCATGAGCGGATTTTGATGAGATTTTGAAATTAGAATAGGAATGCGCTGGAGGGCTGAGATTGGCTGAGGTGGATCTGAAGCCGTTTTGACGCCGATAGAAAGGGCTTTGATTGGATACCTATCGGCCTCAAATCGGCGTCACTGTCAAGTTTGAGAAAGTATATAAGCAGTAGAAAGACCGAGAAAATGCTTATTAAATTCTCGAACTTCCGTGAGGTAATATATTCTGCTACGGACATGGTTCCGGACGTGGGTTGGATACCTCACGGTGACAACTAAGATCCACCTCGATAGGGAACGCCCAATCCTTAGAGTTGGACACTTTTGGGAGCGAGCCAACAATCGCTTTAACCTATTGCAATGGGTACGATTAACTGCTCCTCACTTCGATTGGAAAGAATATTCCAGTGGAAGTGTCTTCTATTTATTATATGTATTTATTTCCTCTCATACTAGAACGTCGCTCAGCAGCCTTCCATAGCTTCGGCTGTAGCGGTATAGTCGCGCGACTATTTCCGTGCGTGGAGTTGGACACCCTAGGGGCCATAGGTTCGATTCTCGGCTTGGCACCGAACTTTAGAGGCTAGTTAGGGATCAAACTTGAGCCATCCTATCAGGGGGATGAAAGCTCATGCGCAATTAACTTTGGGGGGTTTGTTGGGGACTTACACACACTTTAGCAGACCAGGAATTTATTTAGGACCGAAGTAGGTATAGGAAATAGTATTTTTGCTTACCGGGATATACATTAACTTCGTGATGGTTCAATCGGGAGCAAATAAGTAAATTCACGCGCTAGTAGAGTCTACCACTAGAGACGTAGGTTTCAAGAATGGATTCGTCATATCAAGACAATCTATTAGTATGCTAGGCTTAGAAACTAAATACTAACTACGAAATGAAAATGACAAAATAAATGTATATTTAATCAGTATAAAGTAAGTAATACAGAAATATTTGCCTGCAAAGGAATATAGAAATATTAGTTCAAACGAAATGTAATGTATTTGTTGCAATAATATGTAATATATTTGCTAATGAATCGAGTTTGGGCTAGATTGTCAACTCTGATCCTAGCATGAGAATGCGGTAATAAATTATAGCAATTGAATTATTTGCTGAAAGTATCAAATGTAATATTTAGAATCAAATGATAATTCATAATGATAAATAATAATATTAAGAAGAGCTAAATAAGATTATAATCGCTTATAGACGCAAACTCTACATTTGGAAAACTACCAAACGGACTTAGTAAGGCCTTACTAATTTTGGGGTAAATAGAAGAGGTTCTTGGCATGATGGAGAACATTTGTGTCACAGTAAAGAGCAGCTCTTAATCCAGCATTCGAGTTGTAAGCCTTGAACATGCCAAGAATCGTACTTCCTAAATCATAATAAATCTAGAATTCTACGGCAAATCTAAAAAAAATCAAACTAATTACTTACAATATGAAAATTAATAAAATATAATATATCTTTAAATTGTAGAGATAGCTATCACTATATCTATACTATATATCAATAATTTACTCGGCAAAGTAAAGCTAACTATTATAATAATCATCATAATAAATATATGGCTGCTAGTATTGAGCTAACCAATACAACAAAGATTCTGCTAATACTTAAGTATTTAAAATAATTGCTTTTCCTACAATGGTTCAATAGATTGCATGTCATGTAAAACACTAGTAATCTAAGTATAGCAATCTCGTATAAAAAGGAGATTTATGTATGTGGTAAATCTTATCAAACTTGGTCAAGCAATGCAGCACCTTGAGAATTCTTGTAAACCACAAACAAGGGTCTAGAGATTTCTCTAAGTCACTGATATTATTTCCCATATATTGCTTCAGTAAACAAGTAAATGATTAAACTTGAACAATTGAACTATTCAGGGAATAGTGGCTGATAATATTTATCTAAATGAATTGGATAATCAGCGTAGTAGCTACTGATCACAAAAGATTTCTAAAGCGCATATAAAGCGAGGTTTTACTTTACTTTGGTTATTTATTTCCTAGCAGTTTTCATAAACGAAACAAATAGTATATATTATAGAGACATTTAGTCTGTAAGAGATTATATCAATCTTATCAACAGCTAAATGTTCATAGCAACAAACATAAATCTATAAAGAAAGTTAGTTATATAATTAACAGGTTTATAACTGTTATTAATAATAACGAATATCATGCAAATATCTGATATTATTTAATGGAGTTGTTTATATATTATTTCACTAATCAAAACTGATTTATCAGATACAACAGGTAGTTTTGCAAGCTAATAATTATATAGAAAACTTGCAAATAGCCTACTATTTCTATGCTCTATGGTCAAATAACATAGACCTTAAATTCAGAAACTTATATTGATGATTAATATCTTCCACGACTAGAAGTCAAATCAAGTACATAAGCTAGAAATCTAGGATCAGCTCAGTCAGTCAGTCTGTAAGAACTAAGTATTTGCAATCTAGTATGTTCATCGCAATTTTTCGTTATCAGCTAGCAGTTCAGTAATGTAGTAGTAGGTTATCCATCGTAATATCAGAATACCTAGGCGTTGCTTTTGGTTTCTCTAGGCATCTATAGTTCTGAATAGTTTTCTCTGTTTCAATTCTTTCCGAAAAGAGCAAGGTTACAGCAGCGGTACACAGTGTTAGGGTCCTCCTAGACTAGACGATCTTTGGCCAAAACGAATTAGGAAAATTAAAAAAAAAAAAAGGGGGGGGGTTGTTACAATTGGTAGTGCCGTTACCAGGATTTGAATAACGTTACTACGGAAGTTTTACTAGGAATTAGTTGCGGTCAACCGCACAATTTGTTGGCGTGAAATGGATAGGATTTTATTGAAACAGAGATGCTATTGCAATAGGTGATTTTTAAAGGGCTAAATAGGTAGTCAACGGATACTATAATGAGGTGATGATGTTGTTGTTCTAGGCTACAGTAGTAGATTTCTACAATAAACTAAGAAATAAATAAGCCGGATATGCAATTTTAGGAATATTACTAAAATACTGATTACTACGAAGCGCTTAAATGATATTCAGGGAAAGATAAGTTGTATGCAAGTTTCATGTATGTAAAGTCTGCAACTACCTTTGTCATTTACATGTACCCCATAGTCGATCTCTAGAATCTAGAAGTACACTTATCATTCGAAAGGCAGATTGCGTGTTGTGTTTACGACTAGGATACTCTCCTGGAAGCACACGGTAAATAGTCAGTATCGAACTCTACTCAAAGTGACCCGAAGGTTTTAAGAACACTTTTAGTATCGAACGACTTATGAAACTCACTTGGGAGCCAAGAATTGCGTTATAGAGTACTGAAAGAGTTCTTGTATAGTGTTAGGAGAGGAAGAGAGTTTCTACATGTTGAAAGTGCCGTCGCTGCATTTGCATCACAAGGATTACATTTGTAACCAGCAAAATACAGCGCAGATCGTGGACATGTCTGTATATAATCGGTGTTTGTTATGTTCGGAAGTATTAAGAATATAAAAATGTGTGAATATTAATAAATGGCTTACCTTTTTGTTCGATGAAATTTATGGTAATTAAATGATAGTAAAAATCTACATACGTAATTACTTCTATTGCATTTGCGAAGGAAATAAATAGGATTACAATAAAATGCAAAGTTGCGCAACTTTAATTGAGCGATGATAAGTCTTGTTAGAAGTTTTGTTGAAATATGTTTAGTCGTAACATTGGGGGGTTGAATTTCCCATTCAGATGCTTAGCGTTGTGAAAATTCTTATAGACAAGTCAGATGGTTGTATAGTTATTCGTAAAGGTTAAATAAATCAACGTTATGCAGATTTAATAGACAAACATAGTAAGCGCCGAATTTAAGTATAAAAAACCAATATTATAGCTAGGTAGTGATGAGTCTTCGGAATGAAGCTGGTAAAGTTTGACAATGTAGGCACGCTGAAGAGGAGCGCCGGATTTCAGAAGCTTTGGGGCGAAGCGGCTGGTCGAGTAGTGCGTCTTGATGAGATCTGCAAATATAATAGGGAAAATTAGGGAATGGTGAGCAAAGCCGGGTTATCTATCTAAATTAAAAATGATGGAAAAAAAACAAACATTATGTAAATCAAAGTGAATAAGGAAACTTTTATTTAGGGCACAATAATAATTGTTTGGATGTTAATAGTTATGTATGTATTTATGTTCTTATGTGACATAATTGACATGTAAGTAGTACGCGCAAAGTATATACACAACCTTAAAATTTTAAATCTGAACTCGGTATACATCGTCAATTTCGGTCATTGAATACTAGTAGACTATATACTATATACTAGTAGAACTATATTAGAGTTTAGGGAAATATAAAAAAAAAACCGGTTCCATGCCATTAAAATCGTAGGAATTGTGGAACTCATTTAATCAAGTGAGAGGTTATACAAATATACAAACGTTCATTTTATATATTACTAGTTGCGGTCGCGGATGTACTCGCATGGAGATAGCTGATGATGGTGGTGATGATAAAAAGTTATCTATGCGTAAATCTAGTATCATCTATTTTTATACCAAATCTCATCAAAATTAGTCCAGCCAGGACTGATGTAATAAACATTCATTCAGACATACCAGCATTTGCGTTTATAATACTAGTACCTAGGTACCTTGTTAGGATAATGATGATAATGATGAGGAAGAGTATCTTATAATTATGTACATTCAAAGCTTCATCTACTTCCGTACAAAATTTCATCAAAATTGGCGCAGCCGTTTAAGTGGGATGGTGAAGCATACATTAATTCTTACGTACAAACGTCGTGTTTGTAATATTAGTACCTAGGACATATTTTTAGGGCACTAAATAAATATCGAAACTTACATACCTACCAATAAATGATGAGTGGGTTATGTGAGCTGTAGAGCTTGTCAGGTTTCACTGTTGCCTATAACAACACCGCAGTCTGCAGCCAGGGATCTAGAATTCATTTCAATCATTCACATACAAAAGAGTAAAATATAGAATCAGTTATTTCATCAATAATCTCAAACTGACCGAAGGTTGTACGAGTATATAGGGGCATGTAGTAATATGGGAAAATCAATTGTAGCTTTGTGCACAGCAATTAGGTACCTATGTTAAAATTGCTATTGAATAAATAAACAAAGGTAGAAAAAGAAATATGGTAGCAAGAATAAAATCAATCAAACTGATATGACAATTAACATTTAGGTTACTAGGTTACACAACTTTACAGAAAGGTAAACACAAAAGAGTTCTTTGTTTTTACTTTTTTGATTATGGCACTGAGGGCTTGCTGTCATATTGTAAAGAGAATATAAACACTACGTCTTACCATAGTATCACGTAAAGAAGAGTTCTGGTGGTTAATGCCTTAGGTATTTTATAGATGTTTATTGGAATCTATATAAAAAGGAGGTGTTTATGGTATAAGGTGGGTATGCAACTAGGAAATCAATATTGAGTCATGTTGCTTGGATTATTTGCCTGCAAAGAGTTTGACGACATAGCTAGATAATGTAATATGAAAAGTTCAGTTGTAACAAAATACGATAAGTATGTACATAATACACTGTAATTTCTATGTAGGTATAATCTGTAGGAGGGTTGTAGATATGAACAGGGAAAAAGGATGTTTGGTTGGAGCAAAGCAGAGATGAACAAGTCTAAATAACACTATACATACATACCTTGCCAGATAGCTGGAGTGTAGTTTCGTAGGAATATGTACACCTATGTATATTATAATATGTAGGTATAACTAGTTGTTGAATATCAATCGGAGTTGTTGGGCTAATGTATCGTGCATGCGCTGCCTACATTTGTTCGCAAGTTTTAGCCGTGAATTCGTCATGGACACTGCAAAGATAAAGGTAAATTAATGCTACGATAAATAGAGTTACGGGGAAAGATATAATAAGAGCGAACGTGCATAGAATTTACGAAAATCACATTTTTGACGTGAACTGTGTTTCCTTTATTTTGACAGCGACATATTTAACTATCTGTCATAAGCACATAGGTACGTGTATATCCAAAGAGTTCGTAACAAATAGAAATCATGTTCAAGGTTTAATATACCTTTAAACCTAGCTTTATACCTAGCTTTAATTTAAATGCTAAAGTTATATATTATTATAGATATAATAAACGGTATGATTAGGTATAAGATGGAATAAGAACTTACCTGTGGCCAACAAATGTCCATAGCTCTTTGAGATTTTGTGATCAAGATGTCTATAAAAACGAACGCAAACGTAATAACAATACTTTGTAGATATTTGAGGTTTATATTTTATTTAGGGAACAAAAAAGGGAAGTAATAAAAGACAATCACAGAAATTTAGGGTCGTTTTATAGTAGTGAAATTTGGGTAGTGGTGGCAATAAAAAAAATTACTTAAAAGTTTAGTTGTTGTAATGCGACCGCAAAGTGGTCGTAAATTGGCACGGAGCGTCTTCGTTAAGACTTAAAATTTCGTACAATAATCGTAAGGGGATACTTTGAGTGATATCTTTCAGTAATGCGTTACAAAGACATTGGCAGATATAGTGTAGTTATGATAATGACGTGATGAATATAAATTTTATTCAAAATCAAACACATTATCACACATGACAAGGTTAAAGGATTTTTGTAAATTAATAGCCGAGAAGCATACAATAGTGCAGGGTTATTCGAGGACCGGAAAAACAGTCGTGTTGATTTTTGCTTTGAAATTCATGGAAGATGTAGCTAGGGAAATGACATTGAGATTTGGAGAAATTTGAGTAACCACGCAGTGACAGCACAGCGTACACATGATCTCGTAATAGCAAATATGTGGATAGAGAAAAAGAAACAGAAGAGATCTTCGGAATATTACAAATGAATTGAAAAATAAAATTTAATCTGGGATTCACTATTTGATTATTTGTAAGTAACCAAGGTTTGATGCAAATGGATTACGAAGGTTGTAGAAGATGGGGGTTGGAAGTTACAAAGACAAATGGAAATAAACATAACTATGTTCTTTTGTTTGTACATTTGAAATTAAATCAAGGTAGAAATCAAACTATGAAAAATAACTTATTAGTTATAGACCGTTATCAATCGTCGAGCATAGAAATATTCGATATATCTTGGTTTTTTTCATTTGTTTGGGTTATAGAAATATAAACAAATTACCATTTTATATCCTTTTGGTAGGCTTGCGGGAATTTAATAGGTCGGTATTACATCTATATCTTTCTAATCGATTATGTTCAGGAAAAACATATTGGGTAGCAAATTACATTAATACTCAGTATACCTACATCGAAAGTTCAAGTTACGGGATACCACTAGTTTACTAGTTCTTCTGAGGCCTAAACCTATTAAAACCTATTATTACCTAAACCTATTATTAGTGTCCTCACCTATTGTTTGAGTATTCTAATTCACGGCGTGTCGTTAGTTTGGTTGATAGATAACTATAGTCCGAAGAAAGGGGAAAATGGGGAAAAATGAGCACAGGGGTGTGTTGGACTGTTTATTATATTGTAGTGACTATGGAGCTGCTAGTATTAGAGTGTTATTATTGATTAGCGTAATAAATTGTAATTTATGGATTACATTAAAGAAAAGACCAAATAGTTATCGGTAGTAGAGATCAGGAAATGGAATAAAAAAGAGAGAGACATTCGTGTGTTTGACGTTTGCGTATAATATTGACAACAAGCGATGGGTGGCGTTAATAAAAGCAAAAGGAAAGGTAAATAGAATATTGTTTATGTTTATAGGGCGTTTCCCTGTTAACTAAATAAAAAGTCGTAACGAGTTTCGTTTTATAGTTATGAGTAGCATGTAGAGGAAGAAGTTATAGGGTTATTGTAGGTATATCTTGTTGGAACGAAGTATCTATAATTGATAGATTACCTTCATAATTAGTCGGGTTTAATTTGTATCAAACAGGAAAGGGGTGATGCAATTGTTCATGGAAAGGAATAATGTCAGAAATTTAGGAAGGTACCTATCATAGGGATACATTATTAATAACCTAGTTTCAAAACCGAAAATCAAAAGTTATAGCAGACGGAAAATACTGTGCAGCTTTTTCTAGAGTCACGTTTTTGAGCAGTTACCTTTGAGTAAATATTTTGGTACATATATAACTAAAAAAAAAAAATTATGTAACGAGGTACATAGTTATGTAGACCACAATGGAAATGACATAAAAACATGTTTGGAGGATTGCGGTAGACAGTACATGTAAAAGCGAATGATTTGGTTAGAGTTAGGCATGTCGAGTTGTTATTTTATCCAGACTGATCTACTGAGCTGATTTTGAAGATGCTCTGCTCTGAGCAGGAATGTTATTGTCGTTGATATATAATAATATAAGATATAACAGTAATCAGATAGAGTTTTATAAAAATCGGTTTCAGGTATATAATTAAATAATATTTAACTTTATTATTGCAAAATAATTATTTCATAAAAAGTCGTGCATTTTGCAATTGTGAAAGTGAGTGATTCAAGCTTAGACAGAATAACATATACAAGGTAAAAATTGTTGATAATGAGAATCAGAATTTTGAGGATTTACTTCAAATTACGTAAATAAGAAACGTTAGGAAAACAAACAAAAAAATAAAGATACCAAGGTACAGCAATATTTAATAAAACTTTAATACAATATTTAATATATTAATTATAATAAAACTTTATTATAATTAAACAAAGATGTTACAATCATTTAATAAAGAGCGGGCGTAGACCTCATCAGGGCGGGTTTTGTTACAGCTTTTCCTGTTTTATTTTTGACATAGGGTTTTAAAAAAAAAGATAATGTAAAGGGGCATATTATAGAAATAAAAGTCTGAAATTTCAGTTGATAAAAACGATTTATCGTGAGTATTCGTAGACTCCAGACAAAAGGGTTGAAGGTTTATTTAGGCAGAATGCAGGGCAATGTAAGAGAACAGAAAATTAAAAGTTTTAGAAAAGGAATGGAAGAGATGAATGGAATTAAGTCCCGGGCGGGAGGAGATGTGTGTGAAAGAGTTTAGCGTATTATCATGTTGAGGGCCTCTATGAATCGACAATACCGACTGGAGTTGATTTGTTAAGTTTTGTTTTCAGACAGACACACACTATTCAACGAATGATTTATGGAGTACAAATTGGAGATAGGTTTAGGTCAGAAGACACCACATCAGTATTTACAACTGAATTATTCCATAAAGAGTTCGTACTTTACAGGTAGCCAATGTTTAGCCATTACACTTACATTCACCGAGTTATTAGGCGGTTGCTTGTTTGGTTTGATTTGAAGAGGGATGTATCAGCCATGGAGAATTATTGCTTGTTAGCTATTAACGAGATCTGGAGTAATAAAGGGTGGCGTAGGTTCTACTCCACATACTCGATCCCAAACGAAAAATTGGTTTGGGTGGTAGCACGTATGCTGAATTATTCGAATTGACTAGGTGCACAATTTGGCACAATACTAGTTCCCTTTCGTTATTTCAGATTGTCCTTGTGAGAAGTCATTTTTACTCATGGAGGAGACATTGAGATCGGATATATCAACCCTTACAGTAAATTTATTTTTAACTCGGTCTTTTAAATACACTCCACTAGTGAGTTCACGTACTCATATCCTTGTTTGAAAACGAATTTTAACAAATTAGAATAAGCACACGTTCAGTTTTGGTGGGACTATATTTGTGAAGTTGAATATATGGAGAATGGGAAAATTTCCTTCGGTAAATTATGAGAACCTGCGTAAATTTTGGGGGTTGGCTGTAACGGAACAGGCTCTGGATGAGGATTCCGTCACGATTCACAAATATAGATACATTTAAAAAGCATCTTGGTATGAACAAATATTGATGAAATTTAGACAATCAAAAGTAGAAGAAAGCGATAATGTGTAATATTGAGATTTAGATGTTAGGTATTTCTTATAGCAAGACTATAGGTACTTACTGAAAATGATAAGCAGCTTAGAATATTTATACTATCAAGATATTCTATGTATTAACCATTTAAATCGATTGTTCAGATAGAACTGATAAGTTACTTCAAGTAAAAGGAAATGTTGAGTAATCCTTTAAATACATAAAAGTTACAAGCAAAATTAATAAAATTACCATGAAAATAAGCAGCATTGATATTTCTAACCATACAAAGTTATGTGAGGAACATATTTTAGTTGTGTGTCCGTGTATTTGAGTTTGCTTCATCAAAATGAACCCTAAAACAAATGAGTATTGACGCCGATCTGAAGCCGATAGAAAGGGCTTTGATTGGATCTACGTACCTCTGATCGGCGTCATACGAAATTCAAAATATGTGTTGTCATGAGCGGATTTTGATGAGATTTTGAAATTAGAATAGGAATGCGCTGGAGGGCTGAGATTGGCTGAGGTGGATCTGAAGCCGTTTTGACGCCGATAGAAAGGGCTTTGATTGGATACCTATCGGCCTCAAATCGGCGTCACTGTCAAGTTTGAGAAAGTATATAAGCAGTAGAAAGACCGAGAAAATGCTTATTAAATTCTCGAACTTCCGTGAGGTAATATATTCTGCTACGGACATGGTTCCGGACGTGGGTTGGATACCTCACGGTGACAACTAAGATCCACCTCGATAGGGAACGCCCAATCCTTAGAGTTGGACACTTTTGGGAGCGAGCCAACAATCGCTTTAACCTATTGCAATGGGTACGATTAACTGCTCCTCACTTCGATTGGAAAGAATATTCCAGTGGAAGTGTCTTCTATTTATTATATGTATTTATTTCCTCTCATACTAGAACGTCGCTCAGCAGCCTTCCATAGCTTCGGCTGTAGCGGTATAGTCGCGCGACTATTTCCGTGCGTGGAGTTGGACACCCTAGGGGCCATAGGTTCGATTCTCGGCTTGGCACCGAACTTTAGAGGCTAGTTAGGGATCAAACTTGAGCCATCCTATCAGGGGGATGAAAGCTCATGCGCAATTAACTTTGGGGGGTTTGTTGGGGACTTACACACACTTTAGCAGACCAGGAATTTATTTAGGACCGAAGTAGGTATAGGAAATAGTATTTTTGCTTACCGGGATATACATTAACTTCGTGATGGTTCAATCGGGAGCAAATAAGTAAATTCACGCGCTAGTAGAGTCTACCACTAGAGACGTAGGTTTCAAGAATGGATTCGTCATATCAAGACAATCTATTAGTATGCTAGGCTTAGAAACTAAATACTAACTACGAAATGAAAATGACAAAATAAATGTATATTTAATCAGTATAAAGTAAGTAATACAGAAATATTTGCCTGCAAAGGAATATAGAAATATTAGTTCAAACGAAATGTAATGTATTTGTTGCAATAATATGTAATATATTTGCTAATGAATCGAGTTTGGGCTAGATTGTCAACTCTGATCCTAGCATGAGAATGCGGTAATAAATTATAGCAATTGAATTATTTGCTGAAAGTATCAAATGTAATATTTAGAATCAAATGATAATTCATAATGATAAATAATAATATTAAGAAGAGCTAAATAAGATTATAATCGCTTATAGACGCAAACTCTACATTTGGAAAACTACCAAACGGACTTAGTAAGGCCTTACTAATTTTGGGGTAAATAGAAGAGGTTCTTGGCATGATGGAGAACATTTGTGTCACAGTAAAGAGCAGCTCTTAATCCAGCATTCGAGTTGTAAGCCTTGAACATGCCAAGAATCGTACTTCCTAAATCATAATAAATCTAGAATTCTACGGCAAATCTAAAAAAAATCAAACTAATTACTTACAATATGAAAATTAATAAAATATAATATATCTTTAAATTGTAGAGATAGCTATCACTATATCTATACTATATATCAATAATTTACTCGGCAAAGTAAAGCTAACTATTATAATAATCATCATAATAAATATATGGCTGCTAGTATTGAGCTAACCAATACAACAAAGATTCTGCTAATACTTAAGTATTTAAAATAATTTCTTTTCCTACAATGGTTCAATAGATTGCATGTCATGTAAAACACTAGTAATCTAAGTATAGCAATCTCGTATAAAAAGGAGATTTATGTATGTGGTAAATCTTATCAAACTTGGTCAAGCAATGCAGCACCTTGAGAATTCTTGTAAACCACAAACAAGGGTCTAGAGATTTCTCTAAGTCACTGATATTATTTCCCATATATTGCTTCAGTAAACAAGTAAATGATTAAACTTGAACAATTGAACTATTCAGGGAATAGTGGCTGATAATATTTATCTAAATGAATTGGATAATCAGCGTAGTAGCTACTGATCACAAAAGATTTCTAAAGCGCATATAAAGCGAGGTTTTACTTTACTTTGGTTATTTATTTCCTAGCAGTTTTCATAAACGAAACAAATAGTATATATTATAGAGACATTTAGTCTGTAAGAGATTATATCAATCTTATCAACAGCTAAATGTTCATAGCAACAAACATAAATCTATAAAGAAAGTTAGTTATATAATTAACAGGTTTATAACTGTTATTAATAATAACGAATATCATGCAAATATCTGATATTATTTAATGGAGTTGTTTATATATTATTTCACTAATCAAAACTGATTTATCAGATACAACAGGTAGTTTTGCAAGCTAATAATTATATAGAAAACTTGCAAATAGCCTACTATTTCTATGCTCTATGGTCAAATAACATAGACCTTAAATTCAGAAACTTATATTGATGATTAATATCTTCCACGACTAGAAGTCAAATCAAGTACATAAGCTAGAAATCTAGGATCAGCTCAGTCAGTCAGTCTGTAAGAACTAAGTATTTGCAATCTAGTATGTTCATCGCAATTTTTCGTTATCAGCTAGCAGTTCAGTAATGTAGTAGTAGGTTATCCATCGTAATATCAGAATACCTAGGCGTTGCTTTTGGTTTCTCTAGGCATCTATAGTTCTGAATAGTTTTCTCTGTTTCAATTCTTTCCGAAAAGAGCAAGGTTACAGCAGCGGTACACAGTGTTAGGGTCCTCCTAGACTAGACGATCTTTGGCCAAAACGAATTAGGAAAATTAAAAAAAAAAAAAGGGGGGGGGTTGTTACAGGCTACATATTGATTTGTTATCATATAGGTACATACTGGTACGAGGAGCAGTTCGCTTGAGCAAATCACCAAACTAAATCTGCGTAAGTAAACATTCGAACAGTAATATCATATTAAAGGGCCGTCACTCGACATCGTTATAACAATTTGGAGTTAGCACGGACTATAGCTACGACAACTTACTCAAAATTACATGTTAGTTCGCTAATATCGTGTTGTGTTGTGCGCAATACAAGCAAATGGCTACCATTACATAGGTGGTTATAAAACTTAGAGATTTAGACAGCCCTGTGCATGCAGGTTGCAGACTACACTACTACAGATACACGTTTGAATCTTCCACTTTGGACGGGGTGCCCGATAACTTACTTTCTGGTTTTACTGTGGTACTGATGCAATGTGCACCGGACGGACGGACAGGTTCACCGAGTGCATACATATTAAGCCCATTATGTTCCCACGGCTGGGACTCTCGATGCTTGCTCTCAGGGAGAAGAGTTGGGCCGTAACCCACCGCGGGCTCAGTGCCGGTTGATGGATAGGCTAGTGACCAACCCATGTAGAAGTTGTCATTCCGCCCGAAAGCCTACGACTGTTGTCTTAAGACAAACAGCCGAGACCGACAGCTTAACGTTCCCTTCGAAGCACGGAAGCGCTCAATTGAACAATGCCATTAGACCACCTATCCAACTCCTGACCGCCGCAGTTTGTTGATCGGTTAAGATCGACAAGTCAAGCTCCGCAGCGAGCATTTTAGGGAGTGCAGACAATACGTTATTGTTCCGCAATCGGAAAGTACGAGTAGGTACGTACGTACAACAAAGCATTTACAATCTACTGATAGCATGATCGGCGACGTTGTACCGGTGTGCTTCTCTTGTTATTGTTTGATCTACGCTCATATAATAAACAGGAAGTTTGTGTATTTGTTTGTATTGCGCCATTGTTTGTATTGTCGTTGATAAGTGATTTTCCTTGTATCAGTACGACGCATTTCGTTCGAAATTTTTGCTACATTTGATTGAATACACATCGATTTATTTCTATATACGTTTCGATTTTAGCAGTCTGATTACTAATTATATAAAAACCTCTACATTGCGAATATAAATATAACATGTAAGTACGCGTTATTGTGTCATCTTGTTTATAATGTATATTATGAACTAGAACTGACTCAGGTCGAACCTTGCAGTTCTGCACACCTTGTCTCCCGTACCTACACCATAACAAACACACACACGGTTAATCCACCACCTACATTAAACAAACAAATCAACGGCCATTGTATAGTGATCATTTCCCGACATCCTTATATGTACTGTGCATAGATAGAAGTTGCAAGTGTAGTGCTCACCGTCGTCGTGCTTGGTGTCGTGTGTGCCGAAGTCGTCCATCTCGAGCAGCACGGTGCTGTACGAGAAGTACGGCTCGCACTGCAGCGCCTGGTACGGCTCCTGGTACTCCGAGCACTTCACCTCATCCCCACCACCGCCCCCCATACTCTTGCACTCCGGCAGAGACGACGTGCCGCATCCGCTGTACGCAACACACAAACAACACGTCTTATACACCTTCATCTAACCAAGGCTGCACCAAACCAACCAACATCTTAATAATACAACGCTTTCAGAATAAGGTACCTACTAAGAGGAATAGTGAACGCACCTTGGTACATAAGGAACGACGATCTCCATCGGGACCTTAAAGTAGAGTTCGTCGACAAAGTGATACAAAACTATACAGAAGCTCACCAACATCGGCTTCATCATCATGTGAATGTTGAGGCAGTGTTACTGTGCGACCACACGGATATAGTAAGAAGACTAAAGAGAACAAAACCGTTCGAGTTAGTGCAGTGATCAGTGCTAGTGTGCTCTAAGAACACATGAACATAGTGTCTTCACCTTAATTAGAGACAATAAGAAAAGTGTTGCTGGACACATTCTTACGTACAGTGAATATAGCAGTTTAGAATACAATTACTTATTAGCCTTTTTAGACTAGATTGTAATATCAATAGGGTGCATAATATTTGTATGAATCCTAGGTAAAAAAAAACCTTCATCCATACTAAATACTAAATGTTAGATATTTTCTAATGTAATAACTATAAAAAACAATTTAAGAACAATTGTACATAATATAGAGATCTCCAGAGAGCCTAGAGCTTGTCAATAGAATTTGCGAACGGTCCATGTTGCTCAGCACATGTTGCCGTCGACGCGCTGTACCTAAGGATAGCACGCGACGTGTCAGTTATTAAGAGAGGTGATGGTATGTATAGCTTGGATACCTGTGTTCTACTGAACTCAATAATATCGGCTAATTGAAATGTAAATGTAGTGCCTCAAGACAAGAGTCTTCGACCAATGTGTGTTACCAGTGTGACATAATATGGCACTGAAACGTGGTCTCTTACTATGGGCCTCATAAATAAGCTCAAAATCGCACAACGAGCTATGGAGAGGGCTATGCTCGGGGTTTCTCTACGTGATCGAATCAGAAATGAGCAGATCCGTAGAAGAACGAAAGTCACCGACATAGCTCAGAAGATTAGTCAGTTGAAGTGGCAGTGGGCAGGGCACATAGCACGCAGAACAGATGGCCGATGGGGCCGAAAGGTTCTGGAGTGGATACCTCGGACCGGCAAGCGCAGCGTAGGTCGTCCACTAACAAGGTGGACTGACGACCTGATAATGGTAGCAAGACGACGTTGAATGCAGGCCGCTTCCAACCGGTCTTTTTGGAAATTTCTGGGGGAGGCGTATGTTCAGCAGTGGACGTCCTATGGCTGAGATGATGATGATGAAATGTAATCACAAACTGTGCACCGGTCGCTCGCTGTGGCGGCGACCAGTGTTGCGTCACACAAGTGTACATAAAGTATTTCCGTTCAAACATTTACCTCACTAAGATATACAATGACTTTATTTGTCATTAAATCTAGTGTACACACACCTACATTATAGCTGTGTTAACTATTTTTTTAATGCTCTAGATTACCTTATAAGGTTTATAGACTTAACATTTTCAGTAAAAACAGCTTATTACTAACAATGCTTTAAATGTTGCTTGTTTAAATATAAAACTATGATATAATTTATGACAATAATTCATGACATATGTTTTTATTTTTTTGTATTGGACTCAATGTCTAATAAAGAGTATATTAGACATTGAGTTCAATACAAAAAATTAAAATTATAAAAATATCAATTTCAACTGATTAATGTCATAAATTATTATCATCTAAATACATGTTCACATTACAATATGCTTTCTTAATTAACAAGTTATTGAGCATATTTTTAAAAATATTTATGTTTTCGTTACACCTTATATCTTTTGCTATTTTATTATATACTCCGGAGCCACACAGAACACACTTTTAGTTAAAAGCATAGCACTCGCGTTCACGTCAGACTGCGCAATTTACCCTCTTATCTTTCTTTCATTTCAGCTTCACACGGTTTTATCGATCGATTATCGGATCGATTTATCGCTCCCAAAACCCCCTGCATATTAATATTCATGAAAAAATTCCGAGATCCAGATTATATATATATATATACAAGAATTGTTCGTTTAAAGCTATTAGACAGATGGAATACCTGTAGTTGTCTGCGGTGCGCCGCTGGGTGGAGAGCGTGGACTTGGCGATGGGCGAGGCGAAGCACTTGCGGTGGCGATGCCGATGCACGATGAGGAACACCGCGACGGCCAGCAGGATGGCGAGAGCCGTAACCACGCCCACCACCACCGCCACGTACACCGGGTCCTCGTCCCGCGCCGTGCTCACCGGCGGCTCCGCACCACCACCACCAGCACCAGCACCAGCACCGCCCTCCGCGTGCGGACGGGGCGGCGGCCGAACCAACTCAGGCGTGTGGTTGCCTTGAGCCACGTCCGAGTCGAACACCACCTGGTGCACAACACTAGTTACTACAATGACAACTCGTTGGTACTGCTGTGCCTACTGATGTGAAGTGAACACGAGATAGTAATGAAATGTACAGTTTACTTCCCCCTCCCCCCCCCCCCCCCCCCCCGGCCGATGAGCGATGGATATACATTCTAAACTACAACCCCCGATTTCATTAACATTAGTTTTTATTATCCCGTATGGTAGCACATAGACGTTCACGTCAAAAGAGGTAGACATTATTATGTTCTGACAAATTACAACTAAATTCGAAGTGACTCACAATAAATATCCAATTGAGATGTGACTGTAGAGCTCGGTATTGTTGGATAGTGGTACATACGTACTGACAACGGTGAGAGAGAGGTTGATACAGTTTGTAGACGGCGTTGTGCGCAGGACTGACCTCGCTGACGAGTATCCAGCGCGCGGCGAAGTGCAGCTCGATGCGCACCCAGCGGCCGATGCGGTGGTGCAGCGCGATGGACACGTTCCTCGAGGATTCGAACTCCGTGTCGGGCGCGTGCGAGAAGCGCACCGGCTCCTGTTGGAACTGCCGCCCGCCCACGCTGAACGACACCGTCGCCGACGAGAACACCTGCCGACAACACTGCACCTGTACCTCTACCATGAGTGTACCACATTGGTACCAATACCAAGCGATGTTCGGTATCCACTGCCGCGACTAAAATGTATGAAAATAAGAACGCTGCCACCTCGCGGTCAATTGTAGAACTCAAATCGGTAGCGAGTACACCAATCACAAGCTTAATAGGCAGGCGAGATCGAGTATCCACTATAGATGACATTTATGTTGCCGACTCATGGCAGGGGTACTGTACTCTCTGCACGCTATCTGATCGAGATGTCAAATGGGATAGTATGGGTTTCGTGCTCATCACGTTGGATCCGTTCCAAGAGTAGTGAGAGCAGAGAGCGCGTTGTTGCGGCGCGCGGCGTGCAGAGACGCGAGAGTACAGTTATTGTTGTGTTGTAACATTTATAATACAAGTGTTATGAGCATGTGTCCCAGTGTGTGTGTGTGTGTGTGTGTGTGTTGGATACTTGGTCACTACTTACTTGTTCAAACACAAAGGAGTCTTCAAAGGTTCAATGTTAGTTTCAACATTATGTGCATTCAACTTATTATTAAGATAAATGCTCCCATGATATAATCATTTTTCAAACACAAATACCTACTACGATCGATGGCTTGTTAGCTGAAAGACTCCATCCTGATTTTATAAGGTGTTTCATAAAAAGGGTGTGTTCAATGGAGTCATGTGTGTGTGCCCGTGCTTACAGCGGCACAGGACGCGGGAGTGGGTACCAGCTTATTGCTATTACGTATAACAATGCTATATGCACAGTACATTTAGATAAACCCTTAAACTTTACGCCTGCAAGTGTTTGAACAGTGAAATGATTACTTACAGAAATATCAAACAAAATAACCATTCTGTATACTTTTAAAGCTTATGTTAAAGTGTGGGTTTCATAAACATTATGGGTAATGTATTATGGTGATGGTGTTACACCTGTTTAACTATACAATGCGATTAAAATAAGAATAGGACGGGCTCTCGGCTAACTTCACTCATATAAGTACGGTCAGCAGAACAAACTTAAAAATAGATTAATTTTAAATGAATGACTAAAAATCGTTCATTTTATAAAATTTATATATTTATAAGGTTGGCAGCACAGACGCAGTGTTGCAAAAGTTTCCGATTTATTGGGAGATCTACTGATTTTGGTCATTGTTTCCCGATATCCCGATTTAGCAATTCAGTATCCCGATTTTTTAATTATCATCTAATGTAAAATAATATTCATAAATAAACATGGAAAATAATATTCTTCGTACGGCAAAACTAAAAGATCTTGAATAAATGAATATATTGTGTGACAGTTTTGATGCAGCAGCAGTGATGATGACGACGATTACGAGGAGTCTGATTCAGTTGGGCATCAGGACATGAGTGGAATTGAAGAGCTGAGCGATTAAAATTAAAATACGTACATTCACTAAATAAAGACAGTTCAATGTGTTTCTGTGTTTACTTTAGTTTACCTACCTATGATTCGTTTTTAAACTAATTTTTTCTCTACCTATCAGATAAAAAAGTACGTGCTATTACAATATAAAACAAGCCAATATTTTTTAACATTGCTTTTTTTGCACACTATACCAAGTTCCCGTAGTGACGTCACAACATAGCGCTAGGCCGGGCCTATTCTTATTTTAATCGCATTGTACTATATGATATTCGTGTACACCTGGGCGTCGCGCGGTTTGTACGTCATCTAAAACTATTGGTCAACACGTGTTGTAATGCTATTTGAGTGATAGTCCACTCAAATAGCATTACAACACGTGTAGCCTGGAGACACTGATTCCTTGCCTGTTGGCTGTTATTACCGAAGTGACTACAACATGTACACACATACGTATCCTCCGCTCACGCGAGACACGTTACAGCGTCTGTGCGCCGCATGCGGGGAGTCAGTGAGTTCAAGTGCGAACTCCGACTGACGTGCTTAAAGAGACGTATCCAACATACATATTATCCCTTATACGTAAGCATAACGCTCGAAAGTACAATAAAACCAGTGTCACTCGATTGTGGAGATCGGATACTTTAAGAAACTACCAGGGTGTCATCAATCTGAGTTGGAAGAGTGGCAGCCAGGTCGGAAATCAGTCGCCCTTAGAGGTAGGTTAGGAAGAGGGCATTCGCCCTGCTTCCGGACCAGGTTAGTAGATACTAAGTATTTTTTAAGTACGCAATTTCCCTCCATCGAATGGCATCGGTTTTAATATGGCTTTGTACAGAATAAAGTTAATTAGCAGAGGCATGCCGCTAAAGTGGCCATCTTTTCGTGCCTTCGAGCCGGATACTGAGTCTGACATCCCGCCACTCGGACCGTGAGTGCACGGTCGCGGGTACGCGGACGGTACCTGGACGTCGCGCATGAACTTGTTGTTGCAGTAGATGTGCAGCGCCGTGAACTCGCGCACCCTGTCGAACTCGAACAGCAGCCTGGGCGGGTGCGGGCGCGAGTCGTTGCGCCACCCCACCCACGCGGAGCGCGCCGTGCCTTCCCGGATCTCGTCTCCACCCCACGTGCCGTCCACCAGCTGGCCCAGCCCGCCGCGCAGCTCGCCCCCTCCCTCCGGCTCCCACGACCCGTCGTACAGAGCGTCCACCAGCTCCACGCTGCTGCGCTTGTCGCCTTGCGGCATCGAGTACGACACTATGCCCACTGCAAACACAACCATAACATTCTTATTTATATACAATTACAAATTTTACATACAAATAATTTCAAATATCTAACTCCAGTGAACAAAACCGGAGATGAATTAAATATGGAAACCGACATGCGACAACGGCTGCAATAAGCTCGCCTTCCATCACATTGTATACAACGTGCAGTTCTCATCGGTTCCTGCAATGATATCGAGAACGCGGGGCCGGTCCGGTGTAACGGTAACGTTACAACCTGAACAATACATATTACTTATTAAAAAACTATTATAATAATAACGCTTCACTTCGTTTAACTAACTAACGTTTATTGTTAAATAAAGGCTTTTCTTGGTTAAAGCAATAACAATCATGTTTATTTGACTTGTTTCCTATACATCCTTTCCTATACATACATATCGCCATAAGGTTCACCTCCTCGTACCTATTGTGCTTACCCACGTGAAGTCAACAAATTATAGATAGGCATGTATATTGTGCCTACATTATTTAATTGTTATAAAGTAACCCTAAAACAATATTATAATTTTTAAAATAGTGCACAGTTAAGTTACCTACATAGGTAGGTACCAACATTTAATCATAAACACAATCAAAACAACTCGACATTCACTTAACTTCTCAAATAAGTTGGTAAAATATAAATACTAATTAATAATAAATAGTAACTAATTTAGTACCTACCATGTGTGTGTTATTGTTCATTTACTTATTATTCGCCCGTAAATGATGTCTACTTGTAGTCTACTAGTTCCTAATATGTGCTTGTAGGTTAAAATAATGTACCGACATTTCGTACCCAACCTTAAAATACCTTATTGCGCCGTTAATAGTACCTATCCACTATTATATTCATGTTATTATACCTACCTACCTAATGTTTGTGTAAAATAATATGGTAGGTACCTACCTATCTACTGTTTGTAATGCACTGTCGCATAATAGATGCTATGAGAAAGCTAGATAGGTATATGTACTTACCAAATCTAATACTGCCCGTTGGGATGTACTTTTGTATTTGTGCCTATAATGTGTAGATTGTAAAATGCAATTATATATATGTAACGTGCGACATTGTTTCCGGTCTACCTATACATTATGTCGTCTCGTCGTCTAATCAATACGACTTAGATATAGTAGTAACGTTTTATGTTTTGTTTTTCTTAGACATGTAAGTTATACTTACAATATAAGTATATTGTATTGTATCTTGTATTTGCTAAACTGAGCGAAGGAGAAACGAATAATAAATGAATAATAACTAAATACCTACTTATATGTACCAATTTTAAGTATATAGGTGATTACATCTCCTTAGAATGTACACCTCCTTACTTCCTCTATGTGAGTAGGTATAGCGAAATACTACATTGTTGTAATTTCCTGGAAAGGACTTATGTTAAATATCTAAGTAGGTACATATATGTCAAATGACAGTTTGAACACTTTTGCTTGTATCTACCTATATTGCATCTATTCACTCCACTGTAACGTAAAGTTGTAATCTAAATGTGTTGATTAAGTCCTATTATAATAATACCTACTTACCTGTACAAACTGCTAAACTGTAACTATCAGTATTGGGTTAAGTATTTAGTTATATATAAGTACATTTGATGTTAACAATGTGTTTTTTTGGGTCAAATAAACATTTATTATTATTATCTTCCTATTCCATTTATTTCACGGATTACGTCCGGTCCTTTGCAAAGGCATAAGTGGAGCTGTAGCCAACACTTAGAGGCCTGTTTGGTACAAAATATACAATGTAGTATAAAAAAAGACATTTTGGATGAAGGGTAACATGGTTCTTATATCTATTACAAAAATGGGTAAAATGGTAAGGCTATTTATATATACTTATTAGTGATTAGGGATATAGTGGGCTATGGACGAGACTACGGCACCTGCCAATTTATTATCATTATTATTATTATACAACACGCGAGGTACACGAAAACACAGTACATTAATGTTCTAGAGCTATGCAGTAACTTTCCATGTTATCTTGTTTTCACTCTCTAATTATCGAGCGTCCGGTAAACTCGAACGTCACGTCCACACGTGTGGCACAGATCAGGCTCTGCGTAGAGGGGTATGTACCATAGCTTCGTATAGAGACAATAGTGATAAACATAAAGTTTTGACTCGAGATCATGGTATATACTGTTGAAGGAGGTTGCGTGCATTCCGTCAGGACAGTACGGCAAGGTGTACTTAGGCGAGGAAGGCTGCGGCGCGAATTCAGGAACCACCACCCAATATACCTAATATGCTTCGTCAACAGAAACACAGCACAACATCAGCAACAACCAAGTAGGTCAAGCAATACGGAGGGGAGATGCTGACTCTACATTATTACTACTATATAAGATCCAAATTTTGTATATTAGAATTAATTATTATTTTATTGTCGATTATACTGTTACTCTGTTATTCAAATAAATTAGTTTTTTTGAGTAAAGTCCCAGTGGAGAACTTAATTCGCGCGAGTACCGAGCTGCTCGTAGACGGCGTCAGCGGCCGTTCGACAGATTTAAAGGCTCATTAATTTCCATAAGCCGATTAATAGGAAAGCCGGGCGAGGCTCAGAGCCAGTGCCAGCCACAGCCGCCATCTAAGCCTCACAGCTGTCCGCCGCCGCCTCCACCGCTATACAGGATTAATTGTACCGGCACTAAGTAATTTACAATTACGGAGATACAGGTGGTGGATCGAGCTATATTGGATCGGCGAGATTGCAAAGCCGCAGTCGTTCGCGATATATTCAATACTGCAGATTATAAGTTGTCACGAGTGTTGACCACGACCTACTACACATGGCTCCATCTTATAAATATCCTTAATTAGAGGTTTGTCACGATACTTTATGAACTCGCGTAGTGCAAACCAGCAGGCCCTTCACCCGCACTTTTCAATAGAACTATTCGTACGTGTTTTATTGTACCTTATTTGAAACAAAATGACCGAAAGTCACTGCTCCAGCTTTATTGGTGTTGCTTTAAACCAAGAACAGCCTGTATGATCAAAAACATTGCAGTTCTCATTCACTGAAGCATGATATCATTTCCCTCTCTCTATCTCACAGCGATACTCTATTACTTAACCACAATTACAGGTTGGTTTTTTGAGAGGGGCGGTCATGGCCAAGTCCGGAACCACGAGAGTTAGAGAAAAATCGTGAAAGAAGACATCACCTGAACCTTTCATTTTTAGTAATGCATTTCATTGCAACGATTGATCTTTATCAGCAACAGAATCCATTAGTTCAATAATACAGTATGTTTTTTTTTAAATCACATAATCAATATAATATACTATTCAGACATTAACATTTCTAAATCAAAAAGAAGAATAGTTAAATTAGGATACAAGGTCTAGACAAGTATATGTACTCGTACCTTTGACGTACAATTAAAATCTCTGTGTGGATGTGAAGTAAGTTTGACAACTAATTCCCACACAGCATAATAGAGCCCGCGGATGCACAGGGAAATGTGAACACAAAAAGCACAGGTATGTATTTGGAGCTGAGATGGCTGCAAACTTCTCATCTGCTAACTTGTATAAAACTATTTCAAACAAGAATGCCTCCCAACTTTCTTGTCCTTTCTAGTCCGTGGTGGATCGAAATGCATTGCACGCACATTTGCACGCAACGATAGTCTTTTAATGAAATGAAATGTAATCGTTTATTCTGTATAGGCCTACGGGGGCACTTACAAATTGTAATATTACATTTATTATTTCTTAAATCGACAACCGAATCGGAACGCGACCACGACTGAGAAGATCCGAGAAGAAACTCAGCGGGCTTGTCTTTTTACCTTTTTTGGATCGCCAATTTCTTAATGTATAACGGTGCTGTAATTTATATTAACTTTCTTAAGTAGAGTGCAGTTAAAGATAAAAATTCATAGTGCAATATATGATTACAATTTTACTTATAATAATAAGATATCTTTATTGCAGATACGTAATCCATATTACAATTTAAATTAGGATGTATAACAAAATTAAAAATTAAATAAATGAAATTATAAAATATAATTTAAAAATGATTATAACTAAAAATAGCTTTAAGTGGCAACAGCCAACCAGCGTCGATACGTTGAAGTCATTCTATCCACCAGGCTTCTAATGATTGTATTTCTACACCTGCCAACCCTCGACATGAAAGACGCGATTCGTTTACGCTGAATTGCGTTGAATGTATCAACTCGCGCCTCGAAAAACATCGCAGACGCGCTGCAGTACCATTTCAGACATTTCATTAGGTGCCTGAAGATATAGCAACCGCATAGATACACAAGAATTCTTCTTCATTTCAATTAGCTTTCCTGACTATCTGCGAAAGCACAAATTAAAAAAGTGACTCCTGTAAAAGGTTTAGATGCTAATTATTAAGAGTTCATGGAAACATTCGAGTGCCTGCGTCGGGACAGTATTCTGAGAGAACGAATTGCAATTAGTGTTCGAAGGAGGGACACCTCGCGCCGTGATGAACATTGTGTGCTTCGTCTGTCGTTCGCAGTACTGTGAAACCCTAAGAACTTTTGAAATATTTTGCCCTGTCCGTTGTCGCAGCCGCAGTAGTCGCGACAGACGTCCTCGCATGAATAGTAAATGCATTATTTACACAAAACGGCGGTAATATGCGTAGTATTTATATTCTGCACGCGGACACCTGCCTTCCTCCCGAGTCACGCCGCCGCGGCTCTATTCAATCCGTCCACATCACACACAAGTCGTTTGAATGACCTCCCGACCTGACTCATCAATTAGCTATTAGCGCTCAGTCAAACCATGCAACCGGCATAAACGATAAGTATAAGTAAGCTACATTGAAATATCGATCTTTGTATTATTACGCTCGGGTTCTGAGTTGCAGCTGATACGGCTTATTAATTTGTAACCTACTACAGAGAGGGTCGGAGTTACGAGTAGTTTCCATTGTAGCGGGAGAGCGAGACCCCACTCTCCTGTACAACATCCCGCCGCAACAGACCGCTGCAACTAACAACGAGCCCTGTCGCCTATACATCTATCTTTCCAGATCGCATCGCGTGTTCTGAACTTGCCACTTTGTCATTAAAGTATGCGAATATAAACCGTTTTACACTACATAAATAAAATGAGTATTATTTTTTCATGACATGGCGGGCCATACAAATAAAACAAAAACAGGAGGAAACTCATGAAAAATGAACTATTTGATGGATTTCCTGTTTTCTACTGTCAAAGTGAAAAGGCATAAAATCCGTCAAGGGTGATTAAATGACATTAAAGGTTCATTTTCATAATGATTATTTTAATACAATTTGAATTTCGCGATAACCGTCAACCTAAACTTCGCAGTAATGATTTCTTAGGCTTTCGCGATTCAATGTCAAATTCAATGTACGAGGGGAGTTCAATGTATTCTCGGTATAGCCATGAATGAATAAGCAGAACATTCTGAATGAAATTTATTGTTCAATGTAGTCCCCTAGGATCTGAATACACTTATTTGTCCTGGAAAATGACTTTTCAATTCCCTCCAAAAAATATTTTTCTTCCTGGTCTGAAAAATGATCGTTAATTGATGCCTTTAACTCTTCATCGTCGGAAAAATGCTTGGCGCGTTGTCGTGCAGAAGCAATACACCTGCGGTCAATTTGCCCCGTCTTTTTTCTTTAATGCCTCCTTTAAATTGCACAGGCTGTTAGCGTAAGTTGCGCCAATAATACTCTCACCTTTTTTTGTCTACTCAATTAATAAGATTCTCTTGGAATCCCAAAACACTGTGGCCATGAGCTTTCCGGCGGATGTGCTGACTTTGAACTTCTTCGATGGGGCTGTTCCTTTTTTATGCCACTGCATAGACTCGTGATTGCCCTCAGGATCATAGTGATGAACCCACGTTTCATCACCAGTAACAATCCGATCATAAATACTTTGCGGATTTTCACCACAGAGCACCAAAAACTCCTTGCATCAATCAACTCGCACTTGTTTCTGAAGCGCTGTGAGTATTCGCGGCACCCATCTTGCACTGACCTTTGACAAATTCAGATGGTCAAGAAGGATAGTGTGAATGATACCCACGGATAGCTTGGTTCTTTCTGCTAATATTTTCACTCTCACACGGACATCTTCGAGTACAAGTTTCTCAACAATTGTTACGTTTTCTTCAGTAGCGGCACTAACCGGCCCACCGGCACGAGGGTCGTCAATACCCCGTTTACATTCACTTGACCACTGAATTGTAGATAATGAAGGGGCAGAATCTTGGTAAACAGCCATCATTTCTTTGTGAACTACTTTTTGAATCTTTCCTTGTTTTGTAAGGAATTTTATCACCGCGCGATGCTCGATTTTTTTCAACATTGTTGTATCAGTCATCGTAGGAATACTAATGGCGACAATCAAATACAATTTTGTATTTATACTCTCAATGAGTGCCATAAACTAATGAGATAATTTAATTATCCTCATCATTAGTACCTATAATATATTACCCCGATACCGAGAATACATAGAACTCCTTACGTATATACATTGACAATAAACAACTTTTAACGGAATAAATGACCGTAAAATGTGATATTATTGTATCCCGGCGGCGTTTAAAACACTTTTCGGCGAACATGCGTGGTCTCGGTAGCGGTACTGGATGACGGTTGTCTGTTATAACGTTATGTCATGCATATCCAGTGTACCCGTGACCGTGTTCACTGGAAACTGTTCGAAACGTCGTCGGGATACAATAATGTGAAATTATACGCGAGTATGGCTGCAGGCCACAGGTGCCGCAGGAAGTAACGACTTTGTGCATATTGTGTATGCGCGGCACTCGTATCGGAACTAAACCAACGCGGGGGATGGAGTACGTCGCCGTTTCATTAACTAACTCCAGCATTTTTTCCCCGATAATAGGTCGCATGCAGACGTTTCATGAGCGATACTCATTTTCGTAGAATTGTGTACCAGGCGAGGTGGAGTGGGGTGGGTGAGGGTTGGTGGGGGTGGGAGGAGCGCAGCTGAGGCCCTGCGGCCGGTCCAACAGCGTGCGACATTCTATTATTATTGATAATTCGACACTTCGTGCACACAAAGTTTATACTAAAGTCTTGTAAGTACCGTAAATGATCGCAATTGAAGTATACGGTCGTCCGGCGATGCGGTAAACATCGTCAAACTAAGCCACCACAAACAAAGCCCAGACGGAGTAAGGCCAAAGTGATGCAAACTGCTCATAAAGTAGTCCCCACACACCGACTCTGTTCGTACGCAGTGAGATTGGTCGAGACGAAGTATCTCTGCGCAGGTCGGTGCGGGTTCCCGATAGACGCACCACCGTCACTGTGTCGCACAGTTGTCGCGACGTTCGTCACAGACTTGTGTATACAATATGCAGTTCGCCGTTCGTTACAATTGTCCATAAAACACGCGGAGTAAATGGCATTTCATGGAAACGGGTTCAATCGACTTCGTGTCGAATGCGGTGCAGACGCGCCGCCATGCCATGTCCAACAACGATCCACTGAGGTTTAAACCTATACATTCAAACTAATTAGACGTCTAACACTGCCCACTTATATCAATGTTAGCTATTAAACTACTTCAAAGCATCGTAACACTACGTTGTAAATGAAATAGAGCTTACTTCTGAGAAATGGCAAGAAATTCGGGGCCATTGTTTTCAAAAAGGTTTTAATAATGTATAACTTTGATCACAATTTAATTACAAAAGTATGTTATATTCTCGCACATCTCATTACATAGAGACACATTATAAATAGTTATTATTTGCATACATACACGCAGCCTTCTCAAATATGAATCGTTATTTACTTATTTACTTATAAAGTAGGAGCCCTGCATATGGCTGGGCAAAAGCATCACCCTGTCCGAGGGTAATACATTTATCAGAATGCGCTGCTTTCGCATGCTCACAGAATAAGTACGAGGCATGCTATTTAGTTCGAAATGAAACAACAATCACAAACACGTTTTGACGATCAGAAACTGCTATAGACGACGACATTACTTTAGACCGTAGATTGAGAATAGTGGTAGTAGTTTGTGGAAGGAATCTGACAAGTGGAGCGTAGTATTCCGTTCGCGGTGTCGCGGGACATTTGCCGTCTAAAGTACAGTGGAGACCGATAGTGCTCGAGGGAACCGCAGACCACTTGTTGAGGCGATACCACAAGGGCACCGGACGGACGGAGCGCAGTGCGCGCGCAACACGCACGTTCTTATATAAATATAATAGCGAATGAACCTTTCAACATAATGTCATTTTATATTTCTCTCATGATTTTGTATACGAGAGAAATACGAGTATATTGATATTTTAAAACAGACAATATTGTGACAACATCGAGCGGACTCCAATACTCTAAAGTGACGCTGAGCGTTGGGTTACCAATACGCACTCAAACTGAAATGGTGACGTTTATCTTGAGGTTTTAAAATACCTAATGTATAACTCCATAATTATTTTAGATAAGTGCCATCTAGTCTAGCCGAGACCGAGATCACTGAAGTGTTCGCACGCAAACTTTAGATTCAATCTGTTTAATTGTTCTTTGACCATTAACTTTTTATTAATAAATTAGTACAGTTAGGAACAGAAAGCGGTACATAGATAAGGGTTGTGCTCACCGTTCCAGAGACAGCCATAGAGCTCGACGCGCATGCAGACGGTGCGCCGGTGCGAGCTGTGCGGGATGAAGCGCACCTTGGACGCCCAGATTGGCGGCGACAGCTGGTTCTTCTGCACCAGGTACGTGTTCGTGTTGCCCGGCAGGATCTGGAAACCGTCACCTTACTTACTGCACAATCTAATAAATAGCTATCGGTACAACCGGGGACGTATACTTGGCAATCATTTCAAAATCATAATTAAATAATATATTTTGAATAGTAGCGCGCCTGCTAATGAACACGCCGCCGCCTGCCTGCCACAATGGCAGTGTCGCAGAGCTAAAGTTTAGATTGGCAATGCATTGCGATCACCCCGAGACATTCAAGTGTTGAGTCTCACTTGCCCCGTAATTTTAGTTGCGACAACGGCCCGGTACAGCGGTAAGGCACCAGCACTTGAAACTCGAACCGCCCTAGCCGCGGCCTCGCTCGCGCTTAAGAGGATTGCATAGCTAGTACTTTCCATACTAAAAGAAAAAACTCTTTTCTACCTCTTAACATTGTCCGATTTCAGTGATATTTTTTTTCATGGAATCATCACATTGTTTACTATGCCCGTACGTTTTGATTGTTTAATTTTTTTGAAGTTCTAAAAAAGGAAATTTATAGTTCTTTGAAATACTGAAAAAATCAAAACCCACGGGCATATAGTAAACAATTTTAGTATGGAAAGTACTAGCTATGCAATCCTCTTAACTGGATTAGCAAAGCTATACTGCATACATGTGTCGTGTGTGGATGCGCGCCGTTGTAACAACTAGACATTGGAAGTTAGCATCTGACCTCATTAATTACTTTACACGCGGGATAGGATGTATTCGGGCAGTCTGAAAACCTAGGACGGGCTGCTAACCTATTTGTCAAACCACATTGGGCCCGCGTGTTGGATAATAACTTCACGTCTTCTCAGAGGAAGACACGTCGTCCTTGTAGTTAACACGTAATGGACTAATCATAATCGTTAGTTTGTTTTCACCAAGTTTTGAGTGGAATCGCATCAGAAATAACTTTTCCATTTAATAATTTCTGAACTTTACTACACACTCTATACGGGTAGTTTGCAAAAATAAGTGTTCAATTCTCAATTTATTAGTTACATTATTTTCTCGTTAAGTATGTCTACCTTGGTGACTAGAGTCGTGATTCCTATGGCATATCGTATTGCGCTATAATTTGAATAACAACAATAACAATACAGGCTATTTTTATCACGAAATAAATATATGGGTCTAGAACAGTTTCACTGACTCGTATTAGAAAACAAAATCAAAGGAAATGATTTGAATCCCAATAACACAATGAACTGACTGAGACTCGAACCACGGACCGTTATCGTCTGAGGCGCGCACTCGCAGCCTGAGCCACAGGAACTGACGACTGTTGGCAGCGAATTAAGCTTATTGTTGCTATAACCATTACAGAGTGTCCGACGTTGTTATTCTACTGATATATAGTGTGGTATTCAGTGTAAATAAATGAACGCACAACACGACGGATGCGCTCTGACATCAGACATGACTTCACTTCGAAGCGGTCACTAGAGCGGAGCGGACGTCTCCGTCGGGCGGTGATACTTACTGAATAATTCCGTGTTTTACTGAATAGGTAAACCCAAAAGTATAGAGTGGACATAATATTAAGAAGAAACATTTCATTCAACATCATGTTTGTTTTTAACGGAACGCAAACATTACTTAACCGATTCAAACAATTCCTTCAGCAGTAGAAATCTACATCTGAGTAATATGCGCTATATTTAATTCATCATCATCCATCACCGCACGGGTGAAACCGCGGAGCGCAGCTAGTTGTATTATAAAACACCGTTTGTATGTTCGAAAACAAAGGAGTTTCATACAAACGTTTTCACCCCGTTTGACCCCTTAGGGGTATAATTTGGAAAAACCCATTCTTAGTACACCTCTACGCATCAAGGACAATACACCCTCCAAGCTTCAAGTCTATACGATCAGTGGTTTAGGCTGTGCGTTGTCTCACACAGTCTATCAGTCAGGACATCTTCTTTTATACGGGTATATATAGATGTACACAATTCTATCCGTTATATTTTTATTATAAGTATAGTTTAAGTCTCTGCTTCTTAAGCTCATTCTCATTTCCGTCAAAGTGGTTTATTTCATACCTTTACACTTAATTAAAAAATGGAATTGAATGAAGAAGGATATTATTTGATGCAAATATCGAGTGTCAGTTTGTAAAGGCTGCGTCGTAACCACGTTGCAGCGCAGCGGTCCCGGGGCACGAGTGGCGTAGCTACAGGAGCTCGTGGCGCCACCCAATTGTTAAGAAGTGCTACATTATACTGAAGGCTGTCCAGGATCCAACAAACGTTAAATTAGCACCTAAACCATTCGGAATTACGAGTACAAACCAGTTTGGATTACGCGCACGTTGGTTCCGGCGAACACCTTTGCATGAACGACCGGAAACGAGGGCGCCTCAGGTTACGAGAGGCCAGCCATCATCAAGAGGCGATATTTGGCGAAATTGCCTTTTGTTTATGAAAGACGGATAACCACCGTGTCCGCGTCTGGAGAAAGCGTTGGAAGCGTTAACAGCTGCTACTGAAAACGTTGACCAAACGTGGTTTATTAGTGTATTTTGGCACAAAACAATGACTGGAGCTTTGAAACGCCTTTCAACCCATGTCAAGATTCTATGACTGCAAATTATATACTATGTACAAAACAACCGTAATCGATGAAATCGTTGCGTCTGGCCGTTCAGAACACGTGCGTGCTGGAGCAAACTCATAATAAAACTGATGAAGTTATGGAAAGTTTTGGATTCCAATCTTGAACTTAGAGGTACAGGACCTTAACGCATTGCTTGTGTATACCATAAAGCTGGGCTCATATGGAATTGACCATTCGACTCCACTGCTTGCTTAGAAGCAACTCCCGAAGAAGCTACTTTTCGAGTTGGAAGCAGGCAAACAGACACATTTTGTATTGAATAAATAGAGAAAATGTGAAGACAAAGCGAGTAAATTCGTCGGGAATGGGTTGCGCTTGCGCAGTGCGCGCAGGACGTGCCGGCCGGGACGCGCATGGCCGGACTGTTAATTGGGGGCGGTCACGACGCGGTAATGCGCTTCCTTGCGCCACTTCACAACCCACTGTGGGACAATGCTCCGCGAATGTAGCGATCTTAGACACGATACGCTTCCTGGCAAAACTAACGCGCAATAAACAATCTACTCCTTTATAACCTAAATGCCGTTCTTTATATTGAATAACTAGTACGATGATTACACATATATACTATATCTGTTCCATGTTGTTATACATTGCAATTAAACCATTTATAACCAATTATTCTTCACACTAACTTATAGAAGAGAAAACTTGTATGTATGTATGTTCCTGTCACACATTGACGGATAAGGATGAAGTATCAAATGGAAATGTGTATATTATTGTTATATTCACGATTAACACATTTACTACATTTTGTTACGCAAAATGCTCCTGTAGAGATAATGCTAACTGCACCGCGCGCGGAGCCGGTGGATGCCGTTTACAGAACGCACTGTAAATACAGCTCGATGGAACCGACGGCGTAGCTATAAGCTCCGAAACCACCCCGTTGTCGTCCATATTCATGATTCACGGAACATTTCAAAGGGTTCACACTTACCTAAATATACAAACTAAACGTTAAATGATGCTCTAGTTGTCGTCTTACAAACTAGTTTCCCAATTCCCAACCATCCCGAGTCTAGATAACCTATATAAAAGTAAACTTCCATTTAACCAAAGAGCCAGCATTGCAATTACGAAGAACCACTGAAATTGAAAATAACTACCCAAATGTCAATAGAGAGGGTGGTGTTTACAAGTTCCGCCCGCTGGGCTGGCTTCACGTTAATGAAATCCCGAGCCAGCACAATGCTGCACTGCTGCTGCCTGAGGATACCGCATACTAGCTACTTGAATATCTTCCGCGGTAGATAAACTCATTTTGAAACTGTTTATTGGATGTCTAACGTTAGTCTAACCGACACTACGACGATAACAAGAAATGTTCGAAACGTCGACTTGTAAATAATACAATATATCGGAATTCGATTCGTTTAAAGTTTATTTTATTGTAACAAACTATAGCACAATACATCACGTGGTTTGAGAAAAGAGAAGAAAATAAGCTTTTCATTTCCCGGACAGACAGAAATTAAACGGCGGCATAAAGTTGGCTGTTGACAATGAGCGCGACTGGTATACGAACTTTAGCAGTAGTAGCTAGTTGCCTATAAGTCAGAGTAAAGTCGTATATAGTACCTATAAGTATAATTACGTTTAACAGGCAAATTTAAACTTAATGGTAAATGTAAGGAGTAGATGTTTGATCTGTGAGCAAAGAAGTGTGCAACAATAACAAGACAAGTGGCAATATGTAAGAAGCGCTGCTTGTTCCGGCGCAGTGGCGTAGCTGGCAAGTAGCGTCGCGAGCGCGGAGAATTACATTCAATTAGTTTGGTGTTCGGCACAAATAAGCCGCATCTCACTAATAGGATTTTTGTACGGCGCAGCGGATCTTATTACAACGAGATGCGCCGCCGCCCTCCCCCTCCCCGCCGCCCCTCTCCAGCCAGCGGCTCAGCGCTCAGTCTTTACTTTGCACAGTTTTGCCTGGTTGCAATTGACTTAGCGAATAAGTAGATACTAAGTACTTACATATTTCAATAGTGAACTTTCTTTCACGTCTAGTGTTAATAAACTTCCATTATAACTCTCTTAATCACGACCCGATAGCAGCTGCTTGTTTATTCCAACATTAAAGATGTTGTAAACAAAAGCGAGCGGTGTCTGTCGGTAATATGCAGAGGTAGGTCGCAAGTGTACGTTTGTGAGTGCACACACAATAATTGGTCTTATGTTTTTTTGTGATCAAGTACCTATACAATTTTTTTCTAGTTCGTAGATAAAGTTAAAAGCATAATCTAATAAGTACTACTACCGGCTACGTTTCGTGATTTTGCTCACAGGAACATTTCTGTATAAAATTGTGGGGTTTATCACGATCCCTTGGAGGGTTTTAGCGCACGTTACGTTACGTACCTATATAAACAAGGTACCGAGAGATGCGAGTCTAGTGTGCAGTGCGCGGCGGTTACCTCGTCTCCGTGTTCGGTGCGGTAGCGCACCCACTTGCCGAGGCGCGGGCGCCAGTACTCCAGCATGTACGCCTCCGCGAACTCCTGACCCTGCCCGTTCCCGAAGCGGCCCTGCGTGCTGGCCGCCGTCACCACGTGCACGCCGCGCAGTTCCACCTCCAGCCACTCCATGCTCTCCGTCGTGATCTGCGACCGAGGGCACCACGCGCCGCCCGCTATGTCCTGGTTCAACCTGCGAAACACATCACAATATTACTTACTAGTTCTGCAAAAAGTAGACCTCGCCACCATAGTCTTATCAGCGGCAATTTTCGCAATCTAAGTCGGTGTACCTCTGAATTAAGACATGTTTAATGAACTATGTTTTTTCGAAAGACTTGTCTAAGCGAAGTACTGAACTTGTTGAAATTCAGGCGTACACCCGTCTGAGTCTGCAGTTGGAATGTTACCAAAACCGTCCAGTTGTTAAACTTCCAAACGTATTATCTCGGCTACCATTTGGCGAATTATGCTCATATTCGGGATTCATCTTTAAATTCAGATGAGGTTCTAATATGTGTATTTTATATCAAAATATTATCAAAATCGGTCGGTCGCCGCAGCAATCTTCCCTCATTTTTTAGGAACTAGACTAGAAAATTTCCAACGACAAAAATGTTTCAAATAGTAGAATATGCAGGTTAAGTTTCGTGAAGATTGGTTGATGCGAGCTGGTACACGAGAACCTCCTTCCCATGGACCTACCAACCTTGCGGTTATAAGGACGGCTCGGCGGAGCATTCTGCAAGCGCAAAATGTCCTGCATATATTATTTACCCTGCAGTACAGGCGGCCAGTGTGATGACAGTGTGCTGTATGCGGCGAAGTGTCGAACCCACAGCTCTACCGCTACACACTATGCGGCAACAATTCAGCTGCTGATCCAAATACATATATGTACTCTTATTGTATACCTGTCTCACGTGTGCATAGCCACGGACATACGTCCCGTCGTAGTAGCTGATCTCTAACGAGCGAGAGGAGTCCAGCTGCAGGTAACTGCGGATGGAGATCCGTGCCGTTTGGATATACACAAACGAAACCCTTCGATACCGGTATATAACGTCGTTCGTACTCGCACGTATATTTCTGTACATTAGACACGTCACATATGAGTAGTCTCGGGTACACTTGAACGTCTTAAAATGCACGAAACGAGCAGGGCTCAATCAGCGAGAGCCCTCGCCTCCGTGTTCCAATCAGAGTTAATAATAGCCGGGTTATTAGCGCGTGCTGCGAGCGTGTGTCACGCGGCTGTAATCGGTGATCCGCATCCGAGACGGGCGGCCACCATCGGTGCGACGACCCAAGACCCAACACCCAAGACCGAGCCCGATTCAGCTCGACACAATCAATGATGTGTGAACTATACATTGAAAAGGTACATAGATAGATACTTAGTACACGTGTGTGTGTGCGTTGAGACCAATCATAACTACGTGTATCGATAGCGACGTTTGTAAACTTCAATGAGTTAGAGAAGGGAGTGGAGGCTCCCGGCTCCCAGCGGGCAATATGCGGCGCTAACAATGCAAGCTCCAGCCGGCAGCCGCGTGTGGCGGTGACGACCTCTATTTCGTTATTTGCACGTCAGATAAGTAGATAAAGCACGGAGAGGTTATTATAATGCGGTTCTACCCCAAGGCGGGACGCCGATAAATTGAAGCTTAATACTTTGTTAGTTTTCATTGAGGTTGAGTGCCATGCAAGTATGGATTTACACCTACTTATAGTTTACAACTCAATATACAGGTATAGGTAACATACTGTAGGTACTAATAACAGTACAGCATTTTGAATTGTATCGTTACTATTGATAGGATAACATCATAACAATAATGAGTTCTCATTATCGGAAATATTCCGAGAACATGTTGTTGTTGAAGCTCTATGCAAAGGACGTGGGTAGTTCAGGAAATTCCAGAAACAAGGTGGAAAGGGTTTCCAAGTATTCTTCCATGATCCAAATACAATTCTCAGACTTTTCAATAAATTATTAGAATAATATATGTTGTTATTCGCAAAAAGGTATTACATCAGATTTTTCCAAGAAATTCTGATCCTTTTTAGAATCCGACCTGAACCATTGTCGCTAGAGGATCGTCTGATGTCGAACCCACACTTGCGAGCAGCCGTCGCCACGTGACCCAGTGAACGTTCCAGGCCGAGAGACGCACTATGGTGGTGTCCCTCGTAGTTTAAGAGAATTTCCCAAAGAAAATGTACTTGAACCATGGTTTAAACTCGGGCTCTCAAACGGATTGATGCGATTTACAGTGGATTTTAGTGTACAGTGAGTATAACATGATTTCGTAGATCAGTGTCTTAGAGTTCGTCATGTCGGCAGTTAAACCTTGATTTAATAACAAGTGCAGCGTGTGTAGCGAGCAAGCAATAACAACCTATAGTTACATTTGTAAGTAGTTAAGTGCCGACATTTTACAGCGTGAAAGTTTTCATTGAAAAGGAACAAGAGTTTGTATGTTGAACAAATCCCAAACAAGGCGTCCGCGTCCTTACCACGGAGCGCCGCACACAATGGGCAGCACGATTTTTCAAGCCGCGTATTGTTACCGAGATAGTCAGTTGTTTCTAACTTCTACCCGCGTCTCGACTCGATACAGCGGCGGCGCGGAGTGGCTCGCGGTTGCACGGGAAATTATATTTCAACTTATAAACTAATTTGTATTCAACATGATCTGACCTCAAAGTACATAGTTGGAGCGCGCGGTCCCGAGAACATTTTTACTTACTTTGTCAATGGTATAAAAAATTACGTTTTTAACAGTTTCCGTACTCTGCTCGCTATTTAGGTTGTACTGGCTGACCCGACAGCGGCTTCGCTCGCGTGGCCTCGCGGAATTCGGTTAATTACACTTTTTTAACTATCCCACGGGAACTCTTTAATTTACCGGGATCTAAGTATCCTATATGTTGACAAAGGATATAAGCTACAACCATACAAAGTTTCATTTAAATCGGTCCAGTCGTTTCGGAGATTAGTCCGTACAAACAGACAAAGAAAAAAAAAATTAAAAAAAATTCAAATTAGGTTCTATTTCACTCCTCGTTTTATTATATGAAGTGATTACGGGCCAGCGGCTTGCTATTGATAATTTTTGTCTTGATTGGTATGCTGGAAACTATTGTGTCGCGATTGCGTTGCTACAGTGGCATGCAACAGATTATGCCGTGCGTTTTCGGTTAAAATTGAAGTATTCAACTGAGTGTCCCTGATGTTTGCAAGGTTTTTAGATATCAAAAAAAAGAAGCATCGTGTAGTGTGGCGATTGGTCAATAGCTAAGGCACTTGGGACCGTGTAGCTACAGCATTGACCGGACACGTGACTGCATGCGGACAGCGTGGAGGATGTGGAAAGAGAGAGAGCAGTGAGATGTGGAATACTGACCGTCCGTTTTGGGGCGCCACGTTGCCGTCGTTGTAGCAGGAGCTAGCGGTGATGTCCTTGTCGGGGATGAGGCCGCTCTCCACCCCCAGCGGGGCGATGCATTGCGCTGCACAGAAACGGTGCTCCATTAGTCATAGTCAAACTAAACTCAACAGTAGCAGACGAAAAAAACAACGGGAACGTTCAGTCTACATTATCGTACGATTCACATATCGTACCGGCATTTTATGGTCTTCCTCAAGAGGGAAAACAGATATTCTTATATGATCACGTCGTTGTCGATCTATCTGTCTAGAGCTAGTAGACCCTTTTCCAGGTAAAAGTTGTAATTAATAGTAAACACGTAGGTCTACGGTCGCTTATAAAATTATATAGTTCTCGTTCGAGGTCGTGATGTGTGCGCTGTACACACACGCAGTTACGTAAACTGTTGTCAACTACACGCCATAGGTACTGCACTACATACGCATATTATATTTGAATTGAAACTCCATTGTTTTTATCACTTGACCTGTTGAGCAGGTCAGAGGCACATTTATCTGACTCAGTCGCCGTCTAAGTATTGTGAGACGAGAGAGCTGCCCGGAGCAACAAAAACCAACCTATATCAAGTTCAAACTGCAACGGTGGCTCAGGTTCTCTGAAGGACTACTATAATACTGGAAGATGGCCGAACCGATGTCATGTGTCATCCTTACATACTATACAATGAAGACGCGTTGTCTGTCTGTACATCCGTAACTCCTTTTAAATCACGCTACGGATCTTGATGCGGTTTGAAGGTTTTACAAACCTAGTGTAAGTTGAAAAAATACAATCAGTTCACAATTTTTTCTTCTCCTTAATTCGGAGCGTGCGAAGCCGGGGCGGGTCGGTAGTTGAATACATATTTGCACACAATGGCCATGGCTAAGACCATTTCCGAAAACACGCGAACAGACAGACACCGACGTCAACTCATAACACGTAAGTTTTCGCAAAAGCTTTAGAAACGCTAGAATATACAAAATAACAATGGACAGAATTTGTCGCTGAGGCATCGGCTCTATGTAGATTCCTCTTATATACAATGTGATTTCGCATAAACACATATAGTTACATTAAAATAAAGCACACACTCGTGCGCTGTGTTTGTGTGTTACGCCCAGCACCTCCGTTGCATGCAAGCAAAACCGCGAGCGATAGCTATTATATACCAATAGCAATATAAATATATTAGAAATGTGTTAATTCCTTTTCAATTAATACCCAAAACGACATCATTAGTTTAGTAGTAGTTCATTTTTTTAGTAGGTACATGACTACTAGTAACTAAGTAATTAAGAAAAAAGTGAGAAATGTTAGAATTTTTCAACGTTTCCTCTCTTTATTTCAATGAAAACTTATTTGACCATATTACTACATAGCTACGCCGTCCGTCCGTCTGTAGGTAACGCACCTAGTCTGTGAAAAGTATGACTGTCTGCTCTACCTTTAAAGGGTTGTAAATTGCAAATGTATCTTTTGGGTAGATAATGAATCAAAAAAAATTCATCCTAACAAATAATGAACCAAAGACTATGTGTTTATTAAACGTACTTTGTTTTAGCTTAATGTCGACAATCGAAATGCAGGCAAATGATAAAAACAGAGCAAGTGGTGAGTGTGAGATGGGTTCGCGATAAAAACTCAAAGTACATATTTTATTGCGTTAAAAGATTGCTTAAATTAAATATATAATTGAGTCCCTATTGGTACGGAATGTCAATTCGCAAGTGGAGCCCACACCTGGCCGGTTATGATGTATAAAGAATAAGCTACCGTCTGAGCGTATTATCTCACTTGTTGGTCAGTCAGGACTCCGGATAGATCCGGTAGATCATGTCGATCCCTCTCTAAATCATTCATGATCACAAGAAATGAAAACAGCTTTGATAAATATCTATTTATAGTCGAAACTAATAAACATCTATTCAAAATTTGTCCGTCTCTTACTACAGTTCGTCAACCACTCGCTTAAGTTGACGAAGTTTTGGTAGTATATAAAGTTAACGACTCGTTAAAATCGTCAACTTATCGCTTGATTCTTATTGACTACGGCGCGGCGTGTACTTGTGTGTCAGTGGGGAGAGGAGGTACTATATAATAATGTTAGTAACAAATGTTGATCGGGCTCGCCCTTTTACAAATGAGGGGAGCCTCACGCAAAGGCTTCGCTACATTATACTAGTAGGTACGCTGGTGACGGCGCGGCGGTCTTCCGTGGAGTTCCGACGCTCGTGTTGTTTGGACAGGCGACCATCCAACACTCAAATCTCCAAAGAGTCAGTACTCTCCTCAGATAAGACATGGCATTGCCAGATTTATAGTACTCACTCTTTAGATCAAGTAATGAGATAATTAACGTATCAATTAATTGTATATATTATTCAAAGGTGAAACACTAGTATTACATTGGGCTGCGAGTAAGACAGAACAACTGTATTTCGCCACATCCGACACGCATATACATTTTAGTTGATAGTTTTAAATCAGTTTACCAATTACAGTGCCAACACTACAGTGCTACCATCATCGAGCACATCCGGAGTCCTGACTGACCAACAAGTGAGATAATACGCTCAGACGGTAGCTTATTCTTTATACATCATAACCGGCCAGGTGTGGGCTCCACTTGCGAATTGACATTCCGTACCAAAAGGGACTCAATTATATATATTTAACCACACACGTTGCAGTTCCTGGAAAAGTTGGTACATTTCTGCGAAATCTATTGTATTATTGGCCAAATATGGCGAATCGCGAGTTAAGCAATATTTTAACTAAAATACATATATGACAAAAAATAACATAAAAAGCATTTTATGAATGTTATATTCGCAAGCGTGGCAGTAATGGCGCTGATGCAATGTAAAGTAACAGTAAACACGGAATAATGCAGGTAGCACAAGGCGGCAGGCCGATGTGTCTGTGGGCTTATGGCATGCGGGGTGGAGTACAGTACAGCACAACTCTCGAAGGGGTCGGTTATTATATTACTATTAGTGAATCTATCAAAGGGATCGCGTGTCGGCGGTCGGCGACCGGCGGCGCCGCACTGGGCCACAGCCGGCGACGGAGCGCGGCCGGAGCGATCTATCCATTTTCACAGAAAATATGCACAGATTGATCTCTCCTTAAACTTTACTTTAAGTTTTTCTTAAGATTTTTGGCATTGCACAAGATATCACCAACAAGTATATATTTTATACAAGTTTGACTTTTTCGATATTCCGTGTAGGTTTTAAATTTTAACTGTGAATGCGGCAAGAGCTATATATAGGTGAGACTCGGCGCAATATTGCGACGAAGCTCACGGAATATATAAAAAGTGTGAAGAACATGGACACAGATAGATCTGCTGTGGCAGAACAAGCTCTCTCAAGGAGTCTGACCACTTCATGAGGTTTGATAAGGCTTCCGTATTATCCAAGGAGAATTTCTTAATACCGCGAAAAGTGTGTGAAGCAATAAAGATCGACCGTCATCCCAATTTTAACAGGGACAATGGATGGACTCCTGCGCGCCAATCCTGACTGCGACCTGTTTGCGGATGGATGGATGGAGGTATTGTCGGAGTGTTTGCGTTTTTGTGAAAAAGCTGATATATGAATGTTGTTTTGTCAATTATTATTGTATAAATGTGTATTTAATTAATGTAATTGGTCTGTACCGTTTTAATTAAAGTAAATAAATAAATAAATAAAAAATAAAAAATGGACTTTGGCCCCAGCGTGGAAACCTGTTTTACATACTTATACACGAAAATCCAGCTCAGAAAACATCTCGTCGCAAGATACGATTAGTGCGGTGTGTACTGTCCTTTTAAAGTTATTGCCAAGCAGCAGTGACGAAGAAACTGACGGATACAGCTTGCCCGCACTGGTGACGTCACAACGTGCGCGGTCGGCCGGTCGGTTGCCAGTACTAGCGCGAACGCAGCCGGGTGCGCAAGAACTCCACGGAGAAGTGGCCCGGACGGTCACGAAACCGGTCGAAATATTCGACTATACCTATTTACCGCGTAAGTTAAACCGTCAAAAAAAAATTGAAATGTGTAATACTTACGAAAGTTTCAATCAGGATTTGAATTATTGGCACCTAAATACTGTAGTTTGGCGTAAATTTGCTCTTTAGTGCAGATGCAGTTTTAATCAAAACTAACAATAACTCGTCGACGAAGACAATGATAAGAAACGTTTAACTCTTAAATTATTACCTGTTTATTATTTTGTAAATACGATAAAATATAGAACTATTGAAAATAGGTAAAGTTAACTACGAGATAAACGTTTTTTACTTAAACGTTATTTTTTAACATTTACTAAGTTTTCCGAAAATATATTCTCATTAGTACTTGTACAGTAAGCACAACCAATGGGACTATATGATTTGTAAATAATAACTGGCAATGTTTACTACTTACATGTAATATAATATACCTATTCATGGATCATGTATTTTCATTCGTTGTCCATTGAAACCTTTTTATGATATAACTATGTATTTAACCTCGTCTTAGAAATAGCCACCGGATGTGTTAAATTTGAAAAATATAAAAGATTAAATTGACAGAGAAAAGTCGTGGGAAAACGAAAAGCGAGGGACTCTCGATTTGGTGCTGATAAAAAAACAGCCAATGAAAATGCATGAACCATGACAATATTACATACATACATACATTTAAAATAGGCGCCTCTATACATGGATGGAACAGTATAACTAGCAGTCTTGGTGTTTATATCTCCTTCCTTTTACAGAGAACATACAGGCATGCTCATAAATTTACTTGACAATTGGTTGCCTTTCATATATTTCCTATTTTTATTCCTACATGCACACAGTGTGTACAAAAAATCTACTATAACTAGCCCATAGTACGACGTACGAGCCAAATAAGAAAAAGTTCATGATATTTGAGTAATGTGGGAAGTTCCTTACAAAACTTTACAAAGACAATTCTGGAGAGATTCAGCAACAAGCGTGACAATATGATGCGGGAAACCATACGCGGCTTCTATCGCGCGTGTACTATTGTAACACATGCAGTAAGGGTAGTAGCTATGTTACACTTACTGCAACATCGATTCAATTTGTTCTGTACAAATTCACTATCGGGCGTCATGCGTCACGGATCGTATAGTAGTGTTGTGGAGTTTGAAATATATTTGAAGTAAGCTTAGACTTATTCGAATTGTTTCCTACATAAGAGATTATTTTTGGTCATAACGATGTAATGAATGATTAATCAAGATGTTCTGGGAAAAAGTCAAAAGGGAAAGTAGTTATCGGTAAGGATTCGAGGGCTGTCTATCCTTCTGTATCATTACTTTTGCCTTCGACTTCTCCTTTTCCCGCCAATTATTCGGGGAGAAAAAAGAGAGGTTCCAAAAAAACGCATATGCAATTTAAAGGTTGTGATAGATGCCTAGCAAGAAGAAGAGTCTAAAGCCAAATAATAAAATAGATGCTAAATTTTTTGCATATAATGCAAATAATTTGTTTCATTCTTGTATGTCTCCTGTACTTCAACAAAAAAATACTTACCTACTTCTTTATATACTTACAATCAAACGTAAATCATAATTTATTTTTAAAATTATCAGGACTAATCAAAAGAGAGGTTTGCTCCCTATGAGCATTTAGGATTCGGCAGATCCCGATAGGGCTTAGGGAATAGCCTTAGGCTGTGTCGGAGACTTTCGAGTGGTCTGAAAATGTACACTGGGCGTGGCCACTAGCCTGTCCGCCACTCCGCGCTGGATTACGGTAAAGGTAAGGTACTGTACACGCTGTACAGACCGCACACCGGTAGCGGATCGGAGACGCGCCTCCGCCGCCCCCTGAAGATCAATCATATCATTGAAGTTTAAGTGCGACCGCATTTCATTACTCATTACACAAATATTAATAGAAACTGTTTCATAATCAGACGGCAGCGAGGAAGTGTACACAGTGGGAGTACATCGGTACCATCACAATGAGAATGAGCACAGGCTGAGTGAATTGTCGCACACACGACTATCGTTGAACAAACATGTTTGTATTGTCGCAACTAAGTGTCTTCGGCTCGCGTGACTGCCGGTTCGTGTGGGCCTACATTTCACTAAGTTTGTAATGCAAACGACCGTTCGGAAGCAAATTTACGTCGATTACAATTTGTGGTAATAGACCTTAAAATTAAAATTCACCATACAGGTAGACGGGTGTAGTGTATTGTCCTTGTCTAGAACTGGCATAGCTCTACAGAATAAGTGGTAGAATAGCGTTAGCGAATGCACAGGTTGTCGAGCCTTAATTTAAATTCAATTGATAGAGCTTGATTTTAACCGCATATAATATGCATTAACTGAAGTCGTAGAGGTGGCGCAGCGTCGCTGTCGACAGTGCTGTGCTGACTGATTGGTGTTCCGACCGCTAACCATGTAAGTAGTAAGCGCCTAGAGGGCGACCAGCTTCCAACTCGAACCATCGCAAATATCTATTCAAAACCCCCGAGTTCTAGCAGCTCTGGATGGCATTGTAACTGATATAACGAGTGTACTCCTTATTATTACGCTCCAGCTTTACCGGTCTTTTCCAATTTATGTACAACGATATATTGATACATTCCTAAAGCTGCCCACGCATTACGCAAAATTAGCAGGTTACAGAGTTAAGCCACGTTAATGGCAATAAGTCGAATTTAACGAGCAATATGAGTGTTGGTGTTATTGTGAGCGAACTCAATACGAAGGGTGGCGGACAAAGACGGGCGCTTATAGGTCAAATGCAAATAGAATCCGCCGGTTGCGTGTCTCATTGTCGAGCTTCGCGTCGCGAGGCGACAACTAATTGCCGACGTCTCATAAACCCACTTTTGTGTGTGAATAAACAGGAATAAGCGATCCGCGTTCAGCGAGCCGTTCACAGCCAGCCAGTGCGGTACAGTCGGCGTCCCTCGTCCCGGCACCTGACACACGGCCGGCCGCAGCGGCGGGCGATGCTCATTTTCCACATTATTGATATACGACTATTTCCACATTATCTGCCTCATTGCGGATGCTGCTCAGTAATAACTGAGCTCAACCGCGGTAGGTCGCGATGCTCGCAACCGCACGGGAACTTTAACAAAATAGGGAAAGTTCCAGAGCTCGGTGCGTGCTCCGGTCGCGTGACATGTACTCGTCTAATAAATAATAAACAGCGCAGCGGCATCTGCACTCACTCATTCGCCAACGGGAGGCTCTCCTTTTTACATAAAACGATCAAACGACAGGTTAAATAGTCTACATTATTGACTTATGGCAGGTTTAGTCGAGTGGAAGGCTACGCGCACGATAAGGGTCGCGCGGTGCGAGCGGGCGGCGGGCGGCGACACACACGCCAACAATGTCACGAGACTTCTCTCCTACCTCTAAAACCCTCGCGTGATGACGCCGGACTATTATTTTAATTACTTTCATTGTACGAGGGGGTCGTTATCGTTTCGTTTTACGTTTTCAGTAGGTTTGCACAAGGAACGTGCGCCCGCCGGAGCGCGACATCGCGCCGTCGTTCAGACTGGTCGTCGTCCGCGCGCCGGCGGGAATTTAGCGTAGCGTAGCTATTTCAACTGTCCAAAAGCAGCACCTATTACGATCCACGATGGGAGATCGATAGCAACGATCGCCACTACCGCTATAAAATAAAATGTGCCTCTAATTGTGCTAGAGACGTTTGGGAGGAGTAGCGACGTGAAGCAATAAACTTCTCCTTTAACTGTCATAACAATTAGGGATCGATGGGAATAATTCAGGAAGCAGCAACACTTGACTCAGCTAACCATTATAGGAGCCGGCCGGCGCTGCCAGTGACGCCAGCATTTAAGATTGCAATCACTGAAAGTGCTGATGTCTCAACTCTAATTTCCATCGAGTTTAATAAGCCCAATCAGTCGTATAAGTACCTATTTAACTCGTAACGCATTCTGTCACTGTATCTATCTTTGCAGTGAATGCTAATGGAAGACAATGTTAATCAATGATGATTGCTTGCTCCGTGTTAAACATACTTGCATACATTGCCGTATTTTTTGCTAAAAACAGTCCCATGATCCTTTTACTATGGATAAGAGCGGACGAAGTGCGAGTTCGCAAGAATTCAGCATAGGTATGTTCATGTCAATGTCGACGTCTTTATTGGGTGTGTCAATAGAGGCGTAAGAAGTCGAGTGAATTCAATCCAGTTGAATGAATTGAAATTGAATTGTTCACCACGAAATGGTCGATAGGCAGGCCATTCGTTGCACTTGCTACGGATCCGTCTACCTTCTCTAACTAAGCAACTAGACGAGGCAAAGGTGTCGAGTTTCAAAGTAGATTGATGGGCAGGAAGCTGTAACTTATAAATGAATATGAGCGTGTAACACTATATATGTAATCACATTGTAGGGGCACGATACATGCAACGTGAGCGCAATTTATTTTATTAGCAAGTCGCGCCATGCGCTTAGTTGCTCTACTGCCGTTGTAGCAAGTGACCGCACTTCAGCCCACCTACACAATGTAAAGTTTTGATTTATTGTAATGCTGCATATTGAAGAATAGTAATGGTGATCACCGAAATGTAATACTTTTATTCACCCATCCCAGTAGGTAATACGATTAATCAGCAAGCATGTCAGCCTGACAAGCAGTGAATGGGCAGCAGCGTTCCAAGTGAATAGTATTGATTCGACTGCGATCTCCATGACAAATCTCTACCCAGCGCGCTTGGGGAAACTTATAGCCAAACCATAACTAATAATATATATTGGAAGTTTCAATAATGGAGTAATTAACCATATTTTTATAGTTAAAATTGATATATTTTATATTGATATAACTGTAGCAAATATTGTAGATTGATCCTATGAGTAAGATGCGAGTTCGATGTAAAGCAGTCAACTTTCATCCATGAAAACTGTCCATGTGCGAAACAGATAATTTCGCGAGCAGCGTTGATAACGGGAGCAGCGGAATAAGTTTATCAGCAACAATGCAACGGCAGCGACGCGGCGACGGTGCGTCAGGGTGCGATCGAGGTACCGGCCGTGCGTGCCGTGGCGCTCGGCGCTCGGCTCGTGGGTCGCCGGTGCCCGGTAAAGAGTGATTCTCGGAAGCAGGCTCGTGAGTGAAGCTTGCCGCCGTCGGAACATGTCCTCAGATGCGACTTCCGTTTCCATTCTGGACGGACCCGGCGGCGGCATGACGCGATTTGCCATTGTTGCGACGGCGCCGCACCGCCACCGGCGCTCTACGTGAACTGCTTATGAACACGCTCCTTACTAGTATTGTGCGAGGTAATTGCGCGCTCGAGTTTGCCGCTACCCCGTGCTTCTGTGCGCTCGCTCATTGTACTGGCGCATATTCGATACGCTAACATTATTTCACAAGACGATTGTAAATCAGACAGAACCTCACCTGGATCACCCGCAACAATAAATGTACCTGATATACGTATCTTTTTATTTCAATTTCAGACAAATCCAGACTTTATTAAGGAAATGCAATCATAGATGTTCAGCTTCAATCAAAGCTATATGTGTCTATATACATATAATATAATTGAAGCATAGACGTTCACTCATGCGAAGAAGCCCCAAGAATCAGGAAACCTACGCGTAGCGCAGGCAAACTAGAAAAACGTATTAGTTACATTTGCGTGGGCCACATGGAGGGTATGGGGGGCGCGCAATTACAGCATGATTATAGCGAGGCGAGGCTTCGTCTACAGTTTGAATAAGTAAGTACATAATGAGTGCGGGCCGGAGTCCGGCGCGGGTGGACGATGCTCGATTAATTGTCGGTCAGACGACTTCGGCGTGCGGCGGTTGCCTCGTGCATATTGGATGACGGGTGACGTCCTTCCTTCACACTCCACACTACACTCACTCACCTATTATATGAGCAAGTACAAGTGAAAATTACAAGTTCCATTGAAAGTGTTATAGTATTGTTCAGTTTGTATTGGATATTAATTCGTATTTGGAAGCAGCGTGCCATCGTAAGGCGTTGTCTGCGGACACGGATACTTCGTGTGGACGAGTGCAGCACGCGGACATTACACGCCAACACAACTGGTACCAAATAGTACCAATACATGTCTGGGACATCTGTATTCCGACGGTTGTCTGATGTTGTTTCTACGTGCATGCAAATAAACATAAGGCAACAAAGAAATCTGGTATTGTTAGGTAGTGAAGCAAATTGTGGGTAACTTCTGATTTGTGTGTTCTTAAAGTATTAACAAAAATACGTTTCATAAATGAATTATGCGAGGGAGGTAAATACTAGCGAGATATACTCGTATATACCATTTCATCAAAACGATCAATACAGTTAAATGGCATAGTAAAGTATAGCAGCAGAGCAGAATTACAGAGATAATTAATGTACTCAAATAATATGCATCACTTTTGTATGCCATAACTATGTAATTCAAAACTAAGAATTTCAATTAAAATAGAATATGTACAAATGTGATTACTAAACAAAAATAATAATAATATGTAAATATATAATTTATTTTGTTATTATGTGAATAGGAGAAGTAGGGCATTATTGTATTCGTGCTCCTACCAGTTTGGTGCAGCAGCAGAACCGGAGCATCATAGTCTTGTACCTTATTAGGAATACAATCCCGAAGCGGAATTGTGGAAGACCTCCCAAACATAGCGATTCAAAGTTGCTACTTACATTATTGTAACACCGTGAATGAACTATTCATTTTGAGAATCTGGAGATCAATAGTATAGTACATATAATAGTACAGTATAGTAATAGCAGGAAAGTACCTACGTTCCGATTGTTTGCGATCATACTATCAATGAAATATCTTCATCATCATCACGTGTCGACAAATGTATGTATTACTTCAACAATAAATAGATGAAAAAGATGAGTAATGACAAGTTATTTTGTTATAATTAGTAGAATAGAACAACCATCGCCGAATCAATTCGAGAATTCCATCAAAACCCAGTATGTACGAGTAATATTACATACTGGAAGAAGGAAGCCAAATTACAAGAAGTAAAATAAATTTAAGTAAATTATGTGTGTACATTTTTCTGATATAAAACTTTAACGAATATGTAAAAAAAAACTTTAAAGTGTGTTTGAAAAACTTATGTGCAAATAGTTATTATCAGTCATAATAATTAGGACTAATAAACAATTTAGGTCTATATATTTGGTTATGAATAATTTCACTGTTTGTTTATAATAAATTGGACTAAGAACATTTAAATTAATATTTGGTTATGAATAATTTCACTGTTTGTTTATAATAAATTGGACTAAGAACATTTAAATTAATGTTTTAGTTTACATAAAATGTAAACGTAATAGAAATAACATACAATGAAGATAATGTTTGTAATGATTAAGACTAAGAGAAAAACTAAATTCATATTTAATTTTAATTGTTTCAGTGTTTCGTCCCCACACGATGGTGAAAGTTAACCCAGAGACTTCAAATTCGGTTCTCGGAGGGATGATCTCGGTGACCTAGCGGCCACGGCGTCTCACACGGATTGTTGGAAGACGCGAGTCCCGTCCCGGATGGGAAATATATTTAAAAAAAAAACATTGTTTGTTTTGTTATTCCGATGAATGAAAACATAAAATAATATTGAAGAATCCAATATTTAATTGAATGGAAGTTCAGTCTCTATGCGTGCTACAAAAAAAGTCGATTACTAGAGAAAACGTTCCTTTGAATTTGTAACATAATGGTGTGTTTTGCAATAGTACTCTTGCAAGGTTGTCATGATTTGAAACGGAGGCTTCAAACTTAATTCTTGACTTATGTTATTTATAAATGTACGTAGGTAAGTACCTATATTCCTACGGTAACAATTATTGTAAGTAAACATTGTAATCACTTAACACAAGTTATTTTTGGTTGTGAGTTTCAGGCCTATCCGCATCCTCATTAAGTTTCAGTATGATAGGTATCTATAGAAATACAATTTCAAACGTATAATGACACTGTAAACTTAATATTTTGTTGTTTTAGTTGAAAGGTTTCTCTCCACAAAGCGACTTTGAATCATACTCTGCAACGCTCTGTAAACTTATTTTTGCAAGCAGCAGCGCATTGCAATCAGTTCCTAGAAAGATGTAAATAAAAAATGTAAATAAAAAACATTGATGCTGTTTTCTGTATTTACAAAACAGTTTCTAGAATATATTCACCTTTGCTATGTGAAAATATTACTTTAGTTCCTTCGCAAACCAAAACACATCGCATAGGGAAAACGACCTAAAGTATTTGTCTTCAGGACTACAATTTAGAACTCTAATAACATTTTTCTAGTATACTACAACGCTGGATTTGGGCGCATTTATTGGAGCACAAGTTCTTGTTACGCTCCTGCAATGAGCTTACAGAATGCTAATAAGTCTAGTAACTGTCTTGCACCAGTATTTGGAAGCACTAAAGCTCCTTTTATTTCCTTATAAGAGATTGGTACTGGTTTAAGTACTCCTTTTGTTATCTCCTTCTAGTACGTCTCAAGTGTAGTTTTGTTAATAATGTGCTAATAACTTACTTAGTTTTTGGTTATTTGTTAACACATTTATATTTAAAGGCCAATAATTTGTATTACTGTTTTGTGTACAATGCTTATTAAGTCAGTAATTTTAGTTATTGTTTCCATCGATATTTATATAAATGAAAAAAGCTTAGCTAAAATAAGTTAGAATACAATTTAACATGCGGCAAATCTATTTTTACCGTAAAAGTGTAGCGTGTTTGAGCTGATTTTTTATCGCACTTACAGAAATTGAATATAAAGTCAGTTAGTGTAAAATATGATCAAGCACTTAATTATTAATTTTTGATCATTCGCCATGTTTCAGAAATTGCTCTGCATCTAGACATTTATAAGACTGTAATAGGTAAGCCGTGGTAGCTCAGTGGGGGAACGTCGCCACCATGTTGAATACATCGCCTCATACTTATAATCATCTCAGCTAAGTTTGTAATAAAATCTGGAAATCTTACACAATGCCATTATATAACTAAATTGCTACATATTTGTAATGATCTCAGACAAGTATATTATAAGTTCTGGGAATCTTACACAATGCCATTATAGGACTATAATTTTCGTAGGACTATTTATACTTTTTCATTGCACTTATTAGATTATATGTCTTGTAACTGTCCTATACATTAGTGTACTAGTAAACTACAAGGCAATTATATTAGTAAAAATGCTCTTAAAACTATAAATGCTTGCGCTATGCTATTATTAGCAAAATAGACTCCAGAAAAGCTTTTATAAGAACATTTTTAGTCTAAATTTACCTATTGTATTTTATTATAGGATTTCCTTGCTAGTTGGGATACCACACATATACAGCCAAGTCGGTTTTTACGAGGCAAGGCCGATGGAATCAAGGTTTTACATAGTGATCGTTTCACATGCTGCCTTTATTACATTATACCGTGAAAAACAAATATAATTTTAAAGCTGCATATTACACGGATATGTGTGGCGACATGGTGCGATCGGAGCGATATCGAAACAAGTTGTGGGAAATGGCTACAAAGATTAGGAAGGAAGAGATCGTGGTGGTTGTTCGAGTTAGTTAATTAGAAGCGCGGACCCTGTGAGAGCCGGGTTCTGACTAAACTAATAAATAAGCATGTACTCGTATTGGCATACGCACAGAACTAACATAATGCAACATTAAAGAACAAAACAAAACATAAAATGAAATTGTTTTAAAATAATACATCCTTATAAACGCATGTCAACTTTAAATGGAGGTTATTTAAATTTAAGCAGCATTTAAGTTAAGGTAATGCCGGGTCAAGAATTAACAACTTCTTAGCCTAGGTCATAGTATTATCACATAAAACGCTTGAATATCGAAAAATGTAAACATGTTAAATCATCCTATCCTACTAATATTATAAACGTGAAAGTTTGTGCGTAGGTGTATGGACGCGTGGATGTGTATCTTTGTTACTCGTTCACACTCGAACGACAAGGCCAATTTTGATGAAGTATGGTAAGGTAGATAAGGCGTTGGATTAACACATTGGATACTTGTCATCATCATCACCGTCATCATCCATCATCAAGCTGGTGAAAAAGCGTAATAATCTTGGACACAACATAGACAAAATAACAAGATCTCCGCCTACGTCAAGATCGTAATGGTGACAGTTTTGTCATTGTTTGTGTCAGTTTCTGATAGCTTAGTCAAAAGCACGCTATCATTTTGACAGCTCGATACACTATAAGTGCTCGGCGACCATCAAGGGTGATGAAATGTGATGACAGTTTTTTTTCCGTGGAGATTAATTTCATATAATAGCTTAGTCAAAAGCACGCTATCATTTTGACAGCTCGATACACTATAAGTGCTCGGCGACCATCAAGGGTGATGAAATGTGATGACAGTTTTTTTTCCGTGGAGATTAATTTCATATAATAGCTTAGTCAAAAGCACGCTATCATTTTGACAGCTCGATACACTATAAGTGCTCGGCGACCATCAAGGGTGATGAAATGTGATGACAGTTTTTTTCCGTTGAGATTAATTTCATATAATAGCTTAGTCAAAAGCACGCTATAATTTTGACAGCTCGATACACTATAAGTGCTCGGCGACCATCAAGGGTGATGAAATGTGATGACAGTTTTTTTCCGTGGAGATTAATTTCATATAATAGCTTAGTCAAAAGCACGCTATAATTTAGACAGCTCGATACACTATAAGTGCTCGGCGACCATCAAGGGTGATGAAATGTGATGACAGTTTTTTTCCGTGGAGATTAATTTCATATAATAGCTTAGTCAAAAGCACGCTATAATTTAGACAGCTCGATACACTATAAGTGCTCGGCGACCATCAAGGGTTATGAAATGTGATGACAGTTTTTTTCCGTGGAGATTAATTTCATATAATAGCTTAGTCAAAAGCACGCTATCATTTTGACAGCTCGATACACTATAAGTGCTCGGCGACCATCAAGGGTGATGAAATGTGATGACAGTTTTTTTTCCGTGGAGATTAATTTCATATAATAGCTTAGTCAAAAGCACGCTATCATTTTGACAGCTCGATACACTATAAGTGCTCGGCGACCATCAAGGGTGATGAAATGTGATGACAGTTTTTTTTCCGTGGAGATTAATTTCATATAATAGCTTAGTCAAAAGCACGCTATCATTTTGACAGCTCGATACACTATAAGTGCTCGGCGACCATCAAGGGTGATGAAATGTGATGACAGTTTTTTTTCCGTGGAGATTAATTTCATATAATAGCTTAGTCAAAAGCACGCTATCATTTTGACAGCTCGATACACTATAAGTGCTCGGCGACCATCAAGGGTGATGAAATGTGATGACAGTTTTTTCCGTGGAGATTAATTTCATATAATAGCTTAGTCAAAAGCACGCTATAATTTAGACAGCTCGATACACTATAAGTGCTCGGCGACCATCAAGGGTTATGAAATGTGATGACAGTTTTTTTCCGTGGAGATTAATTTCATATAATAGCTTAGTCAAAAGCACGCTATCATTTTGACAGCTCGATACACTATAAGTGCTCGGCGACCATCAAGGGTGATGAAATGTGATGACAGTTTTTTTCCGTGGAGATTAATTTCATATAATAGCTTAGTCAAAAGCACGCTATAATTTAGACAGCTCGATACACTATAAGTGCTCGGCGACCATCAAGGGTTATGAAATGTGATGACAGTTTTTTTCCGTGGAGATTAATTTCATATAATAGCTTAGTCAAAAGCACGCTATCATTTTGACAGCTCGATACACTATAAGTGCTCGGCGACCATCAAGGGTGATGAAATGTGATGACAGTTTTTTTCCGTGGAGATTAATTTCATATAATAGCTTAGTCAAAAGCACGCTATAATTTAGACAGCTCGATACACTATAAGTGCTCGGCGACCATCAAGGGTGATGAAATGTGATGACAGTTTTTTTCCGTGGAGATTAATTTCATATAATAGCTTAGTCAAAAGCACGCTATAATTTAGACAGCTCGATACACTATAAGTGCTCGGCGACCATCAAGGGTTATGAAATGTGATGACAGTTTTTTTCCGTGGAGATTAATTTCATATAATAGCTTAGTCAAAAGCACGCTATCATTTTGACAGCTCGATACACTATAAGTGCTCGGCGACCATCAAGGGTGATGAAATGTGATGACAGTTTTTTTCCGTGGAGATTAATTTCATATAATAGCTTAGTCAAAAGCACGCTATAATTTAGACAGCTCGATACACTATAAGTGCTCGGCGACCATCAAGGGTTATGAAATGTGATGACAGTTTTTTTCCGTGGAGATTAATTTCATATAATAGCTTAGTCAAAAGCACGCTATCATTTTGACAGCTCGATACACTATAAGTGCTCGGCGACCATCAAGGGTGATGAAATGTGATGACAGTTTTTTTCCGTGGAGATTAATTTCATATAATAGCTTAGTCAAAAGCACGCTATAATTTAGACAGCTCGATACACTATAAGTGCTCGGCGACCATCAAGGGTGATGAAATGTGATGACAGTTTTTTTCCGTGGAGATTAATTTCATATAATAGCTTAGTCAAAAGCACGCTATAATTTAGACAGCTCGATACACTATAAGTGCTCGGCGACCATCAAGGGTTATGAAATGTGATGACAGTTTTTTTCCGTGGAGATTAATTTCATATAATAGCTTAGTCAAAAGCACGCTATCATTTTGACAGCTCGATACACTATAAGTGCTCGGCGACCATCAAGGGTGATGAAATGTGATGACAGTTTTTTTTCCGTGGAGATTAATTTCATATAATACTATTATAGCAATTGCGTTTGACAATAAACAATATATATATATATATATATATATATAAATAAAATGAAACCCCTATTTCTCCTGGTCACGTTATAACTTGAGAACGGATGGAACAAATAAAATTTCACTAATTATTTTTTTGTTTTGTTAGTTATTGTCAGGAGAAGGTTCTTATGAAAGATAAACCAAGAAAAGGTGGGAGGCTATGTCGAGGGCGAAGACCGAGCCTACTACGTGAACGAAGTCGCGGGCAGTCGGGCTAGTAATGTATAAATCTAAAAAAGGTACGCATTCAGAGTCTGCAGTGCATAGTTCATATTTAAGTTAATACATTTAGTTTGTGGCATTCGAGTCAAACACTGCGCAGGGCACCGCGTACAGTCCGACATCAGCACTAGAAGTATGACGGAAATGTGCATATTACAGTAGGTAAACAGTGAGTTGAGCCAATTATACAGCTATTACAATGTAGAAGTGCTACATAATTAGCGGTCAGTGATGGCGGAGTGGTGGTGTGGTGGTGGTGAGTGGGGGTGGCCGCCCCGCGCGGTGCTGGTCGAGCAGTGGTAGCTGCGCTGCGTCATTACTTCGGAAGTTTAGACAATTATTAGAATCGTCGGTCGCCAGTAATCACTCGGTTCGGGCCGCAACAATAGGAAATCAATCATGCGAGCATACGATATCATCGCAACAACAGTTTGTGTATGTGTGTATTGTGATGGAAACATTACAATTATTAGTTCTTATAGGCGCAGGCACGGTTATATTATCTATATAATATTACCGTAGCGCAGGGTATACTTCTCCGTAACAGACGATTCTGGTTCATAATTATATGGACGTAAGTAAGAAATTGTAAAAGTCAAGGAAACTTGACTCACTGAGTGATACTTGGTGATTAAGTATTGGATGGCAGTCTAGCGCAGCTGTGCCAGATATTGCGACGCGAAGAGCGCAGTACAGCGGCATGAAAACCTCCAGAGGTTTGTAGCAACACCCAGGTGTTATTTACTGCAACTGTCTAATGCAAATGACTTCTCCGTTTCCTCAATTGTTATAATTGATGAAGCTATATCGATCTTATAAATAAACCTAGTAGTACATCAGAACTCTATGGTTCGTATAGTAGTAACTAGAAATCAAAAAATTGAACTGTTAATTAATTTTATTTATTTATTTAGTTTGCCGACCGACGTGGTATTATGTTTTTTGTTGATGAAAACAACAAACAGTTTAGAGTGTGGTCGTCGTAAATATATTTAGTACTTACTAGTCGACCCGCCAGCGGCTTCGCTCGCTTTGTGTGGTGGCGAGAGAGTTATTCTTTAAATATCAATATCTTTTTTATTTATGAACCGCATGAAACAAACACTAAATGTCAAGTGAAGCTTACCACATTATACTAGTGAAAACATCTAAATCGGATAAGCCGATTCTGAGATTAGCGTGCACAAACGCACAGATAAACAATCAAACAGACATAAATTCTATATTGTTTTCTCATTTCATTTTCATTTATTTAAGTCCTAATAGTTTATAATCTTCCATGTACAGACAGCGATCCGTTACATGTTTATTATATGCACAGATTACCTCCTTAGTTTGATCGCTAGATCTGAAACCTGGGTAAATACGTGCACGCACTAAGCACAACATAAACCAGTTAATTGTCGGTCGGTGGTGTACCTGTGTTGTGTATGCCGCGGCGCGAACGCCCTTGGACCAACAATTTACTCCGGCCGGCGGGGTGCGGGGTGCGGGGTGCAATATGGAATAGTTAAATCGATTAACATTCTCCTAATTTTGTTTAAGTATGACTTAGTTTAAGTAAAATGCTAACAATCATTATAATAACTGCTATACTGATGGATACACGGGGATCACAAACTGTGTCCTGCACGATTATTTTAGAATTTGTACAAGTACTCATGCAAACGTCCGCCTTATACCGTGCTTGTAAGTAGAGCATGCAATTATCCGCCTCATTTTACTATTCGGAGAATTTGGAAAGTTCCACATCACTATCCGGATATATCCGGATAATACGAATATTTCGGATATCAATGTTAAAAAGGTAAAACAAACTAGTTAATGTGAGACATTAATCAACATATGTATTAAAAACTCTGTACAACAGTTAACACAACAATGTTCAGACTTTTAGAAATAGTTGCAAAAAAGGAGGATGTTCTTAATTCGCCTGAATCTTTTTTCTAATGTATCGACGACGACTGAACCGCAACAAGAAATTGTATTTTTGTTTAAAAGAGTGCCGGGTGGTTCCATTGTCACCATCAGCATTTGATGATCGGTTCCCAGAAAAATCGAGGGCAACCCGAAATTTCATAGGAACGCATTATGTTTTTTACATATTTTCTAAAATATTTAAGTATTGGCGTCTGTACCTCATTATCTCATGTTTCTGAGCTGATGATGGAAGATACAATTCGTTGACTATTAGGAGTTAGTGGATAATTATTAAAATACTATAGGCTCGTATCGACCGCTACTTATGTTCCTTTGCGTTGTTCAGATGAGTTGAAGATGGAAGCTACAACTCCTTGTTAGTTAGGAGTTAGAGGATCATTAAACAAATGTATAAAGTAGCATGTGCAATAATACAAGTAACTCGTACTACCACACTACACTATCCGTATTATCCGAATAGTAATAGCGAAGATATCCGGATATTATTATAAACGGATATCCGGATAACATGGTAGCATGGTCTACTTGTAAGCACTACTGAGTGAACAGAACAACAACTCATCTTGCAGTGTCGAGCGCAGTGAGTACGGTATAACGGCGCACAACGCTAGCTCTCGGCTATGGGTGTCACGCCAACTGTCATTAGGTAGCCAGAGTGAGAGTTACCGTTAACGTAAACACTTTACCCTGTCATTAGCTCAAATAAGGAACTCGCAACTCACAACATTAGAGCCAGGCGCTCATGGCTTGCCGTATATTACACATATTATAATATGTAGATTACGACGCATGGACATTTGACAACTGTTCGTTATACAGCTAAGTACATATTATTTTGTTATATTTTCGGATAAAATGTTTACTGTTGTGCTATGTCACTTTCCTTCCCTAGCGCATACGTAACTCAAAAACAGGGCTTAGATTGAATTTGTACTATGATTCTCAATACCTATTGTGAATGTTACATGTGGACTGATGTGCAATAAAGTATATTGTATTGTATGTATTCTTCTCATCTACTTATATTGTTAATCATAGCCGTAAGCTATTCCCAGCGGTTCACCGAGCGAGGAGCACGTCAGCTGTACACGTCATTCTCACTCTCAAGCGAACATCGCGTGAGAGTGACATCAGGGGCATTATTCGCTATGACCAGCCTAACGGGTAATGCAGCGCGTTACGATATAAGATAAGATAATCCCTTATTTGCATAAACATGAACGTATTATACACACACTGCGGGCATGCACATGCATGTTGTAATTCATTGTTACAATTATAACTGTACTGTTTTGTCTCTGTAGGCGTACACATTTTCGAGAGATGGCTAGAACAGCATGAAATATTAAATTAAAGCAAAAAACAATAGTAAATTGTAAAATAATACTACATGCAATTACATATAAGAAAGTCAATGAGGAGGTTACTGAAAATGTCAATTGAATTAATGCAGTCATGTGAAGTTATGTAAGAACAATGTCATTTTAAATAATACTAACTTGATAATTAGATATATAATAATGGACTTAATGTCAATTAAAATAGGAATAGTAATAAAATTAATATTATTATGCGCAGACCGGATGCAGAGCTTAACTCAGATCTCTATCAGTCAAAAACTCGGTCACGTTGTAATAACATTTAGTGAGTAAAATGTTCTTAAGTTTTGATTTAAATGTGTACGTATTTAGTTCTTTTAAACATCCTGGAATCTTATTGTAAATTGCGGGTCCCATACAGAAAATGCTATTACTCATAACCGCCTTTCTGGAAGTGTGCATACACAGCTTATATTGCTCACGTCGGTTACGTTCAACATCCTCTGATAAAAGCGGAAAGTAATGCTGGTTCGATTTAACAAATGCGGCCTCCTCAAAAATATAAAGTGACGGAAGTGTTAGCATTTTGTGCTCAAAAAATTTTGATTTACAGCTGTCTGTAGTCTGTAGTCCAAACATTGACCTTACACAACGTTTTTGTGCTTTAAAGACAAGGTCCGTTTGAGTTGAATTGCCCCAGAAGATAAGGCCATACCGCAAGATTGACTCCACCAGACCATGATACGAAATGATAACCGCATCTGATTTTACGACGGGCGCAAGTCTGTGGAATGCAAATGCTGCGCCACCCAACATTTTACACAGATCATCAGTGTGCGCTTTCCAGTCTAATTTCCTATCTATTATAAGTCCAAGAAATTTAGCAGAGTCAACTTCATTTACTTTTTCATTTTGGTAACTCACATTAATGTCTTTTATATAATTATGTCTTTGAGTAAATTGCATAAGAATGGTTTTATTGATGTTAATTTTGAAATTGTTATTATTTAACCACTTAATTATTGCATTCAGTGTCTCATTAATGTCAGTATCATAGTCATTTTTATTTTGACAGGCAATTGTTACAGTACTGTCATCAGCGAAAAGTGTCATTGGATGTTTCGTTATTTTTGGTAAGTCATTTATATATATAATGAAAAAGAGTGGTCCTAGAACGCTTCCTTGAGGTACTCCCGACTTAACTATACGTTCACCAGAAGTCCAAGTCCTTTCAATTTTTGAGTTATAATTAAGCCTTGTTATATTGGTTAATTGTCTTGTCTTCTATTTAAGAGGTATGATTTAATGAGGTTGAGGACATTACCTCTAATACCATAAGTATGAAGCTTACTCATCAAAATGTCATGGTTCACATAGTCAAAAGCCTGGGTCATGTCGCAGTAAATAGCACTGACAGCATTATTTTTATCCATATTTGGCATTACTTTATGGAGAAATTCGTAAATTGCAACATTTATAGTTTTATTCTGTCTGAAACCTTTTTGTTCATCAAAATAAATTAATTTTATCAATATAGTCATTTATCTAGTAGTTTAGTGAGATATCTTCAAGGAATTATTCGTGAAATTAATCAGCCTCAGCTTTCAAAACATTATATACTTGAGTTTATAAACTCGATACTGTAGTCGCACACGTGAGCGCGCCGCCTGGACGAGTTAGTTTATAAATTATACAGTTTACAGCAATTGGCAATATGTGCTTCTTATGAAGTACTTATCCTAATTTAGTGACGGCAACAAGCTGCAACAACGCTAGGCGTGACAAACAGTTACGTTCAGTTACAGGTTCTATTTGAAATGTGACGGTGGGAAGGAACGCTGGAATGTATAACTCCTGGCGGAGAGGGGCGGGCGGCAGTGGCGGGCGGGCCCGGGACCCGAACTTTATAATTAAATATTAAAGAGAGCCCGCGTAGACAGCGCATCACTCCCTATTGCGAGCAGTTTCTAAGAGTATTAATACATTAAAGTATAAAGTAAAACACTACAGAAAAAACTTGATGAGTTTAGACGCGGCTTAATCCTTTGCGTGAGACATAAATATACGTCAGTTGCATTCATAAATGTTTTGTTTGAATTATCACGGTATAGGAAGGATTAAACGTGTAACGAGAAGCCCGCCAGACGAGCGAGTATAACTTTGACAGGCACGCCACAGTGGTTGCGAAATCCTCTCGATCCGCTCGGAAGTTGCAACAGTACTCGTATTTGCCTCAACATCTGACTAAACTTTCTCCGAGCCGAGCAAGTTACCTTTTGAAAGCTTATGACTTACTAATTTCCTCGTATAGGTACGAGCACGACTGAATTTGAGCATTTGAATTGACACAAAGACATAATAATGTTCCGCTAGCTGATTTTCGGTGGCGCCCGTGATGTAAATGATTGCTGCACACAGTAGCCTTGCTTTCCGAGTCGCGTCGACACTGATTTTGGCGATTCTATCACTGTTTTCCATTCCGTTTCAATATCGCGCTTTTGACAGGTTAGATCTGTCAGCCATTCGGAATGGCCAATAAACGATTATGATTATGATTATGATTATGGGTTTAAATCACGCTCACGGCATGGAATACACGTACACACAGACATATGCTAGCTATCGTATCACGCACACATCAGAGAACTGTCATTTTTGACGGACTGCTCACGGTGATTTCAGTTGGTAGCGTGATCATTGAAATCGGAAAATGGTCCTTCATGACGTAATCCATGACGTCACATGGGGGTCTACGTTTTCGTGATGTGTTGATTTGGAATGGCAATCACAGCGGTAAAAGTGATTTTGACGCCACTCGGAAGGCAACCTAGGTGTCGCACAGAACTCGACGTTGACGTTACAACCGGGAGCGCGAGCCGTTTGAAATACTAACTCTCTCTGTTTGCTGTGTTACTAAACTTGAAAAAAAAACATAACAAAAATAGGTAATCATGCACATGCTCGTAAGCATTTTCACTTAATATACATATTATGTAATTGAGTAATGTAATCAACAATAATAATAAATGTACATTATTAATTTAAAGCCTATTGAACATTTGTCGAGAATGGACTGTGGGTAAATTTTTCCAGACATTAATAAAGTGGAATAGCTGATATGCAATACATGGAAGGACGCCGGTGCAGTAGACAGGTGTGTACAGAAGGTGTAGGTACTTACATATGTCGAGAGCGTGCAGCACCGAGGCTGAGGTAAGCAGCGCGACCGCGACCGCGACCGCACACACCACCATCGCGCCGCCTTACTTCACCATGCTACCGACGACACCGCAGCTCTGGAACAATACAACACATACAGTTTACTTACGGCGACGCCTCCTGTTCGCATTTCAACGATCGCTAAGTTACGAGATTTGCTAACAATTTGCACAGGGAGCTAGTGAGGGGAAGTAATCTCGAATTGTGTCGTCTGAATAAAAGTTCTTAGTTAGGATATTCATCATTACCTCTTTAGACTGATGCTGTAACCCTTCAAAATACGAAGAAACTCAAACATGCAGACATCTGACTCAGCCTCTGACTTGTGTAAAAACATTTTTTACTTAAAAATGTGTGTATGAAATGCGTACTTGGCCAGCCTTATAATTTCGATTGAAGACAATGAGAATAACTATAGAAAAATTGTTAACCCGATAAAAGCGTCGGTTTCCTTGTCGAAGTTTATTCAAATTTTCTTGACCACCATCCCCAGAGGCACAAAAATAATGTAAAACCTTATTTCTTTTTTACGTAGGAACGTATTCGCTACGTTAGAAAATGAGTTTCTTATATGACTAGACAAAATTGATAAGTTTTGGTCTGAAATGTAATCCCGTATCCATATGAAACATGAAATAATCATATAACAAAATGCTCGCCAGCTCGCTAACTAATGGAACTGTAAAATGTACCAGACTGTTTAGAGAAAAAATATGTGCGAGTTGACATTACAAATACTAGTACGTATATGGTATTAGTGTCGGAATCTTTACACCGACTGAAACTTCGACACTTTCGCAATATCGTTGAAAGTAAATAAAAATTAATAGGGAAAACCGACAAATGCGATTTCGCCATGTTAACAAGAAGTTCCGGCAAATTAGAAACTTTGGAAAAACTTACATAAAGGGTCCGACGAAGAAACCCAATTGAACAATCAAGTTGGAAAAATATGAAATTGCGAAAATAACGTGCGTAAATAATTTCAAAGTGAAACCCGACGACCGAGCTCTCTACGGCAACAAGAACCGAACTGGAAACTTGCTCCGACTCACATAAGGGTCCGTCGAAGAAACATAAGTAACTTTACAAATAAGCTAGAAGAATGCAAAGTTGTGAAACAAAAGCGGTAGTCGGTCGGTCCTCGCGGCTGGTGGCTCGCACTGTCGTAGCCGCGGCTATTCACGGCGCAAGGCCCTTCAGAGGGCGAACAAAGACGAGTGCTGGTGCTCCGCGACTAGAGCCCGAATGTCGTTAACGATGTACACTAGTGCCGCGCCACGGTTCCGCTAACAGTGCCCGCCCAATGCCCGATGCACATTTTAAAGTAGCCATTAAAACTAAAGTGGCCCTCCGTCCGCTACAGCCAAACGGCTCCGTAAAGGTCGAATGCTCGACAGAGTTCGATTCACTGTGCAGTCACAGTTAATCGAATTTCAATCCCAAACTACCCAAAATATCTTGTGTAAATGATTCAGTTAAACTATTTAGCATTATGGTATCAAACATTATTTTTCAGCAGTGTCCACCATCTTGCTTCGAACTGTACGAGAACAGTAATTAAAGCTAAGATTCCCTTCTAGTACTTTGGATTTACCCATTATACAACAAAACAGATTCTTGAATTATTGTCGCCGCTTGCATCTTGGCTTCAACACAATTCGCAGAGAAACTACAATAGTGTGTAATACATTTGCAATTTAAAAATGTAAACGAATTTTTAAATCTGAGATTATGCTAGTCTCGCTAGGAAAATTCGTTAAGAACCCCGAGATGAAAGCTGCGAGTTACCTCTAATGGAGACTGGCCACTAGATAATGTAACATCTTTTATGTTACAAAACTGCCCCTTCAATTTGAGAATCGAATAATTTTCGTTTGGCGAAACATACGCCGTCTTATTATGGTTGAAGGTTTAAACCTCAGTTTACTAAGTCCCGATCTATGGAAACTTTTGGTTTAGACTCGGTCTGAGAAACATCCGTATTATGGTCGCCGAACTATCGAAGGATCACATAGTCTCGAGTGTTCCCACAGATAAGATATTTTGTTCATTCATTATCATTACTATTCATTCAAAACGGTCCTATTTACTCATCCATACTTTTTACAAGTACTTTAAGTTAAGAAATAAATAAAGAGAAAGTATGAAACAATACACAAGCATATCCTCAACGTCCTCAACACTCGCTGTCAATTTTACGTCAAAGTCGAAATGGCGGTAAAAAACCACAGTTTAAACTAGGCCGGGCCCTGGTTTGGCGATGTTGCTATAGAAAAGTCTCGTTTATGAAATAAACCTGTGACGCTAATAACGTTTTCGGGTTTATTGTCGAGTTTATCGCTAGAGTTGGTTTAAACCTTCAACCATAATAAGGCGGTAGGTGTTGTCCAGATAAACTCTCCTTACGATACTGGTCTTGTGATAAGTAACACGAGTGCTTTTGTGGGCACAGTAGACCTCGCGAGCCGTATAACCACGCCATAAACCACCGACACTCTCCCATTTTCCTCTAGCTTAGCAAAGCCATTTCAGAGTTTTGCAACCATCCTTACCTATGTGGTTGCAATTTCCAATAGGCTAACCTATAATTTGTAAACTTCAGAAAAATATGGGTATAAGTTTTAGCCCATTACTCGCGTTCCCTTGGTACTAGGAGGTCGAATCTGGTGTCTTGTGAAAACGGAGAGAACTGCATAGTCTGATTGATATACGTAGGTATACATTTTCCGAAATCGAAAATTTCCCCTTATCCCCTCCACACCCCCATTCCCTTACGGAAACGTTTTTGCAACATATTGTGAAGAATGAAGACCTTAGTGTGGCTCTCAAATTTGATGGAAATCTGTAATTTATTGACGGATTTCCATCAAACGCAAAGTAAACTACTCCCAATTCAAATATCGCGATCGACTAAAAATCAAGGAAATTGTGTGCCAATTTACGTCACAATCGGTAGAAAATGAGACTTGTAGGCGAGAACAGACAGACAGACGGACAATAGCATTTTTGGGCCAATCTTGTAACTGAGACGAGCGAACGAAGGCTTGATCAATAAAGTTTGTCTCTCTATATCTTTGCATTATAGGACTGAAAGCACTAACCATAATTTTAAAGAGAACAACATAGTAAAGTTTGATTCAGGTAAGCGGACGTTATTCTTCATCATTTTACGCTAACGTTCGCCTATATAATATTACAAAGGCGAAAGTTTGTGAGTAGTGTTTGTATGTTTGTTATTTCTTAACGCTTCAGATGAGGCGCTGGATTAGCACATATGAAACTTTTAATCATCATCATCATCCATCACTACACGGGCGAAACAGCGAGTCCTAGCTAGTATAGTGTAAATTGATCACAGTTGCAACATCAATACAAAAGTGAAGTGTTCGTAAAAACGGGTGCAAAGTAGTAAAGTAATGCAATCTTTTCCTTGTACTATCACCAAAATTTAACTTAACCATCTTAAAGGTGAATTCCTGCTTTAGCGATCTCAAGCATTGAAATTTACAGAGAGAAAAATTCACATCCTCGGACGGGATTCGAACCAACGTATTGACTCTCCGTGTCAGACGCCATTGAACAACTAGGCCACCAAGGTTCGGGTCCGAGCATCGAATTTTAATTCTCTATCTGACTAACCGTCTTACGGGGACGGAGGGACATCTATTGAACAGCTTTGACAGTCGCGGGTTCGAATCCCGTCCGATTTTTCTCTCTATAAATTGCAATGTTTGAGATAGCTAAAACAGGCGTTAGTGCTTTAAAAAGTAATACTATAAGAATTATTTAAATCAGTTAAGTAGTCTTTAGTTTATCCATTACAAACAAACAATTAAATCTTTCCTTTTTATTATTAGTGTAGGCTAGCCGCACCCCGCGGTTTTACCCACGTACTGATGGATGATGAAAATTAAAGTTATGATATGTTCTTTCCCGGAATACAATATATCTCCTCGTCGAATATGATCAATTCATTTTTTTGTATATGGATTATATAATTTGTTTGTTCATAATGGGTAAGTTTTCAGTAAGTAGAACAGCTTACTATTAATACTGCAAGATAACTGAACGGGGGCGTTACACGATGTTGACAAAAAAAGTGAATTTAAGTCACAAACTTGTTATTTGCGGTTGGTCTCGGCAGCGAGAGATCGTGGCAGGCGGTGGCCACAGCATTAGCCCCTCAAAAAAAAAAAAAAAAAAAGTAGCTGGTCAAGGGATCGAACGGCAAAGTTAAGTTTGTCCTTTAACCTACTTTGTATTTAATTAGATCAATAATGTTAGACGCAATCTCAATGTACGGAACATTCGGTGCGCGATTCCAGCTGGCACTTTTTTAGTAATACTTTATTCGTATTTTTATTACCAGAGTTGTTTAACCAGTATCCACAATTCGCCAGTTATGTTTTTAGTATTATGTAAATGGGTAATGTGATGTAATACCTACTGATATCCTGCCCCTCTTAGGATGCGTCCACACTTGTAACATGACAACGGACCGGACTACTTGACAACGTACACTGTGCTGACACCGTCACAAACCATGTACGATGAAATGTTACAAGTGTAGACGCATGGTGTCGACCTAGACTGCGTGTCATGGCATCGCCACAGGAGCGAGGCGCCGCGGCGCGGCGAGGTGCGGGCGGGGGACGTACCGGGACACGTGACGTGATCCGCTCCTACTCCGTGTCTATATCTGTGTCATCTGGAGTACTTCGACGCGTGTCATAAACGCAAATGTGGACGTTTCCTGGTCACGCGGACAATAGCGAACATCTTTTGAAAAACACAACTTGGATGCGTGACAGTACACATGACTACCTTCAAGAGACGAACATTACTCGTATGGAGTGGCCAGCGCGCAGCCCGGATATCAACCCGATCGAGCATGCTTGGGACGAGCTAGGCAGATGCGTAAAACAACGAAACCCTCCCCCAATCACGCTTCGTGAGCTCAAAATTGCTCTCACAGAGGAATGGGAGAATATTCCCCAAAATCGTATAAGGAACTTGGTGTACAGCATGCCAAACCGCGTAAACGCAGTAATGGAAGCACGAGGAGGCAATACGAAGTATTAAAATTCAAGAAAATCGTAATAAAGTTCAAAAATTTCATGTTTCCTATTTTTGTTTTAAGGAGAGATCAGCAGTTTTTTTCTTTATGTAATTTTGTGTTAATAAAATGTATGGTGACTCATATTTTTTTTACTTTCATTTAAGGAGTATTACATTGTCTATTAAATACAATTTATTGCATTAACCTATCATTTTTAGTTTCCGAGATTTTTAACATTCTTTAAGTGACCCGGATTCATTGCTCTCGAGTGTATTTTGTCATTAGCAATAATCTGCATCTCATTCAACAGCAACCCAAACATTAGCCGTAGATGAATCATAGACATTATCTATAAATCGGGAATTGACAACTCTATTTTTAAATCGATAACATTCAAAATCAACTGGTTAGAGTCAACACTTAACAATATCACTGAATTGGCTGACTCAACACTTTAATACCAATAAACGCCACCAATAACTGGAAAAAGATTATATAGTATTACCTTTTTTTTAAGCACTAACTCCTGCTTTGCGATGCGATACTTAGCGAGAAAAATCGGACGGGATTCGAACCCGCGTCTTCTCACTATCCGTGTCAGACGACATGAAAAGTAATACTATAAAAATTATAAAGGGTTGCGACGTCAATACGAAAGTTTAAGTATTTCTAAAAATGCATCTTTCGATTGGATAGTGCTGTCAAAGCTGTTCAATAGATGTCGCTCCGTCCCCGTGAGACGGTTAGTCAGATAGAGAGTTAAAATGCGATGATCGGACCTCGAGCCTCGGTGGCCTAGATGGTCATGGCGTCTGCCACGGAGGTTCGAATCCCTTCCAAGGATGTGAATTTTTCTCTATAAATTTCAATGGAAAAAGATTGTTGTACTATTATATCTGCTTAGTTTAAATGCTTAAATTGTTTAATTTTCTTTGTTTAGGCATAGACCGGGACGTTTTATGCGTGGAATCAAACATTCGCATTTATATGAGTGTGAATAACAGTGAATAATGGACGTCAAAGGTGGCTTAAGCGACTAATAATATAATTCGAGGTCTCTTACTATGGGCCTCATACGCAAGCATGCCCATGTTGTGCCTACCCTAATGTCAGTTGGGACAGACAGTCAAACTAAGGAGGTCCAACATTGAGAAAGAGGTAAATCGTCAAATCCAACTCGGCTGGGCAGCGTTCCGGAAACTTCGCGAAGTCTTCTCGTCAAAAATACCTCAGTGCCTCAAGACAAGAGTCTTCGACCAATGTGTGTTACCAGTGATGACATATGGCACTGAAACGTGGTCTCTTACAATGGGCCTCATAGATAAGCTCAAAGTCGCACAACGAGCTATGGAGAGAGCTATGCTCGGGGTTTCTCTACGTGATCGAATCAGAAATGAGGAGATCCGTAGAAGCGCGAAAGTCACCGACATAGCTCAGAAGATTAGCCAGTTGTGTGTGGCAGTGGGCAGGCCACATAGCACGCAGAACAGATGGCCGATGGGGCCGGAAGGTTCTGGAATGGAGACCACGGACGGTTCAAGGTGGACTGACGATCTGATAAAGGTAGCAGGACGACGTTGGATGCAGGCCGCTTCCAACCGGTCTTTTTGGAAATTTATGGGCAGGCCTATGTTCGGCAGTGGACGCCCTACGGCTGAGATGATAATATAATTAGATGAACTACGATTCAAATTATATATATTGATCGCAGCCCACCTACCACAGGTAAGTACTTTGATTTATCTATGTATATACGTGTTTTTCCAACTTATTAATACTGAAAAACCGTATTGTAACAAGCTGTGCGTCGTAGTCCGTAAGCACTTCTGTCTTGATAGTTGCAGTGCCATCCAGGCTTTAATGTGAAGTTTTGGAGAGACATGAAATGTTTCCTTGCCTCTTATGCTTTATCCTAAATATTGTTAGTGGTGGTATTTAATCTTTGTGGAGATAGAGAGGCATTTTCCCGATTTCTTTCAATATACTGGATTAACTCCCAATAGCTGAGCCAGAGAAGTCCGACACACGAAAACGTTCTATGAATCGTTATGATCAAACTATAGACCAATGTCAGTCCTTCCAGCTTTGAGTAAACTCTACGAAGTTATTCTCTAACAAGTTCTGGCAAGTTAACAAGCAAAAATAAATATATAAAAATCATTTCACTGTGTAGAGCACTACAAACTTTCCCGTCCTAGACTCACGGATTCACGTTTATACACCACAAAAGGTGAGGACGTCTTTAAGTTCCATGTCTATAATACAAAAGTATGTACCGTCTCTGACTTTAAAAAGGCAGACTTTTTAAAGCATAAAGGTGTTTATTTGCCATAAAGTTATAATTCGTAGATGACACCTATAAATCCGATTTTAAAAGTAGACAGACGAGATAGAAACATAATTCAAGTATTTTTACATACTTTATTAGCCCAGTCGAATTATCTCAAAAAAAACGGGGCAAACCCGGAAAAAAATATAAGTAGCAATTTCCCTCCGGAATTCGTTGGAAGGTCACTGGCACTCTACATTTTGTTATGCGTGGTAATCGATCCGTTATCTAGATTTTAAGGGTCAATTTTTGTTTATTGAATAAAAAACAAGAAAAATGTTTCGACTAAGTTCGATAGAATAGAGCCCAGAGCTCTCAACTATAAACTTACATGCTATTATAATTAAGATGACTTCCTTAATGACAAATTTGATGATTATTGAATGAGGTCGGCGCTCCATAACCGTTCTTGCTGTACCCTACCAGGGTCATATGTTAGGTAAATAAGAATATGTATTTAAGACCTGCATGTATACCTACATATGATTGCAATTAAATATTGATTGATTAAACTTTTTATCTTGATCCGTCCGGCAGCTAGATCTCTCTACGCTACACGTTCTCATATAAAACTAGGGTCTCCATGGATCGGTCGGCGCGCATGAACTTCTAGGATACGGCTACAAACCTACTCTATTACAAAGCGGCGGCGTTCCCACCGCTATATCAATAATTGTGCATAAGTAGTCGTAAAACACGGTAAGTTTTAATTTTTCTCCTTACATAAAAAATATTTTAAAGTTTTTGAATATATATGTAGGTACCTAGTGTAAGACAACCCTTATTCTGTATCTGTATACAACTATAATACTCTTGTATCTAGTAACGAGCATCTGTGGACGATGTCCGTGGTCTATGGTAGCAAGTTCAGTGATTGTGACAAACGTGGGTTTTACAGGCACATACCACCACAGATACTCGTTACTGTGCTGGCCACATTCTGATCTGTGTTACTGTGACCATTCTCTGTGGTGCTAAAGGATTTGACTCACTTGTCATCGAGCTGTTATACGGAACGCTGTATTGGATTTGAAGAGGAATTAAACCCATTAAAATATCATTGCAATCCTAGTTTTATTTCTGAGTTGAAAGTTTATTCTTACACTAGTAACCCTTCCGTAAAAAAATATCTAACTGATGATGATGATCGTATCAAAACCTGTAGCGTGGTTAACGAGGAGTTATGAATATACAGACAGACATACGCGGTAAAAGACTTCATTTTGTACTATAAAAGGAGTGACGTATTTCCTTTGACGATTTTTCTTTACGGATAATAAACCTAAAATAAATTTGATTGCGGCTAAGAAACTAATTTAATTTTAGTTTAATTTTTAATAAACTCTTTGATTTGTTTTGTTTTTAGTTATTCCATTGCATATTTCAAACCCATCATTATGCTAGAAAAAGTTAACATGAACAAGGCGTTTGTTAATCATTTAAAGTTCGAATTGACCTGCAACATTTGTCACGCATCAGTCCTCTTTACCGCAGTAAACTGTGTGACAAATTTTGCCGGTTGGCTTGTTCATTACTAGCTACCAGTACTACCTGCACTACCTGGTATCCACTCGGGAGGAATAACTTTATCGCAATACAATCGTTATCCATCCACGGCTTCAGCAGTGAACACAAGTGAGTCTTTTGATGTTTACAGTGTCATACATAAGCCGCCGATAAATCCACTAAAGCAAGACCTGTTATCTTATTTACCTCGAAACCATCCTCAATATTCGGTATTAGATGAGGATTTGGGTAGCAGCAGCATTTTCCTGGACGGAACCCAGCCTGATCGGGTATGAGTTTGGCTTCAATCTCCGGGGTAAGCCGATTCAGAAGCAGTCTCTCAAAAAGTTTATGTGTGTGACATAACAGTGAGTCTGGTCGATAGCTTTTGGGGTCAACGGGTGATTTTATCTTAATTTGCTCCAAACAAGCGTTGAAAAGGTTCATGAGCCATGACACTGCCACTGGACCAAGGTGTTTCATTTGTTCGACTGTTGTCATTACCTTCGCATGCTTTACCAGAGTTCAGTGCTTTAATACCATTGACTACTTCAGCGATTGTAAACAGGTTACTTACCAATTACGGAGGTACAAGACTGAGAAGTTGGGATTTTAAATTGACTTGATTGATTTACTGATTGATTGAATTGAGTTGATTGATTTACTGATGTCTGCGTGATCTACAGGGTGAAAACCGGTAGTAATCACCGGGTGATAAGAGGCACATGGAATATTAATGTCAGACTTGAGAAGTATCGTCTGTTGAAGTCTACGCTCCGAAATACTCGTGCGCATATTCAAGAGCCCTAAAGCTTTCAACTTGAACTGTTCAATCGCTTCGATTGCCTTGAGAACATCACGACAGTGGACGAGATAAACAACAGGTTAGTAGAAACTGTCCATACAGTTGGTTCCAAGCTCTTTAAACCCCACCGTATAGATAAACCACAAAAACTCCGACGATGCCCTCAACCTCATGGCTGAACAACGCTCATTAAAACTGAAGTCTTCCGATGATGTTGAAGCATATAGGCGAGCAGCCTATAAGGCGAAAAGTGTGAAATAATTTTATGAAGTCGGTACCATGATAGTTCAAAAGTAGGTACCTACTCGTATTATCACACAATATTGTGCGCGTGGTACCGACATCGACAAGTTATTTCACACTTTTTGGTGTTGAAGTCGGTTCCATTTTTGGTAAATTTTTCTTCACCTTCCATTGTGCCCTTGCTACTTGCGGGATCGATTGTCATTCACCGTCAATGATAATATCATCAAGATAGGCGTCACAATTTTCAGTTTTTGTAGTATAACTCAAAAATTGCATGCAAAATTTGATGAAATTTAAATGAGTCCACATACGAACATATATAACCTCCTCCTTTTTGAAGTCGGTTAAAACTAGTCGGATGTATTTTTTGTGATACGATTAGAAAAGATAAAAAAAAGTTAAATAATATCGACCAAGATATTTCTCAAATTTCCAATAATAAAAATAATCCATGATGGATTATAGCTTACGAGGGCGGCACTGAAAATTTCGGGAATCAAGGAAGTGACACAACATTACTATTTAAAAATGTATTTATTGCTTTTCGAAGTATTCTCCGCGAAATTTGACACATTTTTCCATACGATGGAACCAATCATTGAAGCAACCATTCCATTCGGAAGTTGGGGTCTCCAAAATGGCCGTTATGTAGAATGCGAATGTATGCGAATGGTCTAATAGTTCTATGTTTTCTTGCTCTAAAAACTCTTTTGTTCTGAGCGCGGTGTGAGAACTCGCATTGTCGTGATGGAGGATGATGCGGCGGTTGCAGTTCTCTTTACGGAGTTCAGAAACGACCTGTGGCAAACAAATGCTAGCATACCATTCTGCATTAACCGTTCTCTGTCCCTCAAGAGGAATAGTCGTAACATGGCCGGTTTTGGAGACAAACGTGGCCACCATTTTTTTTGCAACACTCCGTGAACGAACAATTTTTGTTGGCTTTAACTCATTTTTGAACACCCAAACTCGTGACTTTTTTTGTTTCGGGTTCGTACGCCATTCGTATATCCAGGATTCGTCACCTGATACGATGTTGTATACAGCATTTGAGGATGCTGCGTGGAATCTTTCGAGAGTTCTGACGCACCAAGTAACGCGAGCCGCTTTTTGCTCTTCACAGAGCGAATGCGGTATCCATCGGGAAAACAACTTTTTTACACCTAATTGTTCATGCAAGATTATTTGTATTTGACTCATGCCAATGTCTAAAGTTGCCTGAATTTCGGGGTATGTCTTTCTTGGGTGACTGCAGTTTTTGGACGACCTTGACGGGGATCTTCACTGAGCTTGACACGTCCACGTTAAAATTCAGCAAACCAGCGATAAATTGTGATTTTGGATGGAGCTTCATCACCAAATGCAGAAATCATCCGGTCAACACACTGTTTTGTGTTAAACCACTTCGAAAGTCATAATAAATCATAGCTCTTGAATTTTCTCGAGTCGATTCCATTTTCTCAACGACTAAACAAGTTTGACAAAACCTTGTGACAAGACCGAGAATCTTTTTTTAAATAAATAAATGGTATTCGATTTTTAAAACCAAGGAGTTTTCAATTAAAAAGATTTTAATATGACAGGAACAGTGGAAATATTCCATTCCCGATACTTTTAGTGCAGCCCTCGTATTACTTTTTTTTATCGACGACTAAAAGTACTTGATAAATGTAGATAATATATATTGACCAGTAATAATAGCCGTTTTTGATCAACACCTCGCACTAAATTTCTGATCCAATTTTTATATGGTCACTTACTGAGCATAAAATCACAAAATGCTGACAGGTCCAGGTGGAGCAACAAGCGCCATCTTGAAAAAAAAGTATTTTGCTAATATCTCGGCAACTTGTTGACAACAACAAAAGTTCTTGAGACCATTATTGTAGAGAATACCTCGTTTTTATTATATTCTTTAATTTGATGGGAATAAGAATTCTCCCCTAACTTAAAGATTGGAGTGATTCTACTACCTAGCCTCCCATTTTTTGCAGAAAATTGAGAAATGGGGGGTTATTTATATATATATATATATATATATATATATATATATATATATATATATATATAAATATATATATTTCCGTATTCTATCTGTACTTAAGAAAGGTTTAGCGCGCAAATAAAAGGACTTAAAAGACTTTTGGATAGCTTCTAAGCATGGACACTTTCTTGGATATTAAAGATTTTCGTCACATAGCCCATGCAAGACACCCTTACTTTTTCGAATACGGCAAATGGGCCAGTTACCAAAATCTATGTTCCCAATGCCTTGAGCATATTGTATGACAAATACGATAAGGGTCATCAACATAATTTTTTCAGGAAAATTAATGTCGCGAATTTTTTATTCTATGTTTTGCTGTGGTTGCCAAAGGCCAAATGTTCAATGATCAAGCTCTTCATGTTTATGCCGTAATTAGTTTTGATCACACGACCCTTGTGGTCAGACTTAACAACGGTAATAATTACATTTTATTTACATTCTCTAATATTGTAGTTCGAATAACTATTTGCAAGTTATTTAGGAGGCCCACAGAATATATAAGTCGAACAGAATGATTTAAATACTGCAACAAGATTAGTTCTTTCAGTCGAGTCGGGTAATACGTGAGTAATAGAAGAAGTAATACATAAGAAGAAATAATACAGTCCTTTATGAATACAGAGTTGTAGTCTACAATCATTGAAGTTTTTCTAGATGGCTATTAATGCTTCCTATACGGTGATAATTAAAACAAAACATTTATGAATGAGACTGATGTATATTTACGTCTCTGGGCCGCAAAGGGTTGATCCTTTTGCAAAGGTAGCCCACTGCCATAGCCTGGTGCTATTTAGCATCTAATCTTAGTACATTATAAACATAAACACCTATTAAATATAATCTATATTTATAAAAATGAATCTCAAATCTCAAGGGTCATTAGCAAATGATTATATATTTATTTATCTTTACGATAATGATAATGAAAATAAACCACAGACATAAATAATATTTAGAACATTTTTGAAGTGTAGGTACTTACAAAATGTATTTGATGAAAAGATAAGCCAGTCAAAGGAGGTAGGCCAGCCGGTGAGGTGTAGTTAATAAGAGAACAAAATTCTTCAAAAGTTGTCAAAGTTGTAACGCGTGGAAGTTAGACGGCCGCGTCAAGTTCGCGAGCTACGAGCAGCGTCAAGCGGAACTAGAGTGGCGGAGCGCGCCCGAGGCAGAGTGCCGTCGCCGCCGTCAGCGGCCGCCTCTTAAACCTGGGAGATGTCAGATCTGCCCACGAGATGTGATGCTTCAATCATAGTCGTCAACATCTCGCGCCGCGCGCAATCTAACTACTTGGCTAGCACGTGTCCGCGGCCTACAACCCGCGACTGCGCGTTGTCGGCTGGGCAGGAGCTAGGTGCAGCTGCATCTCTCTGCCGAAATGTGTCAAATATGAAAACAGGAAGCGATTATTTATCAGAATATTAATTTGACATCACAAATATAATGTTATGGGGCGAATGCAATACATAATTTTATTGAAGGTACGCTTCGTACTTCCCAAAAAAAATTAGTTGGCACGACCAATAACTCATTCATTCAAATTCTTCATTTGTTTTCCACAATGTCCGAAGAGCTTAGATGGTAAACATACATTAGAGGCTAGTAACAAGTACGGACCCTGTCGGGCACAACAAACTAGTGGAGGGGATAGAGGGCAGATTATTTTTAACATCGAGTAGGAAGGCATATTATAAGGAATCTTTTATGAAATATTACCATAACTTTTCATAACCTCAATATTATCATTTGTCAGATTTAAGATTGTTTAAAGACATACTACTTGTTTATTTGGTTTCGTTTTTTAGTGAGTCAGGTAGTTTCATTATATACTTTTATGCAAATCAAAAAAGTACTTGTTGAGTGCTAAGCGAGAAACCTAAAGGTTTTTGCCAATGAGTAGTATTTAGATTGGTTGTCGCGTTTTGGTTCTATAACCAGATCCAACCTCACGTACAATCTCAATATTTTTATTGATCACTGAAGCATTGATCTATTTTAGTCATCAAACGACACTCAAATTTAAAGCGCTCATAGCGCTAGTGATTGGTATTTGTGAAACTAGACTAATCAAGAGAACCTTTCTACGGTCACCACTTTTTGATGTGTAAAGTGGCATTTTCAACAATGCGCTTCCGTGCTTTGGAAGGCACCTTAAGCCGTTGCTTCTTCCGGTTATCTTTAAAAACAGTTTTAAGATCATGTCAGACAGAGGCTTGAGGGCGATCTAACAAACTCGAACGTGGGGCTGATCACTATCCTATTCGACGTGAGTTGTGTCTAGTGGGCTAGTGTGCCTTTGCGGTGGACTGTATCCCACACTCCTCTCAGGGAACTATAGTCAATAACTAGCTTTGCTATTGCTTTAAGCAACTCACCATACTATTTCTTTCGGAGTCTTTCAGCCTATAGTTAGGCATACGGCGCCACAATAATTAGCAACATTAGCTAAATTGATACCTTCAGCTGATTTAACCCTGCTCATAAGCAGAGCCTCAACTCTACAAGCGCCACCACAACACGCCACCGTAAAATCAAAACTCCAGATGCAGCTCATTCCTAAACCTTAACCGCCTCATTACTAACGGACTCTCACCAGCAGGCCCAGACCTGTAAATGTTGATGTTTAAATGATGTTTCTGTAAACGTTAACGCCAAACGACAACTTCAAAATGTATGGCGTTGACATTACCTGTGGAAAAGTCACGTGACGTCACGCTTAGTTCGTAGACGGGACCCGGGAACGTTCTGTCTGTAGCGTGTGCGGAACGCCTGATTGAATTTTGTCAAGGCCTGCAGAACGCGCATAATAGTACATTATGCAACAAGTGCGCGAAGTTGTTTATTACAATCGATCTTCTATCTAAGGCCTAAATGGAGTAGAGATTGTAATAAACAACGCGCACGAGTTTCATTCGACGTTTTTCAACACACTTACTTGCTTGAAAAAAACTTCAGTTCATAGTATTTTTTTATTTATTAAAACAATTATTGAAAGTACTATTGATAAAAATTATAGGTTAACGTTTTGCTATTAAAAACATCATTATTTTGCTCTTGGGTGACTTGAGTAAATGTTGGAGATTGCGGATTGTTCTCGTAGGGAGTAAGAAAGTTCATCATTATTATAAGTAACAGATACTAAATCGATCTTGACATCGAAGGACATTGAAGGAAGCGGTTCTGGAGGTTTTTTTTTGGTGTTGGTTCTAAATTGATATCCTGGGTAATCCTGGCGCTTATGTTGGCTTTATTTTGTATAGAGTCTTCTACATACGATTCTGCCACTGCATTGGAGCGCCACCTACCATGGCGCTTTAATGTAAGCAAATCAGCTCCTGAATCAGCCAATAATGTGGCTGACGTTCGCCTAAAGCTATGACCTGTATACGATTCTGCATCTGGTAAACCTAGATACTTTGCGATTTCTTACGGCGTGGCACCAAATTTATTTATTCCAATGCATTGACTTGTACATGTACCTTTTAGATAGTTTTGAAAAAATCTGTCACTCTTTTCTGTCTCATTTTCGCACTCGTGCGGGAATGAAAAGTAAAAAGCACGCGCGAAATACGCTGCATTTTGATTCTAATTGCCGTTCAATAAAAGTCCCTTTTCTAGTAGGTGTGTTGAAAAATATAGTTTTCCTACATCATAAAATACCGATAAATTTAAAATATTAATGGTTAAATTAAACTTTCTAATTATACGTTTAGATTTGTTAAATACTCTTTTGTTATAATCCTTTAAAGTGATTAAATACTCTTAATTACTTAAACAGGTCTGTTTGTTTTTTCATTTGAATTATCCTTATTTCGCACAGATAATTGTTATTTTATTAAAGCCGAGTATATATACTCGTCATTTGAACCGAAATATTCAGCCAAGTACGAGTATCAAAAAACTGCAGAATACGCCGAGTACAGAGTAGTAAACAAGTACTCGGATTATATCTAGTTTTTAAAAAAGAATAAGCCGATAAGTGTTTAAATCCAAAAGATATATAAAATGGCAATAGGCTCGCCCCCTATTATGATTTTTGGTCCCATGGGAACAACAATTTAGGTATTTAAAACACCGCTGCCTATCTCTTCGAGGCTATATAGGCGTGAAGATTTGTTATGTTGTAATTTAAAAACCATATGTTTATTTAATTACGTTCAAGTTTTAAGTGTATTATTACCAAGGCTTGAGAGAATATTTTATTTTTCTCACCAGATTTTTATTCGATCACCTATTGTAATGCGCATACATCTGCTATTTTTATGTTGTTCAAAATATATTTTACTGAGCCATATTAGAAAACAAACGAAACATTTAAAAGCTCTGAAAATTAGCTGGGACTCGAACCATGGACTGTTAGCGCCTGAAGCGCACTCTCGCAGCCTGAGCCACCTTCGCAGTTACGGTATACGCGAAATAAGCTTTAGCTTGCTATTAACCATTACAGAGTGTTCGATGTTGTTACTCTACTCATAACTGCAACGAGTGCGTGCGGAACGCTCTCGTGCAGCTGCATTCTACTCTTTGTTTTTATTTACTCGTACGACCGATTCGGTGCGCTAGGTTCTCCCTCAGATCTTTTGCTGCCTCTGTCGTTGTTGTGACGATAACGTCCTTGTCCACATCGAAACTTCTTACCACCCAAGTCGTCTTTCCTCATCCGGGAACTCCGTTGACCCATTGTATTTTCGGTACCTTCCATTGCCTCCAAAATGTCTCGAGTCAGTGTCCTCTGACTCTGCCTCTGTCATCCATTTTGTGGTGTCGCGTATTAAGACATGCCAGCGCGCTCCGTTTCTCTCTCGTCGAGACACACAAAGCCACTTGTCGCGTTGTAAGCCGCCATATACTGACCAGACATTGTTCTCTTAATGGTCTGGAATGTGTCGTTGTAGTATATCGCGGCTTCAACCTCCCGAGTCTCCCGTGCAAGAGGAGGGACTCGAGGCCGCTGCCCTCGTTTTCTCGCCTGAATGACTGCAGGATGTTTTCGCAGTTCCTGAAATTGACGTCTCTTGTCGCTCTCGCTATGGCGAGAAAAAGGCATTCACTACGTGGCTCACTGATCCCAGTGTCGTGATATATCGGGGCGGACTGACCTGCCCAATGTCAGTTCTAGTCCGAGCTCGTTTTCGCGGTGCTGAGCTTGGCTTGGGACTAAATTTTTAGCACGTAATGTGTTTTTAGGTTCAGATGGTTCAGACTGCTTTGAAAGACGCCGGGAACGCTGTGACTCGGCCCTTGATCTTGGTCGGGCTGCGCTCTTGGATCTTCTCGGCTTCTGCTTTTTCCTGGAGACGTTCCGATCCGCTTTTAGTGGTCAAAGCGGGGTAGGGTGCCCCCAATAGTTGGTTGCATTGTTATGCAACAGTTTTCTCAGGTACTGAGTTCTGTGAAATTGTTTTCTATATCTTCCACTTAGTAGTATCGATATAAGCTAACAATTTTGTTCGTGTCAACCTTAGCCGTACTATATAGCGTGGCGTTTCTCACCACGCCTAGCCACAGCCCGTAACAGTCAACCTGTAGGCATTTACTCTTTAGTCCATTTCACCCGTAGCCATACCATCGTGCCACCTTTGAAGTATCATGTCAGTACGATTCCAGCACACACCCACACGCTAAGCCTTAATTGTGACACGGCACGGTATTAGTAAAGTATTTTTATATTATTGGAGCATGCTTCCGCTCGATACAAGGCTCTCTGGCGTCTTATTCAAATGAAACATCACATATTACAAGGACAAAAATATCAACTAAACAGCGGAAACGGCATCATGGCTCTATGGTAGAGGAGGATGTCCAATTATTATCTTCAGGTAGACAAACGCATAATCCTATAAACATACCTATATATATATGCTCGAGGTCCAACTGATATATTGTGATAATTTATTTATTAAGAAAGCGAAACATCCTGTAATCGAGGCGGACACTGCAATGTTGGGATCAATCGCATCATTTCCACTGTCTGCTCTATGATGGAACAACTGACATATTTGTACTCGCGCATTTTATTTTAAAACGACGAAAACGGAACCACGAGGAATTTATGAAAATAATACGACGCACAGTTTCCACAACAGTGAGCTGTGTCGGCGGCGGTTATAACTTAGTTCAAAAGGAACCAAGTTTTTAGATAAGGTGCAGTTTTGCATACCTTTTTAAGTTATTACTTTTTAAACATTGTTCCGCCTTTTGCATTGATTATTTAAAAAAAAAACAGTTTACATTATTCCGTCTTATCAATACTGATCAAAACAATATGAAACAGTTACTCGTGACGTATTTGGAAAAACAGTTTTTTTGTATAGTAGTACATTTTTTAAAGCACTAACGCCTGCTTAGCGATCTCAAACATTCTCTCTATAAATTGCAATGTTTGTGATCACTAAGCAGGCGTTAGTGCTTTAAAAAGTAATACTATACAAAATTAAAAAGGGTTGCGGCGTCAATACGAAGATTTAAGTATTTCTAAAAAAATACTTCTTTCGGTTGGATAGTGATGTCAAAGCTGTTCAATAGATGTCGCTCCGTCCCCGTGAGACGGTTACATCAGATAGAGAGTTAAAATGAGATGCTCGCACGTCGACCTCGGTGGCCTAGATGGTCTTGGCGTCAGACCCGGATAGTCAAAAGACGCGGGTTCGTATTTCGACCGAGGATGTGAATTTTTCGCTCTATAAATTTCAAAGGTTAAATTTAGTTTTAGCTTATTTGTATGTTATATGTGCCTATTTTCGCTTTTCAATCGAGTCGTTTAAAAAAAAATCTCCAACCACCAGATAGAATAAGAAAACATAATAAATAGTAGTTCTTCTATTACCAGCACGTAAGTTTTATTTGAAACTAGCGACTGCGTTTTCATTCGCGTAGTAGGCTCGGCTTTCGGTCTCGCCATATCCTCCCATTATTTTATGTAAGAACCTTCTACAAAAAATAAGACAACATTTAAAAAAAAGATGAATGAAATCGGTAAAGCCGTTCTCTAGTGATAGCGAGACCAGAAGAAATAGGGGTTCATTTTTTCACTTGTACTTTTGCCGTGTAACTACTTTAAGTATAAATTTTATCTGTGTACTTGTTCGATTCTATGGTGCGGTCTGTTTATGGATATTGAATCATTGATAAAAATAAATAAATAAAAATAAATTGATACTGGATGATAAATATAGAGGTTATAATATGTTAGGAAACTAAACTGAGAATAATATAATTTGAATATTTAAATAACAGTGATTAATAAGAACTGCTGAAACAATAGCTTTAAATGGTGTTTCTCTTTTCGGGTAAAACTTGTAACTATTTATGTCATAGAATATTTTTTTTATTCCCCGGTTTCGCGACATACTGTTATATGCATCCTACTCTATAAACTGTTCATAATTGATTTGTAACTTGAATACAAGCAATCAAGCCCGAAGCACACCTTCGGCATTTGCGTACATACTCGCATTCATTACAGCCACCCCGGCGTAGAGCAGGTCCGCCCCACTAGTCCCCCACCCCCCTCCAACTAGCACCGCCTGACGCCGGAATAACTTCACAAAGGTGCACAATGCACATCCTCCATATTATAATATCTACTGGTATGCGCGCCGCCTCGCTTGTTTCGTTTCGCTGACTCTTTGTTAAAATTGACGACGACCTACGCGATGTCATTAAATTTGGCAAAACATAATGATCATAAATGCTGTTCACACACAGTTTACTATTCTATGTACGAATAGCAACTGCACCCTCTGTACACAGTCATGTTATATGAGTGTAATGAACAATTACTTTGTTGCGCCTCTTGGAACATTGAATTCTTGCTATAGGTAGGTCCATTTCCCAAACATTTTTTTTACTTGGCGTCGACTCTAGATTCGTTGATTATGATACTGATAGCAAACTGTATGACACTGTAATGTAAAAAAAATTAACACAATACTTGAAGTAATTATACAGTTTATGGTATTTGCATAGTTAAAGACTAAAAACAATATTAAAATATTGTATGCAGGCGCGGCAACAAAAGCTTATATTACGCAAACATTTAAAAATGTTTAAATTAGGGGTTAATGTATGAAATTGCCATTTTGTACTGAAACATATTTTTTTTTTGTAGGGTTAATATATTTATTTAATATTTAACAAAGCAAAGTATTTGACCCTCGTTATCTATGTACCTATATATTTCTCCCATCTTATTAGAAGATCATTAAACCTTCGGGAGAGAACTCCGGGGACCTGGACTCCACAAACTGAGTGAAGGCATTCTGTACTGATTCTTGGTAAGAATATTTTTTTCGGTGAATAAAATCGGTCAAATCAGGGAAAAAATGGTACTCCGTATACTGGGCGAGTATATAGGATGACGGATGGTTTTTAACTGCAGGTCTTGTAGTGTAAAACTGATTGTTGAGGAGTGTGAGATCTTGCTTTATCATAAGGCAATTATGATGAAGACCGATTGACAAGTCGGTGCTATTTTATTGCGAGTTTAGCCATCATTGTTCGGAGTTCTGCACAGTACACATCCTGAACTGACTGGATCTGAGGAAGTTATAGTGAACTACACCATGAAGTGACCACCAAACCATTATCATCACCTTTCTGTGCGTAAGCTTAGCTTTAGGACATTGTTGTGGCGTATGACCTGGGATCAACCATAGCGTTATTCGCTTGCGGTTATCGTAAACAATCCACTTTTCATTACACGTTAAGTTTGGTCCTAATTCCTTTCATTTCTGTATCGGGTTAACAAAGTAAAACTTCAACACTAGCTCCTCTCTGCAGATCAGTGAAACTAAATCATGAAGTACCCAATTTTCAAGACTTTCAGATAGGGTCAGTATTATGGGTATGCTAACATCAAACCAAGTAACATATACTATATACTTATAAATACATAATTTCTATATGAACACTTTTTTTAATAATTTAAATAGATGTAGGTGTTATTAAATCTGGCACCCCGCGTCGCAGTAGCTAATCGTATGCACTAACTAAATAATGTAGCGATGACTATGTAACGGCAAAGTAAACCCTATAATATTTGATTGTAAGACATACTACAATCAGTATTGAGTATACGGTTCAGGCAATGTTTAATGTTATTTTGACGGTTTAACTTACGGGGTAGGTATAGTTGAATATATCGACCGGTTTCGTGACCGTCCGGGCCACTTCTTCATGGAGTAATTGCGCACCCGGCTGCGTTCGCGCTAGTACTAATAGTAATTTAACGCATTCAGTGAAGTTTAAACTTTGAGAAATTATTAGTTCGATGATTTTCAACAGATAAATCATATCTGCTAATCCCAATAGCTACAAGTAAAGTTGTGAGTGTTGATGGGATGAAGATGGGAGTGGTGTTTTTGAGAGGCAATACGCCTCCGCAAATCAAGGACGAGATGGGCGCAACAACTGTAACTATAGACGGTAATATCTGTCAAGTATACCAAGTCCTGTTCAACAACCGTAGAAGCAGTGTGAAAAATACCAGAGGCTACAGATCGCGCGGCGAGAGTTTGGCTTTGACCGTTATTGCGCAGAAGTCAAAAATTGGGTATCACAGGGTGGCTAGAGGGACGAAAGACTCTTGTCTCTCTCTGTCACATCGAAGACGAGGGACTCTTGTCTCTCTCTGTCACATGGCGCGACAGTACCCATGCGCAGTAATCCCCTCCACCCGAAGGTCAAAGCCAAACTCTCGCCGCGCGATCTGTACGAAGGCGTAAATCGAGATAATCAAGATTTAGGCATGAGAAAGCTGTCCGAGGGAGCCGCGCTTGTTGAACATTTGCAACACTCTGTTGGAGCGGTTTAGGCGCAATAACTCACAAGTTTTGGATACTTTAGTCCTACGAGTGACTTCTTGGGTTGGATTTTTTGCAGAGGGCCTTAGTACGACACAGAAGAGAAGTCTTTGCAACTAAAATACACCTACGATAGACAACTTTTAGTGTGTCGTAGCGGTGCGTAGGTAGGTATATAATATTATGAAACTGAATTTGACAAAGTGGTCATTTAGATAGATAGATAACACTTTATTAAGGCACCACATTTTTGACTTAATATTAGACAATTAAATAAAAATCAATGCTTAAAACTAGGTGCAACAATGGGCGGTCTTATCGCTCAGAGCGATCTCTTCCACACAACCCTTTTTACAACTGTTCAGTTTCCGAAATGCATTAGTAACTTAATAATCTGAAAGTTGGATTTGGTAATTTGATTGTTTTTTTTTTGTTACAGCGTATTATTTTATTTTTGTAATTTTTACAGGTTTAAGGTTAAGGTGACCTTTTCAAATGCTGCTCTGTTGAAGCACGCTGTGTCAAGTGAAGTGATGCTCGTTGTTAGGAACAACCATTGTACTTTTTTATCCATATGATATATGGATAATACTGGAATTGAATTATTTTTCACCACTATATAATATATAGTGGTGAAAAATAATTCAATTCCAGTTTTGTCTATCAGTCTTATTGTTGTACGAGAACTAGTATTATGGTGTATCATATAGGATATTTGTATTCCTAAAACGAAAGAGTTATTCCGGAATAGGGGCAGAAAAGGAAAATTTTGTAGAATTTTATTTGGCGGATATTTATGCAATTTGCTTTTTGGTGGTTGAAAAGTAAAATTAAATTATAAACATGTTTCATCTCTCTATGGTACTCTCTATGGAGTACGAGATTGTTCTGAGCAGAATCACAACGTCGACATCATCATCAGCCTGTAGCAGTCCACTGCTGGACATAGGCCTCTCCAATTGCACGCCACTTAGGTCTATCTTGGGCTTCTCGCATCCAGTTTTTGCCAGCCGTCTTGCGCAGATCGTCACTCCACCGTGCCTCAGGACGTCCTACACTACGTTTGCCGAGACGCGGTCTCCACTCTAGAACTCGTTTACCCCAACGGTTGTCGGTTCTACGGCTAATATGGCCAGCCCACTGCCACTTCAGCTTGCTGATCCGGTGGGCTATGTCGATGACCTTGGTTCTCTGACGGATCACTTCATTTCTGATGCGATCCCTCAGAGAAACACCGAGCATAGCCCTTTCCATAGCCCGCTGAGCGACCTTGAGCTTATGGACAATTGTTTGTTACAACAATTGCTTATCGACAACTCTTTGCCATATAGCTACAGGAAGTTTATTTCGCCATTATGTGAAGATGGCGCAGGCAGCGAGCGAGTGCGTCAGAACCTTACGGTCATACTATTCATTGTCTATTTCGCTTTTTTTTTTAATACGAGCCAGTGAAAATTTTTAAGCCTATAAATATTTGTTTTGTTAAAGAAATAGTACAATGTTTAATTTGAATAATAACACGCTAGGTGTTATTATTCAAATTAAACATTGAACACGGTCCATCATTGGTTCGTTCAATCGTTTTAAATCTGGAAATGTTGAGTTGCAGAACGAGCGTCGGCCGTCGTGGTCGTCCGGTAACCATTGTCGACAACGACGAGCTGAAGGCGATCGTGGAAGCGGATCCAACTCAACTCTACGGCTCCTAAGCTGGCTGCTTGCTTGGAGTTAATGTCAAAACAACATTGAAGCACTTGCGTCAAATCGGAAAGATAACAAAGCTAGACAAGTGGGTGCCACACGAACTAAGCGACTAACAGCGAGACTTACGCGTCTAAGCATGCGTAGCACTACTGCATCGACATCGAAATTAGGGAATTCTACTACGAATTGTTGCCTGCTATGAAAATTGTATTCGACTTCATATTTATTTCGGGTTCTGTCTTATTTGATAAAGATGCAGTCAAATAGCGAATAGCGAAAAAGTAAAACTTCATTTGTTTGTATTTATGCTCTGGGTGGCACTGCACTTGCCCAAACATTATAGTAGGGGAGCCCAAGCGGGGATTTCGGGATTTACTAAAGCATAGCAGATTAATATACAGGGGATACCTTGTACCCGTTCGAGTACCTCCACCAAATATGAGCCCCATATATAAGGCCGCTCGTCAAGGATAAAGGATCAGATTAGGGTAAGGTGAGTTAATTACATGCTAAAATGTGTATATTCCACTAATCTGACAATTTGAGAGTGACGTGAAGAAATGGGAGGGCGGAAAAGATGTAAAAAAACGTCATCTCGACATTCTCGAACGAGAAAAGTTTCTTTTTTATTTTGAAGGAAATAAGTTAAGGATTACGAAAAATATATAATCTGACCATTTCCACAAGCCGAAGTAACAAAAATTCGTCGATAAAGTTTAATGCGTGCAGCTGCGTGATGCCTATATTCCTCTCTCCGCGTTTCTATTCCCCTCCCACTCTTTCTCTATCTGTTACTCTCTCACTCCGTCCCTACTCAGGTTTCGGTTGCCATGACGCCATCACGGAAGTTGTCGACGGAAAGTTCAAAATGATCTGATTTGCGGGTGATCAATTCCCGAAAGCGTATGAAGATGTAGTCATAACACCCTTGAGGATACTCCACAATCAGGTATTTCTTTTCAACAATAATTAAAAAATCACGTTCTTGATAAAAAGAAATGTTGCTAAATACTTTAATGATTTTTTGTTACAGATACGCAATATGAGGATGAAATCGAGCAAGAAGAAAGAAGAAGATGATTCTACTGATGAAGATAATGATTAATTAATCAATTAATTATTAAAAAAATACTTTTTTGAGCATTTAAAAAAAAACATTTCTTATTTAAATACAAGTATTTTACTTAACAAACATACACTTTTTTATTTGCATGCTATTTCCTGAGCTGTTCAATTAGTTAAATCCATTGTTTTAAAATATTAAAAAAAAAATTGACAGATTAGGCGAATCTCTCCAGATAATCGTCAGATTATGAGACAGCACGTCTAGGAGATACAGATGAACCATACTCGTATATATCTTAATCTGCCGCGCTTGAGTCTTTCAAAATGGCAAATTTTCTTGGCCACGAGTTTGCGTCACATCGAAACCGTCAGATTATTGAATGACTTTTTTTAGGTTCACTTAACACCCCCTTAGAAAATCTGACGCGCTCGTTTAATATTATTTTTTTTCATTTTCAGCCCTTAGGTACGACCACCCCCATCATGAAAACGATCACATTAACATACATACATTATTAAAAATACGGAGGACATTGATGCTATCAATATCTGATGCGCTCGATTATGTCCATGCAACAGTATTTTTTTACATTTTTTAAAATCTACAGCCTCTCCCCCCATCGAAGAAAATATATACATTATATAAAATGTTTTCTTCTTATCATCTATTCTTCTTATCTTCTTATCAAGCTTTGCAACCCAATAGGTCTCTATGACGCTTGAGTAAATCCCCATTTAGCATCATGGGCTCTCCTACTATAAGGGTTTATCAAGATCTCTGTCTCAGTGTGTCGGCATTCACAGCTACAGATCCATCCGAGGCTTCCGAGGTTCTCGACTAAATGTCAGAAGGGGTTAAAAGCTGTCAGGCATGTAGGTATATCTCCTTTAAAAACTTGGTGATCATAAAACAAGTGAAACATATGTACAGAATCTGTGAGCAACACATCCACCTCTATTACATTTTCTAAAAACAGAATTAGATAATATTTATTACACAATATGACAATGCTTTTTCAACACTCTCAACTTGCCGAAAAAATACGGAGGGTATGTCAAAGTCAAAATCATTTATTCAATTTAGGCATCAAAGACGCACTTATGAACGTCAATTTTTCATTATAATGTACTTTAAAGCCTACCGCCGCGTTCCAAAATACATAGAGCCAACCGAGAAGAAGCGGCAAGAAACTCGGGGCCATTCTTTTTATATAGATGTTTTTACAATGTTTTTACTTAGGTACTACAAATATTAGCTCCAGTGTGTTGCCTTACAAAAGAGAACATAATAATGGTAGGTATCAGTAGGGCAAGACACGCTACACTTTGACATCTTAGTACACGAGTAGATAGATCCTGGAGTGATCAGTCCCAAGCTGTTTTATCCTCCAAGTAATCCGAAATTTTGTAATAACCTTTTTGACAGAGTTTAGTTTTAATAGTAATTTTAAACTTATTAATAGGCAAATCTCGGATAACATTGGGAACTTTATTATAAAATCGTATACATTGTCCCATAAAAGAATGACTTATTCTGTGGAGACGCGTTACATGTACGGATAGCTTGTGCTTATTTCGCGTGTTGATGGAATGAGCATCACTCCTTTTATCAAAACTGCTAATGTTTTTCTTTACATACATTAGATTTTCATAGATAAACTGAGAGACAACAGTTAGAATGTTTATGTCTTTAAATTTCTGTCTAAGGGAAACTCTGGGAGCCAAACTGTAGATTGCTCGTATAGCCCTTTTTTGCAGTATAAAAATAGAATTAATATCTGCAGAACATCCCCAGAGCAGTATGCCATAAGTCATAACGCTATGGAAATAACTAAAATAAACTATTCTAGCTGTGTCTACATCAGTTAATAGTCTAATTTTTTTAACAGCATAAGCTGCTGAACTGAGCCTACTAGACAATTTTTTAATGTGGGGACCCCATTGCAATTTAGCGTCTATAGTAATTCCTAAAAAGACTGTTGACTCCACAAGGTCCAACCCTGTTCCATTCAATTGTATATTGGATTCTACTTGTCTCACATGTGGTGTCGAGAACTTTATACAATTAGTTTTCTTCTCATTGAGGAGAAGATTATTTGTATTGAACCAATTCACAACTTTAGCTAATGCATTGTTAACATCGTCATAGTTTAATAACTGCCTTTTAATTTTAAATAACTAATAATAATAAAAAATTGGCCAGCCTAAAACGCATGAAACCCTAGTCATGGGAAAATATGGTTTTGGTGAAAGAAACGGTAGAGGAGAGACTCTGATAGAATATGCTCTGGAACATGGAATGATGATAATGAATACCTGTTTCAAAAAGAGAAAGAGCCGCAGGTGGACCTGGACATCACCAGACCAAAGAACGAAAAATGAAATTGACTTTATAATTACAAATAAACCTGAACTGATTTCAAATGTAGAAGTTATAAACCAACTTAACTTCCCATCAGATCACCGACTGGTAAGAGCTAGTCTCAATCTAAAGTCAATCAAATTAAGCAGGAAAAACTTCAACAATGGACCAAGATCGCTAGAAACAGAAAAAAACATAAAAACATACCAAGAAAACCTACAAATAAACATTGAAAAGAATAACAAAATAGAAGACAAAACAACAGTACAGGATTACTATGACACTTTAGAAGACATCATCCAAAAGAGTCTGAAAATAGAAAACGAACCTCACAACAAAAATAAAGAGATCTTAACAAATGAAACTAAGGACTTAATAAAGAGACGCTCAGAATTACTAGCAAAGAAAAACAAGAACAAAAAAGATAAAAAAGATCTAGGAAACCTATTTAAAAAAACTAACAAGGCAATAAATAAAGACTACAATAACCACAGACAGAAAATCATAGAAAAAAACCTTAGAACATATAGAAGTACGAAACGCTCGGTTAAAGAACTAACACAACATAATACATGGAAACTACATAAAAAATGACAACCAAAAAGATGTGCTTAAATGTGCAACAGCTTTCTACTCAAAACTTTATAAAGGACCAATAGAGGACCTGGATAGCGAAGATGAGAAAGAAAAAGAAGGAATTATTACTAATCCAACCATAGACCCAATTAATGATAAGGAAACACTACAACATATAAAAAGGCTAAAAAATGACAAAAGTCCAGGGCCGGACAACATCAGAAATGAAGCTCTGAAACATGGAGCCCCACTATTGGTTACATTCATCACAACTTTGTTCAACTTAATCCTTGTTACGGGGAGTATTCCTCAACAGTGGTATAAATCAGATATTATCCTACTTTACAAAAAGGGGGATCCACTTAATATCTCAAACTATAGACCCATTAGTTTACTTTCAAGCTTGTACAAACTATTTACATCAATAATACTTAGTCGGATATCACCACAAATAGATAATTTACAACCAGTCGAACAAGCGGGGTTCAGATCAGGATTCTCCACTATCGACCACATCCAAACCATTGAACAAATAATAGAAAAACTCATGGAGTTCAAGAGGCCAATCTATATTGCTTTTATTGACTTTGAAAAAGCATTTGACAGTATAACACACAAATCAATATGGAAGGCATTAGAAGAATGTAAAATCAGTCAGAAATATATAAATATAATTAAGAACATCTACTCCAACTGTACAAGCAGAGTAAAACTGGAAAGGAAAGGCGAAGAATTCCCAATTGGTAGAGGTGTCAGGCAGGGGGATCCTCTGTCACCCAAGTTGTTTATAGCTGTGCTTGAAAGTATTTTTCACCAACTAAACTGGAAGGAAAAAGGAATAAGAATACACAACCAATATTTGAGCCACATTAGATTTGCCGATGATATTGCAACCTTCGCTGACTCTGCTACAGACCTAGAAGAAATGACCTGCCAGTTTGCACAGGAAAGCAGTAAAGTCGGCCTTAACATAAACATAAGCAAAACAAAAATAATGACAAATTCTGTTACAAAACCAATCATAGTAAACAACCAAAATATAGATTATGTCGATTCGTACATATATCTAGGAAAACAAATATCGTTTAAAGAAAACAACAATGAAGAGGAAGTAGAGAGACGAATCAATACAACCTGGAGAAAGTTTTGGGCACAAAAAGAGATCTTAAAAGGACCCTATAATTTAAACCTCAAAAAGATAGTACTGGACACTAACCTTCTACCTTGCTTAACATATGGCAGCCAAACCTGGGTATATACAAGCAAAGTCAAAAACAAAATAACAACATGCCAAAGATCAATGGAGAGGAGCATTCTAAAACTAAAAAGGATAGATAAAATCAGAAGCACTGAAATAAGAAACAAGACTAAAGTCATAGATGCTCTAAACTTTGCTATGAAATCTAAATGGAAATGGGCTGGACATATTGCCAGATATAAAGATAAGCGATGGACGCTGAGAACAACAACATGGAAGGGGCCAATAGGAAAACGCAGAGTGGGGAAACAAAAGAAAAGATGGTCAGACGATATAAAACAAATAGCTGGACCAGAATGGATAAATATTGCCAAGGACAGGGAAAAATGGAAGAGTTTGGAGGAGGCCTATACCCGAAAGGGATCTGTTAGTATGTAAGATAAGATAAGATAAATGTTAAAAAGAAAACCTGTAATAACGGAAAAATAAAGGCTTTATTATTATTATTATTATAATTTTAAATAACAGTGAAATGTCATCTGCAAACAATACAATCTCGTGATTCTTCTCTACATAATAAGGTAAGTCATTAATATAGATTAAAAACAAGAACGGCCCTAGTATTGAACCTTGTGGTTCGCTTGAGAACGCCCATTGAGATTATAGAGCCGGGCGATTTTTTACCATTTATGTCAACCCTTTGAATTCTACCATTTAAATATGAAGTCAAAAGGTTGAGAGCCATATTCCTAATACCGTAGTGTTGTAATTTCCTGACAAGTATATCATGTCGGACGCAGTCAAATGCCTTAGATAAGTCACAAAAAACACCTAAGGCATCTTGAGAGTTCTCCCAGGCATCAAACACATCTTTTATTAATTCTATGGTGTAATCTTTAGTAATCTTTTATAGGTGTTTGAGGTCAAGCCAATGTGTGAAAGTATTCATATTACATCTACTACTGAGAAACCTTCAAATTCAAATAATCCTGTCAACTAAAAGGTTAAGATCAAACAACTTGCAGCATTCAGACGGATACTGATACTTGTGACATGTATGCGACCTACTTGTGAAAGTAGATCCGCGCTAACGGCACTTCACTTTTCAATGAACACACCCAGTAAACGGAAACTATTACTGGAACTTCGAGAAACAGAAAAGGCATTGAAACATAGAATAATAAAACTATACTTACTAGTTTTTTAAAAGCTGATAAAAATCTCATATAAATTGCTGATCTAATTTTGGGTATTTAATTTTATGCTCCTATGCCAAGCCTACCAGAAAAGTAAATGTTGCAGTTCATAAAGGCTTCGGATGAGCAACACAAAACTTCACTTTTAGACTATGGAGCTACTAGAGATTATGGAGCACTTTTGCCTTGAGGTCTGGATTCTGGACCAGCGTAAGAATTGGAGACCACAGTAAAAGTATACTCTATAATCAATATTTTCCTTTCAAATCTTAAGAAAGAATGATCCAAGAAAGCGAAAAGTATACTCTTAAATATAATTCAGTTCTCAAAAATTAAAAATTTTAAATTATTTTGAAACCAGCAAAATCTACTTTTTATACCACAGAAACTCTTTAGAAGGGGCAAATATAACATTTGAAAGTTTGACAACTTCAATCTTGAATCATTGTCAAAGTGTAAACAAACAATTATTGTTAATTCAATAATAACAGAATTTCTGAAAAATCATGTTTGTTTATGAAAGACGAAATATATAAATGGAAGATACTCAATTTCAGGCAACAAAAACACCAAAACCATATTTAGGAGAGAACACAAAAGAAAGTTAAAGGGCATCCATCTGTTCTACAACATCTTGCAATATGCCTGAATCTGCCCATATATATATACCTATATGGCGGTTGTGAAAAATAACGCAAATCGTAAGCTTACTACAATACAACATCAACCTGATACATTGGTTTTTGAGTTTGATTGCTCAGTAACTTTACTTAATGCAGTGCTCTTTACACCTTAACACAGTGCTGGTGGACTATTGCTTTGAGGCAGAATATCTATCATTATGGTGGTACCAATCAAGGCGGCCATTTGCATGAGCAAGCTACTACCAAGTAAGTTTGGTTTCCTCAATTCTTATGACTCCTATAGTAATAATGCTCTATCTCTTTAATATGTTTAGATGCCAAGGATGCTTGCTCTGAACAACCAACCATAGAACTCCAAAGTTAGAACATTATTTTACGAAAATGTAAACATGGCTCTAAAGATTTTCATAAAAGTTAGATTGTTCAAAATGGTTCAGTTTTAGTCAATTTATTTATCAAAGATTGTAAAGAATCAATATGTTGAGTTATAGCAGCCTTTCCCAAAGTGGGTAATACGCCCCCTTGTGGGCGCTGTGGGCCTAAAGGGGGGCAGTAAGAGACCCAGATAAAAAAGGGGAGTTGTGTTCTTGAGTAAATTGGAAGATGATATAAACAAACTTCTTAAACAAAAAATATACTCATAATGTTTCAACAATCATTCTCATTGGCCGTGGTGTGCTACGGACTACCTACTGCGCTCAGGTCTCGGTTATAGTAAAAGTCTCGTTTAGAATGAATGTTTGACTCTCCGCTAATATAGCTCACAATAATTAATTTAATTTGAAGTTATAGCGGTTTTGAAGTAAGTGAAAAAATGGGGGCACTGAAAAATAATTTATTCTCAAAGTGGGCAGTACACAAAAGAAGTTTGGGAACCCCTGAGTTATAGTTTGATATATTAAGTTAAGTCTGATTCTTGTTATGTTGTTGTTGAATGTTAGTAAGTATTTGCTCTATAATATCTGGTAGTAGTTTGGGACAAAGTTTTACTAAAGCTTTACTTATAAAGCTACATATTCATATTTATAAATATACAATAGATAATTTAATCTGATACTTTTATTCCAGTAAATCTGGGATCTGCATGTTCTATTCCATCACCACCAAGGTAGGGGGGATGACATGGTCAATAATCAATGTATTGATAATTGTTCAGTGAAAATAACACCTAGCAAGCCACCTGCCTGATGGTAAGCATCACACCTGCTAATTATAGTGGCTGTTTGTTCAAAATACTGAGTGAACTTATTTCATGCAACCAGTAACACTTGTGACAAAGCTCTATCAAATTCAATTCAGCTGCACTGTCAGATATGAATAAATATCCTCGATGGGTACCACTGTCAGATATGAATATCTGACAGTGGTACCCATCGAGGCAGGCTCTTGCTTAAAAACATACAATACAGTGGGTGAATGATCATTTCATAGATCACCAGACACCAGGGTTATTTGTGACAAATTAAGCAAGATAGGTACCTACATAAGCTAAAATCATAAAGTGCATTTTATTATTAAATGTGGCCAGTTCAAAACAAATTATTTATGTGAATGTTTTATCTAAGTATTAAACCCACTGCAAGCCTTTCTTAGACAGACAGAATAAAAGTCAAGTCCAGGTGTTCTTTCCGATCAAATTTTTTAATACATAGTTTGGTTTACGCCCTAAAGTGTATAGTTTCCAAGATATCAGCCAAAAAAAGATGGTGCTTGAAGGAAAGATCCACCTGGATCTGTCAGCATTTTGTGATTTCATGCTCAGTAAGTGACCCTAAACCTTATAAAAACAATTGGATTGGAACTTTAGTGCAAGATTACTTTATATTTTTACTAACCTGTATGTGATAAAACAAAAACTCACATTTTTAATCATCTTCTAATTTGGCTTTGTATAATACTACAAATACATATATGTATAGGTGTGTGTGTTTGACACCACCCCATTTAAAAAAGGCTAAACAAATTTTGATGAAATTTTTATTATTATTTTTTTATTATTATATTTATATTATTATTTTTACCATAGTAAACAAGTTAAACAGCTACCTACAAAATGATTATAATAAACAATTATGAATATAATTTCATGTCTCAAATATTCAAAAATTAGTCATTATTGTGTTCCCATAGGCTTGTAAAGCTTCTAAGATAGGCTATGTCTTTGTAATATATTGTATGTTTGATATATATACAAACATAAAGCGCAGAAGTCCGCAGAACGTAAATTTGTATAAACAAGCCTTACAATCCTTATAAAAATATGTTGTACTGTAAAATTGTCTATAAAAAATAACATTTTATCCATTGCATGTTAGAGTGCCACAAAGACTGGTGAAAGTACCGCATATAAACATGAATGCTACGCACCTTCGAGTGTTAGGAACATGGGTAGAGCCCGGTGACACGGGGAGTAGTACATTAGCATAACTTTGTCCTAGCACATATTACATTGGCCATTACTCGCTATTATTGCACAAACAGTTTGATCACACACCCGCACATCTTGAACACATGATTTTACATCCACCTTTAGTTACAATGCCACACTTCTTATGTCAGGATTCACTCAATGTAATCAAATAAAACACACGTCCAATCGGCCATAGTAGAGTGCCCGTTTTTGTAGTTTTTGGAGTGGTGTCGAGTGGATTGAATTGAAGTAAGCGAGCACTGCACAGACTATTCCGAGATATACCATAGATAAATACTTTATATTGGGAATAGATATGCAACTCGTGTCCCTTCAATGAAAACAGTTCAATACGTAGATGGAGCTGTATAGTTATTAAATTTTCACACAAGATGGCAGTAATATACATATTTATTATTTTATACTCTTACTGGGGCCTTACTTTCAGCTTCATAAAAGCCATGCAAGTTCCGTTAACTTGGCATTCCGATCACGGTGTAGGCTCCGGCCGAGGTAATGACTGTGGGCGAGGTACACAAGGTTATGATTCCCAGGTAAACACATTCAGACACCGAGCTCGCTGGCGAGCTCGAGGCAAAAATTATGTCTTGGTTAGATTCTCTCCAAATAGTCATAGAGTAAAAACTCATAGGGCCCACTTTCAAAGTTAACTTGGCATAAACAGTTTTGAATGAAATCATACCATGACATTTAGGTGAACTGTTTGTACATTGTTTTTGCAGCCCTGGGCAGGCCTTTTTTATTTGTTGACGCTGGGAAAAATGCATTACGCATCCCCCCCCATTGGGGATAGGGGAGCGTATGTAGGACTCCCCGGTTCAACCGGTATACCCACTAAACTAACCCAGCGGCACTCCGGCTTCGTCTGTGTGTTCGGTATTTAAAAAGGTCAAAATATGTCCATTGTACAAAGGTAAGGGCAAGAAATCTGACCTCCAGTCGTACCGCCCTATTTCTCTCGTCCCTGTGGTCAGTAAGATGTTTTGAGGTTGGCCTTAACAGAAGGCTCTTTAATTTTGTAGTGGACCGAGATATCTTGTCGGAGAGGCAGTACGCGTATAGAGCCGGCCGCGCGACCACAGATTTAAAACGCGAGGTGGTGTGGCGGGTGCTTAGTGCGCGTGAAGCGAAATTGCAGGTAGCCTTACTTTGTTGCGACCTATCACGTGCGTTCGACAGCGCCGATCACGCTCTTGTCGCAAACAAGCTGCGATTTTACGGAATCCGTGGCCCGGCACTGTCCTTACTTCATGTCCAAACGAACGCAGGTTGTGGTGGGTGATAAGGGTCGCGCCGTGTCTTCTGAGATAGAGAATGGGATGGGTGTCCCGCAGGGCTCCTGCCTGTCCAATACCTTGTTCAGCCTCCTCCTCAACGACCTGCCTGGCAACATCGATGAAGCCGAGGCCCGTGGAAAAACACGGCCTCGGTCTTATGCAGTGCCACCTTCAAACCTAGGCGGCGGATCCTTCCCGTGACTAGGGATCCAGCGGCCGATGCCAGACTTGCCGCTTCCCTGAAGTCTCTCCCCCGGGCAGTGAGTAGAGTATCATCCGCATAGCAGATGACACTCGAGCCACGGAGGAGAGTTCCCCGCTGGAGCCAGTCGAATCCGATGTTACACAGGAGAGGTCCTAGGACAGACCCCAGCGGAACACCGGACTCCGCACAATACCAGCGCAGTTGGCCCGTGCGGTCCACTAAGAGGACAGCTCGGTCCCTCAAATAATCGGCCAGAAGACGCCGCAGATATTGAGGCACTCCGTGGTAGCGAAGCGCCTCTAGGATTGTCGAGTGAGGGACGGAGTTGAACGCATTGGCTATGTCAAATGACACAGCCAAAACTCCGTCCCTTGCCTCCGTAGCCTCCCTCACTTGGCCCTTGAGTAGGGCCAACGCGTCTACAGTCGAACGCCCACTTCGAAAACCGAACTGGGCGTCCGACAGGTCCGGCCCGACCCTCCGCAGGTGGCCATTTAGCCGCTTTGCGACGATTCCCTCGCACATTTTACCGACCTCATCGAGCAGAACGATGGGCCGATATGCCGAGGGGGAGTCTGCTGGGCGTCCCTCCTTTTTGAGAAGGCATAACTGCCCCTCCTTCCAAGGTTTCAGGAACCTGCCAGACGTGAAACACGCGCTGAAGAGGTCCCGAAACCTCTCCTCCATCTGGGAAGCGGTAAAGGCCACCACTCTTGCGGGAACGCCATCCGGCCCTGGGGCTGTCCTCTTGGTGCGGAGGCGGAGAGCCTCCCCTTCCAATTCCGCCGCCGTGGCTGGAGGTGCGTCCTCTTCCTCACACTCTGGCGTAGTCGTCCCCCGCGGAGGTTCCATCACTGGTGGGGCAAAATTGGTCCTGGACGGAAACAGAGACCGAACCACCCCACCCAGCAATGTCGGCAGCCCTGGGCAGGCCTGCTTTAACGTTGTCATGGTATAAACAAGCAAAAGGTAAGAACGATCGGTTCATGTCTGCTTCTAATAACTAGATTGCCGCGATCGTTAGTCATTTTACCTGCATATCTGTCGCAATACGGAGCTCACTAAAAATAATTGGTTGTGCCGTTATTTCATGTAAAAGGCAATCGGAAATAAGTAAATACGATATGTAAATTAATAATACGCGAAGACTAGTGATCTGACAAAAAGGAACAAATGAGTGAACGCATGATTTTGGTTTAATTGGGTCAGAGTTTATTTATACTGTTTTTATGTGGAAGCATATGGTCGGCGACAACAGCTGTTCTATAAAAATTGTAATACGGAAGCCGATGATTCTGGGATAGTATCACCAAACGTAACTAACCCAAAATAAGGATATTATTATCTAAATATTGTATTCGGGCTAAACTAATTTGAATCGTCTAGGATTAAAATAAGTTAGCAATCCACAGATCAAATGCATATACAAAAACTACAGGCACGATACACCGATGCCTGATTTTGTAAGTTATATTTTAAATGTTCTGATCACCTACAGCAACAAATATTTTTTATCAAGAAACGAGCATCAATATGTAATGGCGCTGAATACATCAATAATTTACATAATAAACTGCAGTGTTGTGAAGTCTGATCAGCTAGTGGATACAAAATTTAAGAAATGTAACTACTTTTTGCACGTTGCGCCGTGGTCTTCAGAAAATAAAATCATTACATAGTTATATGATGTGGTTCTTTTTATTGCTCATTATCAACTTAAACGTGCATAGAGATTTTTTGGAGGTAGACCTGAAGAAAACAGTCGCAGATCGACCACGATTGAGTGCACTCGTTGCACATGCATCGCCGCGCCGCATCCCTTATATTTAAAAACCTAACAATCAGAAGTAAATGTGCTCCGTGTGAGGAACTATCAAAAACATCTACGTTGAGGAACTGTTGAAGTGATCATCCAAAATACATATACTCTTGTGTCGGTGGAACTATTCAAGGGTGTAGGGTTCGCGACCGCATCCCTTTCAGGAACATCTACCATTCAGCCTTGGCTGGCTGTGACCTGAGAAGAGAAATATCTCTATGTAAGTACTAGCATAATGAGCTTTAATTGTACTAGCCCCCCTGGTCATTTGTGAGATATCTTCCTGCTTTAGGTACCCTTGAATTACAACCTCAAATTCGCAAAACTTCGAACCAGCGCCTTTTCCCGCGCGGTGGGATATTCTTAATTTTGAGGATATTTTTTCTACTGAGAAAACCCACCATGATGTCAGTGAAGTAAACGGATTACTGTATTTTATTTTATTTTATTTTACAATGTTAGGAAAACTTACATCAAGGTCTAATAACGAGGATACTTAAATATTGTACTAAGAGACATTTACAAGTTTCCACATATAGGTGACAGATTATATACAACACGGACGGAAAACAAAATGCATGCAAGAAAAGATATACAGTAAAATAATAAGCTAATATATAATAACAATAATATCACCTATGGTACTATTCTATTAAAAAAGTCATCGGTAAGTCTACGTTTTAGTTGTCCAACAGTTGTTTTAAATACATCTAAATCCTTTTTGGTAGCTAAGTCGTTGAAACACCGGCTCGCTCGCAGCAGATAGCTATTGTGTCTGTAGTTGGTTTTGGCTCCGGGGACATGTAGGGAACATGGACTCCGGTGTGAGGCGTACAGGACATGTAGACTGATGCGCTGCAGCAGCTCAGGACAGTCAACGGAGCTATTCGCTATATTAATAAGATACGCGACATCAGCTATACGCCTTCTCTCTTCCAAGGGTAAAATATGAAATTTCTTGCAACGTTTTAAGTAATCTGGAATATGTTGACTTTATTTTAAATTGAAGGTGACGAAGGAAAAGTATGTTGTGAGACCTCCTAAATGTGTCAAAATCAATACTCCGGGTGGGAGCTTAATTTTTATTCATATAGTTAAATTTAGGTTAGGTTTTTCCTTAAATCTAGTGCCATTTCGTCATCATTAGCTTCACCATGTTTACATGTTCGTGTTTACCACACGTCTAGGCATATGAGAATAAGCATATTATATATGAGCATAAATTCATAATATATTTGAACGGTGTCACTGATGCAGACCGATAAATAAACAATTCTTACCCCTATAATTTTTTACGTTGTTTGCGTCATTATATTAATGTGTGCTGTTACTTCACCTCCCGCGAAAAGTGGCAGATATAATTTAGTACTGAAAGTAGTGCTTGAGTGATCCCGTTCATACATTTTGACATGTTATTTGCTGTATCATAATTTAAGAAATTTTACTTATTTGATTATCTTTATAATTGATTATGATATCTTAATTTGTTTTTATTTTGTTTTTTTTTAAGAAACTTTTGACTTGTTTTAATCTTATTTATTAACTTACTTTTTGACTTATTTGCTGTTACATAATTTCAGACATTTTATTTTATGATATTTTTATGTGCTTGGTTTTATTCGATTTTATTTTAATGATTTACGTTACTTGTGTTGTGATTTGTGCCAATACTTATAAATAAGTATTGCTTTTTGTAATAATTTGTAGTTTAAATACGAATTGTCACAGAATAATATATCAAGTTATTATATTATGTTAATAAGTTAATAAGCAAAAATTAATAACTCACTGATTTGACTTTCGAAGGATGCTGTCATAACAACTGTTTTATATTGATGAAGTGTAAATAATATAGTAATGTGATTTTAGATTTAGTAGATACTTGGACAATATGTTTAAACATTTATTAGTAATTAGTAAACAAACAAGTTATTAAACAAATATGCATAGTCAATAAAAGTTGATCAATTGGTTTGTGAAAGTATCTCGGTGCGCACCCATTGGTTGTTTCTGATTGTTATAGAGGGGCGCTCCGAAAGTAGGAGTGGGGATTAAAAGTGAGGGGCAAGTGGTGTCGGTAGAGAGATCATTACGGTTGTAACTGTGTAGCCTTAAGGTGATTGTGAATAATATCTATACAAAAAGTACCTCCATAGTTGTTTTATTATAAGTCAGAAGTGCTAAGACCTACGAGCCATATCGGATAACCGTGAGTATATAGTTATTTTATTTTTATGATGACTAACATGTTTAGTAACAATGGTTCTCAAAGTTAACCACGTGTGATGTCTTAATAATTAGTTAACTGGATTTTCGTGAAACCTGTGCAAACATAATCAATTATTATTACGATGTACCCGTACCGTCGGTCGGGGCAACTCCCTGATACGGTTGCTGCTGTATCGAGCTAGTAATAATCATCATCATAATCAAAATCAATAATCATAGTGTTGCAATAAAATGTGGTCAGGGCTACTCCCTGATAATTCTATATTTATTTAAAGTAGACCAAATTGGGCACATGTTAGAGATACTGTGCAAAAGCAGATAATTATTATATTTGGATTTCATCATCACTTTGTATGTGCCCCGTAGGCCTATACAGAATAAATGATTTGGTTTTGATTTTAACTTGTGAATCACTTCATGTCGTGTAATTAGCGTTTAACAGCCATGTAGGTGAGCTGTAATGGAAAATGTTTGCATATCAACTAAACACAGCCATGTAGGTGAGCTGTAATGGAAAATGTTTACATATCAACTAAACACAGCCATGTAGGTGAGCTGTAATGGAAAATAGTTACATGTCAATTAAACACAGCCATGTAGGTGAGCTGTTGTGGAACAAGTCAACTGTAACAGCCATGTAGGTGAGCTGTATGGGAAAGTATACCAAGACAACTATGCCGCGGCCATGTAGGTGAGCTGCGGTATAAGATCATAGTATGTAACAGCCATGTAGGTGAGCTGTATGAGAAAGTATGACAAAACAACTATGCCCCAGCCATGTGAGTTGTAGTGTAGTGAACTGTGAGTAACGGCGCTTAAAACGTGTGGATGTTAAAATCATATAAGAGTATGTAGGTAACCAGTTATTTTAATTCCTCAATATAGTCCTTGAACGCTACAAAAGTGACTATACGTAAGCCCTAGAATTAATACTTATTACCCAAAGAACATTAACTGCGCCAATAACCCTTTCAGGAAACGGTGATGGAAGCCATACACCGGAAGTCCCTGGTTGACGACGTAGAAAGCCTACTCCAGACGAACCCGAGGAGGACACTTCATCTGACGGTGATGGAAGCCATACACCGGAGCTCCCTGATCTACGACGTACCAACAAAAGGAATATACTTTCGAGAGGCATGACGACGGACGATCTGCTGAAAATTGTAACTTTACTGCAGGAATCTTCAAATAAGAATTCTCAAACTACTAATAATGTTGTGCCAGATTTTGATCCTAATAATAAATATCAAGATGAGAACCGCTGGTTGCGGAAAGTAAACGAGTGTACGATTATAAACAATTGGAGCGAGAAACAAACCATCCATTACGCTTTGCAAAAACCACGCTGTTTGGCAAAGATGTGGTACGAGTCCCTACCATCGCTTGACGCAGGCTAAATTTAAGAAAGCTTTTCCAAATGATATTAACTATGGTATCTTATTAGAGGAAATTTTAAACCGAAAATCTCGCACGGATAAAGCCCTGAGAGATTATTTTTATGCCAAATAATCAATGTTGAGTAGGTGTGAGATTTTTGGTCGTAAAGCCATTGATTGTATAATATATGGAATTACTGACAGCTAAGTTAGGAATGGAGCTCAAAGCTCTAAAATGTGAGGAACCAGAGGATGCGTTAAATTATTTAGCGTCACAACAGCCTACGCATCCAAAGTGTTATCGGGGTACACCCCGATGTGTGGTTCGCCAAACAATTCCGAAGGTGGGATTTCCAGCCAAACAATCAGAATAGGCATAACACTTTTGCTAAAGGAGACGATTTTGTGTGCTTTAATTGTAATGAACGAGGTCATACCTACCACACTTGCACCAAACCCATAAGGTGTGTGAAATGTGGTAGAGTAGGTCATTGCTCTGAAAGTTGCATCAGTAAACCACTACAAACGCAGGAGGTCAGTGCTCAAAACAGTCAATCATCCGAAAATCGGGTTTTAAGGGTTGTTGCCAGCGAATTGTTAGACAAATACTTAGCCCGTATAAATACTCAATGGTGCGTAATGGAATGTGCGATTGGGCATCAGCCAGAGGACAAAACTCCTCGCGAATTCAGTATTGAAAAAAAAACCAAGACGAGACTAACAATAATAAATATTACAAAAATATATGTGCTAATGGAGGTATGCTTAGAGCTGCCATAGATTTTGATAGCGAATGCAGCCTCATAAAGTATTCTGATGCAAAAACTCTTAGTCTCGTGGAAAATAACACTTGTTTACCGACAATAAAGGGGTTTGGTAATTCAACAGTCATCCCGAAGTTTCAATCCTTACTACAAATCAGAATAGATGAAATTGAAACTAGTTTGGAGGTTTTCGCAGTTGATACATACTTGAACACTGATACTGTTAATTGGACAGAACTTTACTGAATTGGCATCTGTGACTGTTATGAAAGACTCTTATTTTACCATACCCCTCATGTTAACTCAGACAAAGGTGGTAATACTCTTGATTTGTACCTTGCAAAGGATGTAGTCATTACTAAAGGAGGGTAAATAGATGTTTATACTAAGGAATCTTACACGGGTGATGTGTACACCGATGGAAGCAGTAGAATGGGTCCAAATCTAGAACACCATATACACCAGTACTGCTACAGCGTTAAGCAAAGCCGTAATATTCGTAAGTTTCAAGGCAGATAAGTTGATTGCCAGAGTTAGCCCCATAACTTAGACAAAATTCATCAACCATACCAGCGCACGAACTTAAAAACATGGAAGCGATCTACCGATGTAATTGATATTAAAGTGAACGTAGGTAGATGTTGATCAGTTTTCACGTCCAAATTTGTACTAGGTTCTACAATAATGCAGAAGCTGCTTTGCCACCACTCTAAATGAGTTAGGGTGTGCAAGGGATACGACAATGAATATAGAATTAAACCATAGAACTCCAGTCGTTTCTAGACCTTATTGCCTGTCACATCACGAACGAGGAGAGGTTAGAGAAATAATTGATGAGTTGATTCAATTTCTTATTAGTTAAAAAAAAAGAACGGCGAACTAAGACTTTGTGTTGATTATAGATCTCTCTATAGTAAAACCTTGAAGGATAGATATCCGTTACCCTTAATTGAACGACCGCTTTTAACCTTATACGACCCAGAACTGGAAACCGAGGTCTATACAGATGCCACTTAACTAGGATTGGGTGGAATACGTATAAAATGGCAGAGTTCTTCTGGAGTTTTAAAACCCGTTGCATACTTTAGCAGACAGATCACACCAGCAGAACTTTATTTCCACTCTTATGAGTTGGAAACGTTGGCAGTGGTCTGTTCGCTAAAGAAATTTCGACCCTACCTCTTAAGATTAGAGTTCTGCGTCTATACGGATTGCAATGCTCTGCGAACAACCCTGACTAAAAGGGATTCGATACCCCGCATAGCGCGGTTGTAGTTATAAATTATTGAATACAATTTCACCATTGAATACCGTCCTCGTTGTTGTATCACCCATGTGGACGCACTAAGTAGAAATCCTCCTAATAAGTACGCTCCTTGTCAGGTCCTAAGTACGAACGTTAAACATAAACACCGATAATTAGATACTAACACTGCAGATGGCTGACCCTGAACTTGAACAAATCTTCAAAATTCTAAAACCTAACCTTGACGGAAAAGTTTTAGAAATTAAAAGGAACTACATTATTAAGAATCACTCCCTACATAAGAAACTAGGAGAGGAATTGCAATTAGTAGTTATCAAAGACACGAGATGGCAAATCACGATGATGTAGGCCACTTCGGTCTCACCAAGACATTAGAACTTGTTCAAAATAGGTACTGGTTCCCTAAGATGCGACGTTTCGTTAAAAACATATGTCGCAGCTTGTATTGACTGCGCGTATAATAAGAATAATACGGCGAGAACCAGTGCTGGACTCTTACATCCAATTCTGAAGTGTCATTTGATACTGTGCATTTGGATCATTTAGGGCCATTTATAAAAAAAAAATCGCAGAACAATTATATTTTGATAATTGTTTACAAAATATCTATTTGCAAGACCAGTTAAAGACACTAAAACAAAGAACGGCATCAAAGTGCTCGAGCAGTTTTTTTTCGGATTTTGGAGTACCACGGAGGTTAATTTGGGCCCGCGGAACTGCGTTCACAATTTAGAAGTTTTTCTAACAGTAACGATACTTAGCATGTACTCAACGCAGTTGCTTGTGCAGTTGCAGTGCTAATGGTCAGGCAGTGGTTTAATAAAACCATTTTTAAATCATTAGCCACTCAAAATTTTGACTAAAACGAACGACAAGATCAATCTTTATTAACTTCCATGACTTCAACAACAAAGATTTAAATAAGGCAGGAAGCATCGAAAAATATTAAACGTATTCAGGACTGTCAGAAAAGAATCGTTGATTCTAAAAAGATCCTGCTACTGCATATTTGGTAGGTGATCTGGTAAAAATAACCAGAACAAACTTTAAAAATGACGGTAAGATCAAGAAACGTTTACCCAAATTCACTGGTCACAAGGTGACAAAATTCTTGGGCAAGGACCGTTATAAGATCTCCAATGTATCTGGGTTTAACACAAAAAAAAATATGAAAGTGTTATAGCCGCGGATAGAATGCGCTCTTTACATTCAGTCATTAGAAATTAACAGATCCTCCGGTTCTCCCTTGAAATGAAATGAAATGAAATGAAATGAAATGAAATGAAATAATTTTATTTGTTAGAATTTTGGGTAATAAATTATTGCTTAGATGTAACAGCATTGTTAAGCTCCAACAAAATTCTGCCCGATTAGGCGTACAAATACTTGTTATAATTTAGGTTATTAAATTTCTATTTTATTTTAGAAACAATGTGCTTGCTACATTGCCATTGTATTTACATAAATTGGAAACTTAAACATTCATTATAATTGTGTATAGTAAAATCATTAATAATATGTCAAAAGAGAAAAAAATAAAATATTATTTGTCACTTAGGTAGTCCTGTACAGAATAATAAGCTTTGTCCAAAAGGTAGTTAAATACTTTCTTTTTGAATTCATTATCATTAAATTGTTTATAAATGTCAGGTAACTTATTAAATATTCGTATTGCCATACAGTTGGCATTTTGACTGTTTAATCGAAGTCTCTGTGGGGGAACGTATAATTTATTTACATTTCTACAACTTCTCGTTATTACATCTTTATGTATTTTGAACAGAGCTGGATGTTTCTTGACAAATAAACAGATTTCATATATATAAAGCGAAGGAAAAGGTAATATTTTCAGATGCTTGAAAAGTGGTCTACAACTGTCTAGAAAGCCTGCTCCAGAGATCGAACGTATACATTTTTTTTGAACAAGGAACACTTTTTCTGCATCTACCGAAAATCCCCACAGAATGACTCCATACCTAAGACAGGATGAAACATATCCGTGATAAGCCGATAGAGCGGCTTCTTTCGAAGCTATTTGGGTGAGTCGATAGAGAACGTAAACAAATCTGTCCAGTTTCATGCATAAATTATGTACATGAGCTTTCCAGTTGCAGTATTTATCTATTGTTACACCAAGAAATACCGTATCACTTACTTTCTCTAAAACATTACCATCGTGTAAAACATTAATATTCATAGGTGTGCTATTGTACGTTTGAAATTCTATTAGTTTTGTTTTGCTAATATTCACTGATAAGTCATTATAATCAAGCCAATTCAATACGTTAGTTAAAGCTTCATTAGCTTCTGCCTCAAATGTAGACTTATTGGTACATTTAACTATGCTTGTGGTATCATCTGCAAAGAGTAAGCAGGGTGTTTTATGCAGTTTGGCAAATCGTTTATGTAAAGAATAAACAGCAGTGGGCCTAGAACGCTGCCTTGCGGTACTCCACGCTGATTTAGAAAATACTGCGAGCGGAACGTAGTTTTAGTTTTTTTTACTATTTTGTTAATTTCGACACTTTGATATCTATCGCTAAGAAAACTTTTAATCCATTCGTTAGCTTTTCCACGGATACCATAATTTTCTAACTTTTGCAATAAAGTCTTGTGGTTAACAAAATCAAAGGCTTGCTACATCAAGCTCTAATCTTAGTTCAGAAGAGTAGGAACGAATAATTAAGTATTTGAATTGTACAAATTGGACTATTATTATATAATTATGGAATGTTCATTCCCTGTTTACATGTATAAAGAATAAATTAAACAATATTGTATCTTAAAGTCACAGACCTACTACATTTAGTATATTTATAATTAAGAAATTCTTATGCTGCTTGCCGAATGTTGTGATTTCGCGTGCTTCGGAGTTAGCACGCAATCGGATGGCCGAATGTTGTGATTTGTGCCAATACTTATAAATAAGTATTGCTTTTTGTAATAATTTGTAGTTTAAATACGAATTGTCACAGAATAATATATCAAGTTATTATATTATGTTAATAAGTTAATAAGCAAAAATTAATAACTCACTGATTTGACTTTCGAAGGATGCTGTCATAACAACTGTTTTATATTGATGAAGTGTAAATAATATAGTAATGTGATTTTAGATTTAGTAGATACTTGGACAATATGTTTAAACATTTATTAGTAATTAGTAAACAAACAAGTTATTAAACAAATATGCATAGTCAATAAAAGTTGATCAATTGGTTTGTGAAAGTATCTCGGTGCGCACCCATTGGTTGTTTCTGATTGTTATAGAGGGGCGCTCCGAAAGTAGGAGTGGGGATTAAAAGTGAGGGGCAAGTGGTGTCGGTAGAGAGATCATTACGGTTGTAAATGTGTAGCCTTAAGGTGATTGTGGATAATATCTATACAAAAAGTACCTCCATAGTTGTTTTATTATACTTGATATAAATAATTTAAAATTTGAATTTTGATGCTACTCGTAGTATTAAGATCACATAACTATTATTTTATTCATCAGACATAGTCTACATATATCCTACTAATATTATAAACGCAAAAGATTAGAGTAAGCGAGCGAAAATGCGGACGTGTCAATATATATTCAATCAAACTGTGACCCAATGCGCACTTTAATATTTTTTTAATTATATTATATGTACTAGCTGCGTTCTGCGGTTTCACTCGCGTTGTGATGGATGATGATGAATTAAATATAGCGTATGTTACTCAGGCAAAATGTAGCTTTCTACTGGTGGTGGTGGTGGTTCTTTCTATTTGCTTATATCCAAAACGGCTAAACCGATTTGACGGGTCTTTCACTGGCTGCAGACGCTATTAGAAGTTAATTAGAATTTATTTTAGAGATTCCGTATCTCTCGAGGTCACGCAAATGAAGCCGCGGACGGGACAGCCAGTTTTAAATAAATATAAAAAAACTTAATTTACGAGTAACGTCTTTCAAAATCGAGCTTTCAAAACCTATGGTTTAATGTATATGTATACTCTCTTCACAAAGCGTTCTTTTGACTAAGGTATCAGAAACTGACACATCTTTGACAGCTCTATTAATAGAAGATAAGTCATTATTACGATCTTGAAGTAGGCGCAGACCTTGTTATTTCGTCTATGATGTGCTCAAGAGTATTACGTGTTTTCACCCGTGTGGTGATAACTGATGATGAGGATGATGATGAAAGCATACTATGGGTTAATCCAGCGCCTCATCTACCTCCATACCAAATTTGATCAAAATTTCGTCAGCCGTTTGAGCGTGAAAGAGTGACAAACATCCATACATCCATACTCACATACTTTCGCGTTTTTATCATTAGTTATTAGTTATTTTTTAGTTTCTGCAGCATAAGCGATATAAGGATTTTTCAGCGATACAATTGCATATTTTAACTTGAAAAAGTATTTATTGAGACATAACTGTAACGCCGGCTCCACACGTTGGTCACAACATTAGACCAAACTCCACTCGTCAAACGTGTGGATCTACAGTACAGTGGATTTAGTAAATGGCATTGGCCCCGACGTTGGGGCGAGTGTTGGTAGTTCGTCGGATCGTCTCGCTTTCGTCAAAGGAATCTGCACCAAAGCTCGCGATCTGTCGACACGTTGGCTGTTTGCTCAGTATTGCAACACACATTGAGTGCGTACGTCGAGCGCGAGAATGATTTCCTCATCCACAAAATCAAAAAGTTATAGGATTTTTGAACTTTACCAAGTGCATTCAATAATATAGGACGCAACTCGAAAGGATCATAAAAATAAAAAAAACAAGCGGGGCAGTCTTGGGGACTGCCGATAGAAGTGAATACTACGTAACTGGAAGCATTCGGTGACGATGACGCCAGTTCCATGATTTTTTTCTTCCAAATCAATGGTAAAAAATTGCCCGGTTCTCTAATCTCAATGGACGTTTCACAAGGTTCAATACTAGGGCCGTTCTTGTTTTTAATGTATATAAATGAGTTACCTTATTAAACTAGACAAAGAGGCAAGTTATACTCTTCTTTTGTATAACATTTTATTTAAAGCTTGTAACATGTGCTACATATTTCTTAAATGGTGCTTATGTACTTATTTAATCCACATTGTAAAAAATAATAATATGAAAACGGGATTCACTCACGTAAATAAAAGTCAGATCTTTCCAACCATAGTTTCAACCACATTCGCACGGCTATTATGTATCTCAGTTGCTATCAAATGTTGATTGAAATCTTGAAAAATGGCTGCCCTATGTCAGTTTTGGAAACTCCAGTAAGCAAACATGTTAGTAATTTGATCACTGAAGCTGGCAAAAGTGACATAGAGCGGCCATTTTTCCAGATTTCAATCCACATTTGTTAGCAACTGAGATACATAATAGCCCAGCTGGTGGTCTTTTTCATGGAGAGTGCAGAACGCTCGCGGTTTCGTTTCGCCTCCGAGGCGCAACCACGAGGAAAGAGCACGATAAAAGATCTGACTTATTTACGTAAGTGATTCCCGTTTTTCATATTAAAAATGTGTACAAACCACGTTAGTTTTCATAATAAAATTGTAAAAGTTCCTCATTGTTCTTCTACTATTTAATATCTTAAGATCTGTAATGGGTTTCCCATCGGCTGGATAACATTTGATTTGATTGATAACATTGAAATTTATAGAGAGAAAAATTCACATCCTCAGACGGGATTCGAACCCGCGTCTTCAGACCCTCCGTGTCATACACCATTGACCAACTAGGCCACTGAGGTTCGGGTCCGATCATCGAATTTTAAGTCTGAATGGAAGTCTAATATAATAAATATAAGTAATACATTCTTCAAATTGTACTTGTACTATCAGTTGAGATTAGTTTAAATTGCGATACTCTTCAAAATACACACCATTTGTCTGCAATGTCTGTATTTCTGTCATACATAATATATGTTTTGTTTTAATGCAAAACATTTTTTTGCCGTTTCAACTCGACCGTATATTTTTTTAACAGCGTTGCGTTAAAGTATATGACTATTTTTGTGATATATGAAACGTCATAAAAAATCTGCTTGTATGCTTATTATTTTTATAATGTTGTGAATGATACAACATCCCATGATTTACCATAGTGAAATAAAAAGAAGTTGCCGTAGGTAAGATGTTTTAGTGCTTAGACGCCACTGAGAAGAAGAAGAAGAAGTCTTTACTTACACAGGTATGTAACCTGAAAACACATATAGAAGAGCTTAGTAGAAGTGTCAGTAATTTAGCGTACTGTTATAGGATCCCGGAGAGATTGGTTTTAAAAAAAAGGATATATTTAAGGACACTAACTTTATTAGGATTTTACTCTAATAATTTTACTTTTACTTTGGCAATCGTTCCCGACTGTGGTTCAAAACAGACTGACTTTATTCTCCAAGCAAAGTTTCAACTTACTATTATATTGCATGTTCAGCAATATATGGGATGTCACTGCATTGATGGGGTATAACACCTCCCCGCGGTAGAAAATAACCTTCGAGTAACAAATCGAAGATTATTTGCAATAGATGTAAAATTAAATGTTTCATCTGATAGGTGGAGGTGTAAGCTCAATCACTACATCGTCGTTTACGTTATGATCTACTGTGACCGTAGGGTTTTTAGAAAATAATTGTGGTAAAACTAATAGTGGTTGCTGCCAGGTTTACAATAAAGATACATCTTAAAAAGAAAATATAAAAATATAGCTAAAATTATTACAATAGTCATTATAAAATAATGTGTCCCATTCTTAACTATGTGCGGACTGTCTATAATTTTGTTAGTGTTATCTAAAAGAGATTTTAAAAACTTTTCATTATTCTTTATACTGAGATCGTCCAGATCAATATTTTGCAAAATGTTTGAGGCAGGAGACACAGTATCTATAAAGTTATGTAATCTAGCTAAGCTACAACATGAATCATTTAAAATGTTAAAATCCAACTTATAAGTAGGATAACTGACATTCGCAACAACATGTCGAGTTATAAGTTTCATGTTTTTAGTAAAGGCGGTGCACTCATTGGGAATATTGAGTACGCCTGTATCTAATACATTCACATCGTACAGTTCACGGCTGGGACAATCAACAGAAACTTTAGTTGATTTTGACTGAACGTAAATCCACTTGTTGTTCGATAGGGGTTTCCATAACCAAATTTATCTTAGGTAATGTTAGTACATTACCTAAGATAAATTTGGTTTCACACTGCACTGGGATAACACTTATCACTTTCGTCATTAGTTCTATTTCGCATGTAGGGTTGACACTGCTCGAATACACGTTAGGGATGTCACAGATAATCGTTTGTGGGTGTAGTACTTTACATTCGTCTAGACTGTGTAAAACGCAATAATATGACTGGTCTCTGGTCATTGCTATATACTTATTTCTAGGTATTATCATACTGTTGGTGTTCGGGTCTTGAGTGTTGTGTGGGGTCGGTAAGGCTAATACATGATGTAAATTGTATTCTGTTGGAGAGACTAAAGGAATTGTCACAACAAACACGATTCTCTCATTATTATAATAACAGGTTATAGTAGAGACATTCAAAATTAAATGCATCGAATTAGTATCCAATCGGATTGGTAATTCTTGGTTACTGTTTAGGTGTCTGATGTTGCCAGCTAGTTCTTGGTATAACTGGTGAGGTGTTATTATAGCGGGATGTAGTAAGTTTTGACTACTGAACAATATCGAAGTTACTATATCTTCGAGTTGAAAAGATAAAGTTAATATACTCGTCTATAAATAGTTGAAAATTTGATTTTTATAAGATCTAAGGTACTGTTCGTGTGACATATTTCTTACAATCATAGTTAGTTTGTCAATGGCTATGTTCAAATTAGCTTCATTAATTTTAACTTTGTTTATGGTGCTATTGAATGCAGAAATGACAGAAGTAGTGACCATTATATTTTCTTTCATTAATGTAGCTAACTCTTTTTGGTTATTCTGTATTGATTCTATTGCTTCGTCGTATTTAATACCATCATCTTCGTCTAAATTACCAAATAGGTATGTGTTTTATGCCAGTCCCTATTATTATAATATAGTACCTTAGCAAAAACATTGTAAAAACATCTATATAAAAAGAATGGCCCCGAGTTTCTTGCCGCTTCTTCTCGGTAGGCTCAATATATTTTGGATCGCGGCGGTAGTCTATATAGTATAATAGAATAGAACCCTTGTGAGGTTATAGAATAGAACCCCTGACAAGGGGCGTTCGAATAGGGAATCTGTGCTCTGTGGGTGAAAATGTCGTTCATGTCTCATTTTGTTCAGCGTTCGGAAAGCTAAAAAAGAGGTATTTATGCCACCAAAAAGTGCAATTTATGACCCACGTCCGGAGCACTATTTGACAGCATAATCATGCGATTTTAGGTTTTATGCTCAGTTGAACGTTCGAATAGAGTGTGAGCAAAGTGACAAAAGAGGCAAAAATAAGGTTTTTGAGCTTTACGAACGCTTTCACAAAAGAGCAATCAATGACAACGCCACCAATGCCCTAAAAGCTAAACGAACGTACCTTAGGTATATGTTTTCTGTGGATTCGATTTTGAGATATCCTTTGTAGTCTGAGAGTTTGAGTGATTTCATGAGTTGACTTGACTTGATTTCATTTCAATTTGAGTTTTTATTTTTGACCGAGTTCATTTTTCAATCTTGTTTGTAACTGACCTAAATTATTTGTTTAAAATGGCCAACATTGCGATAAAGCGCATCAAAAGGGAGTTCAAGGAGGTTATGAAAAGCGAAGAGGTAAGGCAAATACAGCTTTTCTTATAAATGCTTTCAAAACATGCTGCTGTGCGACATCAGTTACTTGCACTTTTTTGTTATACTTACACATTTTTTGGAGATCAGTGATGCGTTGAGTTTGCAAAGTGTGCTTGGAGCTCTGAAAATTAATTTACCTATCAAACAGACCGCGTGTATTTAGTAAGTCGCATCTTCTAATATCTGTAGAAAGGTACCTACATGCTGAATCTTTGTTTATCTTTTAGTGCATTGCTCAGTTTTTTTAGAACGGTATACATGATAAGGTACTCACACAAGTCTATTCAAACAAGATTAGTGATTTCTTGATTTATGCATGATAACAGTTATACAGCCCTCAGGTAGGCCACTGCAAGTATTAGGTAAAAACAAGCTAAAAAATAACAAAATAATAGGTTAAAATGGTCATTATGGTAAGAAAAAAACCAGTTTATTACACAATGTTTATAACCAAAAAGAATATCTTACTATTAAATTGCTGGTATTCAAGGTACAGTTATCGTGACTAAGTAAGGTTATTTCGAAACTAGGTGACTACCTTTTGGCCAAAAATTGATAAACATTTATTTCCATAAAAATGCAAGTAACAATATGATGAATTATTAATAACATTTGCTTTATTGTAATATGCAATTTTAATTTAATGCGATTAGCAATGAGGGCATTGGTTGGTTGCCATTATTGGCTCTTTTGAAGCATTTGTATATATCAAAAAAATAATTTTTGCCACTTTTGCCCATACCCTACTCAAATGCTAAACCGAGCAGAAGACCTAAATCACATCGTTGTCTAAATTCGTTAACCCCGTAGCTCCATCAAAGTAAATTTTACAGTAGGCACAAAATACTGAATTACTAGAAATAAATATATGATAAGCTTTTTTTTTTTTATGCCGAACTGGGTAGCTCTTGACCACTATCTCACCTGATGCTAAGTGATGATGCGAACGATGATGGAGCGCGCTTACCCAGAAGATACCTATGCACTCGTTACTATACTCGTTTTGATTTATAGGTAAAAAGGGATTAGCACATTTATTTTTAGTTTTAATTACCTGATAGGTAATTCACTTGAAGAGTAAAAAAAAAAGGAGTTACAAGTATTACTTAATCATTCGTGTGGAGATACGTGGTCTTTTTGAAGATCCGAGTTTAACAAGTTTAATGTTATTCTTAAAAGGATTGCGTTATATGGATGTAAGAGTAAATTAAAATAATTATAAATAATGAAAATTACTTATCCCTTCAAGAGTCGTTATATTATAACAATGAAATTTCTATTGTATCTGGCCGCATGATGACCTTTGATGGATTATATTTGAATAATATTACTTATAACAATGACAACACCTTGAGCAAAATTTTTTTGTTCAAAAACTTTGCTGAATGTGGTAATTGAAACCGGAGCGCAGTTAATTTTTTTTTGCAGTAATCTTCATTATATTCTCTCCAAAATTGAGACTTTGACTCCATGTAGTTTCCTAGTATAGTTTCGATGTTTGAGATCTGCAGTAGTGACTTTCTAATTTTGGCAAATCATCAAAAAAGTTCTCTATGCATTCCTCTTTTCTCGAGATCCTGTTTACACCTTGTTTTCGTATTTATTTTCATCTGCAGTAAGTTCACTGTCACCTCCATTTCGAATCCAATACAAAACAGTCCATTCACCTATAGTGTGTAGAGTGTTCAAAAACATGCTTTTACTAACTCGTGTTTTAATAGAATTCACGTCTAAATATAGTTCCAATGATGTTCTTCATCTTGAAATCTCTTTATCTGTTCTTTTTCTCTGAGTGGTTTGAACAATGGTCAGTGTTTTCACATACCTTTTCTTCTCTTTCCAAGTCATGTTCCAAAATATCTATAATATAATATTTCCTGTCTCTTTGCATCTTCAACTTTCGTGCACTTAAATTCTGTTTGTTTGCTACTCAACTTACAATGGCATCTTGGTTTAATTTTTCTTTCTACGTTATTCTTGTCGTAAACCCGTTTATGTTCTTCTTATTTTCTAGTTTGTATTCCTTTCATTGTCCCATCGCTCCTTATTTTCATTTACTAGCCAGGTTTTTTCATCTCATTTTTTAAATCTTTTACGTTTTGGAATATCCACTAGCTCTGGCCCTCCAGATTGGTGTTGCCTATTTTCCTGCACATTTAAACCACCTGCTAAAACGATATAGATAGAAGATAGTGAGCTGAGCTCAAGGGCACTATTATTAGAATTATTTTCAGGTTCGGCTGCAAGATGCGCAACAGAATTATTTGAATTAATGTTAGTATAGCAATCATTAGCTTCACATGCAATGCAAGATTTACAACCGAGACTTGCAGTTGTAGTATTTAGGCATGCTTCGGCTCATATTTAAAAACTGTGACAGATTGGGACGTGTCAATGCAATCTTCAGGTTCTAGTGAACAAAAAGAAGAATTTAGGGAATCATTGGGCTTCAATAGACAATCAATATTTAAACCACCTATGCAAGCAGCAAGAGCTATGGCTTGATCAGAAGCGTCCATGCAGTACTCATAATCAGCAGAAGTTGTTGCTGGATAAGCAGTGTCTAAGCAGTCATGGGGGTTTGCAGAAATGGGGGCTAGATGAGTAGCATCTAGGATGACATCACGGTCAGCATAGATGGTGGTTTGATGAGGAGCTGCTAGGTAGTATTCACGATCAGTAGAAGCAGTGGCTTGATAAACAGCGTCCAAGCAGTAATTGCGATCAACAAAACCAGTGGCTAGGTAGGTAGCATCATGAGGTTCATACCTTGAAAAGGCTGGTGAGTCAAGCAGTTTTTAGAAATGGTTATATCTTGATTTTTATTTATTATAATGTCTAAGTTTGATGCATGACACTGACTGAATCTTAGAAGTCTCATTCAAAATATTTGAGGTAAAATTATTTTCTACCAGAACTAGTGACCCATCACAGTTAACTTCGTAATTACTAAATTCGTAATGACTATTACTGACTAAACGTGAGTTAGGAGCGTTTGAAAAATTTTAAAATATTATTTGAATTCTATTTTTGCTTCTAGGATCCATTGTTACCTGCAACCAAAGCGTGTTTTATGTGTATTTTTATAGTAAGTGAAATTGAAATAAGTGTTTGGTTGATGTTTCTCAAATCGAAATTCTACAAAAGATAAAAAATTGTTATCAATATTATAGAACCAACTCCCAACACTAAAAAGTAGTAAATAACTTGAGAAAGTCAGTACCATGCTAATTCAAAACACTGATGCCCTCTTGATTATCATGGACCGATTTCCACAAGTTATTTCCTACATTTTAGTGTTAGAAGTCGGTTACATTTTTTTTAAACCAATATTTTTCACTCTTTTTAGTGACTCACTCTACTAACAAGATCATTAATTTGCCTAAAATATTGTCACCATCGACGATCGAAGAGTTGCAAATACCATTAAATCATCTAGGTACGCCAATATATTTTTCAGTTAATTGACTATAACTTGAAAACTACTAAACCGATCATCAAAATCGGTTCACAATTGGCGGTGTAATCATGTAACAAACATACAAAAAATAATTCGGATTGAGAACCTTCTCCTTCTTTAGAAGTCGGTTAAAAATGGCAGCTTTACATTGATTGAAATTATTTAAACAAACAATAAAACACTACCGGTTAACTTACGTTTCCCTGTTCTTATCGAATAGAAATTATCGTAACTACCAAACTAATATGAGAAGAAAACCTTGTATATCCATGCAATTGGATATCGGGTATTTTTAAACAAATATGTGCATAAAAAAACTATCACAATTTATAAGAAAAACACATGGGTACTTACTTATTATGGTACAAGCTTCCGTTTTAGTGGAAAACCATAACACAAAATATTTTGTGACGCGGAACTTCCCAGCACCCACTACGACACCTCGCACAGTACTGAGGGGGCTCGTTACGAGGTTTACCTTTAGTAAAATGGTGAGCAAAAATACGAGGTTTACGTTTTTTCAATTTAACATTTACCGGTTTTTAATTCGAAAATACATGTTTTCCGATAAGATTCGTTCAAAAATGTTCTACCAAATACGATCAAAAGTATATTTCGCCCAAAAACGGAGTTACGAATTTAACGAATTTAGTCGAATTGCACTTTTTGGTGGCAAAAGTACCTCATTTTTAGGCTTTGAGACAGCTGAATGAAAAGAGTCCAAAACAAGAGTCCAAAACTTTGGGTGAAAACATTTTCACCCAAAGATGCCCAATTTGCGCCAACTTGGGGCTATCTGAATGCATCTTGTGTTCAACTTAAAAACTACATGACTCATTACTACAATAACATAACATTTAAATTGACAACACTTGAATTAAACAATATTACATATTATGTCTAAATTGCCTGGTATTTACTATCTATATATATAATGACATGATTCCTTGAAGTTTAGAATAGTGTTTTACTGTAGGTTTTTGTACAAATTTATAAAAAAAAACAAATAAAAATCAGGTATGGTTCCAAATGTTTAGTACTGTGCCTTCGAACAATCAAAAATCACATAAACTAAGGTACAGTAGAATATGCAATTAAATATTAGAATGAAAATAGGATTAATAAGCAAAAGCATATGCAATTGCATGTTATTCAGGGTCAAATGTTTAGAAATAGTATGTATTGTATTATTTTTAATACACACACATTGCACAACAGTTACTGAAGTGCATGGCTGTTCTTGAGACCTTTGGCAAAACTAGTCTCTATTAATATCTTGTTCTTAAGATGAAATTCCCTAGTGAAGTCAAATAACTCAGGATGTAATTAGACGAATGATTACATTCTGAGTTATTTGACTTTGCTAGGGGACAACTTTAGAATATACATACAGATCAGGGTTAGTATACAACATCCTCCAAATAATGGTTGGCAAATTTGCCAAGCATTATACTAGCAATAGCTTTGGACACTTTTGTACATCTAGTTGTTACAATTTTATCTATTTAATTATAAAGCTTTATATATATATATATATATATATATAGCCTGTAAATCATTAGCTTATTATATAAAATAATGACATACTATAATAAATTATTAGTTGACATTGTCTCGGCCGTCCCCATCAGCTTGCCTTCCGGCATAGGCCTATACCCAGGACTTCCATTCCTTTCTGTCTTGTGTTAATTGTTTCTAATTTATGCCAGCCACCTTTTTTATGTGTTCTTCCCATTTTATCTGTTGCCTTCCTTTGTTTCTTTTTCTGTCTCTTGGGTACCACTCTGATATATTCCTGTTCCATTTTTCTGTTATATTTTTTCTAATCTTATTTTGTTAAGTTTTATGTTGAGAATACTTTTTTCCATGTTATTTTGGCATAGTTTTCTGTAACTTCGGTTTTGATAAAGACCATGTGGCAGCCATATGACAGAATGGCTATTAAACACTTTCATTTTATGTTTGAGCGGAATTGATCTGTCATTTAGGATCTCTTTCAAGGAACCCTACTTGTGCCACTAATTGCTTACCCTTTTATATATTTCTTTAATCATTTGTTTTGAATTAGCTTTGATCGGTCCTAGGTAAGTATATTCTTCGACATACTGAATTTGGTGATTGTCTACTTTAATTGCAGGCTAAAGGCAGGCCTGTTGGTCTAGTGGTTAGTGACCCTGACTGCTATGCCGGAGGTCGTGGGTTCGATTCCCACCCAGGACAAATGTTTGTGTAATGAGCACGATCATTTGTTCTGTGTCTGGGTGTAATTTATCTATAATATGTATGTATTTAGAAATATATAAGTATGTTTACCAGTTGTCTAGTACCCATAACACAAGCTCTGCTTAGCTTGGGACTAGATGGCGTTGTGTGATAGTTGTGGAATATTTATTTATTTATTATTTATTAATTATATCCCTTGTTTTATTAGTTATTAATTTAGTTTTTTTCTGCTTAGCCCAGCTTGCTTGCTCTCTCTGTCTAGTTCTTGCAGCATCCATTGCAACTTTGTGGAGCTGCCAGCTAGCAAAATGATGTCATCTGTGAACCGTAAATGGTTCTTAAAATACGTAAATAAATTAAAACATAAAAATTACTAAATTTTGATGTTTCCATTTATATTTTTAGACCATATTCATCCCATTTTAGTATGCTGAATACACTTTCAAGAACTGCTGAAAAAATTACAGCTGATGTTGGGTGTCCTTGTCGGACTCTTTTCATTATTTTTAATTGGATTCCACTTTTTTCTAACTGAAGTTTGGATGTGTTGTTTGAGTATATACTTTTTATTACTCGTATGTATCTGGGACGCCTTGCTCTTGCAGACTTTTCCATATCACATTATGTTTTAGAGAATCAAAAGCTTTATTGAAATCTACAAATGCAATGTAATAATCTCTATTATATACGTTATATATTTCAATTACTTGCCTTAACCACACATGTCGCAGTTCCTGGAAAAGTTGGTAGATTCGACTGTATTATTGGCTAAATATGGCGAATCGCGAGTTAATGGGCTAACAAATATAATAGGTAATATAATAATAGGGTCAAGAGTGTACAACTTTCTTCTAAATCCTACTTGTTCTCTTGGCTGGTTGGGGTCCAAAAAGTTTGATATTCTACTTAGTATAATTTTTGAAAACATTTTTTACATACTTGGCATGAGACACATCCTACAATTTTTTATATTATCTTGGTCTCCTTTTTGTGTAAAAGAACAATAGTGGTTTCCTTCCATTGTGTTGGTATGATTTCACTTTGTAGGATTATGAATATGTAACTTATTGGCTCTATGATGGTGGCTGAAGTAACTTTCAATAGCTTATTTGAGATTTTGTCGCTACCTGGAGCTTATTAAGCATTTAATTGAGTGTTCTACCTGTTACAATATGTGGTGTTTATTCAATAGAAACATTACACATTCATGATATGAATGTATTTCAGTTTTCCGAGTAAATGTTTTATAGTGTAATATGTTTTAGAGATAATGCACTTTATAATTTAAAAATTTAAGGATGATGATTCCTTCCATTTCTGAGATCTGCTTATCATAGTAGCAAAAACATAATCTCTGTCTACTATACATACAAAATTGAATGTTTTTTATTTGTTTTTTAATACCTGCTTAGCAATACCAAACTTTGCAATTATAGAGAGAAAAATTACACATACAATGATTCAAATCAACGAAGAGAGAGAAAGAGAGTGAAATTTGATGCTCGGATGAATCACCTTGGTGGCCTAGTGGTCATGGCATCTGACACGGATTATTGGAAGAAGAAGTTCGATTTGCGTGTGATGATGTGTAATTTATCTTTCTAAAATTGCAAAGTTTCAATTAAATTCATTTTTGTCAGTTTTACATTTATATAAGGGTTAGAAAGCTATTGCGATTTTTGTTCATAGTTATTCTTTAAGAATCAGCTAGGACTCTCGTGATATTTACCGGAAATTCTCTCAGTTTATCGGTTCTGATCTATGACCCAGAATAAGAACTCTAAATAAGTTCGAAATTGGTTGGAGAAAATGTCTGGGTATGTCAGGAAGTACATCAATATATCCATCCTATTTCTCCTGGTCATGCTATAACTTGAGAACGGATGGAACAGTCTCAATATTTTTTTGGTGTATTCATTTACTGCCAGGAGAAGGTTCTTATGAAAGTAAAATCAAGAAAAGATGAGAGGTTATGGCGAGGCCGAAGGGCGAGCCTACTACGCGAACGAAGTCGCGGGCAGTCGCTATTATACAATAAAAATAACAGGGGTTCAAGAACACCGCCATGTGGAACACCATATTAATAAAATGATACCTGTTCAGTTAGAAGTTATTTAAGTTCGTTGATATTTGCAAAGTTCAACTGATTGCTTGTGATAATTGGAGGGTTGGCCTGGAATACAAATTTTCCAGTTTGTTTAATAGCCATTTACGAGACACAATATCGAAAGCCGTAGGCATATTAATATACGAAATAATACGTAAAAGAGCCCAAGAAAATAATCGAATTTTGAAGCATTAACCACTCAAATTGTGTAGGTAAGTAAAATAAATCTAGGTAACGTTTTTCCTAGGCATCATGAAAACTTCAGAAATAGGGTTGTTGACCTTTTGACGTTGACGTTAAATTAATCAGAACTAGACCGAAATACACACTTGGCATATTTATAAATATTTTTTAAAGAACTCTAAACTAAAAAAACTATGTTTATATTTCAACTTTTAAAATTGGTGCTTGAACATTATTCAATGGCGGCCTATACGTCGTATGCCGTCACTAAGGCAAAAACAAACAGTGTTGTGATTATAATTCGTTTTGCTCGTTTGAACATGCAGATGGCGAGAAAAAGCCAACAATGACAATTATAATTATGTTCTTTTGTGTTGATTTTTAAGTTTTGACGTGTATTAGTGGTGGATTATTATAAGTTGATGTTCACAATGGTGCAGTTGAGTGTCAGGTGGTAAGTGAAGTGTATACATTCATAAAATATAATTTTTGCTTTTTTTCGTCAATCGTGTTAGCAAGTTTAGTAATGCATCCACGTGACTCATACAAAACAGTTGTTAAATAACTGACTTCTGTCTTAGAGCAGACTCTAACTACCAATGTGAAAAAAGTTTATATTTCTGAAGCTACATAAATAAAACTACATATTAGCCGCATAATTTGTTCTTTGTAGGGTTGTCCACCTCAAAAGGACAAATCAACCCTTATCGGATCACTTTGTTGCCCGTCTGTTCGTCTGTATGTCTGCCAAGATCCTTTTTCATTCATTAAAAAAAAATCTTAATTCCATAAATGTGTAACAGTGATAACAAGATTAACGAATTGACTATTAAATAATATTATAAACGTTGGTATATTTATTCAATATAAAAATTTATAATGAACTTGATCGACAGTTTGTCCTGTGACCTAGTATGTATTTAGTTTTAAAGCAATAATATTGGATGCTTTCTTCACTTGCTTGATTCTCAATCGGTGGATAAGGCACGACGCTATCATGTTTTTGCCCTTATGACATCATTTCCGCAGCTACTTCCGTTTGTGGTCACGTGACTTTTAGAAACTTTTGTACACGTTTTATTTATTCAAAATAAAGTTAATCCAATGCATATAATTTTTTTAAATTAATTGAGTTTTCTCTAACTATTATTAAGTTAACATTACATTGCAATTTATTTTTGATTGTGTCAACTACCCTATTGGTTGGGTTCGTAGCATTTCTGTCTCTTACCGGTATACGCTAATGACAACTCTATTTGATACTTACTCTGAGACAGATGTGTACCACTGTAGCAACACAGAGGCACAGCAGATATATAGAGAACAGTACGGAAACTACCTTTAATCGTTCTAAACGGCCAACTGACATAAACATACACCGACACGGTGGACAGACGACCTGATGAAGGTCGCAGGACGACGTTGGATGCAGGCCGCTTCCAACTGGTCCTTTTGGAAAATCATGGGGGAGGCATATGTTCAGCAGTGGACGTCCTACGGCTGAGATGATGATGATGATGATGATGAACACATAATACAAATCTTAGATGGCGGCTGCAAACGATTATAATATTATTATGAACTATATCGTACTGGGTGTCGTTTTTATGGTTTTCGAAGGTGTCATACATTTTATTTGGTAACTAGAATTAACTAGATTTAATGTCTACAGCAGAACAACGAATGTTTTATTAAAAAAAATACCTTAAAACATTAAAAGTGACAACTATGGCTTCAATGGGGCATAGATAATTATTTAATCAACTAGGCTTAGTTTCCATACTGTTGCATCTTTATTCTGTGACAGATGTTAGTAGCAATGCAATCGCAACTCAATAGTTTACAGAATACCATTTATGTCAAAAACTATCGATCGCAAGCCGCTGGACCGCGATCGAACCTAAATAGCAAGCAGAATACCAAAACTGTCAAAAACGACAATTTTCGTGCAATTGAGTTGCTATATCGCGGTTCAATAGCTAAGAGAATAGCCCCCCAGGTTCAGAGTGTGTGTGTGTGTGTGTGTGTGTGTGTGTGTGTGATATAGTAGATTTGTGCTTTTGTGTGAAATGAAATGTGTGCTCTTTAGGATTGCAGTGTCATATGATTTAGCCCGCTTCTTATAAATGCGATGTAGCTTGCTCGCGACATTTGTTTGAATGTACTAGGGCTGGTGCGTCTTGTTTTTTTTGTTTGGATTCTGATATTCCGAGGCATGCTTTCTAATTGTTGTCTCGTTTACTTTTGTGGTGCCTTGGCTACATATTGAAATCTATTTTATATGTGGCCCTGAAAACGTGTTATCAGACTGTGGCATATTGCGTGGATCGACGGGGACTAATAAACCACATCCACTTCAACTTCTTGATTGTGTAGCTTGTGCACAGTTGCCAATTTTGTCAATGGCAGTTTGCGCGGATAGAGAGGACAACGAACGATGCAGAATTATCGGTTAGCAGCGTGATGTTCAGTACTGGACCATTTGACATTTTCGCATCTGCGGATATTAAAAAGTATAATAACTGAGTTTGAGTTAAATGGATAAAAAAAAATAAAAAATCATGTGCTATTTGAAAATTTTAATACCCACTTCCACTCATTCCATCAACACGCGAAATAAGCACAAGCTATCCGTACATGTAACGCGTCTCCACAGAACAAGTCATTCTTTTATGGGACAATGTATACGGTTCTTTAATAAAGTTCCCAATGTTATCCGAGATTTGCCTATTAATAAGTTTAAAATTACTATTAAAACTAAACTCTGTCAAAAAGGTTATTACAAAATTTCGGATTACTTGGAAGATAAAACAGCTTGGGACTGATCACTCCAGGATCTATCTACTCGTGTACTAAGATGTCAAAGTGAAGCGTGTCTTGCCCTACTGATACCATTATTATGTTCTCTTTTGTAAGGCAACACACTGGAGCTAATATTTGTAGTACCTAAGTAAAAACATCTATATAAAAAGAATGGCCCCGAGTTTCTTGCCGCTTCTTCTCGGTAGGCTCTATATATTTTGGAACGCGGCGGTAGTCTTTAAAGTACATTATAATGAAAAATTGACGTTCATAAGTGCGTCATTGATGCCTAAATTGAATAAATGATTTTGACTTTGACTTTGACTCTATTACTTTAGTAAAATCCGTTATTGGAGTGTAACTCAAAAACTACTGGACCGAATTTGATGAAATTTAAATGGGACCACACGAGAAGCACCAGCTTTGAAACAAAAAAAATTGAGAATCGGTTCACCCCATCGAAAGTTATGAGGTAACAAACATAAAGCAAAAAAAAATACAGTCGAATTGAGTACCTCCTCCTTCTTTTGGATGTCGGTAAAAAACAATTTGAGTAATTTTAAAGTTATATGATTATTAACGGGATATTTACCGTGGTAAGGTTGTGGAATGAGCTCCCGATATTTCGGCGCAGTTACATGCACCATGTTCACGGGAAGACTGAAGAATGCGGGTGGTTGGTCAAAAAGTTTAAAAGTTAGGTGCAGACATAACGATCTACCCTCTTTCTTAGTCTTTTGCTACGGTTATCACTGGAACTCGAACTCGATCCTAAGTCCCGACAAAACACACTCACTGTATCACTGCGTATAGTATTTTGAACACATTTTGAACGCGGACTTTTAGTTTAACTTTTAGTTTAGAGTAATTTTGATACCCATTACGCATATTGAAACAAATGTGAAATCTAGCATTTTGTGCCGGCGGCCATATCAGATACAGTGTACAGTAGTCTCCTAGTCCTGGCCTTGCCATATCGAGGGGTTGTTTAGTTGCGATTGCTACGACGGCTACCGCAACAAATCATGGTTTACAATGATACTGAATATTTTCGTGTTTCGATATTCGCTTTGATCCCTTACGGTGCCGACGTCTATCTCTCCGCGCTGGTCCAATGTTGGTCACTCACAACGCTGTTAGCGTGCTGTTCAAATCGAACCGGTAGATAAACAAAACAAGCAAATCTGACCTCGGTGACATAGACTGTCAGTGTGAATGTAAAATTTGACACGACACTCACGAAGAAAGAATATCACTGTAAATCCGGAAATGACGTCACTTACGACTTCACATTCGCCTACCATTTACCCGCTCACACACTTTTGCGCGCGCTCATAGCTTACGGCGTGATTCGGTCTTCACTATATATTAAATAAAATTGTATTGTTATCAGAACTAAAGGTGTCACCCAAATATCAGATGTATCTGTCTACAGGATGGGGGTAACATTTGAATTACTAAATTCAAATTCAACAAAACGGGCATGCTAAATAAAACCGTTTAATAACTCAACTCAAGTGCCCTACGTTCTATTGTGTGGCGCGAAAAGCACAACTTCCCATTATGTAGGTTTAATTGTGTCATCATCATCATCTCGGCCGGAGCACGTTCATAGCTGACCGTATGCCTCCTCCAAGTACGCATTGGAAGCGGCCTGCATTCAACGTTGAATTTTATCTATGCTCCAGAGATCATGATTTTTAATAAAAAATAACAATTTAATTTAAACCTAATCATAATATTATATACAAAAGAAAGGACCAATATTGTTTCCCTAATTGTTATGAGTGGTATAATTATGTAGGCATAACCCCCCAAATCAAGTGTTGCGTGTGTAACTTTTACAATTTAATTAGTCCAACCAATCCCACTGTGTGATAAAAATACCTTTTTGCACTCAGTGCTAAGTGTGAATTTTTCCTACAAGCAGCTCAGGTACGTTTTCTATTAATATAATATATTTTTCCTAAATGCTATTTCGCTAAATATAAAATATATTTCGCTAAACAGGCGTAAGTGCTGCAAAATGATTTGAAAAATTGTTTAGTAGTTCAAACTGCACCCTGCAACTGCGGTTCTGCGCGGGACTTGTCTCTCTTAAAAACAGGACAACATTTGTAGGATATCAAGTAACCTCTGTTGAAAATATACTCACAGTACATTTTCCATGACATTAATACTAACACAACACCAGATTAGCCCGTTTCCCATTAATGTTATAGTGGGATCATACTGATTGGGCGCGGTTGGCTTTGTAGATATCGATCGAGTCGATAGTATTTAAAATTGTCAATTAGCTCTTCTCTACAGTACGTGCATGAAGGTACCAACCAACACAGTAGCCTTAATATACCGGTTTTATATAACTGTTTCGCAGCTGACAAAATAATTGGTGCCAGGTATAAATATGAAAAAACGGGAATGGCGGTACGTGAACTTCTAATGGCCTGAGTGAAACAAAACCACTGACTTGTTAAGGTCTAATAATAATATAAACGCGAAAGTTTGTGAGTATAGATGTGTGGATGTTTGTTATTCTTTCACGCTCAAATGACGGGGCCAATTTTCACGACATTTTCGCCCCTGTACCGCGCAGGCGAGGACTAAGATAAACGGCCAACCTATAGCTATGCTTAGCTTAGCTCAAGCTCAAGCTACGTTCCATACGACTGTGGATAAAATGAAGCAATAAGTACACGCGTAGGCTCGTCTTCTGAATCTTAGCCTTAGCTCCTGAAGCGATGTACAAAGAAAATAAAAAGGACAATTTGAGATGACTCCAAAATGTATGCAGAAACAAATTTTGTTGACCATGTTCCCATATGGCTAGAGAAAGACAACCGACAAAGAGTATTTGAACTAATGGTTGTCAAGGCCCTCACCCACGAAGAACCAGAAGAAGATTGAATAAAATATGAGCTTCAAAAAACCTTTGTAGAAGTTCAATTATTATGTTCTACCAGTGGCCAGTCATGTGGCTAGTCTTGGTACGTCAATATAGTTCTCGTCCTCATGTGATTCAAAGACGTAGCTTTGGTTTGTAAGGCCGGAAGCTTCTCGATACACTCAAGTATATTGATTGTGAGTAACGTCAGTGAGCCACGCGACCAATCATGATCAATTGACCTAATGCACTTGACCGATAGATTCGCTATATGATAATAAATCACTGCATGTATTGCAGGCTAAAAATAAACTTTATTGGTTGTTTTCTTCTATATTATGTTTCTTGCTACTGCTACTGCATGAGCATCACCAACATCAACGTTTAATTTGGCTGTATATATATTAGCGTGCCTGAACTTTGACGAAGACCTGTGTAGTTACGGCAGTTACATCTGCTAGACTAGTCACACAAACTCCCGACACAGGTGCAAATATAGAGCTCACGAGAAGAGTTTGCGCTCTTATCAATGTTCCATTATCACGCAATACTCTTGCATATACGAGTATCACGCACAAAGCAAAGGAAGCTCACAAACTCAAGATTTTCCCATTCAAAGACTTTCCTATTCTCTTATGTCATGGTCATGAGGGGCCCATAAGAGAAGAGAATTGGGGACGTGGTTCTCTCGTGGTTCAGGCCTCTCATTGTGTCACAGTTCCTACCATAAATGTATATGTATGCAGTGCAGGCAGCCGAATATTGAAGGGAAACCAATTTTTGTTTTTTAAGGGAAAGCCAATAGTTGTTCCTTAAACGATTAAATCTAGGCAACGATCAGTTTTACTATTTCACAACGTTCAACAATCTATCCCGCTGCAACTGCAGTTCGACTCGTTCAACTCCAGTGGTCACTCGATCATCACTCAAAATGATATTCTACTATTTCTGGAGACAAATTGGAACGTAGCGTCATCTTAATCACTATTATTAAATATACAATAAACGCTACTTTACACGAATATTAGTTAGCGTCGCGTTCATGATCTAGTTAGCAGAACATAAAGTTTTGATCGATCGCTGGCGTCAACAGAAACGTAACTGCAGCTGGACTGGTTTTCAATAGCAGAATAAGAAAACATATAAAAGTCACCGTTCAGTTGCAATTCGATTGCAATTTGACCCCTGGATAAGAGATGTTAACCCCGCAAAGACGTTGATTTCGATTTTTTTTAATATCCATTGAAAAGCTTTTGTTTCAAATTGACATGAACCGAAAGACTGTGGCGTAGGACCGATGGCCGAAGTCCAGTTGAGAACACCTTGCATCTTACACAGCCTACTCCACGTCGCTTGCTCTAGAGTGAGTGGCAGCTGACGTCTATGTCGTTTTCTGGGCTGGCTCTACAACGGGGCTATTAATAAGTCTATACCATCAGTTTGTCACATCATGTACAAAGATGTATCTATTCAATGTTAATAGGTGTTACATTCATTATAACTATATAATTTAAAATTACTATACTTTTGCTTTCCTGGAGTTAAACGGCAACAAACTCTATCATTTTTTTATATCTTATTAAATAACTAGCTGATCCGCCAGCGGCTTCGATCGCTTGGTCTTGGTGTAGTGGAATTTACCTTTTTTTCATTTTTATACCCTCAACAGAAGAACCATTTCGTTTTATGGGATAAAAATATCTTATATTATTATGTCAAACCATAATATTAATTATCACTGTGTCTCGATTGGTAGTTTCAGAGTGATGCGCGTACAATGGACAGACAAATATTATATTTTTGGCTTCTATATCGCTAACAAATTACCCACACACATACGGTTATAATTTACAAAACTATGTAACGTCTCATACCTCAGAGGGCGTAACGTTACACAAACAATTTGCGAATAAGTATTCGTACCGTATGCGTCAACGCGTCACGCTTCGGCTAACAATCTGTGAGTGTACTGTGTGACAGTGTGCCCTAGATACATGACAGTTTGTACTGTTGCACGTGAACGACACGTTACGTCACACGCACGCAGTTATTCGTGCTAGGCAACCTGCATTAGGATTTCCAGAGTAGTGGGAAGCATTGACACGTACGGTGCGCATCACATCTCGAGAGCAAACATTACCGCTCATCACATAAATATATATCCCGGCCAGGACCAAACCTGGGACCTCGAGCTTCGAAGGCAGGCTCGCTACCAACTGAGCCATACATTATATACATGAAGTACAGATGACAACTTTACAGATAATTTTTCTTTGTAAATAGTGTGTTACTTGAGGAAGTGCAGTGAATGCGCCCGCCCCTTGGCAACCGGCCGCGCGGCCACAGAATCAATAGTATCGCGGCGTGCAGCACTGTACACGACCTCGAGGTTAAACAAATAATGAACACCTTGTTTATAGTCTCCTTGATTTGTGCCTTGAATACTTTCATGTGCTTTTCAATTTTATTGTAAACTTGTCTTTAATTTTCTGACACAGAGCTCTGTTGTATGATACAACAGATTTATCTTTTGGTATCTAGATATAAAAATGAACCCCTATTTCTCTTGGTCACGGTATAACTTGAGATCGGCTTTACCGATTTCATTCATCTCTTTTTAAACGTTTTCTTAAATTTCGTAGAAGGTTCTTACAATGAACAACAGTCAAGAAAAGATGAGAGGTTATGGCGAGGCCGATGGCAGAGCCTACTTCGCGAACGAAGTCGCGCGCGGGCAGTCTAGTTTTATTAAAAACGCACATCCTAAGAAATATGTCTTCTTCTTTAATCTTAAACTAGGTACTGCTATATATCTAAGCCCTATTTCTAGCGCTGTTACGAGTAATTTTAAACATCATGCACCAAACAATGCAATCTCTATAATGAATAAATTGCTCAATGACTATTATAGTTGACTATTGTTAAAGTTTGAGAGGTACTTTATAAAGCATTATTTACCTAAACTTCGTGGAGTTGTCGGTATAACAATCGGCCTGTTTTCCTTTTTACCTATATTCCTACTAATGGCCCATTGCTGTTGTACACAATTGGCGAAATGTTTGTTATATTTACACCGTCTGATACCTTCGTGGATGTAGAGGAGCGATGCTCGGTGCGTAATTATAATACAGAACGAAAAAGCACCGCGAACGTCCGCATTTCTGACCACTTTATTTCGTTTTCTTTTGTTCAAGCGTTACTTGCACTTTTTTTTTTGGCAATATTCCTTTGCCTCGACCTTGTTTCGACTGAAGCGGGTTTTGTATTATTCAGTGCCGAGACGAGAGGGCACATCATTCGCGTGATATCAATCACGATCACACTTACTCTTGCCAATTGCAGTTTCAGTCAGAGCTGTACAGGAGAATGCTCTGGAGTTGGGAGCTCGGGAATTCTACGCGTTATAGTTAAACAAAGTGTCGTTGGGTTTCATCGGCGCAGTTTTGACACTTGTCTGTTCAAGTGCATCAGCAAGTCGTTGGCTCGATTTCAGCTTCGTGCTTATACCAACTATAAGTTGCAGTGTCGTCCACAGCTTTGTTTGTAAAGTTCCACGGCACAGTACGGCGCTCCTGCACTATGTCACTACCCCGCAGTTCATATGTTTCTTAACTAAACATAAACTATATCTCTGTTCCGTATTATCTACATTACCAATATTCAAGGATTTTCACGAACAATTATTTACTTGTTTTGTGCATTTAGATTTCAGTGCCAAGAATTTAATTGAATGAGCCGCACTGGTAAATTATATTTACATGTTGTTTGCCCAACAAGCCAACGTTTATTTATTTCGATTGGAAAAGTGTATTAGACTAATGTCTAGTAAGTAAATATATACAGAAAAAGTTAATAGCTCATACATGTTGCTTTGCACTGCTTAGCACTTGCCGCATATACGCGCGTGATACTCATCATGCACATGTACGTCACAAAAATAAATGTACTGTTACATTTCTTGATCTTCGTCTTGCATACGTACATTTATATGACCATCCCCGTAACTAAAGTAGTAAAAAAAAATACTTTGACAATTATTATGCATGTTTAAATTTAATAGATAACCTACAATCTAGTAGTACAGAAAAATAAACTATGAATACAAATAAATATGAGTGTCGATCGAAGTATTACTTTGTACTCCTGAATGTTGTTGTAAAAAGATTGTTACACACAAGTTGAGAGTAAATAGGTATCTTCTAAATAGGTAAGCTGTTTCACCGTGGCTCGCATCGTCATTTTTATCAGGGGAGACTGCGCTCAAATGCTTGCTTATCCCAAGTAAAATTAATAAAGTATAAGCTAACCAGCAGACACGAAACAACTATTCTAAATAAAGCTCAGAAGCTGTAGCACAAACAATTTTCGTAAAAGTATTCGAATCGTGATTCCTGACGCTTAGGCGTACAGACTATAAGTTATCTATGTCACAATAACCCTAGATAAATGACAGTTTGTACTGTTCCATGTGAAAGACATTCTACACATGCAGTTATTCGTGCTAGGCCTACAGTAAGGTGTCGTAGATTACACCAAGGTCGGCGTTGCAGATACGGCGCAGTAGCGGCGCTGTACTCCTGGTGCGACAAAATCATAGGAAAAATAATTCGCATAGTTTTGCATCGATATTGTCACAAAAACAACCACGTACATATTAATATGACTTTATTTCATACTTTGTGTAAGACGGGCCCAAATACCTGCTTGGTAACGAGTCTGTTCTCGAAGCGCTGGGTTCCCGATTCGATAAGCACCGAGTCGTGGATGTACGAGGGCGGCACTGAAAATTTCGAGAATCAAGGAAGTGACACAACATTATTATTTAAAAATGTATTTATAGCTTTTGGAAGTATTCTCCGCGAAATTTGACACATTTTTCCATACGATGGAACCAATCATTGAAGCAACCATTCCATTCGGAAGTTGGGGTCTCCAAAATGGCCGTTTTGTAGGCGTCCACAGCTTCTTCAGGTGATGAAAATCTCTGTCCACGCAATTTATTCTTTATTTTAGGGAAAGTATAGAAATCATTAGGGCTTAGGTCGGGGCTGTACGGCGGATGGTCTAATAATTCTGTTTTCTTGCTCTAAAAACTCTTTTGTTCTGAGCGCGGTGTGAGAACTCGCATTGTCGTGATGGAGGATGATGCGGCGGTTGCAGTTCTCTTCACGGAGCTCCTGTGGCAAACAAATGCTAGCATACCATTCTGCATTAACCATTCTTTGACCCTCAAGAGGAATAGTCGTAACATGGCCGGTTTTGGGGACAAACGTGGCCACCGTTTTTTTTGCAACACTCCGTGAACGAACAATTTTTGTTGGCTTTAACTCATTCTCGAACACCCAAACTCGTGACTGGTTTTTGTTTCGGTTTCGTACGCGTATATCCAGGATTCGTCACCTGATACGATGTTGTATACAGCATTTGAGGATCCTGCGTGGAATATTTCGAGAGTTCTGTCGCACCAAGTAACGCGAGCCGTTTTTTGCTCTTCACAGAGCGAATGCGGTATCCATCGGAAAAACAACTTTTTTACACCTAATTGTTCATGCAAGATTATTTGTATTTGAATCATGCCAATGTCTAAAGTTGCCTGAATTTCGCGGTATGTCACATGTCGATCTTCCTCAATCAGCTTACGCACAGCATCAACGTTTTCTTGGGTGACTGCAGTTTTTGGACGACCTTGACGGGGATCATCACTGAGCTTGACACGTCCACGTTGTTATTCAGCAAACCAGCGATAAATTGTGGTTTTGGATGGGGCTTCATAACCAAATGCAGAAATCATCCTGTCAACACACAGTTTTTATGTTTAACCACTTCGAAAGTCATAATAAATCATCGCTCTTAAATTTTCTCGAGTCAATTCCATTTTCTCAACGACTTAAATAAGTTTGACAAAACCTTGTGACAAGACCGAGAATCTTTTTTTAAATAAATAAATGGTATTCGATTTTTAAAACCAAGGAGTTTTCAATTAAAAAGATTTTAATATGACAGGAACAGTGGAAATATTCCATTCCCGATACTTTTAGTGAAGCCCTCGTATGTGACGCGTTAAAGTGAGAGTCCATGACTCCAGGCACAGTGAATACTAGTGCTGCTAGAATAGTGGGTACAAAAACTGTAGTTACTCTTTCGCTTCGGCTGACTACGATACTATATTTACATAACCAGTTTCATAAAGAGATAAGAGAATGAGACATAGTTACTTTATTTCTAACCAGTTTCGTAACCCGAACTGTTTACAAGGCACTATTGGGCTTGAAACTGTAGTGGAACATACACTATTACTTCGTTGATTTAATATTATTATTATTAACATAGCGTAAAGACATTGCTGGTGGATACACCCGCAATTCTTTTGCGTTTGCAACACTGTCGAAATATCGGATACTCAAAACAACATTTACACGGTAACAATCCATTTAATATGAAACATAATACCTACATATACTAGGTGTATATCGGTGAATCATGTGATGATTTCTAATGTTTGTGGTCATGATAGTTTAAAAACTGATATGAAATGTTAATAATTATAATAAAACTAAAATTAAAAAGCGGTTACAATGTACTAGGTGAGCAGGAACTGTAGGAGGCTTAGGAATCATGATCAACCCATTGCACTAATCAAATAACGGACTGTTTCTACTGGCCACTCCGCACAATGTCGACACGAACGTGAAATGTGTATACAATATTATAATACCACTGTTGTTTACAGTATATACTGTTATCAACATTTTGACTATTGTGATTATATGAGTCTCATATGTTTTTATTACATTTCTTTAGAGTTTAGTTATATTTTTAAAGGATATCATACCATTCTCATGTAGCTAATTCTTCTTCTTCTAAATAAGCGGCCAATTAATCAGTTACGAAACTGGCTTGGTTTCGTAGGTGGGCAAAGCTATTAGTTTATATCATAACCTTCATCTCAGCTGTATTTTCTCCGTACCATAAACGCAAATGATCGAAGTGTATTTTTTTTAGATTCGAATTGTTTTTATTGGTGCAGGTCGCGGGAGGTGCAATCAAGTTGGATTTGGTGAACGGCAGCTGGACTGAGCTTCAGGGTGAGATCGCGGGGCCCGAGGACACGCCTTATGAGGGCGGCAGATTCCAACTGGAGATCAAAGTGCCGGAGACCTACCCTTTCAATCCCCCCAAGGTGAACTATTAGATCCTTACCTATAAACTATCTATATGGAAGTATTGACTATTATTGTCAATACTCTTTTGCAATTTGAATGGAACTTTATTGATTCATCATCTGCTATAGAAATCCTTGGGATGGCCGCTTCATCAGATGTGAAACTATTATCTACTAGAAAGTTTTTCGATAACTCTTCCGTTAAAATCGTATATCATTAGGAGTAGGTAATGTCTGGCGAGTATAAACTGCTGTTAATTCCGACGTGGACCTTCAAATGGTATTGTGGAGGATGGCGGGAAACCACAATATTATTGTCGTTGTTGTATTTTTCTCGATTTGTGTTTTCTCGAGTTTTGACATGCGTTAGTGGTGGATTATTTGACCGTTAAGTGTTCGAGTTGATCAATAACGTTGTTTTTGTTTATTCTCGCCTTAAAATGTTTTCATAGTGCGCCCGATCGCGACAGGACTCTGACTGTGAATTGACTGACTATTACCTACATGAATAATTTAAGGAATAGCAACCCTACCGTTAAGTGGTATTTTCAGGTGAGAGTTCCGCGAGGGATTGAGCGAGCAACAGTGTTGCATGATATGTAATGTTGTTTCCAGATCCGGTTCATAACGAAGATCTGGCACCCGAACGTGTCGTCGGTGACGGGCGCCATCTGCCTGGACATCCTGAAGGACCAGTGGGCGGCGGCGCTGACGCTGCGCACCGTGCTGCTCTCCATCCAGGCGCTGCTGTCGGCTGCGGAGCCCGACGACCCGCAGGACGCGGTCGTGGCCAAGCAGTTCAAGCACAACTACCCGCTGTTCGTGCTCACGGCGCGCCACTGGAGCAACGTGTACGCCGCCGCGCCGCTGCACCAGCCGCACTGCGAGGCCAAGGTATACCTTGCGCACCTGCATATACTATGGCACATGTGTATGTGCACAACACAACAAACGTTTCTGTTCATCACACAAATGTTGGACTCGGCAGGGTTCCTTGCGCCTGGGGCCTTGCGCTCCGAACGCAAACGGAGCCCTCACAGTGTAGACACGCTCTCAAACACTTTCAGTTATTACTACACATTGTTGTTTAATCTGCTGTGCATGTAACATGTCAACAAACAAATATGCGAACACGTATTGTTGACATAATCGTTGATATCAACCATTCTATTGTACAAAAATATAATTGGTAATTACCGCTTGTTATGGTTTAAACCCATTATCTGCCCCACGATTGGTTCTCTTTAGCCGAGTGTGAGCTAACCGCCTGGAGTGTACCGCCCGGAGTGTACCGCCCGGATTGTCTTAGGATGCATTACTACTATTACAATACTTACTAGTACAAATGTATTAGATGTGCGAGTCTGTGCTAATTTTATTTAACAGTTTTCTATAATAACCTTATGTTATACCTTCTAAAAGATTCTTGGGGACCCATTGCGTGATGATTGGAATAGCACGTTTTTGGAAAGTAAAGTATTTAAACTCTCTACTTATCTATATCAGCGGCTGAACTTTACTGTAATAATGCGTGTGACGTGACGCTGTGCACTAAACTACTGGAGCCTTGCCATGCAATATAAACAGCTAGCAATTACTAGCCAAGTGTCCCAGTACAGTACACACCACACTGTACCTTGATACGAGTGCCCCATTCTAATGTAGAGCCAATGTTAAATGTCCCGGAACATTGTGTCCTGTAGCGATGTTACAGTTTATCGAGCACGCTCTCGCAGGTCATGTTTTGTTTGTTGTAACGTTGAACTTACGGGTAGATTGTGTATCATGGTTCGTATTGACCACGTCATTACCTATCTATTCACATACTCGTATATAATGTACGCTTAAGCACTATTACTATTGTGACTAGTTTGCAGCCGCTGCGTGGACTGTAGGTATATAACTAGTAGTTCTGCGAACAGTAGACCTCGCGAGCACTGTCTTGTCAGTTGGAATGTTACCAAAATCGTCCAGTTGTTAAACTTCCAAACGTATTATCTCGGCTACCATTTGGCGAATTATGCTCATATTCGGGATTCCTCTTTAAAGTCAGGCATCTAATGTGTGTATCAAATTTTATCACAGTTTTAATTTACTGTCAGTAAATAACGCCCAAAATTGTCCCTTATTTAGGAAAAGTATCCCACTCCCTAAAATTGCCGACGACAATAAATTATATTAAATAGTAGAACATGTTTCGTCAAGATTGGTTCAGAAATGTGTCCTGTACAGGTAGACGTACATACAACCTATTAAACATAAGGACAAATGAAAGTCAATTCGGCCAGTTAAAGCAGAGACGCTTCGCTCGCTCGGTCAGAGAAGAAAGAAGTGGTGATGTGATGCAGGAATGAGTATTGTGTTTGCAGGTGCAGCGACTGTTGGACATGGGTGTGGAGGAGCACCGCGCCCGCCAGGCGCTGTCCACGTACGACTGGGAGCTGGAGCGTGCCACCGAGCAACTGTTCAGTTAGCACCGGCCGCGTGCGCGCGTCACACACCCTCCCCCTCCACCTCTCCCCTTCCCCTATCCCCTCGTCCTACCCCCCTCACCCTGACCGGCACAATCCTAGCTCCCGCGGACCATTAGTACAGCCGTCATGTCGTGTTGGGGAAACGCTCTCACTTCCAGGCAAACGCGCGCTTCAGTGTTTATCTCTACCTTTACATCTAACGGTGTCGTACTGTACCCTACGTACTGTAGGGCTTAATGTCTTGAGCTTCGAATGCCCAAGTTTCATATACAACCATAATGTGTCCGACGCAAATAACTGGGAAACAAATGTTACGGCTAGAATAAATAATGTTTAATCGCAAAAAGTTCAACACTCTTGTTGAGTACGACGACGACTTGAGTAGTTCTCAACTCGTATATTTAGTGAGTTGGTTGTGAATCGCGCTCTATTACATTCTTACAAAATGACTCTACAAGTAAAACAAACTGAAATATGCACATTAAGCAGTAAGGTCGTCTTCAATCGACGATAAAAACCCATTTGATAAGTTAATATATTTCATTAGCGGTGCGACCAATTTGCGAAAAGTTAACTTTATGGTATCGTTACAACTGAAATAATGAATCGTGTACAAACAATACAAGTGTGACAGAGACAAGATAGTTTGTAGAGTGACGCGTGAGGATCGTGGAGCACACGCACACATTGTATCCAATGATATCTCGAGCGGAGCGGCTCGGCCTGTGCTGGCTGTTACTTGACGCGGGGAGAATCATTATTACATTTCAATTAGGAGAGTGGATAGTGGCGGACCCGGTGTACCCGAGACGCGGGAGCGGCCGCTCTTCTCTGACGTCGGTCACTCGCGCCTACACCCGCTACTCGTTACACTCTGTGCGGAAATGGGGTCCTTGTGTCACTTGTTGTAGTTATATGGCACAAGTTTCCGAGGGAGTTTAATGCGATTGTAAATGATGTTTGTGAATCGTTAACTGTACCGCAGTGCCCGACGCGACGTCACCAATCTGCATAGGGTGTACAGCAGCAGTGTACAGTGCCACAAACATGTGTAGTGTTGCATTCGTGGTGCAAAGTTCCCGCGACTCTACTGGCTCCCAAGTGCCTTAGCTATTGAACCGCGCTATCACAACTCAACTGTTTCACACAACTCGTACACAAAATTGACGTATTTGACAATTTCCGTAGTCCGCTCACTATTTAGATTGAATCGCGGGCCAGCGCGGCGGCTTGCTATCGATCGTTTTTGACTTAATTGGTATGCTGGAAACTTGCGATTGCGTTGCTACATTGGCGTACATCGGTATTCTGATTTATTAAATTAGTTTCCGTGATATTTTGGTTGTTTTTAAAGAGAAAAATGATTAAAATATATTTATTTATTGTCTTTTATCTAGAAAACCACTGTATTGATGTTTTGATTGACAGAACTTTTCAATTGTGAGTGGCAACAGTCGCAATCATCGACAGCGATGCGATTGATGTAGCAGTGGAAACTGCGTTGGAGAACTAGATCTAACAGAGTAATGAATTTGTTATTAAAGGCAGCTCAATCGCAGAAGAGTCACAGCAGTGTGGACAGTGTTCAATAGCTAGGAGACTTGGGCCGCTGTAGTGAGGTGGACGCGTTACACGCATGCATGCTTGCGTTCAGCCGGTTGTTGAACGTCGCGTCTGTGCGTCCACCGGTCGCTGCGGTCCCGCGACCGACGTCAGCCAAGTGGCAGCTCGCCCTGTACTCCGAAATGATTCCATTTTATCTCATTCGTCGGTTGGATGCGCATGGTGCGACTTTCCGCTCGCGCATCTATACTTCTGGCAACATTTTATATATTTAAGATTTCGTGTGTGATCCCGAATAATGTCGTATATTTTATTATTATTCCTTTTAAAATCTTGATGTGGATTATCAGGGAAACGGTACCACTGTAATAGCTATTTTTACATGTTTTATTTGAGAGTAATGCGCTAGCTTTTTTATTGTGACGCGTTCGATTGTTCTTGTTAACTATAGTTTAGTCTTTATATATATTCCGTATCGAACAACCTGGAGATCGCCATGCTTACAACCTTGTGTATCATATTAAATGCTTTAGATAACATTTTACTATATAATATATAATAGATATAAAGTACATGTTGTTTGTGGTTATTATTGAATAGTATAGAGATTGGTTAATGAGCGCGTCCTTTGTTTGGTGGTTGTCTGCACATCACCGCGTGGTTGTATCCCTTGCACACGTGGCCTCAGCACGTAGCGCATCAAAACTTCCCGTCTGCTTATTTATATACATATTATAATTTCTGCGCTGCGGTTGTTCGCATTGATATCCCGCCAGCTTGTTTGTTTTGTGTGGTCAAGGATCACAACCCGTTGTCTTGGCGGCCGCGCCCCGACTGCTTTTGCACAGAACGTGCTCACGTTTCTACTTCTTAATCAGTCCATTATGTTCCCACTGCTGGGACTAGAGCTTTGCTCTCAGGAAGGATTTGGGCTATAGTTCACCACGTGGGCCTAGTGCGGCTTTGATGCATAGGCTAGAGGCCAACGCATGTCGAAGTTTCAGGCCGCCTGAAGGTCTCCGACAAAGCCTAACGAATGTTGTCCTAAGAGAAACAACATGGACCGACGGCTTAACTTGCCCTCCGAAGCACGGAAGCGCTCAGTTGAACAAACACTGGCCCAAACCCATCCAACCCCTGACCGTAGGAAGGTTTGCTTAACTTGTTGATCTGTTATGATCGACAAATGAAGCTCCGCTGCGAGCGCTTCTTTTTGCACAATTCTACCTAGTTTGTTGTAACTAGGGTCTCCAACATTCCCCTTCCTCAGGACACTCGTATTGGGAATGTTCCCTCGGAGGCCAACCTACCGTACAGTGCATGTGTTCAGTCATTCAATTCATGTCTTCTATTTGATAGGCATTACTGAACCCTGACGTGTAGACACTTTGTTGATATTACTAACAGATTTTATTGCCCACGTGTGCTTTAATAAAGTGGATAACAGGTTGGCACGTGTGCGTGTAAGCGAACATCGTCTCACAATAAGCTTATCAATAGACAAAAGAAAATATCGTATTTTTGTAAGTAAAAGGAGAATAGATTATACCTGTTTTTATTCAGGCATCAGAATGGGGGCAGCTATACAGGCTTATTGCATATTATGAATAATAATTATATATTATATATCTATCAAAACAAAATGATTTCGTGAAGATTCCTCTGGGAAAATGCTTGAAGTCGAGAGTCAAGAGCGTTCTGAATAGCACCACGTTCGGTACATTTGACCACCATGTCCAGGAGACGTCGGGCGAGCAATGCATGATGCATATGATGGAAATATTTTGTTTCAATAGTGTTGTTGAAGGATACTTCCGACATTGACAGTACAATTAATTATAATAGCTTATGAATACTTTAGAAGCCTTATATACCGGAATTGACATTGAGCAATGCACGCACGCAATCAAGCACCAATATAGTGATATTAAAATTAACACGTTTTCATAGTTTATGTACGAGTAGCTACATCGTACCAGACGGGTGTCGGTACAACCGGTAGAAGCGGCCACACAGGGAGCCAATTCGCGAGAGCATGCTGGGACATCTCTCGGGAACCAAGACGCAGGGCGTCGAGATTAGTCATTTGCTTCCTCTCGAATTGTGGCGCATTTGATATCACGATGTCGAGGATTGCCTCCCGAGGTGGCCGCTACGGTGTGACAGGCCCTGGCGATCTTCAGGTTCAGATAGATAGCAAATACGTTTTACACGTCAGTGCCGAATGTCCTACAGTTAATAATGTTAATGTTAGTTATTGTATGTATACAGTTAGCAAAGAGCACTCTGTTGACGCAGGCGGCGTTACGCACCCAGGGGCGCGCTGCAGGAGGCGATTCCTTGGATAGTACGCACAGCCGTCGGTCCCTCAACTGAGTACATTCCGTCAAACCTCCACTCGGGCCTTAATTAAAGCAATAATATATTTTATTAAACGCATGTATGTTAACTACGTTTTAATAATTTCCTTTTTTTAAATCAATTGTAAATGTTGCCTTATATATGGTTATCTGGCATATTGTGTTATCTGCTGGCAATGTGTTACTGTAGTAAGAATGACAATTTCGAGAAAATGTAATAATAATAACTACAGCGGCCGGAGAAGTACTGAGGGATATGGGCTTAATAGTCTATTTTGGCCAAATAATGCACGGAATTTCAGACTTACCGAGTCAGAACCACAGATATGTGTACGGATAATGCAAGTATCCAGACCGTTATTGAAACCAAGCGCGCCGACTTTTTAATAAATTTAATTTTGTTAATTTACGCATAATTTAATGTTAATATTGTGCCACCAAAGGCTAAGACATATTTCCTATCACAAGTATAGGAAATATGTCTTAGCCTTTAGTGGCATGAATTTTAAAGCCATTGCACTTATTTATCACTCAATTTAATTTTCGCGGCATGTAAGTAGCGGCGACAAATTTGACGCTTGGTCGGGGTTCGGAGGACACGGAGGGTGTCTAGTGGTCACAATCAATATTTTAACTTTGTTCTCTTAAAGGTACACACATTATTACAATGTATTGATTTCGGCGGTTATGAGTTATCTTATTAATTAGGCTTAGTCGTCTTTTGAACAGAGGTTCTGGCGATACGTTTTCTTATACTCTAATTTTCTTTGATCGAGCTCAGTTCTATCTAATTGTACCAACAATTAGGTAAGTATACATTATATATGACTAGCAAACCCTGCGAACTCCGTTTCGCCACCAGATGGCTTCGTTTTATGTAACATTTCGTTTGGCGCCATCTACTTAAAATATTGGTTTGTAGTACATGCTATGTATCAGAGATGGCGCTGTATGTGAAAAAAGATGCTCCCGCTTTTCTTTTTAAAATTTTCCTGAATTTTCTGTACTATAAACCTCACGGAGCCCGAGACCTTTCCAACGAATGCAAAACCGTGGAAATCGGTTCGTGCGTTCTGGAGTTATAGCGTCAGGAAGGAAAACCCGACTTATTTTTATATAGTAGATGACAATGACAACTGCATTACATATACGATGTACATGCATCATTGTTCATCTTTAATAGGTTACCTCCTTGGATATCGGTTGCGATGCTTCAGTCAGAAGTTTGTTCCATTGTTAGAGAACACGAGTTTTCATTGTCGTTTATTTGGCCACTAAAACTTCTGATATGGATTTTTATAGTTACTGCCGGCCGCTGCTCGCCTATCTTGACCAAGAGGGTTACTCACAAAAACGAACAACAAAGTTTTGTAGTGTTTGATCGTCATTACATATATTCCGATATTGCCAGCTTTAACTAAAAAAAATGGCTGTGCAGTTCGCCGTCGCTACATATTATATTAGAGCGCGCGAGTGACACGGTTGCATTGCCAGAGATAGACCAATATCAATATGAATAAGAGACAGATCGGCCCCTACTGCCTACTGCTATTGCTCTCTCAGACAGGTAGGGTAGCGGGTAGAGGGCAGGGGGGCCCGAAAACCTAATGCAACATTTTAGGAAATAATTGAATAAAATTATCGGTTTTAGCTCGCAATGAAATAGCAAATTATATATTGTTAAAGAAGTTATTAAATAAATATTTATTAATAATTACTATAAACTATAACAACATATGACTGTAGAAAATATCATACTGCATGCTGCAACCTACAAACTCAATAATATGTATATCATTTTAACGTTTTTAAAAATAATAAATCAATGTTTTATTCCGAAATAATAAATAAATATTAATATTTACAAAATTAAATTAATAAAACTAGAAGTTATGTACTTACGGTATTTTATCTAAATATATATATATATATATATATATATATATCTAATACAAATGTGTATAAGCACAAGTATCTATGTATATATGTGCTTGTTGAGAACTTCTAAACACGAAGTTACCAAACAAATATGTTATTTGAAAATTAAAAAGATGTTTTTTTTCTTAGGACGAAATAGAAAGTGTTCTGTGTAATTATACATTATAATAATATGTGAAAAGCAACAAAATAATTTAATAAGTCGTATCAATTTCAGATAGTCGTACACAGAAATTATATTACTGCTTTGAAACAATTCTTGAAATCGTAAGATCTAAACATAGGCCGCCCGATTCACCCGAATCCGTGGAACTGGCTTCGGCAAGTGTGCGTCTTAGTACCTACTGAGATACTACAGTATCTACCTAGACACTGCAGCAGTGCGAGATGACTCTAGGTCGGGCGCGGACTTATCGCCTGTTTTTTTACAAAGTGAACAAAAATAAGAAAAAAAATCGTTCGAAATGTCTTTCGACGCTGATGAGAATTGTGAGCGCATGTAATAAAAGGACGACGGTGAAAACATGGCCCAATGGAGCATCTTGTAGTAATGCTCGTTCTGTGGCTCGTTTGTTTCCACTGGTTTCGATGTAAAATGCAGAAATTTTATAGTACGGCCGTCTTTGTTTTGTTTAGAATAATTAAAGTACTAGTCTTAAAGCATCGCACCAGTTAGAGTTATCTGCGCAACACATTGTCTTACTAGATCGATCCTCTCGACTGCGCCACAACGCAGCACTGGCTGGTGGTGGTAAGTACGCGTTGTGCGCATATCCAATACCGTTTCGTCGTTAGGTTTCTAGTTTGCAATGTTGGAGTGATTGGGGCTATGGAGTTATGGTTAAAATAGATGTAATTGTTCTTACGTAATATAAAGTAATTTTATTTCAATATTTGCATTTTTATTTGTAACCTTTTCACGTTTTATCTAAACGAATAAATGAATTAATACAGAATGTATCTCTGACATTTATATCACGCAGTTATCTCAACAAAACATCCTTAATCTTAGCTTGTATGGCTGTAAATGGTACCAGGTGACTTGTACTGGATCATCCCACTACGATGATCAATAGGTTATTGTTCTATTCTTGGGTCGCGCTTGTGTAGGTATAGGTAGGTACAGTTTCATCACCATCGGTTGAAACCTTATCGAGTTCTGCTTATCTTTCTTCTAATATAGAAACTTCTCGTGTCGCGGTGTTTGTTACGAAACTCTTCCGAAACGGCCGATTTGTATGAAATTTATTGTGTACTAGCTGCGCCCCGCGGTTTCACCCGCGTGGTGATGGATGATGATGATGATGATGATGAAAAGTATCCTATGTGTTAATCCAGCGCCTCATCTACCCCCATACCAAATTTCATCAACATAAGCCCCCCCGTTTGTGCGTGAAAGAGTAACAAACATCCATACATCCATACATACAAACTTTCACGTTTATAATATTAATAGGATATACTGTAGGTAGTAGGTCTGGGAATCGTCCAACATCTATTTTACATAACTATACATTATAAGGGTGATCCACCCTTAAATGTTTTTTTATTTGCTTGACAATTTTTTTAATTTTATTTTATTATGATTTAGCATTGAAAAATGCATACAAATTAAAACATTTTCATCCTTTTACGATCAACCCTTGTTTTTTAATCGCGATTTTATGTATATGGCAACACAGCGTTTGCCGGGTCAGCTAGTAATTTATGTAAAAGAAGTGTTTGCGTACGCAGTAATTCTAGTTTCAGGAGTATGTGTAGGTGTACGTACTAGCACCTCCACAATCTGCGTTGGCACTCTCAACTTGTTAAAGTACGGTACTACTACTTAGTACGTAGTTGATACGTTTGTGGTACGAATGTTCACACAAAAGATGGATGTTGATAAATTATAAGCATTATTCATTGTGCGGGACACAATTGCGGCGTACCTACGGCGTATAATACAGTATTTTACCGAGTTCTATTGTATAATTGTGTGAACGAGTTGGTCCGCGACTTGCCATATACTCACCTTTTATATCGCGCAGCACTAATGTTCGCAATACTGTGTTCTGGCTTGAATGGTGCCGGGTGCCGGGTGCCGGTACTGCTGGTGGAATTACAGGCACATGAGCTTAATGTCTCAGGGTTACGGGCGCGGTGCAGTTCTAGGCAGAGATTGATACTGAACACGGTCGCCAGGTGAGCTGCGAGCTTGTACCGTCTCCTAATAATATAAAAAGAGTATTTAGTATTCAAATCAGATATCTCGAGTGTTGATACATTACTTCGGTGGATATATAGGTACTTACACTTTTCGCATAGCTCCTGCGAACATGATCTTTTTCTCTGGAGAACATTACAAATAATGGCCAACTAGACAAGAGTTAGTATATGGTCAATCTTTTTGTAATCGTTTGGCGCTATTTTGTAAATCCTATTAATATTATAAACGTGAAAGTTTGTATGTATGGATGTATGGATGTTTGTTACTCTTTCACGCACAAACGGGGGGGCTAATGTTGATGAAATTTGGTATGGGGGTAGATGAGGCGCTGGATTAACACATAGGATACTTTTCATCATCATCATCATCATCATCCATCACCACGCGGGTGAAACCGCGGGGCGCAGCTAGTGTACAATAAACAAATGTATTCTTTTGCAAATTGAGAATACACAACCTCGAACCCGCGTCTAATTCCGACAACCTGTGTCAGACGCCATGACCAACTAGGCCACTTAGCCGGGTATGAATTATATTTTTCTTTCTAAATTTGCAGTTTGCTCAGGCGTTAGTGCTTTAAAAATCTTATAAAAATGAGGTATAAAAAGTTGCGATACCAATCGAAAGTTAAGTGTTTGAAAACTATCGGGTGAATAGTGCTTGTCAAGCTGTCCAATAGATGTCGCTCTGTCCCCATACGACGGTTAAAATACGATGCTCGGTGGCGTAGTGCTCATGGCGTTTCACACAGATTATCGGAAGATGCGGGTTCGAAGCTCGTCCGCGGATCTGTATTTTGGTCTCTTGCAAAGTTTAGTCTCGCTAGCTTTAGTGGCGCTAGCTTTATAAATTATTATATACTAGCGACTGCCCGCGACGTCGTTCGCGTAGTAGGCTCGCCCTTCGGCTTCGCCATAATCTCTCAACTTTTCTCGGTTTTTCTTTCATGAACCTTCTGACCACAACAAAAAAAGGATAAGCGAGATTGTTCCATCCGTTCTCAAGTTATAGCGTGACCAGGAGAAATAGGGGTTCATTTATATATATATTTAACTTTTACACTTCTAAGGCTAGTGGTTAACCACCATCTCTCTTGATCGTCAGGGATAATGCGGTCGGTATCACACCAGACCTAGAATAGCTCGTGTCTGTCAAGAACAGCCAGAACGCACTGTTAGGTGTGCAGCGACAGATGTACAAACTTGAGCGTGGTAACTATAGTAGTGTTTTTCTCGTTGCAGACTGGGTCATAAATAATTTGTATAGTCAATCGGACATGAGAAGTGCCCTACCCACATGCTTGGGCCTTCATCACGATGTAACCTTCATCGAAAGCTCAAACTCGAGGTGCATAGACATGGATCCCGTGACAGTCTGATCGACGGCCGACCTTTGTTACCTGTGGACTAACAACACTTCAGAAACTCGAAGTGCCCACGGCGAAAATATTTTATATGAACAAACTACAGTCGGTTCCAAAAATAACGGGTCAGTCACATAAACCCGAATATCTCCCGAACTACGTATGCCATCCTAATGAAACGAAGACTGTTCAATTGAGAATTTAATTATACAGATAAAAAATAAAATAAAACTTAGTTACACCCACAATATTAATCTTAAATTAAAAAAAAACTAAAGTAGTCATATTTTTCTTAAGATTACATTTTTTTTATGATTGTTTTTTTGCTGTTTTTCATCACTTTCTTCATTTAATACTTTGTATTGCCTCCACGAGCTCTTCTGACAGCTTCCAGGCGATTAGGCATGCTGTACACCAAATTTCGGAGCCGGTGCTGAGGAATACCTTCCCATTCCTCCACCAGTGCTTGTATGAGCTCGGGAAGCGTGATTGGTGGGGGGTTTCGACCTTTCACGCATCTCTGAAGCTCGTCCCAGGCGTGCTCGATGGGGTTTAAGTCCGGGCTTCGCGCTGGCCACTGCATGAGTTCGATACCGACCTCTTCAAGGTAGTCATGTACAATTCTGGCGGTATGGGGACGCGCATTATCATGCATTAATATGCCATGCCGGTCCATCCTGGCCATGAAAGGACCTACATGTTCATTGAGGATCTCTTCCACGTACCTCTCTGCATTTAGAGTTCCATTTTGAATGAGCACCAGCTCGGTGCGGGCCTCAGCAGAAATCCCAGCCCAAACTTGTACGGAGCCTCCACCGTACGCCACTTTTTCCTCCACACACGCTTGATGGAAGCGCTCCCCTGGTCTTCTGTACACCAACTGCCTACCATCATGCTTATAAAGCATGAATTTAGACTCGTCCGTGAACATTACCCTAGACCAATCGTCTAGTGTCCAGTTTAGGTGTTCGCGCACGTATCTCTGTCTTGCAATTCGATGTCTCCGTTCCAGTTTGGGGCCATTTGCGGGCCTCAATGGTTTCAAATTTGCTTCAGCAAGACGTCTTCTTACTGTTTGAGCGCTTAAATTGCCACCTCCAAAGCGAATAAAGTGAGTTTTTAGACCAACAGCAGTTTGAAAACGATTTCGGAGCATTGTAGCCACCAGTTGTCTGTCTTCCCTGGCCGTTGTGCATCTTGGTCTGCCATTTCCTGGTCTTCTAAGGTGTGATCCGGTCTCTTAGTACCGCTGGACTACCCGCTGAACAGTCGACAAAGATACACCAATGTTTCTGGCTGTTTCACGCTGGCTCCGCCCAAGTTCCAAAAAAGTTAGGATTCTGGTACATTCCTCTAGCGTGACTGCCATGCTTCACCTCACAGAATAATAATTATGCACGTGGAAGACGTTCACGATAATTTTTTTTGTGACAGAATAGAAATGGAAAGCATCCATAACGACATGAAACAAAAATTTTGTTTTTAAAAATAGTCATTTTTTTAAATTTTGTTTTTCTAATGAAGTTTTTTTCATCAACCAGTTTAAATAATATGCTATTAGAAGCGCAACTAAAAAGTCTTTATTCTGTTTTTTATTTCATTGATCTAGCTTTTACAGTTCTGGAGGTATTTCAATTTTTGTGACTGACCCGTTATTTTTGGAACCGAGTGTAGTAGGGCTACATTTTCGTATTCTTTAATTGTGTTTGTTGTTCTCTCTGTCTAGAATCTAGATTTATTACCAAAGGTTTACAAACCACTTTATATTTGCCTCAGAACATGTGAATCATCTAGATCTGGACCTTCTGCGCTTGCCGTGGTCTCCACTCCAGAACCTTCCCGCCCCAACGGCCATCTGTTCTGTGCACCGCACACTCCCACACGCAACTGGCTTATCTTCTGGACTATGTCGGTAAACTTTGTTCATCTACGGATCTCCTCTATTCTGATTCCATCACAAAGACAAACCCCGAGCATAGCCCTCTCCATAGCTCGTTGTGCTACTTTGAGCTAACTTATGAGGCCCATATAGTAAGACATATAGACATATATTAGGTTTATCTTGTAAAAATAGTCGTAACGAATGAAATGAAATATTTTACATAAATACTTACGTTAAACTTAACTTTTGAGTTAGGGTGATGATCTATCGAGAGAGCAGAATATAAAGTTCAGTTCGTTATCTGGCCTCACTACAAACGTAACTGCAGCTTATTGCTTGCAGATTGTTTTTCAATAGCCGCAAAAATCAACATATACCTACTCGTACAAGAGCCAACGTTCAGCGACGATGGTTTGATTGCAGTCGAAGCAACATTTAGTTACCCAGTGGAATCGGCCCTGATCTTGAGGTTTACGGTACAGCTAGACTTCATTGGTTGAGCCTAAGGTGTTCAGTTTTTACTTTATGGTAACGTGTCGTGGTGAATCTTCTAGACTTGAACCCTAGAGGGTAAACTGGAGTTAAGGTCTGTATTAATGAACCGGTCCTGTAGCTCTACCATGAGTTGGCAACGTAAAACGTCATCGATAGCCGATCGTCGATTGCGAGCTGATTTAATTGGCACCATGATTCGTTAAAAAGGTGCTTTCGACAATTCGATTCTCGTTAGCGGGTCTCGTGTCGATTTGGTTATTTCTTTATGTTGGCATTATCTAACAACTAGCTTCACACGTATTCTCTGCGGTCCCAATTGGCCATAATCGATATTAGCGCGATAAAAGTCGGTCCCTTTCACCGTGAGCGTGATTACGATGGCCCACGCTACGTCATCGATGACGTCTTAACTGCCGCCATATTGTCGATTACATGAACCATGCTCTACACCATAATCGTCGTGAGCGTTCTGTCAAAAGTGACAGGTGTTTGTTTATTTCTACAATGTTTTTACTGGTGTCCCTTCTTTTTGATGTAAAAGTTGTAAAAGTCGGTCCATCCATTCCATTATTTCTTTTTAATCCACACACTACATAGTTAACCTTCACAGTATGCACGATATTTTTATGAATTTGTTTTTCGCGCGCAAATGGGCCGTTATTGGTCCGAATTAACAACACGCTTACAGTGCCACGAGCTGTCAAAATCGCGATATTTGTCTCGGACCAGCTTTGGTAGACGATAGCACTGTGAGCAAAATTATCGCAAAACGGACCACGGCAATTATGTTACCATGTGTGTAAGGAGAGCGTATGACGTCAATATAAACCAACAAAATAAAATAAGCTTAATTTACTTATTACTTACTGTGAAGTCCTATAATATAGTAGTAAAAAAAGTCGAGTTTATATTCATTATACGTAGCAGAGACAGCTCCTCTTTCGACTGGTATTTGCGGAGAAGAAGACAAAGAGAAAATTGTATGAAGAAGATATTTATTTTGTTTTATAACAAGTAAATGGTACTGTGGCTTGCTTGTTGGCTTGCGTATAGCTATAAGATCTTTCATTGTAACCACAATTTAAAGCGAAATAAATGACTTGACTTGACTTGAAATTGGGAATTCTCGTCGCTGATCTTCATTTTCAGCTGCTGTCACCATATTCAAAGCCAAATAAATTATTCCTGCCATTTTTATCGTAATACAAATAAAATTATTTGATTATGTAAGTATTTTGAATTGAAACTCGATAGGTTATTTTCCCTTTCACACGATTCCACACCTCAAAATTCTCGTCTCAAAATAGTCGCTAACGTCTATCGAAATTTTCGAAGGCGATTGTCAAAATAATGACTTATGGTACCGTTTGAGTGAAAATCCAAGCTAATCGCGTATCGACATCGATTGTCGCTATCGACTCACGATTCGTTTTCGAAGCGACTGTTAATAAAATAAACTTGTGGTGCCGGTTTTAGTTCTACAAGTGACCGCAAGGTGGCACTGTTCTTTTTTCATACAAATTTTCGTCGACAGTCGATAGCGAGCTTCGATTGGTGTCAATATTGTCAACTCATGGTAGAGCTACTGGTAGAGATCTCAAACGCGATCTCGGCTGATTAGTTATCAAGGCGTGGTCAGTACCTTAATCTGTCCGAATCAGCAAGCCTCATTAAAGGCAAGTTTCATTCATAAATCTATTGTTATTTTTTGTCCTGATGCGGACGGGTTAAGACCGTTGCTAATTAATAAACAAATTTGAACACCACCGCTTATAACAGGTAGTAACAGGATAACCTTTCTTAAAAACAACATCTCAAATGACGTCAATTGAGAGCCTGATTTGGATGATGGGTAAGTAGCGCGTTAGTGGGTATGTAGTTATAGTGGTAGTGGCACCCAGAGCCTTATGCTAAAGTAGCATGTCGTTCTGCGGTAGGAGCGATCCTCACCGAGATATTGGTCTCGAGTCTCATTATTCGACCAGGGACCACTCCCACCTCTTAAAGTAGTCATTTTTCAACCTTAGCATTAAATTTGGTACCACCACGTCAATATAGCAAGCATTTGTAATATCAAATATTTCACTCAATTCGCTTTCTTTGAAGTGACTTTGATACCCTAAGTTTCATTGTTCCAATGTCAAATTTTTGTAGATCCGTACCCAATCCCCCCGATCTTTTAAGGTAGTCATATTGAAAGCTTATCATTAAATTTGGTTGACTGTTTTCTGTCGGTGGAAGTACGATACTAAGTACGAGTATGATTATTCTAAGCTTATTACAAAACGCTCCTGATTTATGATAGTTTCGTAAAAGGTGGGAGTAGGCCCAGTTCTCAGCATGCAGTACCCAAGATGCGGCAGAATATATCTGGTAAGTACCTACTGATAAGTAAGACGTTACAGAGGGTATCTACTTACGTTGACAGTAAGAGCAATGTTTAGACAAGAAGCGTTCAACTTTTACAACTGTCGTCTTGATTCCTCGCATCCGAAGATTTTCCTTTCGACAGCGACAAGGGGTACAAGTCGTCACTTCTGTCCACTCATGGAGTCAATAGCAGTTGCACACTTAAATGTAGTTTTTTAGTTTCTACTTGACTAATATGTAACTATACGGACAACGATGATGAAACGGTAATATTTGATAAATAATATAGATTTATAAATGAACTGGAGGCTTGCTGATTCGGACAGGTTAATAATGATAATGATATCTCTTGTTTAAAATATTAGATACCTACCTACCTACATGCATTACTGTCGAAACCTAATACCTATAAAGCAATCGACGGTCGAGTACCTATTCAATTTCTTATTCAGTAATCTGTGGTATGGGTCAAGCCGTGGAAACCCCAGGAGCACAGATTACTGAATAAGCCAGGAGTTATGTTAGCGTTCCACTGTCGACTTCCCAAGTACCGTGACTTACCTAAAAGGACGAGATGCCAGTCCAGTCTTTTAACTAATCTAGGCAAATCTCGACCGAAATACCAATTTTGTAATTGATATTTCGGTCTTGCATAGCTCTACTTCTTCACTTCTTACTTGCGAAGAACTTAAATAATGAAAAAATACTAAACGTACGCGCATAGCAAACAATGTCATGATTCCATGAAAAAAAAAACATCACTGAAATCGAACAATGTTAAGAGGTAGAAAAGAGTTTTTCCTTTAGTATGGAAAGTACTAGCTATGCAATCCTCTTAAACGATATTGGCCATTTTTCACCTGAATTCTTGACTCATTCGTTCTTTTAAACGGCCGGCCATGGCGGAAAATATTCAATATCGCGGTTGGTTTAAAAAGGAATACTTTTGTACAGTGATCGATAATTTTACTGAAAGGGATTGCAGTACGTAAGGTATTGTAAGTACTTAGTATTAGTTGTAAGAAAGGTAGGTATTATGCTAAGGGCCGCACCAAAACAATACCTACATTCCGCACAGTAGCATGCGGCCGTGGTTAAACTCTAAACATCACAATTAATACTCATGTATGTAATTAAATAAAATGTATTTTATTACTTGTAAGAAGTTGTTCATTTAATTATACACGATATTTTCGAATAGTTTGTTCATAATAATTTCTTATTTCATACTTTTAGGGCGTACTTTTCAGTTCCTAAGCTGGTTATAGTTTTTTACCTTATTTTTATATAAAATATTTTGGAGTTTTGCAGAGCCTTAGCACATTTTTTTCTGTTTAAGGTTTTGTTGTATTTATTGTATCTAGACAGTGTTTTTTAACCTTTTATTGATGAGGGATGTTTTCACAAAATGTCTGTCTTGTCAAGGTACCTACATAGTAACTGTTGGGTTGTTCTAACTATGTAAGTATATATTTTTTCAATGCCATCACAGTTTCTAAATATTTGAGGAAAATTCTATATTACAGAGATAAGTCGGTACATTATTTTAATGCGATTTTGTTAATGTACCCCTTACTAGCCTCTGCATTTCAGTTCTCAGTACTTATCAGTAGTTCTTGCATCTTTGTGAAACAAATCACCATTCGGCTCCAGACTCGTCAAGAACTTTTAACTTGGATGGCTTCGCGGACACTTCGAGTGCTTACAGGGTTAAGACCGGTTAAGAACCACTGATCTAGATAATGCATAAGTTAACTTTGGCAGGATATACCTCGCAAACACTAAACGGTACACTACACGGTACGTTTGACAAAATAATATGTAACAAACCTTCATTTTCAAAATCCTACGTTGAGGACCAATTAGCACACATGACGGGATGGAGCGAATTTGTTTTTCATGTCTACGTGCCCTCTGGAGAGCGCCATATTCAATTCATTGTAACGTTACATAGCCGATAACCAGCGGACAAACAAGGGCACATGCCAAAGTATGATAAGTAGTTTGGCAGTTATGAGGGAACAAGTGAACATACATACATACAAACATACTGGTCAAACACATAACTCTTCCTTTTGCTCCTCTGTAGTCGGGTAAAAAGGTATGCTCAATGACACGACACCCCCGTAGAACGCGCGAGCGCAGCCGCGGTTGGGTGAGCGACAAGTTTGCCTTGCTGCCATCAGAATCGTAGTCCAAGGAGATTCGAGCTGCAGATAGAATGTAAATTATAATAAATAGTAAATTCGTAGTATTGTGTGAATAGCATAATATTATAGGTAGGTGTACTTGTTGTGCCTTGCGGATTTACCCTCTCGATAAAAAAATATGAGGAAAAATATCGACCCAAATCTAGTAAAAGTACCTAAACAAAATCAATGATTTCTTTGTTGGGGTTTTCCCCTATATTCGTATCGTACTTAACCGTTGTTTTATTTAGGTATTACGTCATATTCTTAAACAAAAACCATAATTCTATCCAGATATTATTAAACCAATTTTAGAGCCAACCAGCGCGCAACTTTCGCTCCAGTAAGATACCGCATCAAAATCCTGCAGTTAGGGGATATACAAACAGACAGACAGAGCTAGAGACAAATATAAACATAATCACAAATAGAGAGATAAATAGAAACAGACGCGAAAAGTGACTATACCATGCCCTTGCAGTGTGCAATAGGAAAAAGGAACCCTTATAGGAAGGAGCACTTATTTGTCTGACTGTCAAGTTTTATTTCTAAGGAACGCGTAGCGGTATCCAAGTTGAAATTTATATCAAATACTCAGGCCTACGGCCTCTTTTAGCTGTAAAAAAATTATTTATTATTACGACCGCATATTTTGCACTGCACCCTCGGTGCGAGAGTCCAGCTCGCGCTTGACTGGCCTTTATTTTGTAGAATACCATATACTAATTTTTTTTTTTTATTATTCGTAAAGTTTGAGTTACTTATCACCGTGTAACAGTCGGACCCTACGAAGAAATAATCATTTCTTCGTAGGTCGGACCTATTGACGTCGTCTAGACATGATGTCATGTGGTTTCACCTGCATGGTGATGATGTTAATTGATTGATGATTATTTTTAAACTATCCCTGTATCAACACACAAAAAAACAAAAAAAAAGAATTACTCAAATCGGTGAAGGCGTTCCGAAGTTATGCGCGTTCATATATTTTGACAATTCATTTTTATTTGTATATACTCGTACTAGCGATTGCGCGCGACTTCGTTCGCGAAGTAGGCTCGGCCTTCGGGCTCGCTAATTTTTCTTGATGTTTCTGTAACAATAAACACAACAAAATAAATTTACGAAATTGTTCCATCTGTTCACGCGTGATGCGATGGTCAAGGGAAATAAAGATTCATTTGTATATATATATGCGTATATATACCTACTTATAGTAGATATCACTGAGAAAACTCAATAACTGTACCTGATTTGAGTGAAATGTACATAAAAAGCTTCAGAAGACTTCGAAATCTACCTGTACGTGAGGTTTAAGCAGTACCTAGAATAACTAGCAGTATTATATCACATACGTTTAGGTGCCCCATTCCCAACAGATCAGTGTTTTATCTTCAAGTAGAAGCATCCAAGGACCGGTATGTCGATGGTCTGCTGCCGGCGAGGATACGGAGAATTGTCATGATCCTCACGAGCACGATTAAACTGTAACTAGTAAGTACAACTAAGTAAGTTTCACAAGACATTCATTTGTCCAAAGTATACTTACGTTTACCTTTAAAGGAGATCTACATTAATTCCTTAGCGGTGATTATAGGCACGTAGATACCGGAAATCACGCTTTTTAATGGACAGGTTATGAGAGAACACGGACTATCTCTCATGACATCGTTCATACACGGACGTCGCGGGCTTACGCTACTCTTGGCCTAGCCCGGCCTGTCTGCAGAACAGGCTGATTTGGTCAGTTGCCGCAGTAGAGTGGAGGAACGTTAATCGGACAGTCCCTATTTTGGAGCAGTCTATACCTATGTACCTACTGCTTCTTCACTCATCGTTTCTGAATATCCAAATTATTTCAACTCGAATCTTACCATCGCAAATCGCTTTTGATCTGATCCACATTTGTATCTAGTCAAGTCACAGTCACCACAGGCACATACTTCCACGCTATACTCCCAACTGCAATTATTCAACTTTTGAGGTTCTTTCTCCCATACCTACCTATCGGCACAAGATATATTAGTGTAGGTAAGTACATTTAATGTGCACTTTTAGGCATTAGCACTCCCCCGGAACTGCCATTTTATTCAAGTCAGGGTCTACTTTCAATATGCACTTCATGCTTTTTATCTCTAATCATATAAGCAGTTACTTAATCCTGAACTGTGAACTGGGCAAAATAAGTTTATCTAGGGAGTAATGTACGGCTTCGTAGTCTGCAACCCGGTCGCTGGTGCGCTTACAAGCACCCACAATATGTTCCCTTAACGGTTAGTTAAGTAATAAGTTGGTTACGACGCCACCTAGCGATGCTATAGGGAGTTAGACAGCCGCAGCAGAGCCTGGGAAACGGTGCGAAGCCTGCGCTCGCGCACCGCGAGCAGGGGCAGGGGCAGGGCGCACGGAGCGGAGGCGGCGCGGGCGCCGTCATCGTCCAGTCTCACTCGACAGTGCTCCGTGGACGGAGACCGCGCGCGCCGTTGCACATGCCTCGCGACGATTCGGGGAAGGCAGGGACCATAACATATCACCAGAATGTGACAAATTAAGTGCACTGGCCGAGCCGACGACTTCCCTTCACCTTCCTTTGTGACCCAAGTTCGATGACTTTTTATTACTTTCTAAAACATATATTTTCCGCGTGTGTCTGGTTCCTAGCTCGCGTCAACAAAACGTGTGTGTATAAATAAATATTAATTCAATAGTGCTTTGAGTCTCATCAGACATGACAATATCGTATGCCGGCGAAGTTCCCAATGGCAGCAGTTTTGGATGTTTCTGGCGGATCCTCCTCAAGTGAGTATCTCGCGAGGTGAGGCTGTGGCGGCGGCGGAGGCGGCGGAGCGCGGTCAGAGCCTCCGCCGTCCGCTCGCAGCGCCTGCGCCCGAACAGCTGTTCCACTCCTACGTGACGAAACAGCGCACACATCACCGCGCACTGACACGACGCACCACAATAACGCCTCTCGGGCTCGCGGGTCGCGCCCGTGCATTGTCTCTGTCCCGACCCTGGCCCTGGTGCGCGACTGTTCCGTTGCGAGGGAACACCTTCTCCTTGGCATGTGTACGTCGGCGCAGGACGCTCGAAAGTTTGTTATTAGGTAGCGCTAATGAGAGGTCGGAAGGCGAGCGTCGACCTTGGCACCGCGTCCGCGCTGCGCCCGCCAGCCACTGCCGCTGCCGGTGCCGCTGCCGAGCGTGCGGCCCTCGCCACGAAAGGTGGCGAAAGTAACTGTGACGCACACGCCAATCAGTTATTTGATTGATCTCAAGATCACTAAACTTTACAACTATCCATTTGTGTAGTCATGCGTCTATTCAAAGCTCGATCAGATACATAACTATAACTAAACGAAAACCTGATTTGTCTATCCATTAGCAATGACAATTATAATCTCATTCAGTCAAATCTAGAACTTGTCAGATTGGCAACAGTAGGTAATACAGGCAAGTGTTTCGTCATCGCAAATGATGTCGCAATGACTTACTCGTAATGAGCGTTTATGATGAACCCATACATTAGGCACGCTAATTGTCCACCTGTGCTGGCACCACTTAATTATACTTATAGCTTATTATCACACGCTCGTTGGTGCAGGGCTATCCAGCTCAGCGTACTCTCTACAATGATACCATTTGGCAGTAACCCTTAATGACAGTTTTCGTCACCATTATCTTCAGCATACAACAGATTGTACAATTGCATATGATCCTAGATTACCCAAGTTTAGTATGCCCATGCTATCTAGCACCAAATTAGTTTCATAATATCATATACTAGCTGAGCTCCACGGTTTCACCCGAGTAGCGATGGATGATAATGAGGATGATGATAAGTATCCATGTCTGTCCGCAGGATATTATCTATCTCCTTGCTGAATTTAATTACAATCCGTACAGCCGCTTAGCCGTGGAAGCGTAACAAATAAAAAAGTTACTGTAGTAGGTAACCAATGAAGTGAAAAATATAAGTAAAATTTCTCCGACTAGCTGAATCCCTATGACATAACAATTTGTTTAATAATAAGCTTAATGGTTATGTGGTATGCAAAAACCTCAACACGTGAAACGTCTTTTAAAAAAGATAAATATGAGCTGCTGAGACCTTCAAATCCGCATAGATACCGAAAACAGAAATATAAAGTATTATTATCTATCCATAGGAAACTCGGGCAACAGAACCGTTTTGTGTATAAATAGCAAAAGCAATTGTTAGATTAAAATGGAAATAAAAAAACTTCGGCATAGGTACCTATGTAGGTAGTGAGGTGAAAGTGACGCCACTTTCTTCTGATAAACATTTCTTAATTTTCAGAGATCATTATAGAACTTCTAATGATGTATTAATTGTTACTGAGACTACAATTTAGTCGTTATAACTAATATCAGAGCAACAGTTTATAGAGGTTTTCGTGATGTCTTTTTCATCGCCATTGGCCCTAATTTAACGATTATGTCCATTAGGTTACTTACTAATCGTTTCAGTCATTTCCTTTGCCTGACAACTACCTAACACGAATAATTTTGCTTGTCAACCGACTTCCAAAGGGAGGCGGTTCTCTAGACCCGTATACTTTTTTTATATATGACCACGCATAACTTATTACAGACTAGTCGTCTTTGATAATACTTTTTTTTGTTTGGTAGAGTATACTTACGAGGTGGTACTATTTATTTCATCAAATTCGGTCAAGCGGTTATCGAGTTACACTGCATTATCTGAAAAGCGTTTCGGCTATCTTGATGATATCCTTATTGACGGTGAATGACAATCGATCACGTAAGTAGCAAGGGTGGAATATGTTAATATTAGTAATTATTTAAGATAAGCTGTATTTGACAAAGAGTAAGTATGAGCATACAGAGCAGACACGCTCACGAAAAGGTGTCGGCAGGCGGTGGCGGCGTGTGGCGGGTCGGCATCTTCCCTCAAATATGGTTGAGGAAGGCGATGGCTGCCACATGCGTCAACTCGTGAACGGGTGCTGTCTGCGGAGACCGGTCTGCTCTGAATGCTGATGCAAACTCAGAAACGATATAGCCCTTGACTAAGTAATTTAACATAAATATTCTCTAATTAAGTATATATTGTTGTCTCTTTTTAATTATGTTTAGATTTGATAAATTTGCAAAAAAACTTAAAAAATGGCACGGACCGTGGAGTCTGTGTAAGTTAGTACTTAATTATAAAAAATGTAGCATGGCTCACAAAAAAGGTTGAAAAAAAATGTTTGTGTTAATTATGGCGTAACTATGTCTATAATCTGTCAGCAGGAAATGATAGCAAATTTGGTTGTGTTTGCAATCTCATATCCTTCCACTTATGAATCCGGCTCAAAATTTAGAAAGATATCGGTATGTTTATGCGTTGTCAGTGTTTTTGTAAAGGATAAATGAAGCGAAGTCGTAATATGTGGTAGCTTAGATCACATCAAATCCTACAGCGGGTGTTCTACTTTGTCACTACAAAAAGAGTTTAATTGCGCAGTGCTGCCGTCTCGGGCATTGTCTGCTTTGTCTTTAGAGTTCTCTCCAGTCGCAGTAGATTTTGAGTTACAAACGTTTTTGCAAACAATCGAAGCTTTCGATTTTTTTATATTATTGTAGTCATTTGAAAATTTCACGTTTTGCACAATAGGAAATAGTACTTAAAAAATATGGTCAACCAGGACGAGTCAAGTGCTTTGACTTGATTTCCTTATATACATATTTATAGTAATATTGTAGTTAGGTTAGTTGTAGGAGAAATAGGGGTTCATTTTTATGTGTATAGATTTCTGTTCGGTTTAGATGATGAGTCAGGAGTCATGGTCAACTCGGAATCTTTTTCCATACTGCGTACTGCATGATCAAGGCAGGATCACACAGATCGGAGAAACTAACAGACCAACAAATACACTTAACGCTGTAGATAATCTATTGAAGTACATATGCGGCCGTGTAGAACGTTCTGAGACGCCGAACGGCTTCACTAGTGGCTTGTTACAAATACAATTCAAATGTAAAGTATTTCAGAGCCATTAGCGGAGACACACAAGGCCACGAGTGTGAACAGATATTAGTAATAATTAGTAAACGGTCACTGTTCAGGCAAGGTTCGGCGAAGGTTGGCGTGTCCAATTTTGACGGAGGCTAATTTAGTATTCTGCAGCATCGTCAGTAGAGAGAACAATACGTACTCGGATTCTTTCTCAACGCTCATGTGACTCGTCGCGTCGGTCACGCTTCTGATAAAGGAAAATCTTCCACCCATAAGTGTCGTCTGCACAGCGATATATCCTTCATGGCTCCGAAGCTATTTGTTCGCGACGTGATCCAAAGTTTAGCAATACATATGAAATCCTCCTGCGTGCCACGGTTTCTCAAACCGCAATCGCGACGGGCGGCGACGGCGCGGCACGACGACGGGTGTCGCATCGTACACCGCCTAATGCCGATAGCTAGTTTCGAAGGTGAGTCGGTCGGTCGCTTACCGTCTCCTTCACCGTCACCGACACCGCCACCGCCGTGATAAGTATAATGAATGCAGTTATCTCACATTACTATTTAGTTTAGTAGACAATTTATTAATGTAATGCAAAAGAATTCCACGTACTCACTAATTAGCTTAAGTCACACGCCAACTTTCGTACTCGATGTAGATGTATGTTATTACTCTATCTCTCTCTTTATATACCTACTTATTATGTAACTCCTCTCCCGGCGTGAGCACCGCGATTAGTTCCTGTAAGTTTTTATGTCCTTTCGCCTGTATTCTAGTTTTGAACATCGATTTTATATACATTACATATATAGTATGTGCGCAATAATACATGGGAAAGTTAAAAACAATCTTACTAAAGAACATAAATGTGAGGCGGTGTTTTGATAGCCAGGTTGTTCTGTAGCCTTGCTTCAACGGGCACACTTAGTCTGCCCATACAAAGAGAACCACGTTATCATGACAGGTGGCTATCAGCTATTGGCAATGTAGTCTGTAGGTACTCCCACCATTATTAGTTAATTATTTTACACAGCATGGTTTAACAATGAACCCTGAATTATCAGGCCTCCAAATACTTACGTTTGGTTTAGTCTTGGTCTACTTGTAGTGTAGCCATTTTGGACCAGCAATATTTTTATGTCATCGTCCCATCGTGTTGATATTGGGCGGCTCCTCTATATTTTCCCTTAGTAGTCCTTCACATAAAATCACTCTTGTAGTTAATCTCTGGTCAGTCGAGCTCCATGTCCAGCCCACTCCCAATTGACATAAACTGGCACAGCAAGGAACATCTATCGCTATCGATCTTGTCACTTTAATGTGCCTCAATTTGTGATTTACTTAATATTTAGCAGGTTTCGCGCTCACAACTATGTATTTTGTTTGTTATTGACTTTTGTTTCTAAGCTTCCAAATTTGCCAGCCATAAGTCAAGCACGTTCAAATGCAGGATTTCATGACCTTTGCTTTTTAGTTTATTGAGATACCTATTGCTTTTAAATAAGTTCCCGCAGCTGTTATCACTCAGTGTTTATTCTCCCCTATTTATATTATATTAGATACATTAATATCTAAATGTGTGAAATCTCAAATGTTAAAAATGTAACCTATGTAAAATACCTCAGTGCCTCAAGACAAGAGTCTCGACCAATGTGTGTTACCAGTGATGACTTATGGCACTGAAACGTGGTCTCATACTATGGGCCTCATAGATAAGCTCAAAGTCGCACAACGAGCTATGGAGTGGGCTATGCTCAGGGTTTCTCTACGTGATCGAATCAGAAATGAGGAGATCCGTAGAAGAACAAAAGTCACCGACTTAGCCCAGAACATTAGCCAGTTAAAGTGGCAGTGGGCAGGGCACATAGCACGCAGAACAGATGGCCGATGGGGCCGGAAGGTTCTTGAATGGAGACCACGGACCGGCAAGCGCAGCGTAGGTCGTCCACGACCTGGTCGCAGGACGACGTTGGATGCAGGCCGCTTCCAACCGGTCCTTTTGGAAATTGAGTGGGAGGCGTATGTTCAGCATTGGACGTCCTACGGCTGAGATGATGAGATGACTACCCTAGTTATTTTCCATCTATCCGAAAACTCTGCCGCACCTTGTGGAGTCAACGGTCTTTTTAGGAATTACTATAGGTAAACGCTAAATTGCAATGGGGACATTAAAAAATTGTGTAGTAAGCTTAGTTCAGCGGCTTATGCTGTTGAAAAAATTAGACTATTAACTAATGTAGACACAGCTAGAATAGTTTATTTTAGTTATTTCCATAGCGTTATGACTTATGACAAGTATGTCATAGAAAAAAGGGCTATACGAGCGATCTACAGTTTAGCTCCCAGAGTTTCCCTTAGACAGAAGTTTAAAGACATAAACATTGTAACTGTTGTCTCTCAGTTTATCTATGAAAATCTAATGTATGTAAAAAAAAACATTAGCAGTTTTGATAAAAGGAGTGATGCTCATTCCATCAACACGCGTAATAAGCACAAGCTATCCGTACATGTAACGCCTCTCCACAGAATAAGTCATTCTTTTATGGGACAATGTACACGATTCTATAATAAAGTTCCCAATGTTATCCGAGATTTGCCTATTAATAAATTTAATATTACTATTAAAACTAAACTCTGTCAAAAAGGTTATTACTAAATTTCGGATTACTTGGAGGACTCGTGTACTAAAATGTCAAAGTGTAGCGTGTCTTGCCCTACAGATACCATTATTATGTTCTCTTTTGTAAGGCAACACTGGAGCTAATATTTGTAGTACCTAAGTAAAAACATTGTAAAAACATCTATATAAAATGAATGGCCCGAGTTTCTTGCCGCTTCTTCTCGGTAGGCTCTATATATTTTGGAACGCGGCAGTAGTCTTTAAAGTACATTATAATGAAAAATTGACGTTCATAAGTGCGTCTTTGATGCCTAAATTGAATAAATGATTTTGACTTTGAGTTCACAATCAATAATATTATGTTAATGATTTTTTAGGATTTCACGATTCTTATATATTCATGATCATCATCATCTCAGTCGTAGGGCGTCCACTACTCAACATAGGCCTTCCCCCTAATTTTCTGCATCCAACGTCGTCATGCGACCTTTATCAGGTCGTCTGTCCACCGGTCGGTGGACGACCTACGCTGCGGTTTTCGGTACGTGGTATGCACTCCAAAACCTTTCGGCCTCATCGGCCATCTGTTCTGCGTGCTATACCCCGAGCATAGCCCTCTCCATAGCTCGTTGTGTCACATTGAGCTTACTTATGAGACCCATAGTAAGAGACCACGTTTCAATGCCATAAGTCATCACTGGTAACACACTCTGGTCAAAGTCAAATCATTTATTCAATTTCATCAAAGACGCACTTGTGAACGTCAATTATTCATTATAATGTACTTTAAAGACTACCGCCGCGTTCCAAAATATATAGAACCTACCTAGAAGAAGCGGCAAAAACTTGGGGCCATTCTTTTTATATAGATGTTTTTACAATGTTTTACTTAGGTACTAAAGACTTTAGTCTGTCCGGCACTGAAGTATTTTGGACGAGAAGAATTCGCGAAGTTTCCGGAAAGCTGTCCAGCCGAGTTGGATTCGACGATTGACCTCGTTCTCGAAGTTGGACCTGCCTTGATCGGATCGGAAGAGTAGAGGTGATATCCCTCTCCCTTTCCGCAGCCTCCTTCTGCGACACGACCCGTTCGCAGAAGTCTAGCTCAGCGTTCCACGACTTTTCGCTCTCCACCATGGCCTTGACCAATGACGGAAGCGAGATGTCGTCCCCTACTACTGCGACGAGTTCACGGCGCTCGCTCGCCCAAGCTGGGCACTCCTCGAGCGATTGCTGCGCTGTATCTTCGTCACAGCTACAATGGTGACACTTTGTTGTCGGTTCTCTTCCGGCGACGCGACACGCTTGCACTTCTCTTGGCGGGAGAATCTCCCCTCGGATTCGGTGCTACGAGCGCCACACGTACATATTTGCGTAGACCTCGGCCTCCAAATCCCAGGGGGGAGACCCCGCCAATACGCACGCCATCTCGTAGGAGGTGGTGCGGTACCCACGTACGACCCCGATGACCATCACTCTCTGAGATCTCCTCAGCAGAGCGATGGTTGACTCCGTCAGGGCATCCAGCCAGATGGTGGCCCCATACAGGGCCATGAATCGCACCACAAGTTTGACCTGCCCAGTTAGATGGTCTGTCCTAGGTAGATGTCTTCGTCAACAACTTCGAGAGTTGAGTTCCCAACCCAACTGATATTGGGTTGCTTGGTTTCAATAATATTATATTAGTCTAAGGCAAAGACGTCTTCTCTCACGTCTCTGTCGTGTAAGTATATTGTGGAATGCTCTGCCGGCGAACGTTTTCCTTGCAGCTTTGACCCTGAGGTTCTCAGGCGGGGCGACGAAAAGCATCTCTCAAGATAGGGGCGGCGATTAACGCAGCTTACGGCTGCTCTCATGGTCGTCGCTTCTTTATTCCACTTCCGCCTTCCATCAGGCGATAGAGTGTTATTACATGTGAAGTTAATAAATCATCATAAGAAACAAATAATCTATTTCCAAACGTTAGTTACTTATATATTATCTCTTGATCATTATGTTACGCATTATTTTTAATCCCGTTTCAGAACACTTTTCGGTGATCGTTGACTCCGGATACTATTTTGAAAACGTTCACACCTTCACCGCCCGCACTAATATTGCCTGTGTCGTGTAGGGCATGGGCACACACACATCACAATTATGTAGTGAAAAACCGCAAAAGTATAAAACAGTGTGACACATCACAATGATCCAAAATCATCGAGAAATTTAATTGCGCTCATTACACAAACTTCGCCCCGGTCAGGAATCAAACCTGGGAACCTCGCGTCACTACCATCCGTACTATGGGCTAATAGCGTCGTTAAATTTCAATTGTATAGATTACGTTAGAATTCCCCACTGACTGAGTGTGAAGCGCTCGTAGCGGTGCTTGACTTGCTGATCTTAACCGATCAACTAGTTAAGCAACTCTTGCTGCGGTCAGGACTTGGATGGGTGACCGCTAGTTGCATTATTCAACAGAGCGCTTCCGTGCTTCGGAGGCCACGTTAAGCCGTCGGTCCCGGTTGTTTGTCTTAGGAAAACAGTCGTTAGGCTATGTCGAAGGCCTTCGGGCAGCCTGAAAACTTCGACATTGGTTGGCCACTAGCCTATCCACCAATCCGCACTGGGCCTGCGTGGTGGATTATGGCCCAACTCCTCTCTTTGAGAGGAAGGCTCAAATCCCAGCAGTGGGAACAAAATGGGCTGATTATGAGTGTTATTGAGTATAAAATTTTCTCTAAACTACTAAAACTAAAGTGGTAAAGCTGGTGGGGATTTCGGGAATTACACATGTCGGGAATGACCAGGTAATAGTTGCATTTAGTATGCTAGGTTTAGTGTAATTTTGACCGCATCATCGCTGACCATTATGCAAGATAGTTAACAAACGCTATGAAATATAAAAGTAGTATTTGAATCAATGTGATGTAAAATCCATGTGTAGGCACATACATTGAATAAAGGCTGCTGTCAGTGTGATCGGCCATTATCCATTTAAAATACCAATTACTGTAAACTGTTGTTTGTGAAGTAACTACTGTTGCGACAGTAGAATTAACTCGTACGTCAATGAGTAACACATTATGGCGCGCGTGTGTCATGGCGCACACACGAGCCACATCAGTAAGGTTCCGTTTCCTTACTCAAGTGCAACCGCTCTGCCCTGAACTCTAACCCATATCGTGTTTCTCACATCAGATGTTTATATAGGTATATAGGTATTACATGTTATTAGGTGTTGAGACAAGCAATCCCTTCGCATTCCAACCGATTTTTTTTATCTTCCACATGACTTTAGTTCTGAACATGCTTTTATTACAATAATGTAAGATACTTTTTCTAGAGCTCTGTTTTGTCTGTTTAGATTATATTTTGAAAACTCACACAATTTCCTAAAATACTTAAACTTTTTTACTGCGCTTATCATAATCTAGTTACGGCTATTCTATTCTTATTCCTTGTGTTGAAATTGTGACGATCATACTGTAACTGCAACTTTTCTAATTTTAAAAATAATCGTTACACTTTCAAATACATCGTAAGCTTACTACAATACAACATCAACCTGATACATTGGTTTTTGAGTTTGATTGCTCAGTAACTTTACTTAATGCAGTGCTCTTTACACCTTAACACAGTGCTGGTGGACTATTGCTTTGAGGCAGAATATCTATCATTATGGTGGTACCAATCAAGGCGGCCATTTGCATGAGCAAGCTACTACCAAGTAAGTTTGGTTTCCTCAATTCTTATGACTCCTATAGTAATAATGCTCTATCTCTTTAATATGTTTAGATGCCAAGGATGCTTGCTCTGAACAACCAACCATAGAACTCCAAAGTTAGAACATTATTTTACGAAAATGTAAACATGGCTCTAAAGAAACGATATTAAAAAATATTTAGGTACACTTCCGCTGAAAATACCAGGAATGTAAAGTTAATGTATTGATTTTAAATAGTATACAATACATTTCGTGTTAGGTATACGAGTACAGGCTCAAATAGAACGCTTTTCAGAAATTCACAACTGAGCGTACTTTTGGACATCGGATCTACTATTCGTTTATTAATCTATTAATAAACCTTCCAAGTGCGAGTTAAACACTCGCATCGAGGGTAATAACAAAACATCTAACCTTAGTGCTCTAACTAGGTTAACCCAGTAGTGTACAAAATAGTTTATTTTATTATTATTCTACTTCCGGTTGAATTATTATTAACTAAAGGGATCGTATTAACATAAGTACAACAATTCAAATTTTTCATATATCAGTATTTAGAGAAAAATGACGTATCCAAGTAGGCACGCAAAGCGCTTGCAATAGTAATAGTATTTAAAATGTGTTTCGTCTTCTAATAACTATTACATTAATAAATAAGAGAGATTTTTTGTAGGCATTTATTATAAACTAGCTGAACTCCGCGGTTTTACCCGCGTGGTGATGGATGATGAAGCTGATGAAAAGTAACTTATGTCATTTCCCCGAATATAGTCAATCTTCTTGCCAAATTTCATCGAGATCTGTTCAGCAGTTTAACCACACACGTTGCAGTTCCTGCAAAAGTAGGTTGATTTCTGCGAAATCTATTGTATTATTGGCCAAATATGGCGAATCGCAAGTCAACGGGTTAAGCGTGTTAGCGTAACAAACAAACTTACTTTCCCATTTATAACATTATTAGGATGGTAAAACATGGCACGCACAAACCAACATGTCGCACTTCATGCACTCCGTTCTTATTGCAGTTTTCTTGGTAAAAGGGTCTTGACAGACAGACAGACGGACGGACAACAAAGTGATCCTCAAAGGGTTTGTTTTTCCTTTTGAGGTACAGAACCCTACTTTTGGAATTCACAGTAAACCCCGCTACACCAATTTTTATAAAAGTCACGGAGGATGTTAAACTAGTAATTCCAACCTTTTCTTCCTGTCAGATGAATATAACTCGATGCGATATTATATATAGATAATATCTGTGATTTGTTGATCTGCCAATATTGGTCTTGTTGCAGTAACTGGTCTCTGATTTAATAAGTCGGCCATCTCTGCTTATCTTAACCTAACGGACTAATTTACCTGTATATATTAAAAAAAAAATCACAAGCATAAATAAAAGAATACTTGTGTAAGTATATGTCACAATAAATAATAATCTTGCTCTTTAATGATTGATTGAACATTGTATGTTTTTAGCAGTTTTTCACTTTTTAGGAAGTTTAGTACTAAACTTCAATAACTTGTCTGGTCTGTCGTCAAGGAGGGGAAAGCCCGAAAAGAAAAGGGGATGAACACTGACGCAAACAGAGAGCAGTACGCGAGCCTACACAATGAAATAAAAAGACTGTGTAGGACAAGGACACGTACATTAACTCTATGTGCGAAGAAATAGAACCAAAAGCAATACAGTCACATGAAAGACATGTTCCAAAAGTAAAGAACCTATCTAAAGACTTTAAATTTAAGTACTAGACTGTTGAGGATTAAAACAGAACACATGGCGCGTCTGAAGCAGATCGCAGCACACTGCTTCAAGAGGTGGAAAGAGTGAACAAGGACTCCATAGTCTTTGTTCACACACTGCACATCAATAGGTCGAAAACAAAGCTGATGTTCATCAACAGGGTGGGTACGATGCAATGAACGCATGAACTTAAGGATCTAGTATAAGCAGTTCATGAGTTTGTATATCTTGGAGCATTGATCTCGAACTACGGCCAATGCAAAAGAGGTCGTCCGTTGAGACCCTAATCTTTTCTTTATTTCTGTACACCGCAGAGACTTGGACGCTTAAGCCCGTATAAGATTTGGGATAGATGGGAAGTAGATGCATTCGAAATGTGGTTCTGGCGTAAAATGTTGGGAATTTCATGGACGGGAGGCCGCAGGAATGTGTCTATCTTAAAAGAATTTTCATACCACCTACTCGAAAATGTCCAATAACATATAACGCAATATTAACGTAAAGCAAGGCTTTTCATCGCCGGGGTTGTAACCCTGTCTAACACCGCATTCATTCCAACACCGACACAAGTGGTAGCATTCTGGTAAAGGTGGTTGAGAATCCGAATATACCTCTCATCGATCCTACATCTAGCTAGGGTCTAAAACCTACCATTCAATCGAGTCAAACGCTTTCTCGTAGTCAACGAAAGTAAGTATAAGGGGCTTTCTATATTCATTACTCTTCTCAATTACTGTTTGTGAGGGAAGGTTTGTAAGGGTTCATTTGTGCTGAATCCTGACCGAAAGCCGAAAGCCACCCTGCACACCGTAACCACCTACTAAAGTTTAAGATCTACAACCTTAAAAAAATTACGAACTACTGCTATTAAAGTATTTTATTTGATAAAATCATAAAGTTTATCTTATGCTAGTTTGTCTAGTAGCTGTCAGCTACGGAACCGTCTGTTAAGCGTGGTCCTATTTGCTCTTTGCAAATTGTTTAATAGTATAATTACCAAAATTCCACAAAAAAAACAGATCCACGGAACATAAACGCCAACGAAGCCGAGAGCGGAAAGTTATGTAGGCAGTTCAAAGTTCTAGATACATTCATAGCACAGGAATATGACTTATTTTAATAAAAAAAATGCATTCCCCATCAGTGAAATAGTAGGCAAGTTGATGTTAAGTTGCTCATTATAATTGAGTACTAAAAAAAAGGGGAAAATATGAATTCACTGTATGCAGGGAACGTACAAACACTGTTCTACGATCTTGGTTGACGGTATATAATTTCTGTTGTCAAATGGAGCTGCTTCGTCTCGACCATGAACATTACGTCTGATAAATGCTTCTGAGCTATGCACTTCTGGTGGGGATCAAGTAAACGCATTCGTGCTTTTAGATGAGCAGCGAAAGTTGAACTGTCGTCTTCGTTATCTTGTTCATTTCCTCTTTCATATGTAACTGAGTTCAGTATGTAACTGTGTTCAGGGTTCGGTTCAGGTTTCATCTTCTTGTTAGGCGGCTGGCTAACGGAATCGTGTATTTCTACCGTTTCAATTGTACTCAATTGTGTACCTTCTGGTACTTCTGGTTCATAATCTATTTCCGAATCTGGTTCCATTTTAATTACATCTTCTTCCTGAAATAAAACATAGGTGCTTACGTCATTCCATTATTTTCCACTATATTTAACATTTCGTAGACTGGTTCTGTCATTATTGGATAGAGAAGAACTAGCAGCGAGTAGATATATAATCTAATTTTTACAAACTAATTATCAAAAACCACTCAGTTGCAATATATTTTGTAAGGCTTTTTTGTAAAACATACACACATAAAAATATGGTCTATTTCGTACAAAATACGGACCACTACAACTATAATTCCATAAAAACGAATCATCATCAGTTTTGTGTAAATAAACTTGTAGAATATATACTCCCACGCCTCACCTCGCTGTCATCGAATCCAAACTCCTTTGCAGTTATGAGATCCTCATCATTGAACACTGTTGTGTTTGGTTCTGGTTTACTCAGCCTACCATAACTCCTAAATTCTTCGCAAGGCACCTCGTGGCTATTATCAGCACTATAATTTTCTTTTATTAATTTATATATTGTATAATGAAGAGACATTGGCTCTTCTTCCTTTTTAACAGTTGTCTTTTCTTCTGGACTACTTTTGTTTTCAGCATGAGACTTCTTTGACTTCAGTTTCTCCTTATAAGTTGTATTTTCTTTAAGTGTTTTTCTTGTTTTCTCATTAGATGCTGGGGATTTTTTATTATTTGATTTGGCACCGGGCAGGTTCAATGTAGGTACAGAGTTTGTAAGTATTTTGACGGCAGCGGAAGTACCATTTTTCTTTTTCATTAATACAGTAGTATAATCACTTTCCTTGAAATGTAAACTGCATATGACCAAAGATCTTTTACTCATTCGGGATATTTTTTTGTTTTTGCAAGCATCTACCCATATTTTTTGTCTAGAAAAAGAAAAAAAATTATTAAACACTTCGGATATAGAAAAGCGCTGTATAACAGGCCGTATGAAATTATAAAAATAAAATTTGAAACATAGAAACATTATTGATATGTATTAGATTCGTTTTGAATTTCGATGCGTTACAGCTGGTAGGTACACATTTGGCGACGACCGGCGCTAAGCGTCGCGTTCGTCAAGCGTGGGCAGTGCAGTATAAAGCTGCCTACCAGGGAGTGCATATCGGTATAACATATTTAAATAGTACTAGTAATATAACAGTATCGAAATTTTTATACTGGTTCATGGAGTTCATAATTGATATAAATATTCAAAAAGGACCATTGATTTACTCGTATATGTTACACTAGATAAGTAAATACCGCGCTAAATCGTTGCCACTTCACATATGGCCACAGCCATATGTCCAGCTAGCATCAGTTCAGTGCTCAGCGTGATGACAACCGAGTGACACGCGACAAAAACGATCTCCAAAATGGGTAAATGTGGAGTGAAAGAGTGCGATTCAAGGTAAAAATAACATAATAAATCATAGCATCATCAAGCGGAATAACTTTTTACACGTAAGTTTACTGTTTATGCAATTATATTTATACAAATAACACAAAAACTGAAATATAACACCGAATATAGTAATTTACTTTCAGTGTTACCACTAAAACTTTTTGGTTTTCCCACATTAGTTGGAGAATTTGAAATTTATGCAATAACTTACTTCATTTCTAATAAATTATTTCAATTACTTTTGCAATATTATAATTGAGTAATACATGTTTTATTTTTCCCACCCCTTTTAGTGATTTTGCTACTTACGGGATACTCCGTCAATGATGATATCATCAAGTTAGGCGAAACACTTTTTAATTGAAGCATAACTCTTAAACTGCTTGACCGAATTCGATGAAATTTATATGGTACCACCACAGAAGTACACTCTATCAAAAAAAAAGAATAATTAAAATCGGTTCATAAACAACGAAGTTATCCGCGAACGCACATAAAAAAATAAATATATATATGGTCGAATATAGAAACCTAATTTTTTTTGAAGTCGGTTAAAATCAAACGGTTTTAATACGACTAACTGAATTTCATAGTACAATGAATTAGGTTTAGGTTTAAAGATATTTATTCCAAAGAAGACATTACAGTTACTTACTTGAGAACAGTGCTTAAACAAATAAAAACTATACATTCGTCATGCCGTCTTATACATTATTATTATCTTATAACACTATAGTAGGCACCCATCCAATGCATTCATTTACATACAAGTTTATGATCAGTGATGACATGTTGAGCTAGTTGGGTCTTAAATGCATTAAATGAGTTAACACTTTTAATTTTCGAGGGTATCTTGTTGTAGAGTTGTACTCCTTCAAATGTGAGCATTTTTTTGCCGTAATTAGTACGATATTTTGGTAGGACTAAGAGACTAGCACTTCGCTTACTACGTTTGCTTATTCGTTTCAATAAATTGAATTTTAAATTTGAATAAACAGCTTTGTTCAAACATTTCCGGATAAAGAGACATAATACGCATAGAGCTGTTTAATATTCATTATTTTTGTGTCTTTATAATTTTTTGTAGTTTTAGTAAGATATGGATATTTAAATAGCATTTTAATAATTTTATTTTGTAGAATTTGAAGTTCTGCTAGTTTCGTTTTAGTGGCATTGCCCCAAATTTCGATCAAACGCAGAAGATGTGGCTTTACTAAAGCATTGTAGATAGTATAACTCAGCTTACGTGGGATACATCTTGAAATATTACGTAAGGAGCCGAGAAACGATAGAAGCTTACTTTTGAGGTATTCTATATGAGTATTCCATGTTAGAGCGCTATCCACTCTTAGACCAAGATATTTTTCCCATGATTTTTGTTGTATATATTCATTGTTAATTGTTAGAGGCTGGTGACTAGGCATAATTTTATTTATGGATTTAAATATAATATAACAAGTTTTGGAAATATTAATTGTAAGAAGATTTTGTTGAAACCATAAAGTCATGTTGAGCTTTTTGGATTATATCTTGTATTGAAGACCCAAAATAAAAGAAGCAAGTATCGTCTGCGTAAAGAGTTAGATCACCGTGCAGACCAATTTTGATTAATGTATATTAGGAAAAACAAAGGACCTAAAATAGAGCCTTGCGGAACTCCACATGTTATAAGTAATGGGCCACTTTTATTTACATGCGTCAAGGTACTCAGAGGAGCAGTAGACTCTATTGAGCTACATGACCTACTGTGTGTGTTGTTCGTGCCGGATAGACCCGGGGTCCCGGTGAACAGGCGAGGCCGGCTGCCGAAGTTGTTTCACGTGGAACAGTGCCGAACTCGGGCTCGCACAATGTCACCGTTAATTCGCGCTCGCAACCACTTCAACGCGCTCCTGACTGCCAATACTGATTTTGACATAATAGTTGATAGTTGGAAAACTGTTATTTCTGTTCTTAGGACATATTGTGAAAACCTCACCGACCAATGGGACAGATCGATTGACATTGTAGAGATTCATGATGATTATTGAAGTTTGACATTTTATAATTTTATGTGGTATGTATTTGATTATTTTTAATTTTAGTTTCTATTGACTTCTTAATTAATTTAATGACTTGTAATTGTATTTGTTTTTAATCTGGTCTAATTAATGTGAGATGAATGTAAATGTTTTTGAAGGCGTTTTTATCTCAATAAAATAATTTAATTTAATTTAATTTAATTACCAATACCATCCATTTTAACTACTTGAGTTCTATTTTTTAGATATGATTTAAATATTTTTAGTGGAGCGCCAGTGATATTTAGTGTTAGTGATATACGAGTATATTAAATCAATAAATATACCAAGAACAATGTTTTTTGAGTATATATTATGTCTTATTTTTGTTATAATATCAACTGTTGCCGCAAGGGTATTCTTTTTTGGTCTAAACCCATATTGCCGTTCCGTAAGTTTATTGATTCCAAATATGCTTCCAGTCGCCTATATAAAACTTTTCTAGTATTTTAGATAATACAGGCAGGACGGAAATAGGTCGATAGTTGCCGACATCCATGGTTGAACCTGTCTTATAGATTGGAGTAACCTTTGCAGTTTTGAGACTGTTAGGAAATTCACCAGTAACTAGTAATAATTTATTAAAGCATTAACAAAGATTATCTACAATGAAATGTTTTATACATTTAATTACCTTGGTGCTAATCCAATTCAACCCTGTACTGCAATTAGAATCGAGATTATTAACAATTTGTATGATTTCGTTAACCGTGCAGGGATTAAAAGACGACATCTCGGAATTTTCTGTAAGTGTTTCTTAAGAGGCATTACTGAGATTTTTGTGTGATGGTTTAGGCATTTTGTTAGCTAACAGAGTTCCAATCGTGGCAAAATACTCATTAAAAGTTTGACAAATTGGTTTCGGGTCAGATATACAATCACTATTTTGGAGGAGTACAACGTTTTTTCAACTTATTATTGGCTAATGTACTTATAAGTTGCCACATTTTTTTAGGTTTGTTAGTATATTTAGCGATTATGATAATATGTGTCTTTTGTGTCTTGAATTAGTTTAGTTAAATGATTTCTTTTTGAAATAAATTTTGCTTCTAAGTCTTTGTTCTTAGGATGTTTCTTGAGTTCAGACCATAAACTATTTCGTTGATTTATTTCTGTAATAATATGCTTGTTAATCCAATCCTTTTGTGATGAGTTTTGTATTTTAGTTTTGACTACTTTACTTTGTTCCGTGATATGTTTTATTTTATATGCTAGTGTTAAGTAGTCGTCGTAAATTTCTTCAAATGTAATTGTTTTCAATATCGTATATATTTTTTTATAATACATATATTGTTTCATATTGGATTTGCATTCTCGGTGAAGGTTTGGTTTTTTGAGCTCTAGATAAATTTGTTTGTGATCAGACAAAGATGAGTCCACTAAAGCCATATGGAACGTATCATGTGTAAGATTCTTACTAACATGGTCTAAGATTGATATTCTGGTTCATCATTTCAGCACATTCTCGCGTACATAATTGTTTGCTTAACTTATTTTACAGAATGTGTCCAGCCTGTTTAACTATTACTTCATATTTTTTAGTATTTTTCTCCTTTGTCAATAGATCGATATTAAAATCTCCAAAGACTACTACTCTTTTTCTTGACCGAAGTTGGGAATTATATTCTTCAAGAAAGTCATTATGATTCGTGTCGCCTGGTTTGTATATGACGCCTACTTCAAGCCACACCTTCCTAACTGAACCCATAAGTAGTTGTTTCCTTCCGAGTATTTGGACTCTGTTAAGCTATGTTTTAAATCGTCATGTACATATGCTGAGATTCCACCTCCCCTTACGTCCGTTCTGAAGTTATAATAGTGTGTATAGTTGTTCAATTTCAATTCTTGAGCTTGTGATTCAGATCTTATCCAAGTTTCTGTTAGTATAATTACATTAATGGTGTTTGGCAATGAGCGTAAGATACATTTTAGCTCGTCAAATTTTCCCTCGTTCCGTACACTTCGGGCATTGAGATAGAAAAATGTGAAGCGAGATTTACTAGTTTCGATATCTTGGTAGTTAGTAACTACTTGGTATGTATTTGTTCGCGCTAAAGCGCGACGTCACTTCAGGAATGCCCCCCGCCCGCGCGTCCCGCCGCCGCTGTCCTGCAGCTGTCAAACTACGAGCAGGCGGCTGAAGGGCAGCGGAAATAGTCGCCATTTTAACGTCGCCGAGAGCGACCGCTTATCAGCCCCGCGTTTATGCGTCAGCCCAAAAAGTCACCCTTTTAACGGCGCCGCGAGCGACCGCTTATCAGCCCCGCGTTTACGCGTCAGCCCAAAAGTGACCTTTAGGGTGTGTCGGCACGGCCACACATCATCTTACAAATCAGCCCGAGTCACCGCGACTAACTTCGCCGCGAGTGACCGCTAATCAGCCCGTGTTTACGCGTAAACCAGTGCACAAACAATAAAGCCAAATAAACATTATACCTACAAGTGAACAGTTCTTCAGCACGACGTCCACAGCAGGACGCCTAACCCGAGGACTCTTAAGGTCATCAGCACAAATCAGATCCAGAGTCACCCCGACCTCCGTAAGTACCTACTCGACATCCCTAACTGTTCCCTACCGAGGTATGGTGTCAATACACCAGTATTAATATTTGTTGTGGAAGTGTTCATTGTCGCTGGGAGATTTTTTAAAGGCCATTTTATTATTGTGGGTGTGCTATTAATATACTTAATAGTAAGCTCACTTTTTCCGTTAGTTACGCAACGCTCCAGCTCTTCTTTTAGATTTTTCAGGTATTTTTGCTGCGCTGGAGTTTGGTCTGAGAAAAACTTCACATTTTTGGGTAATTTTTCTTTGTTGCGCAATAGATGTCTGGCGGTAGTATCCGCGTCGTAGCAAATTTTAACTATTCGGTTTCTTGTTTGAGAATATTTGCCAATTCTTATTACTTTCATTGGTTTTGGAAGGTCGTTACTTACTTGAGATGTGATTTATCCGCACTAAGACAATTCTGCTCTGGCAAGCCCACAAGAATGATATTTTTCTCACGAAAGTTACGTTCCTGTAGCTCTTGTTAATCGTTCGTTAGAACATAACTGGGTTTCTACAGTGGAATTCGTGTTTTTCGACTTTAGTTTAAAAGCTCTGATTCAAGGCTTTTAATTTTTTATTCACCCAATGAGATCTGCTTTTGTAATTGACAAACATTTTTTTTAAATCTGTCTTCAGTTGCTAAACTCGATGTTATAGATTTTATGGCATTAATTTGTGTTGCGTTCTCCCGTGTTAAATTTAACGTTTGTTCATTACATACCTTAATTTGCGTAATTTCCGACTTAACTTCAGCGATACTATCTTGCATTTTGCTTAAGATTTGTTCATTCGAGTCAACGTATTATTCAAGTAACGAGCTAATACGGCTTAGCTCCGAACGAACTTCTTTTATGTCGCTAGAACATTCACACAGATCTAAAGGTTGTTTTCTTTTTCTCATTGTAGTTTTTGTTTCAATTGGGATGGAACTTAACTTCGATAAGTCTGGGTGCGATCGGGATACTTTTAACAATCGCATCAGAACGAACCGGTGGTGACCTTTGTACACTCATGACGCAATAAAAGTACTCACAACAGGTCCAACTTTCCCAATGTAGGCTTTCTTTTCAGGCGGGCTGTATTTCTCTACTCTGATATGCATGTAGATGCTGTGGAAGCCGATGAAGAGATAGATGAAATAACTGAAACACCGCGAAAGAGCAAAATGAGAAAAAAAATATTCATCGTTTGAAAATTGTAGTTACTGGAATACTTAGAATAATAAAAAATATATCACAATGAAAATAAACGTATGTTGAGTGAAGAAGAAATGCAGCTAAATTTCACAAATGAAAACAGTTCAATTCATGGAAACAATTGCTCACTCAAATTAACAAAAAAGAGCCTAAAAGGCAATTGTATACGAAAATGATGCTTCATAGCGGAGTTTGATTTTTGGTATTTAGGTACAATAAAAATATTGAAAGAGAAAATTTCTTAATTATTTTATTATACTGCGTTACAATAACAAATAAGTACATAACTAAATGGTATGAAAATGTATTTTATTACATAGCAATATTAGAGAAACTTTATCTTTATTTACTATTTTTTGGGTAAAATTCATACGGTAGGCAACACCAACCCGCCATTGCATGTAAATTTTGCTATCTTTATCTAATCTCAGCGCCGGTAATGTTCCTGCTACTTGTGTAAGCGAGATAGATATATGTTTCCTTTAATTGTTTAGTTGATTCAAAGCTACATCGTCGCGGTTATATAGTGGTTACACTTTTTTTTGACGCATGGTAATGAAGTTTGCTACTCTATTTGTTTAGCTCAGTGAATAGGACTAGTAAAATATCAGTACTCAAATATGCATACTCGAAATCGTCTGTTCATATGTTTGTGGTATAATGTGTCATTTAACCATTATTTTATTTCTGTACTGAAATACGTATTCGGCCCGAGCGCGCGGGCGCTAGCGGGTGAATGAAGAAGAGGGGGGAGGGTTTACGCACGTTGCAGCACGGCAAGTTTAAACGATTTTGTTATTGCTTTGATTGCGTTTTACCGGCAGGTGCATGACGCAACTATTCACACAAAACAAACTAAACTAAAGTGCAGTATAGGTAGGTACTTACGTTTCCGCAAGCACGTCGGATACCCTCTCTCATTTTCTGTTCAATTTCTTCGCCCATTGTAACAACTATGTAGGTATTGTTAGAAACAGGTTTTTACCTCACTCGCTCATGAACATGAAAGCACTCAGGTAGACACGCGGAAACAAGCTATTATAAATAAATAAACAAAAGACAATCGAGAATAACCGACATTGCTTACGAATACCTTAATAATAAGAGTATCGATAATATCTGTACTGAAATGTTACACTACCCTTATATAAAGATATGACTGTGATACAAAAGAAAACGAAATAATGAAATATAAAGGTAGGTATGAATGCAATACAAAATAACTCGGTACCCAAATACCTACTAAAGGATTGATCACAATACAAAAAAAATGTACTGCTATTTTTGGATAATCGGAAGATAATGGTATGACGTCAAACAGTAATGAATATCTGTACAATATTTTATATTTAATATATTTTTATATATAATATTTTTAAATATATTTAAGTATATATTTTATATTTAATTATTTATATTTAAATACATGACAGTTGTACTGTTATGGTCACGTTACTTTACTCTTACGCAGTAAGGTATTCGTGCTAGGGTAGGCACACAGATCACGAAACACATAAACAGATGGTCAGCGGCAGCCATAATTAAACACTTTCATTTCAATAAGTTTAGGTAGGTAGGTAAAGTAAAATCCGAGCTATGACTATAGAAGCCCACCTATTTACTTAAAAAAAACGAAATAAAATAGAAATTAAATAATAACATGACAATAATGCTGAAATCTACATAATACATACATAATAGGTACAAACTGACTGATAAGTTAAGCTCTCTACACACCATGCAATTTCGAATGCAACATGCTGTAGCAATCTGCTGTGATCCAGCAAATTGTATCGTATGTAGGCGTGTTGTGACTCCCTTCCAACATGTTGGACGTCGTATCGTACGTCCTAGCATCCAGCAGATTGTTACAGCAAATTGTAAGCCGCGTTGTAACGTGAGTAGTGCGGTTGCATCATTGCATGCAATCTGGGCTCAGTCACGATCGTGCCGCCGCCCGTGGCTAGCGTCGCTGTCAATTTTATTAAATGAAATAATATGTAAATGGATGTAAACATTTATACTACAGAAAAAAACTATATTGATAAGAATTTCAAAAATCTATTAAAGAACTTGCCACATTTGTGGAATAATAAAATAGTTACGGCGTATTTTTAATTTTCGTAGCAACTGATGTTTTTTCTTTGTGAAAATAATTGACACGCCATTGTTCCTTCCTATCCAAATTTCTCTAGGCTAAAAATAATGATTTTAATTATTAAATAACATAATAATAGGTATTATATATTGTAGTATTGCTGTGCATATATTAATGTTCAAAGTAAAAATTTATGTTTATTGTCTCTCAGTCTCAGTAGTAGTTCAGCGAACTCAATTTCAAGACCCGTTTTTTAATATATTTAGACAGCATTTGAGCCATTTTCAACAACGTGTGCACACTGTGGCTAGAGGTGAGTCGTATTTACTAGAACAGATCAAAAGAAACAGGTATTTTACGAGACTAGGTGGCACCTATTCCAATCTTCGCAATACTAAGTATAACTAGACGAGTTACACCTTCGCAATAAGCATTCATTCAGTACATCACGTCCTGTACTATCTCTCTCTCTTATACGCTAAACCCGAAGCTGAAGTCCGGTTGAAGTGAGACGATGCAATACATACAGACATCGTCTTGTTACATGTAGAATTGAGTTTCAGACTAGTATTCTTGTGAAAGTAAAAAGTTTGTGCAGTGCTTGTTATATTTCCCTATATAGGTATTAGAACAAATTTATTTATATGATTACATTTTTATAAAAGTAGATTTAGTGAATTCAAATCTCATAAATACGCTATCTTCCAAAGCCTACGCTTTGAATAAATTGAAAGTATAATATGTTGACAGTCCTAATCCTGTAAAAATAAGAAGGGAAGATATCAGTTGAACATAATAGCAAATAATAGTAGTAATAAAAATAAGTAGTAGGTACCTACCTATATTCTATTTGTTCTAGTCTACTATTTTATAATTCAAAAATCTCTCATGAATCGAATCGAAGTATCGAGTCATTCTTTAAAGTATTGTGTAACGTACGTAACGTACTAAAGTACATGTATACGCTACGCTACGCAAATCGTACGCTCAGACAAAATAAAAAAGTCAAGACAGAATGTTGTGAACAGAGAAGTGAGGCCAGGTGAAACTACGCCTCGGCGTGTCCATGCATATTTACATACAAAACCTACAACGAAACTACGCCTTGGCGCGTCAGTCGAACTATAGCGGCGCGTGGAAGCAACACGTAAAGTTTTAATTAACATTTAATTTAAATTTATTAATTATTGATATTTTTTAATAACTTTAATATAATTTGAATTACCATGACAGTACCTAGTCACGCACATGAAGTTTGGAAAACCGGCCTCACTTCTATGTTCACAACATTCTGTCTTGACTTTTTTATTTTGTCTGAGATCGTACGCGATACTAGGTAAGACTATGTGGAACAGGTATTTGGATCATGTATTTGCATGGACTAGGAACAGGTGCACCTAGTCTTGAATTTACCTAGTACAACCGATCTCTAGCTGTGGCGATCCAACGCGGAATGAAATTGTAATCGCCGCTGCAACGTGTGTAGAGTACGTACAACCGCGACTACAGCAGATTGCTACATGTTGCGTTCGGGGTTGCATCGTATGTAGACACCTTTAGAGCCCTCGCTGGCTAAATTCGAATAATATATTATGTAGGTACAATAACATGTAGGAAGATATTTTGATAATAGGTAGGAACTACCTACCTACCTACTTAGGTTATTGAACCTACTAATGTTACTAGGTATATAAATAATTATATACTTACACAATAGTTAAACGATATTATATTGGTTTAGTGTTTCCTGCTGTGATAGCCCTACGCAACTTCTCAAGCGAAAGGGAAGACTATAACATTCGATGACTAATACTTGAAAGTAACCTCAAATTTATGCTATGTACGTACCTACACTTAATTAATCAAAAACACGTGTTTCCAAACCGCGCACTTATAACGCCTAATGTGTAGGTAAGTAGGTAGGTACCAGCTCTTATAACGGGTAAACAAACTACATAATATAGGTAGATGGGTACTCACAGTTTGGGTTTATTCGGAAAGAAATGAAAATTCAGATCCTTGCATTTCTTATTATAAGAGGCCGATGGACAACCGAACACTGCGCACTTACAACGAGGCATGATAACTAGGTACTAGAATAAATGAGAACAAAAACCGAGTAAAAATGTATTTTAAGTACCAGCGCGCGGCGACTGTATCTACAAACAATACACACGAACGAGCGGGCTGATTGACACTTGATGCGACAATGACGCGCAGCCGCAGGGCCAGGCCAGCTGGCCTCCAGCCGCACCCCCCCGCCCTGCCGCACACCCTACCCGCGAGAGCCTACCGCGCCCCGCGGCCTGCGGTGACGCGCCTGCCCTGTGGCATGTGGACCGAGCACGAAAATCTGTTTAAATGTAACGTAATCGCATCGTTAAAGTATTTAGTACAAACTGTCATTTATCTAGTAAAATAGTGGCACAGAAAACTCATAGTTTGTACTGAATACGTAAATGATACGATAACTTTACACTTAAACAGATTTTCGTGCTCAGCCCACTGGGCTATAGTAGGTACCTACCTACTTAGGTCTTATTTTTGTAGACACAGAAATTATTTCAATTGAACTAAGACTAACTAAACTAGAGAGATTTGCTAAACTAAGTTAGTTTAGCTTAGCTCACATAGTTGAGCCTGTTTTTCATACATGTACCGACGTACACCGCAAACTACGCCAGCTAAGCTCACTGAGGTACCATTACTACGTACGTATAGAGAAGCCAACGCAAGTAAAACTATTGTCACATTTTTGATTATTTTAAGCCAATATTCGCTGCAGCGCTAAAAAAAATATGCCGTCTAACTCAACGATTCAAACATAAAGCGCTAGAATTGAAGGCGTAGTTTACTCGCGCCCAAAAGGTCGAAAGCGCCATGAAATTCACGGCGCTTACGCGTTCTGTTCAATAAGTCGTCGAGATAGTTGTGGACCGTGGACCACAATTACTACTATGGCAAACTGTTTATTTGCGGTGTCTGCTCTAATGGCTTGTACTTATTATTCTGTGGTAATGGTACCTCAATGGCTAAGCTACGTAAAATGGTTTATACTCTCAAATACGGGAGCTAAACTAACTTGGTTTTGTTGGCGGTGGTCGATCGGCTAGGTACCTTACCTAAAACTACCTACTACTACTACTTACTAGGTATGTACTTACATTTCGTAAAAATGTAAATAAAGATTATTTTGATCAGTCAAATAAAGTTTTATTGCAGGGGACTGTACCTATCTACATGAGGTACCTAGGTAAAACTTAATTAATAGGTAATGTAATAATAACCAAAGTAAACAGTTATGTACTTTTGCAGCTGATCAGGGGACGGAGTAAGGACTTAATGACAGCTGGCTGTATATTTGATTGGGATCCCTTTTTTTTGACTTATTTATTTTTGTCCTAATATGATTTCTTTATTTATAATAACGAGCGCACGCTCGGAATAAAACAGCGTATGTGCCAAAATATAACTTATTTATTTAAAAAAACTACTCATCAAAACAAAAAAGTGAATTATGCGAACTTCGGTGAGTAAAGTACCTATATATCAAAAAAATACATATTCAATCCAGCCAGTCCCATTGTATACTCATAACCGTTTAGCATTGGCAGGAAAAAATCAGAGGTAACTTTGGATATTTTTTCTATCAAGAAAATTTCATTGTATCGTGTTATGCAGTTACACGATACTAGAACACACTATCACAAAACATATATCTAAAGATGAGATCCCTACTCCAGATAATTACAGAGTGGCACTGAATCGAAAGAAACCTTTTTTTTCAACATAGCCCGTAACATTTTGTTTACTTTATCTTGATTGCTTATTCATAGTATATTTAATTCATTAATTAATTTAATGTAATTTTGTGATTTTTTTCCGATTTACAATAACAGATACATGTTATCTATGTCGGAATTTTGTAACGCCCTGTTCTGTACTGTAATTTAACATTTTTTATTAAAAAAACAATTTAATTTAATACAATGGCACCGCAACCAGGGCTATTATGTATTTCAATTGCTAACAAATGTTGATTGAAATCTGGAAAAATGGCGGCTCTATGTCAGTTTTGACAAATCCAGTAAGGAAAAATGTTAGTAAGTTAGTCATCAACTTGCGGAGCTGACAAAACTGACATAGAGCGGCCATTTTTTTCGATTTCAATCAACATTTGTTAGCAACTTAGGTACATAATAGCCCTACAGTTCGCGCGAATATAACAAACCAATTGACAGGCCGGTTGGCGCAGTTGGCAGCACCCCTGCCTTCTAAGTCGCGGGGGTTCGATCCCCGGACAGGTCAAACATGTGTGTGCATGAACATGTCTGTTTGATCTGCGTCTGGATGTGTATTTGTATATAATTACGTATATCAGTCGTCAGGTTGCCATAGTACAGGCTCTGCCTAGTTTGGGAGAAGACCTATGTCTGGATGTTGTCCCATATAAAAAAATAAAACAAAATATTAAAAATTGATCGCATTCGCTTCCGCGCCGCGCCGCACCGCACCGCACGTGCGTTTGTTTGCGTACGCCTCTTACATTGGTTTCGACTGTTTGTAGTTATCGCGCCGCGCCGTGTCGCTTCGCGTTCGCGGCGAGATCGCTCACGCAAGACGCCGCGAAAGTCACGATAAATGCGACGACGAACAAAGCGAGGAGCGTCACGTTTCAAAATCATCATCATCCATCACCACGCGGGAGAAAAGCGTAATATTCTTGGGCACATCATAGACAAAATAACAAGATCTCGGCCTGCGTTAAGATCGTAATGATGACAGTTCTGTCAAAGTTTTTGTCAGTCTCTGATAGCTTAGTCAATACTCTGAAAAATTGGTTTCCTTATTCAGAGAGTCAAAAGCACGCTATCATTTTGACAGCTCAATACACTAGACTTGCTCGGCGAACGTCAATCGTGATGAAATGTAACACAAATTTCGTCAAGGGTGATGAAATGTAATAACAGTTTTGCTTATATTTGTATGTACATGTAGGTAGGTACTGTATTTTATTATTAGTGTTAACAGATTGATTTACTAAGTAGGTATTTAAATTCACGAATACTATTATAGCAATTGCGTTTGACCATGTAAAATACTTTATGAATAGTTATGGCCTTGGAGAAGATAATAAGCTACACGAAGTACTAATCCTACGCAGACGAAGTCGCGGGCACCAGCTACATTCATACATCCATAGTGTAATGTTGTATGAAACTCCCATGGGTGAAAATAATTTTATATTTTATTTCATAAATAAAATTACGCTCCACAGACTCCAGGGTCCGTGCCTTTTTTTAACTTTAAGATTTTTGACAACTTACGATAAATTTATAACATACAACAAAATACATACATGAGGAACATACCAATTTGTTTTTGTTATAGTAATATTCTTGCTTTTGTTATTGGACTTTTTTTTTGAATTTTTTTAAATTAACTCTTACATATAACATAATACACTTAAAGTTATTGATACATTTTATTCTGAGTTGGTGCACGCATTCACAGCAGACCAGTGCCCGGTGTAAAGTGATTTGGATTTGGAGCCTTAGTTGTAGGAAATCTCTTAGCATGGACATAGCATACAGAAAAAAAAGAAAAATGCGCGATTGTATACTATAAGTACTGCGTTTGAATAGCCCTAAGTTGGCGAAAATAACGCTAAAACGCTCACAAGGGTGTTCGAATTGGGAATCTGTGGGTGAAAATGTCGTTTATGACTCTTTTTGTTCAGCGTTCGGAAAGCCAAAAAGTGCAATATTTGACCAACGTCCGGAGCATGGTTGTTTGTGATCGCTTTTTGACAACTATGCATTTGACAGCATAATCAAGCGATTGCGATGCAATGCGGTCTTATGCTCGGTTGAGCGTTCGAGTAGGGTGTGGGCAAAAGTGGGCCAAAAAAATTTTTGAATATTAACTATTTATGTATTTTACTTTTAAAACTTTTAAAGCTCTGAGTTTTTATTGCCTCGCAGTAGGTATGAAAAGTAGAGTGTGCGCCTCGAGGATAAAGCCTGTCTTCGTCTTGGGCGGCTTTAACCCCTCGCTTCACTCAGGACTCTACATAACTCCCTCTTTCGCTCGGGAATTACATTTTAATCCCCTCGTTGCACTCAAGGATTAACCCAAGATTACCCGTTACACTCGGGGTATACCGCCCATGACGTAAGACACAGCTTTACTCCCTCGGTGCATAATCTACTATACAAATTAAAACTCGGCTCCCGTGGCCAGAAGAAACGCTAATCTATCTTCTTCTTCTATCTATATATATATAAAAGCGAAAGGTCACTCACTCATTCAGTCATCACGAAATCTCAGAAACTAGAAGTGCTAGGAGTTTCAAATTTTGCATGCGGGTTCTTTTTAGGACGCAGATGCTCACTTAGACGGGATTTTATGAAATTCAACACCTAAGGGGTTTTTTTTGGGGTTGATAGTTTGTATGAAACTTCGTTACTGCGAGTGCTAAAAGTTTAAAATTTTGCATGGGGGTTCTTTTTAGGACGTAGGTGCTCACTAAGACGGGATTTTATGAAATTCAACACTGAAATTTATAGAGAGAAAAACTCACATCCTCGGACGGGATTCGAACCCGCGTTTTCTGACTCGCTTAAGCAGGCGTTAGAGCTTTGAAAAGTAATATCTACTATAAAAATTCAACACCTAAGGGTTTTTTTTTGGGGTTGATAGTTTGTATGAAACTTCGTTACTGCGAGTGCTAAAAGTTTAACATTTGGCATGGGGGTTCTTTTTAGGACGTAGGTGCTTACTAAGACGGGATTTTGTGAAATTCGACCCCTGAGGGTTGTTTTTGGGATTGATAATGAAACCTGCAAGACCAAGTGTACGAAGACGCTGGCGGGTCAGCTAGTATATATATAAAAGCGAAAGGTCACTCACTCACTCACTCATCACGAAATCTCAGAAACTACAAGTGCTAGGAGTTTCAAATTTTGCATGCGGGTTCTTTTTAGGACGTAGGTGCTCACCAAGACGGGATTTTATGAAATTCAACACCTAAGGGGTTTTTTTGGGGTTGAGAGTTTGTATGAAACTTCGTTACTGCGAGTGCTAAAAGTTTAAAATTTTGCATGGGGGTTCTTTTTAGGAGCTACAGTGATGAAAATTGATAACTGAATAGGTAATTCAAAATAAATAGTGATGCTTTCAATATTTTTGCCAGGGATGACTTAAGGGGGTAAAACGAGCGATGTAAGAACTACTACATATTATAAACTGTAGAGGTCAAATTTCTGTACAATGAAAACTATGCTAAAAACCGAGTCAGGGATGTAAGGAGTGAAAAATACGAGTAAATTCAAATTGTTTGTTTCTCTGTATGTTTGTCTGTCTGTTTGTATGGGCTTACATCCCTGATCAACATATAGGATATTTGTGATCCCGGTAAATTAAAGAGTTCCCGTGGGATAATAAAAAAATAGTAATTACCGTATCCCGCGAGGCCATGCGAACGTAGCCGCTGGCGGGTCAGCTAGTAACTTATAAAAGCTCATTGTTGGGGGTGCGTGGAAGGGAAACGGAGTCGTGGACGATGTCTCGGGCATTAGCCGCCCTCACACGTTGACTTCGGAGTCAACATGTCGAAGATACAACTAAGGCAAATGTACCAACTGCTATGAGTCAAGCCGAGTGCCGCAATACTTGGAGAAACATAGTCCAGAAGGCCGTTCATGGTGGTCACGGCCCTCACAGCCATGAGGAATCAATCAAGAACAAGAAGAAGAAGTTCACTCAATAATTACTTCCATTTATTATGTAATTTCAGAAAAATTTAATATAACCAAACTTTTATAATTTACTCGTCTGAGTGTTTATAGTCTTCTGGTTGATTTTACTTTGTCATTGGGTATTCGTATGTTATTTTTAATGCCATGATATATTGCCATATTTATTGCCATGACTTGCACCATATATCTGGCAAGAAGTTTTACATAGAACAGTCTACAAATTATAATCAGGCTCAAAGTTACACAATGATACCACAACAATGGGAATTGAGCCCTTAGCTCCCCGCGGTATGGAGGTTCGGGCACCCGCTGTGGGAGGTTTGAGAATGATGTTAAAAATACAAATCCCATACTATGAAACAAAAATTAAAAGTTACATAATCTTAGAAATAGTATATATATATATATATATATCTACATCACAAAATAATCTTCAAAGACTAAATATTTAAAAATTATCTACGTATCTCAGATTCGGTATGATCGGCTGCCGCTTGTCACTTTTTCTATAGCACGTGATATTATGTCTTACGGAGTTTCACATATCTTACCTTTATTTTTAAACATGAACGGCATCTTTCTGCAATTAAAATGACTTAAACAGTACAAACTATTTCACCGTCAACACTACATAAAGTTGGGTTTTGGCATTGGGTATGCCCAAACCTCCCTTAAAATCACTGCCCATTGCTCCCTCTACATACATTTTAAACTTTTTTTTTCTTGTGAGGTTTTTGGTTAGATATTTTAGCGTATCTTACAGGTTAATTTATACGTTAATAAATATAAAATGACAAGAAAGTAACAACAACTAAACATACCTTTCTCTGGATCTTCGTTAATTGACTGCGAAACCACATCAAACTAGTTACGAAATATAGTCTTATCGATAGTTATACAATGTTCTGCACCAGTAATAGATCAATAACAAAACTAGGAGCATGTACCTACCTACGTCTGCCCATCTATGTGCGGAACCTAATGGACGGAGTTTAGCATCGGACATTATGATAAATTATGGATTTTAGGCTAGTTGAATATTATGCACGGCATTGGAGACACAATATTGTTTATAATAAATCCACCTTGAGCACGTATGACGCGGAAACTACTTAACTGGTTTTAATAGCATATGATAGTAGATATGTCATAATTTATTTTAGATCAACATACCTGCGTAGAGAAAATGCAAAATTATGTAACTACTTTGCTAGTGGTCTTACAAATGTTTAGTGTGTATTATAAAAATGTGTTTATGGGTCACGGAAATCTTACTGACATGATTTGTTTCCAACTATTCACACGGAGTTTAATACAATAAAGATTGACTAAAATTGCCTTAAGTAAATGTTAGTAAAAATAAGTCAAATACTGAAATGGGGCGAGAAAGATAATAGAATAGAAATCTGGAATCGGATCTGGAGCTCGAGCACTTACCAAGATCCAATCAAATCATGTTTATTTCAGGATATAGGTATACAATATGTAGTTTAAAATTACTAATTAAAACTTAGGTATAAGTTTTAAATAATTAATCCTTATTTTTTAATGCCAAATAACCTCGAATGAACGACCGCGTAACGAGAACATTGTTACAACTGACATCTCGGTGAATACAGACTACACTACCCTGTGTTGTCCAAAACATACCTCGTGGTATTAATTGTAGAGTTAGCCCAGTTTTACTTAATTCGTGCCTTTAGTAAGATCCAATCAGTCCGTATCCGAGTTGTTCAAACCTTTTCACCAGCGATGCCATGCTTGCACGATATCCAATGCCACGTGCTAGTTTTAGCATTCGTTTTCATAGTTATTGTCTGTAATTAGAAACTAATAGTTATGTATGTTCCTTTCCAGATGGCGCGGCAGCGTTTATAAGCTGGTTTGGCGGGAGTTGCTTGCCTACCTCACACTTTACTATACAATTAACTTATTATATCGGTTCGCCCTCACAGAACAACAACAAAGGTTAGTTATTTAACACCTTCTTTTTTCAATTTTGGTTTTCCTTGTAAGCCCAACAAAACTCATGCGTGTACAAGCCCCAGTGTCGTTGTAAGTACCGCATCCCACATGTCGCTGGTCGCACTAAAACCAGAAATTTTCGCACATACAATATTACAAAACACATGATGTGTCACCCTACCGGTAATTTTAGGTCTTTACCTATGAAATTGGAACAAAAATTTTGGTGTTTTTTTTTGCTAAACAACGTACCTACTGGCCCAAACGATCTCTACAATTTTTGCCATTTTGATGGCAGTACACCTTAGAACTCTGCCGGACGGGAGACTATGAAGTTAACGAAAGCGTTCTGTCGTGAAGTGGGAGCTCGCGCGTTGTCGTGGAGAACCAATGTGGGAAGTGCAAATGACCAGTCTTGGATGTTAGTAAATTAGAAATTCAACTGAATTGCTAATTTCTCATCATTGTTTGCAATTGGCATTGGCAATATACATCTTCCGTCACTGTTGTGCCATTCGGTAAGAATCTGTGATGTACAAGTCCGGCACTGGTCCACCAGACAGTCACCATCATCTTCCTATGAGTAATCTTCTTTTTTAGCGTAAGTCTCGCTGTTGGTCGCTTACTCGTAGTTCGTGTGGCACCCACTTGTCTAGCTTTGTTATCTTTCCGATTTGACGCAAGTGCTTCAATGTTGTTTTGACATTAACTCCAAGCAAGCAGCCAGCTTAGGAGCCGTAGAGTTGAGTTGGATCCGCTTCCACGATCGCCTTCAGCTCGTCGTTGTCGACAATGGTTACCGGACGACCACGACGGCCGACGCTCGTTCTGCAACTCAACATTTCCAGATTTAAAAGGATTAAACGAACCAATGATGGACCGCGTTCCTGCAAGCAGTGTTAGGCCCGTACACGTCGTTAATGTTGAGTGTTGTTTGCGCAACGGGATTTCCGCGTCGATAGGAACTCATATCCTAAAATATGAAATTTCTGTTTATCCAGTGCGCCAAAACCTACCACAATTTCAAAAAACAAATGACTAAATTTGAAATTAAAATAACACGACTTTCTAATATAATTTATTAGAATTTCAAATTGCCCACCAATCCGCAGGTAATCAAATCTGGAAATGCCTGATCAAGAATCTGCAAATTTTACATAGATAAATACCTATTATTAGATTCTGCTTCAGTACTCCGCTGTCCTGCTTGCCAGAGTCTGTTCCTGGTGCATAGTGCCGATAGACAGCTGTAACGATGGTGGGTTGTGTACCTGTGCAGGTGTGGAGCTGTCATGTCACATACAGCTCGGCACGATTAACTGTTGTCTTGTCCACGATCATTTCACATGATGTTATTGTGCGACTTTTCAATAAAGCTATCGTCATGTAGAGACAGTTGACAGTCGTTTAACGACAAACAATGCGTCACTGATAAATAAGTAACATAACCAGAACAAAAGAATATTAATAGAGAAAGCGTATGGCCTGTACTGTTAATCATATAATTATAAATATACACTTTACAATAGTTATATACCTATAGTTAGTAAAAGAGTCAATTCATAATATTTTTATATTAATTTGTAACTTGCCTGTGTATTTTTTAAATGACCATCGCAATCAGGTTTCTGTTTTGAAACATTGTTAATTTGTTATTCCGTATAGTAATGGTAATAACCTTGAAGTTACGTTTTTGATTTTGATGTTCGTTGGGAAAACCTGTGCCATTGTTGGTATGAGTTATTATGATTGACGTACGTGTATGTTGCATTGTGTCACGGCTTGGTGCATGTTTGATGTGCTTCTCGAGGTCGACTTGTCAACTGCACTAAGGAGATGGAAGATCCTGATCGGACTGCTTAATGTTCACGAGTTTTGTGTGTTAATCCGCCGCATCGGCTGCTTCGTTTTGATCTGGGCACCAAATCTGATGCATTGTAAATATTCAGGGTTAGGTAGTGCAGTTCTTACTCTCCGTGATGCCATGTAGTTGATTAACATTTTGATAGTAGTAAATGTTGGAGAGAATTAGACCTGAGTTTCTTGCCGCTTCTCCTCAGTAGTGAATTTATGTGTTTTGCAACGCGACCCTAGAGTATTATAAAGTGCATTCATGAATAATTGACGCTCATAAACGCGTCGCTAATGCCTGAACTGGATACATTATTTTTGATTACAATTGTTCATCAGACTGCAGGTTCTTCAACAGGTTGCACATAACGAGTGAGATTCAAGTCATCACTTTACATCATAAACAATGTCCATGCCGCCGCGCCATGCCGCTGTGCCGCCGTGCTGTGTGTGCTTGAGGCCGGTGTGTGCCCGAGTTCACCGCCGCATTTAGTCATCCGATGTTTGCGTTAAAGCTGGTCATATATTTGCGTGTCTCCTTAGTAATGTTTACAGTTCTATTACATTGTTTGCTTGGTGCGCCATGAATGAACTTATGAGAATTGCCCACGCTTAAGACGGAAACAAATATTAACAATGATTAAGTGTATAGCATTGCAAACTCCAGAAATTTGTCAAGTAGTCCTAATTTACCTAATCACATAACGACATGGTTTCGTCTAGCACTTATGTACAGACTATTGTGGGATATGTGTTAAGTCAAAGTCAAAGCCAAAATCATTTATTCAATTTAGGCATCAAAGACGCACTTATGAACGTCAACTTTTCATTAGAATGTACTTTAAAGACTCTACCGCCGCGTTCCAAAATATAGAGAGCACACCGAGAAGAAGCGGCAAGAAACTCGGGGCCATTCTTTTTATATAGATGTTTACAATGTTTCTACTTAGGTACTACAAATATTACATTTTATGGGTGGCAGAGAGACAGCTTGCCAGAAGTGGAGTATTCCAAGCATCGTTATCTTCTATATAATGTCGAACTTTATAGTAAGCTTTTTTTATTAAAACGTTTTTTACAGTCACCTTGAATTTGCCCTCTGTGAGCTCAGTTATGTGCTTTGGGATTTTATTGTAAAAACGCACACAATTTTCTAGGAATGACTTATTAGTCTTCGCAAGTCTAAAACTAGGTACAGCTATCCTATTTGTATTTCTGGTATTAAAAGTGTGGTGATCACTATTTAACTTATATTTATGTAAATTTTTACGAACATACATTATATTTTCAAATACATATAAGGAAGGCAACGTTAATATATTGATTTCTTTAAATAAATCTCTCAAAGATTCACGGGGACCCATTTCGTATATAGCTCTAATAGCACGTTTCTGAAGGATAAATATGATCTCTATATCAGCCGCTGAACCCCATAACAATATCCCATATGACATTACGCTGTGGAAATATGCAAAATACACTAACCGCGCCGTAGAACCATAATACAATGTGGGAAATTCATTAATTTATTTTAACTCGCTTATTTAATTGATTTGCAGTAGTGGTAGATTACCTTAAAATCTGTTTGAATGCGAAGCTAGTATTGATCTTGGTCAAGCAGGTTACAGCGATGTTTTTATTGTATGATAAAACACACATAGACAGGTCTACGATCATTTTAATGACCTTGAGAACCGATTGCTATCAGCGGTCTTCTCAAGAGTAGGTATTTCAACTACGGGCCATTTTTTGAAATTTCGTTAACAATCTGGGACGCATGGGAGCAGATGAAATCTTGACTGTGAATCATCTCATCAAATTAGGATCGACCTGTGGGCACCGATGTCCAACAACAATATGGAATGCCGACGATTATAATGGTGACAACGGTGATGAAGATGTTAATGGCTCCACCAGTAATGCTCGTCGCTCCCGCATAAAGTGTGCTTGAACAACTCCACCGGTTCGATAAGTAAGTGTCACACTTGTATTATATGTATCTGTATTTATATACATTGTCGTTGTTTTTGACGTAGAGTGTTCGAGAAGGTGCGGCAGTACTTCGGCGCGCAGAGTGAGAGCATCCCCATGTCGTTCGTGCTGGGGTTCTACGTGAGCCTGGTGGTGAAGCGCTGGTGGGAGCAGTACAAGCTGCTGCCGTGGCCCGACACACTGGCGCTGTTCATCTCGGCGGCCATCCCCGGGGCGGTCAGTAAAGTAAACAAACCGTCCACTATATTCTTATGCATGCAAAACCGCGCGTCTCTTCTGCCTGTCTCCGAAAGGGGCCGCCACGGCACTACTAGATACCGTGTAAACTTTTACGATTGAACATCGAGCTTATTCAAATATAAAAGGGTCACAAAAAGCCACGCAAGGGTCATTTGCACCAAAATGACCCTTGCGTGGCACGCCGATTTTCATTAAATATGATTTATACCAAGTATCAAAAGCGAGCTGAAGTACATGTAATTTGCTATGCGATTGCGTGCGAGGAAAAGGACAGAGCCGTGATGAAAGTTACGGGAATCGATGATCAGTGAATGGATTATGATAAAATGAATGACGCTGCGCTATATATACCTACATACGAGTATCTACCTACCTGCTGTAGTTATACCGTGCTACTGTATGGGGTACAGACATATGTATGTCTAGTTCGAGTACCACAAGGACATTACTTGACAAGCGAATCCGATATTCTTATGTTATTGCAACCTTCACATTGTGCTAAAGATTGACTAGTATGCAAATGAGGTGCTTTTTGCTCGCCAAAACTCGTGTTTGTACTGATGAAAATATTTTTTGCACAATTATTCATGGTGTTTCGTCCGCTACGGTGAGCCCGCGCCGCGGCGGTTGTGGCGCGTGATTGGCAAATGGGTAATAACATTTTACGCAAGAAAATGAAGCGTTCATGAGCTTAATGTTACCTATGTTATGAATAATTCTATAAACACGACGTGGCTCCTAGCAAAACGCACCGTCACATCTGCAACTCTGCGATTGTATTACGGCCAACTACGCGTATACCTTTATAATGAAACTCGTCATGTGGTCGTACCCCACGTCCTGGCCTGACCTGCCGATAAGCAGAGCGAATGTCACATTTATATGATATACACGTTTGAGTAGCTAAATGCTAGTATTTCATCATCCATATATATTTAATTTTAACGACAGTTTGATATTGTTAAATGAATAGTAAAGTATTGGCATAGTTAATAGGTTGTACGGTTAGGTTATGGTCGTGTGAGCATTAGCAGTTGCGTCAGTTGATCTGACGGGGAATTGAAAGAACTTCTGTGCCCGTCTCGGTGATTCCCACATACTTCGCATCGGTCGGGAGAACGGATAACACTTTTGTAAGTCAGGTATTTACCGCCTCGTACTGTGACGTCGACACAAGATGCCAAGATCAGATAACGTACAGTTCCTGCATAATTAAAATACAAGTGGCAATTTTAGGTGGCGATTACGAGCGTAGATCCGAGAGATACCTACCTATAGACAATGATAGTTGACGGGAAGCCGTCACAAGGTGAGCTATTTTAACGAAGGAGTTTATTAATGTCTTGTTATTGTTTTGTATTATGCTTATGTTATGTTATTTTTATCTGACTCACATCGCTTTTGTATTGTGTGATTTGGAGACCGACACGGCCGATCTTTGTGTCTTCAAAAGCGGATTGTGTTTTCTGTACCTATCTTGTATGTTTCGATGTTTTGAATAATTTCTTGTGACAAACATGTAATAAGTACTTACTATAGGTACCTACCAGTTATACAATATAATGTCATGTAGCTACATTCCCACCGTAAACAATCATTCCGTAGACGACCATTATATGGATTTACCTAATATTATAGAAGTAGAATGAATATCTCTGAGAGATATCTGAGAGAGCTTCATCACGGTTTTAGGTACGTAAGTAGACACATAAACCAGTTTTTCATTTCTATAAATAGATTGCAAAAGTTGAACTGTGTTATAAACGAAGGGGAAAAATATTACAATTAAGTATAGGTACATATATATAGGTACACGTTTTGGAAATTGCTCCACCGACACGAGTAGGTATAGCTCAGACACAATGGTGATGATACTCGTTATACGAAGTAGGTACAAAGTCGAAAAACAAAAGTTTTAACCATTAACATACGTAGGTATATTATAAGGTAATTTATTAACGTGTCGTACCGAACGGCGGCGTTTAGTAACTTGTTAGGTACCTACCTGCCGTGCGGTTCTCTAAGAGCAAACATCGTCGCATCTTTGACAAAATCCGTGAAACAAATGACGAGATGACAAGAAACGTTGTAAAAACAGCCTTATGTACAAGGGCGATATCTCATAAAGTATTTGACATCGGCGAGCTCGTCGACAAGCGCATTGACGAATCATTAGAGAAACGCACGGCAGTTATCGTTGTGCACTATAATGTGATACCTTTAAGCAGAGAGGTGACACCGTGTACTGACGGCCCGTCTATAACATTGTTGCTGTACTTGAATCGCTCTCCTTCAGTTTGTTCAAGTTGTGCTATATATATCAACTACCTACGCAATAGCAACTAGTAGCGTCTCGATAATCTTGATACTTTCCATTGATATTATTTTCATATAACCTACATTGCTATCTTCCTAGATGGTAAAAGTCTACCATTATAAAAAAATATTTAATGATGTGTGTTACTAATAAGTTACTTATAAATTTAGGGTTAGTTTATCATTAGTTGTGATCTTTATATTTTTAATTAGTCACTATTATGCATATAATACACCTACGTACCTAATGCCATAACCAAAGTACAAAAATAAATTAAACCGACTTAAAATAAATACGTACAAAAAGTTATCAACATACTGTAATGTTACTGCCGAATCTTTTGGATTCCTCAAATATTAAATCTAATATATAAAAAGGAACCGCTATTTTTCCTGGTCAAGCTACAACTCGAGAACGGATTTACCGATTTCGCTAATTCTTCAAAGAAAAATTCAGAAAAGATGGGTTATGGCAAGACCGAAGGCCGAGCCTACTACGCGAAAGAAATCGTGGGCAGTCGCTAGTCCCTATATTATATAAAAATGAACCCCTGTATCTTCTGGTCACGGTATAACTTGAGAACGGATGGAACAATCTCGCTTATCCTCTTTTTGTTGTGTTAATTATTGTAAGGAGAAGGTTCTTATGGAAGAAACCAAGAAAAGATGGGAGGTTATGGCGACGCCGAAGGCCGAGCCTACTACGCGAACGAAGTTGAGGGCAGTCGCTAGAAGTTATTAAAACCAATAATAACTACCTAGTAGTTTTATGAAAAGTAGACCTCGCGAGCACATATTCTTATTTGCAGCAATTTTTCGCAATACTTCACAATCTATTGTCTTGGAAACCACTTGACCAATAATTATGTTCATAAAAACAAATTATATTAAGTAGTAGAATATGCATAGCAAGTTTCGTCAAACATACGGACAGACGAAAGTCAAAATCGGCCAGAGCAGAGACGCTTCGCTCCCTTCGCTCGCTCGGTCAATAATAATTAGAATATATGATCTAAAGCAATACATGATCTGAATGTTCTACAATATACAAGTTTATAAAAACACCAATTAAGTAAATGAACTGCTTTCATTTGTAAGTATTGTTTATTGCAAATTACTTCTCCATGTAAATAAGTCAAAGCACCTATTTACGTTCACGAAGTAGGAAATCCATTAGAACACGAGCTGAATCGCCAGTGGCTTTGCTTACAATATAAGGGACATGAACTGCCAAATTTCAAGTTTGTGGCCCCGAAGCTGTTTAGGCTCTGTTTTAGATGTACTGTAATCAGTAAGGGCAGAACAACTAATATGTACATGTATGGGTTGCTATGCTATTTCTTCAACATAGATTTTATTTCTTCAGCACATTTAGCGCAAGTAATAATCGCGAATGAAGTATCACAAGATAGTAAGCTTTTTAAGTTTTGATTATTAACATTCGTTTACTATGTTGCTATATATTATGCTGTATATTATGTTGCCGAGGTGGCTGGTGGGCTGTGGTTGCCGCAGAAGTATTGCATTGGTTCTGTTAAAGGCCGAGTTCTTCTGAGTATTATTAGTATATGTTACTATTTAGGAATTGAAACGGGCAATTTTAATGTGACAATGTTAAATAATGAGGGTCATCAATAGAGAATGGACTGCGTCGATGTATGTCGGGTATTTTTTTTATTAAAGTGTATGAGATTGTTAAATACAAAACGAAATACTACATAGTAGCTAGTAGTGGTAAGTAGCAATACATATTCCACATGTTATTTGGAATATTAGGAAACGTGGTTCGTCGCGTGTTGCAGACAACTGTCTCCCTCGCAATTCGTGCGAATTGTTCATGCAGACTAAGTAGAGCAGTAGAGCGACCTCAATATAAGTGGGTACTAGTAGCGTAGCGCAGCGCTGACTCCGCGGTCTCTGCACGCGCAGGCTTACAGCACTCCTTTCGTCGCTGCACTCTTAGCACTAGCTGAGTCGGCACCTGTGCCTGTGTCATCTGTGCTTGTGCACTATATCAGAATACAAAAGCAGTATAGTTTGTGTTTCTTGACTTGATTTGAAAAACCTAAATGGTGGTCATTCCTACGCGATTTCCAAACAAATATACGGAATAATACATTTCGACACTCTGGTTATCCTTATAACGAAAACATTTTAGTAAACGATATAAAAATCCATGCAGTAGATTTTGCATGATGTACAAACTAACTGACGTCCAGGCAAAACGATAGGCAGACAAGTCGAAAAATAATAGAAACCGACCAAGTGCACATCGGACTCGCGTACTGAGTGTTGACATCACAATTGTCAACGTGTATCAGAATTAAGTCTTAATTTTGATAATAATTTCAATTTGATCTCTCAGCGTGATCCTGAGAAAAAATATCTTGACAGTCGGACAACGGAACCATTTTCCATTACATTACAAGGGTTCCATTTTTCTCTTAAGGACGTAATCTTAAATCGGTTATTATATCGATAAAATGTTTACTAATTATGTTACACGCACACACACGGCCTTGGTTACAGTTTAATTTACCATAGATTTAGAAATAATTGTAGGTACTCGTACCCTTTATCGGGAAGACAATGCCTTCTGCAACACAGGGAATACTAAAGCAGCAGGCAGGGTGCATGTAATGTCATATTTTAGGTGTAATAAAGCATTTTATATTACATTTTTAGACATGTATAGTACCTACTATTTTACTGCGGCATAACTCAGGATGCACGTAGGAAAATCGGCAAGTTTTAAAATACTTCTTCGCTTGGTGGCGCCTATTGTGTAACGAAATAGGTAAAATAATCAGATAATTTATTTAAATTTAAAGCTAGTAATTGTTTTAATTAAAAGTGCATTTATTAAAGAAGTGAGTAGTTCGCAATGTTCGTGTCTGTAGGTTTCGTTGTGTAATGGTGAAGCCTTGACCGGAATCGCGCAAGGCACGACACCTGGCTTGGGACGCTATCACTCATTACTTGTGTTATTTGCTATCACAGGCAGGCCCTCGGGTTGCAAGTGGAAACATGCCGGGATTTGCAAAGCAACTATTTTTTAGGAGCATATGGACAGTCATGTCCCAGTCGCCCAAATATAGTCATATAAGTAGGTACACATAGAAACCTGCAATTACTTAGTGAAGTACCAACATGGTCCTATTTGATCCCTCGTTTCCAAGAGATCCGGGAAAGATTGAATCCAAATCCAGACATTATAGAATGGATAAAACACAAAGTATAATTGGCAGTGCAGCGGAATGAGGAGATGGTTATGACGTGGAAATACAGACACCGACCGTCTCATTGACCACCCAAAATAATACACGCAGTGGTTGACTTATTTGATGGATAAGTACCTGCGAGAAAATCGTAGAATAATTGTTTTATAATAATTAATTTTAGAATAATTCCTTATCGATTCAATGGCCGGGGAAAGCAGCGGTACATTGTGCGGGTAAACCCTGAGTTAACAAATAAACACTAGTGCGCATTTAAAGTATGATGAGATATTGACTACAATATGGACTACCACGTAACGGAGAGTGGCCAGTAGTGGTTCTTCTTCTGAGAACCTTAAAAGTAGGTAAAGTTGAAAAATAAACATGTGGGAATATGATGACTTCTGCCCAATCAGAGTCCTTTATTATATTGAACTTCAGCTAACGAACAATGAACCTTCTGACGACGTATCTTCCAAAACATCCGGCGACGCGGCAACGTCTCTCGTACAACTCGTCTACTCGTAGTACGAGCACAGAACCAGCTGGCGCGCCGCGACGCCTAACGCATAACATACCATATGACTCTATAGTTAATTTAAAACAACAAACTAATTCATCTTCTTATGCAATTTTAAAGAGAAAAGTTACGCAGCCTTAGACGAGATTCAAACCTGTTTTAAAATTTATTGACATAACTTCTTGTACTGTTATTTAGTGAATCCACAGGTTGCCGAACTATAAAGAACTGTATTTCAGCAGCCAGTGGCTTCTCCCATCCGGCAGAAGCTATTGTAACTATGTCGAACATTCTGGAAACCTTATTCTAATGTATATTATTAACTAAATACAAAAATCTAAAATAAACTAACACTGAATATTTTCCATTTAACAATGAAATAAGCGATGTGAGTGCGTGCGAGTGTGTATGTATCTCTATATACGAGTACATTATAGGTAGATATATATTTAGTAAGAAATGACAAAAAAATTGAATACTTTCGATATAATTTTGATATGCGCAGTACCTTGTCAAATCTAAAAAGGAGATTGAAGACGGTTTAGTACGTAGGAACTTGCACTCGGACTTGAACACTTTTCTATTGCTCTCTTCCAGCAAAGTAAGTCAACTCGGGCCCCGCGCTACAAGTTAGTCCTTTGCATTCGGTATCATTGTCTTTCCTTTTTACCCGACTACGGCGAAGCAAAAGGGATGGTTATGTTAGTGACAGGTTTTTGTATATATGTTCATCTGCTCCCTCATAACTAATCGTACTTATCATAATTTGACAAATGTGGTGTCGTTCGAAACATCTTTTAGAAGTGTAACAGTGGTACAGGTTGTATTTCGTAGTATACTTTATATTCAGTTATAATGTCACAGAACACGTATAATTTTGTTTGAATATATTTGGCCAGTCGTTAGTTTGTGTGAGGGCAGTGTGTGTGCGTTCGTAAGTTTATTTTTCTAATGAACTACTATCTTTTTCGCTTGCTTTATTTATGACAACTTTAACTTTAAAAGTGCCGCGCAAAATATCAAAGGTTTATTTATTTATTTTCTGAACAACTACCATTACAGGTTTTTTAACCTAATGCGCAGCATAATTTAAAATTATATTATCTAATTCAAATGACACAAAACCCCTAGAGCTATTTTAGTAGACTCACTCAGAGTACATTGAAATAGATCTAGTCGTTGTTGTTAACCGTCCTCTCCTCTCCACTCATTACGACGGCAACTACTACCGCTATAGTTATCATATTCTTTTATTTTGTATTTGACACGTTCGTTGTTTTAACCGTATTTTTTGTCTTTTATGCCGTTGTTTAAAAATTATTTATCTTAAGAAACTTGTCATTGCATTTCGTCATCTACCAGTCACCTTTTTCATTTTTATGATATACTAATAAGTACATAAATGTAACAAAGAGACAATTTTGCTCTTTATATAACAATGTTCTCCTACAGTAACATATTACGAGTATTGTTATGTTAATGTATTTTATGAATACTCTTATTGCATTTCATCACCTACTTTAATCTTTTATTTATCCTATCCATCACCTAATTTAAGCATTTAATCACATTTGTTGTGTTCACCAATAGTGGAAGCTCACGAGGTGTCCGTGACAATTCACTTCGTACTTCGTTTTTGGGAGTTACGGTACAAGGCGGTTTCATTGCAGTTCAGATCACATCATGTTTACAGCGTGTTACACAAAGGTGTAGTCATACTGAAAGATGCGAATGTACCTAATTAGGATTCACATGGCAAAGTATCACAATATAAATAGCTTATTTTTTTGCTACCTATTCATTCACCTCCGTCTCCCTACCATGCATGCGCCCTCTCCCCTGGGCGCACCCCAGCCCATTAGCCCAGCCCATGCCAGTCTAGTCATTGCCTTCTTTGGCCTAGTTTTCAGGGTGTATCTGCTTGAGTATTAGAAAAACTTTGGTTACCTACTATAATTCAGAAGTTTTCCTACTTCCTGGGACGCAGTAGTCAGGTCGCAACTGTATGCAAGCTTCTTCGTGTGTGGTTTCACCATTACTACACCTTTTTGTTACATGCTGTAGATATAGCCCTGTTTCGTCCCATTCGCTCAGCAACACTTGCTATAGCGCCTTTGTAGGAGCTACGTATGCTCATACACGTAGGTGTTGGTAAGTAGGTAGATTGCGCGAAGCTGTGCGGCCGCAGTACAGCCAGCGCGATGCCACGTGCGCCGTGCTCAGCGAACGCTCGACTCGATGGGCGATAAGCCCGAATAACAATATTACCGGATTGAAATGGATTCGTTATGCATTGCCTGCGCCGCGCCACAAACCCACTACAACACCTACAATGAACTACGAGTCGGATTAGCTTATGGTACTACCTATGGTACCTACTGACTGAGAGATCGCATTGTTATGGAACTCGCTGGTGATTCGATTCACGATAACATTGGCCGAACGCAGGCAAGATTCACTGTTATTGTCGTTGTTGCATAATCAAGGGCAATGGAGGTAACATGGAGATAAATCACATATTTGTTTAGGATAGAGTGCTGTAGTCAATTTGAAGAATCACGGTTTATACGACTGTCCCACCTCTTGCTCTTCCAAACCATGGCAAACATAAGGATAGAACCACAAACCAGAACTGGCCAAATGCGAGTAGCACTCGCGCAGTCCAGTCTGGGTTCAAATCCGTAAATGCAAGATAATACAAATTGGTTTGAGAATAAATCTAGAAGTGGTATGTACATTTAATATATACCTATAGTACTTGTATCTACGTTTGACAATGTAATGATATTGTATATAGGACTCAAAAACAACTTGAATTTGAAATTTTGTGATATGAATGTGATATAATATGGAACGCTGGAATTGTAAGTCATGAAACGTTTTTCAACTGAGCAACGCATAGAAATTGTGAAATTGGCAACCGAACCGGTGAAGCTGTACGGAGACTGATCGAAAAGGTCGCACGTTTTACGGTTACGGGTTATGCACCATCTCCACCCGTGTGCTTGGTGGTTACGGGTTATGCACCATCTCCACCTGTGTGCTTGGTGGTTACGGGTTATGCACCATCTCCACCCGTGTGCTTGGTGGTTACGGGTTATGCACCATCTCCACCTGTGTGCTTGGTGGTTACGGGTTATGCACCATCTCCACCTGTGTGCTTGGTGGTTACGGGTTATGCACCATCTCCACCCGTGTGCTTGGTGGTTACGGGTTATGCACCATCTCCACCCGTGTGCTTGGTGGTTACGGGTTATGCACCATCTCCACCCGTGTGCTTGGTGGTTACGGGTTATGCACCATCTCCACCTGTGTGCTTGGTGGTTACGGGTTATGCACCATCTCCACCCGTGTGCTTGGTGGTTACGGGTTATGCACCATCTCCACCCGTGTGCTTGGTGGTTACGGGTTATGCACCATCTCCACCCGTGTGCTTGGTGGTTACGGGTTATGCACCATCTCCACCTGTGTGCTTGGTGGTTACGGGTTATGCACCATCTCCACCTGTGTGCTTGGTGGTTACGGGTTATGCACCATCTCCACCCGTGTGCTTGGTGGTTACGGGTTATGCACCATCTCCACCCGTGTGCTTGGTGGTTACGGGTTATGCACCATCTCCACCCGTGTGCTTGGTGGTTACGGGTTATGCACCATCTCCACCTGTGTGCTTGGTGGTTACGGGTTATGCACCATCTCCACCCGTGTGCTTGGTGGTTACGGGTTATGCACCATCTCCACCTGTGTGCTTGGTCTCTGCGCTGCGCTGGATACATTTGATAATTATACATTTTTACGAATTTCTGAAAATAATAGTGTGAGTCAATAATCCACAGAAAATTACAAATTCATCTATTAGTAGATATGTCAAATGTGTTCGGTAATTTTTAAATTATTAATTCTAAGGAAGTTATATATATCCTTATCGAGATGTAGGTAAGCCTATAACGTCCCTCGAGGGGGGAGGGGAGGGGGATTCCCCAATGGATAAACTGCGGAGCCCCCCCTTTTTTCGAGGTTTTTCTGAAACAGTAACATATCCTTATCGAGGTGGTCCCAATTCTGGCGTTTTGTGGTCACCATTCAACGTAACGCTCCACCTCGCTTAGCTCGTCGTCGCACCTTTTTCTTTTACGCAGAGTAATCCTTTATGGATACCACTGACCCCGAGGGGAGCGGTGGTTATGTGGGAGTCTCTGCCAGAAGGGCAGCATACCCACCAAACCTCTGCGGTGTTTCGTCACTGCCGCTTTTGGCGGGAACGCGGGACAGATTTCTCACACGACCGCGAACCCGCCGCGGCTGTCCGTTGCCGGACCCTTCTCTCTTGTAGCACGCCAGAACACTTGGCGTGCCGCAACCATCTCAGGGAACCAAACTCGCAAATGGACGCCAGACTCCCACGAGTCTGGGCGCCCTAAGCCGCCCTACGATGGGTCAGGTGAGTAGCCCCACCGCCTGCTACATCGGACAGAGAGCAGAGGATACGGACAGCGGCGCTTCTCAATACCCACAGTCCTCTTTCCCTGCGGCCCCACCGCGTCCGCCATCTAACGGTGGCGGCCCCGTCAAGGCCGCGAAAGGCAGGGAGAGCGGCTCACCGTAATACCGGCACTCCTCTCCTGCCGCGGCCTCTGACTCTCAGCCGCGGTGCCGCCCATACGATACCGCAGCCCGCCTCAGTTGCAGTGACGCCCATACACCACCGCTACCTACAGTGACCGCTCCCGTGTGGACTTGGAGGGCAAAGCCCATAGGAGCGGTCCCACCTCGGGCCCGCCAGCTATCGGCTATCACTGGCAGGCCCATTGGTTTCTCTTAACTTCACCGTGGCGCCACGACAAGGCGGTAACCTTCGGGGGGGTCATCGTCGCACCTATTGTGACTTTGCTCTGACTAGATACTCCGCTATTGTCCGCTACTGAGAAATATATGTGTGCATGAAAACTATTGACATTAGTACAAAATATAATTATTTACGTAAATTTATGTAATATAAAATGTTACCGAACGTATGACAACTTAACCGCACGTAAAACGAAACGTTTAATGGCGAGAATTCTATATGATCTGTGGTACGTATTGACGTAAATATTACAAAAATAATAGTTTTTAAATATTTTTTTCTTAAAAACTACGCGTCTCCGCAGGTTGAACTTGGCGTGTGTGCTTACAATAATGTAAGCTTTCTGTAAAAAAATATCATCCCCCAACTCGACGGACGTTAATGGAAAGTTAAGCCGTATAATGTAACCACACAATCCAAACAATTAATTAACTTTGAATTTCCCGCTAATAGTAGATTATGCACCGAGGGAGTAAAGCAGTGTCTTATGTTAAAGGACGGTCTATTGTACCCTAAGCGGAACGGGGTTAAATATGAAATTGGCGACTTATCGCATAAGCCACTTATAATTAAAATTAAACCTTTATAGTGTCTGATTTCAGAGTGAAACTTTTTCACACGAAAATTTGTTTTCGATTGTTTGACTTTCAATTATTTTAACTTAAGGTTAGCGAAGATCAGAGTAATTTTCGAATAGGTTCCTATGAGTTCTGACGTGAAGCTAACAAAGGAGAAACTGTTCGAAATGTCAATGTGTTTGTAGAGGATACGGCTAACGATAGCACCGCGCGTTTTTGGCCTAACCGCTTTCGTAGTACTAAACTTCGACTTGAAGAATGAACCGCATACATCCACAAGAAGGAGACGGTGGAAGCCGACCCGTATAAAACTACCAAGGAATTAGCGTCATGGTTTGATGTTACCAATAAACAATATAGACCCATTTGAACAAAATCGATAAAATTTAAAAAACTTGTCAATTGGGTACCTCATGATTTAATTAATCTTCTGACTCTCCTCTCTCCTCGTGCGCCATACCTTGCTAAACCGATACAGAAATTAAGGGATTATGGAACGAATTGTGACGTAATATGAAAAGTGGATTCTTTACGATAATCGCAAGTGAACAACGCAATGGTTGATCCCAGGTCAAACGCCACAACAATGTCCTAAAGCTAAGCTTATCCACAATAAGGTCATGGTAATGGTTTGGCGGTCACTTCATTGTGTAATTCACTATAAAAAAAAGATTTATTTCGGGCATTATGGCCCATATTACACATATAACACATAAGACATAGACGAGATAGAGAGAAAAACATTAAATAATATTGATTCTTAAAAATAATTATTTGATTTCGAAATATTCTAAATTAAATTGAATTTAATAGAAGCAATAATTTATAAAATAAAATAAAATACAAATTATACAATTAGATTAGATTTTGTTTTCTGTATGTCAAAACATACAGAAAACAAAAAATACAAAATAATGTTATACAAAATTCAAAATTCAAAATTCAAAAATTATTTATTCAGTTTAGGCATCATAGACACTCTTATGAACGTCAAAAATTTTTAAATGATTCTACCGCTGTCTTCGGAAAAGAACCACCGCCGAGAAGAAGCAGCAAGAAACTCGTGGGCCATTATTTTTTCAAGTCTTTGTACATTGAGGTTACATATGAGTAATATTAAAATAACAAATTTATTCAATAGTTGGCTATTAGGCAGAAGTGGAAAGCTTCCAGGCATCTTTGTCTTCTAAGTAGTGACTCAATTTATAATAGGCTTTTTTCATTAGTATATTTTTGACACGTAACTTGAATTTCCCTTCAGTGAGCTCAGTAATGTCTTTCGGGATTTTATTATAGAAACGTACACAATTGCCTAAGAAGGACTTATTTTTAGTTTTCGTGAGTCTAAATTTAGATACAGCTATCCTATCCTTATTTCTAGTATTAATATTATGCATATCACTATTTATTCTAAACTTCTTTATATTTTTACGAACGTACATTATATTTTCTAGGATATACAAAGATGGAAGAGTTAATATATTAATTTCTTTGAACATTTGTCTTAAGGATTCGCGGGGACCCATTTCGTAGATGGCTCGAACTGCCCGCTTTTGCAATATAAAAACTGTCTCTATGTCCGCCGCTGACCCCCACAGCAGGATACCATATGACATTATGCTGTGGAAGTAAGCAAAGTAGACCAGTCGAGCAGTAGCTATATCTGTCAATTGCCTAATTTTATGAACCGCATATGCAGCTGAGCTCAGTCTTCCAGATAGTGCATCAATATGAGGACCCCATTGTAATTTAGAGTCTATGCTAATACCTAGAAAGACTATTGCCTTGTCAATTTTCAATTTATTTCCGTCGAGTAATACGTTTGGCTCTATATGTCTTACATTAGGCATGGAAAATTTTAAACATTTCGTTTTCTTTGCGTTGAGAAGCAGGTTGTTTGCGGCGAACCAATTTGAAACAATAGTTAACGCGTTGTTGACTTGAACTAGTTCTCTATCTTTCCTATCTACTTTAAAAATCAGAGAAGTATCATCCGCAAAAAGAACTATGTCAGCAAGGCCCTCAACCATATGTGGTAAGTCATTGATATATGCTAAGAATAAGAACGGACCCAAGATCGACCCCTGTGGAACCCCCATTCTAACCAAAGATCCAGAAGATGTCACGCCATTAATGCCAACTTTTTGCTGCCTATCAGATAAGTATGATTCCACAAGATTCAGAGCAGCTCCACGAATTCCATAGTGGTGTAGCTTATAAATTAGAGTGCGGTGCTCTACACAGTCGAAAGCTTTGGAGAGATCACAAAATACGCCAATGGCATCCTGTGAGGTCTCCCAAGCTTCCAGCACATGCTTGACTAACTGGACTCCTGCATCTGTTGTTGATCTGCTTTTCGTGAAACCGAACTGATTTTCGTGTAAAATCCTATGTTCATTAAAATGAGACAAGAGTTGTTGAAGCATTATCTTTTCGAATATTTTGCTCAAAGCCGGAAGCACAGAGACCGGTCTATAATTTGAGGGGTCGGCCTTACTACCTGATTTGAAAATAGGGGTGATTTTACTCATTTTCATTAGGTCAGGAAATGTACCTCTATCAATACATAAATTAAATATGATCATCAAATGTGGCGCTATAACTTCTATTATTGACTCTAGCATTTTTACGGATAATCCCCATAAATCCTCTGTTGCTTTAACGTTTAAACTTTTAAATGTTTTTATTATTTCAAAAGTAGATATATGTCGGAACCTAAACTCAGGAATTTGGAGCGGGAAGTTGTCTTTCAGAAAGCCCACTGCAACACAAGGGCAAGAATCAAGAGATTTGGTGACTTCTAGTGGTATATTGGAAAAGAAATTTTCAAATGAATTCGCGACATGACTTGGGTCTGAAACTTTTTGGTTATCTATTTCTAGCACATATTCTGAATTAAAAGATTTACTTTTGCCGGTCTCTGTATTAATAGTTTTCCAAACTGTTTTAATTTTGTCATTAGATTTTCGAATTTTATCCCTTATAAACAAAGCTTTTGCGCGTTTGCATACTGACTTAAAAACTTTTGAGTAATTTCTTACATAATCATGAAAATCTTTACTAGAAGTTAAAGATTTTTTGTGATATAACTCAAACATTATGTCTCTACTTTTTCGAATACCTCTAGTTGACCAGTCACCAAATTGTAACCTACCGTTGAGCTGCAGTTTTTTCTTCGGACAGATTTCATTAAATTCTGTACTTACTAATGAAAATAATGTACTATAAATGTCATGTGGATCTTCAGAAGTGAATTCCACCAGTCTAAGTTTCAACTCTATATTTTGTTTAAGCTTTTCTAGTTTACCTTTTGTTAGCGGCCTATACAATAATTAGGCCTTCACATAATTAGTGGAGTGAAGACGCATCCAATGAGTGAACATTGGGCTATCCCATCTGGCGGCCAGAACGCTCAAGATAGTATAGCTTCATCAGATCCGGTCAGGCAATAATAGCAGATGTCTACTGTGCAGAACTCCTCACAATGATGGCGAAACTCGCAATAACACAGCTCCGACTTGTCAACCGGTCTTCCCCATGATTGCTTCACGATAAAACACGACCTCACACTGCTAGTTAATCAGCCTGACCCGACGGACATCACCTCTATCACTAGAACGGTAGTGAAATGGAAGCAACTGGGGGAATCCCTCCAAGCCATCAGTTCACCCGCCCTTGATAGAATCCCCGATGACACACAGACAGTAGAAGACGTCCCAATTGCAATGGAAGCTCTCAGTGACCACCTCCGCACCGCAGTAGGTGAATACTCAAAGCAAGTCCAAGTGGCGGATGGTCGCCGCTTCGAACTGCCCGAGGGTGCGAGGAGGTTACTGACCGCTAAGAACGCCGCCACTAGGGCGTATGACTCGATGCCAATCCGAGAGAACAAAGCCACCATGCGCTACTTACAGCGCGTTGTAAAAAAACGACAAACTGTCAGAGATTGAGCCAACTCACCAGGCATACTGGCAGTTGGCTCGAGCTCTGAAATCTGACGTACAGTCGAAATTGCCTCCACTCATTAGGCCACCTCTCCATAGCGTTCCATGACGAAGTCAAAGCCGAGTGTTTAGCTGATAGCCTCGAGGCTCAGTGTACTCTCAATGTAGATCACGTCGACCAGAAACACCTCGATTCGGTGGAATCTGAAGTCGGCCATAAAAGCTATTATGTCCAGCTCTGACCTCCCACTCCTCCCACCAGTAAAATCATTCGAGGTAGTGTCTAGTAGATCAAGGACCTCAAAATCCGTAAATCTCCTGGTGCTGATGGTATCGGTAACAAGGTGATCAAACACTTCTCAGTCTCGCTAGTTCATCTCTTAGTTAGTCCATCTTCAATGCGGCTATGAGAAACTACTCCTTCCCAGACACTTGGAAGCATCTCATTATCATTGGTATTCACAAAACAGGCAAACCGGCAGCCGAGCCTTCCAGCTACCGTCCCATCCCGTTATGTGTGTCATCTGGTAATGGTCGTGGAGGGAGGGAAGCATAAACAGAAGGAACATAAGACTAAGACACTTGTGGGGTGGAATAAATATGTTAGTGACAGCGACAGGGCGGCCAGGGCGGATTTTCAGGAATGGATGATGTGTGGTAGTCCAAAGACTATGTATACTAAGATGTGTGACAGTTTAAACATCTTCAAATCGCGTATAAAATGGTGCCAGAATAATCAAGAGCAATTGAAATTGGCTATTCTTGTCTTTAAGCACAGTGAAAAGGATTTTATAGGTTTTTTGGAAAAATACAAATAGCATGAAAAATAGCCTTGGTCTACCGGTGAGTATTGACGGCTCTAATGGCACAAAACACAAAGCTGATAAATTCAAAAAAACTTTGTATTAAATTCCCCATTGGGACCATCGCAAGTGCGCAGACTACCAGTGGTAAACATGACGAAACCAAAATCACGGCCAGGGATGTATTCAGGGCGATAAAATCTATATCAAAAGGCAAATCCCCGGGCCATGATGGTTTAAGCTTAGAGAATATACAACATGCTGGACCCCACATATGCAGAGTGTTGGCTATGCTATATAACTTATGCATATCACGTTCTTATCTGCCTACCGACTTCATGAGAACTAATGTTGTGCCTGTAGTAAACAATAAGGCCGGGGATTTGTCTGACATAACAAACTATCGTCCTATTTCGTTGGCAATAATAATATCACAAGTGTTTGACAGTATTATTAATACACGATTAAATAACTATTTACAGCTGCATGACAATCAGTTCGGGTTCTGCCGGAATTATCTACAGAAATGGCTATATTGTGTTTTAAGAGTGCTGTCAAGTACTACACAGAGAGGAAAACACCTGTTTCTTCTTGCTTCCTCGACCTTTCTAAGGCAAGGCATTTGACTTGTAGGGTAATTATGTATCTGGGTTGCTAACAAATTTTCAATGACCCGAAAAAATGGCGCCTTTATGTCACTTTTGTCAGCTGCAGTCATCAACTTACTAACACTTTTGTTTACCGAAGTTGTCAAAACTGAGCGGCCATTTTTCAAGATTTCAATCAACATTTGTTAGCAATTGAGATGCAAAATAGCCCTGCTGGTCTTTTATGGTATATTCTAAAAGAAAATGATAGCACACATATACCTAGCGAACTCATCAACATCTTCAGGTACTGGTATGGGAACTAGGTCAAAAATTTCAAGTGGGCTGGGACGTTGTCGGACCCATACAGGTTGGAGTGCGTGAATCTTCAACCTATACATTAACGGACTGATCGAGGCGCTTAGTGGAAAACATATCGGTTGCTACGTTGACGGTGTCTGTTTTAATAATACAAGCTACGCGGACGATATGGTGTTACTTAGCGCCTCGGTCTGTGGACCTAGAAAGCTGCTGAGTACGTGTGAGAGATATGCCGAGGATCACGGACTGCGGTATAAGGTCAAAAAAAGCAAGTGTATGGTATTCCAGGGCGGGCCTAGAAAAGTGGTTCCTCCCATAAGGTTGTATGGTTCGCAATTAGAATTGGTCGAAAAGTTCAAATATCTGGGCCACCACGTTCACATACCCTGAAGGACAACGCTGACATTGAGCGGGAGAGGAGGGCGCTGGCGGTAAGATCCAACATGGTGATCCGCCGGTTTGCACGGTGCTCAACAGAGGTTAAGTTAACTCTATTTAGAGCCTACTGCACTACGTTCTACACGAGCAGTTTGTGGAGTGTGTTTGCACAAAAATCTGACAGCACCCTCCGAATCCAGTACAACAACGCGTTCAGGATGCTGCTGGCGCTCCCCGCTACTGCAGCGCATCTACAATGTTTGCGTAAGCGCGTGTAGATTGCTTCTACGCAATGCGCATGAGGTGCGGCTCTCTGGTGCGGGGGAGAGCTAACAGCATGCTGGACGCGCTCGCAGACAGGCTCGAATGTCAATATATAGTATGTCATTGTTGTCAATTGAATATAAATAAATTTAATATTAATAGGTAATTTTAATTTGATCTAATAATTTATTGTAATTTTGGTATAATGTTGATTGTAATTTTTAAGTTTATATGACTATTATAATTTAACTGATATGAGTCTTTCTTACTAGGAATAAATGATTATTATTATTATAAGTCTCCTCAGCTCTCTGGGGATATTTACGAGCGGCTCATTGTGAACCGACTCTGGTCCCACGTTAGGTCCAACAATGTTCCGACGAGCAGTTTGGTTTTAGGGCCAAACACTCTTGCATCCAACAAGTGCACCGCGTAATGGAGCACATCCTAGGCGGTTTCAATAAGAAACCAAAGCCCCAAGGGAGCATAGCTGTCTTCCTCGACGTAGCGAAAGCGTTCGACAAAGTCTGGCACAACGGCTTGATATTCAAGCTGTACCAACTGGGTGAGCCAGACCGTCTTGTACTCATCTTACAAGACTTCCTCAAGGATCGAACGTTTAGCTATCGCACCGAGGGAACGCTCTCCTCCCCGCATCCCATTCACGCAGGTGTCCCTCAGGGCTCTGTACTCTCACCCATTCTCTTCTCGCTGTATACCAGTGACATCCCACGATCCGAACCTAATGTTCAAATAGCTCATCGTGGATGATACTATATTAATAATAAGTATATAAGTGACTAAATTGTAATGATTTTATTGTCAATAAACTCATTTCATTACTAAATAGTGATAGTAGGTCCTAAACAAGTTGTTGGGAGCGGAGTCACTCGCGTTCTTATAGCAGGGTACCTACCCTTCGACGACCTCTGCACATGGTCTGGAGGTGGTGCCAGTTAGGTCACGATTAAGGTGGTTAGACACTTCTATAAGTGAACATCTTGGTAGACCACCACCGTCCTAGATATTCTTCCTTGAAGCAGTAATGTGAAAGCACTATGCTTTTAAAGTCGAAAGTCTAGAAGACTATGGGTTCGAACTCTACCGTAGGTTTGCACCAAAAAACATTATACTCGTAGATGCAATGTTTTAAAACTTGTTTGACATAATTAATCTCACACTGAGATTTGTGTTCAATGGTCGCACTGAATAATGACATGACATTAAACACGTTTGTCTATAGATTTGTCACGATCAGCGTTCGCACTGTCGTCGTTTCTGAATCTCGCAACATGTTTAGATGATCAACATGCTGCGTGACAGTGCGAACGCTACTCTATACATTGAAATAAAACAGTGTTTACAACATGATTTCATGTGAATGTTTAAGCAGAGCAAGCTCACAGATTACTGACTGACTGACTGCTACAACGCACGAGCGCAACGATCGTATATAATGTGATTTACTGTCAGTTTTTTCAGTTGTGTAGCGTCTTGTGACAAACAGTACGGTTCAATTTACAAGATGGAAGAGTAAGAAACCCCCAATAACGCCGATTCTTCATTGTCGCTAGCTTGAGCAATGTTTGCGAGTGAGAGTTGTGCCGTGCGTTACTGTGGATGACAGCCTCGCAGGGATCGCAAAAGGGAGGGCTACCGACCGTATTTATCCGGACTTAGACCAATCCCCGGTCGGAGTTCATTCAAGATCAGGTTTTGGTTATAACGACATCGCTACTCAAACAGCTATTACTACGTATTAGCTAAAAGTAGGAGTCATCAAATCATGAAAAACAAGAAGTAAACTTACAGACGAAAACCTTTATTTAGTGGTTAAAAAATTAAATGTAAACAGCCACTCGATTTTACAAATTACTGAAGAGTTGTGCTTGTATTTCCAATATATATATTACAATATATATTACATCTGATATAATATGTATTTTCTACCGACTTCCAAAAAAGGAGGAGGTAACTACTCAATACGACTGTATTTTTTTTTGTTTGTTAACTCATAACTTTCAAACAGCTCACACAGCTCAGCGATGCGCTGGCGCAGTGGGCACGGTTGTTTAACGGGAGGCGCCGCCGGATGCCGGTGGCCTGTACTAGTATAGAGTAGGATCGCGTGACGCCGCCGCCGCCGCATATACGTAACTGGTGTAACAGTTCGTAACACCCGTAACATAGCCAACACAGCCGACACACTGCATTCATTTGGTAACGCATAACACGAGGCCTAGCACGAATACCTTACCATTATGTATTATAGTAGATATGCCGAATTCAGTACAAACAACCTGTCATTAGCGCTAAATTATGCGATTATAGGCCGGGAGCGGGCAGCGGCGAGCGAGGGACTAAAATAAAGATAAAGATACATTTACATCTCTCATATTCGGTAAGTAGGTCCTTATTACCCCAAATTGGGCTTGTAGGCGACCAATTAGCGCTCTAGGGTAATAATGTAGCTAGAAAAGCCCTACGGTGGTAAGTTATTAAAAAAGCACAAATGGGGCTTGTAGGTGACCAATTAGCGCTCTAGGGGAATAATGGAGCTAGAAAAGCCCTAGGGCGGTAAGTAATAAAAAAACCACTTCACTCTTTCAAAACGTTTGCGTACATCTAACCATCATACTGGCAATAGACATAATGCATTCAGCCCATTGACAAAAGAGGTCGCTTCGCTATTCAGCCTTGTCTTCGTATGAGTATAATAGTCATCAATTTTATTTTTGTAATGCGTGTTTTTTTCTACTTACCTCACAATCGGGATGTAAAGCAGAGTAGTTATCTCAAGTGTAAGCATCAATTGCACCCTCGAACTATAGGCGCCCTCGCTAAATATCTTGGGATAGCAAGGCATCAGCCTTACAGCCCTTGGCTACTATCTACTATTATTTGCCAGAAACATGGTTGAAATACATTCATTAGTTTTTGGTTCGGTATCACATGTTTTGCAAACTCGAGAGAAGGTTTGCATATTTTTGCAGTCACAGATTACTGAATTGTGCAATGGTGGCAGCACCGCGATCGATGCCCAAGTCAAGCAGTTAATGGTTTTTACTGGCAAAGGAACTCTAAATAGCAGTTCGGAGTCTGGAGCATGGGCCCCGTAGATGGCAATCGTTTCTCTCCCTATTACGTAGGACCAAAACCTATCTTAAAATTTTGCTAGTAGCTTTGCGTTTTCATCGTAACAGTAAAAGAGGACTATTGCATTGTAACTATAATTATGAAAGTTGTCTATAATAGAAAGTAGTACAGGGTTGGTAAAATTATTCTGAAGTTATGGCGTGACAAGTGGAAATAGGGATTAATCATAACCTATAACACTATTCTGGCCAGTGTACATTCAGAAAGTGCACTTTATGTTACAAACTAATTAAACTAATTGTTACTGCTTTGGAACGAAAGACGTAATATATATATATATATATATATATACTATATCTCGTGTCCCGAAACTCAACAACTCAAACTACATAGTTCCGGGCGAGAGGCCAAGGTGTAAAAGCTATGAAAAATATAAGAAAAAAATTCCGTGTCACTTAACCAAGCAATTAATATTATAGAGAATAGATAGACATTTTTCGAAAACGTTGAAACTTTTTTCAGCGATTTATTTTATTTATATAATCTCAAATAACAGTGCTATTGATCGCAACCACAAATCAATGTAATAATGTACCTACTCCCGTCCGGTAACACGTTATCGTCGACATTCGGGACACCCTGTTTATACATATATAATCTGTGTGTAGTTGATTACGCTCAACAAAGCAAATGTTCCCTTTATTACACTATGTATGTAGATAACGGCTGTTCCACTTGCAGCTGCAGGTACAACGTGCTTCATGTAGTAATTGCACGAAGTGATTTTATCTCACTCCTTATTACATTTCCATGTGCTGTTCGACCTTGTTCAATCCTGCGGACTCACCTGCAACCACTTGACTTGCCATACTTTAATTGCTTAATTGTTCCGCTCACTGCACCCCCGCTGCATACCAGTACCTACCCCGATCTAATAATATTATTAATATAAGGTTTTGTATTATTGATATTGTAATAAAATCATTGTTTAGCTTAAAATGGAACCGACTTCTATAGCAAAAAGTGTGAAATAACTTGTTGAAGCCAGTACCATGATAGTTCAAAAGGAGGTACCTATTATCACAATATTGTGCGCATGGTACCGACTTCGACAAGGTGTTTCACACTTATTGGTGTTGGAGTCGGTTCTATTGTTAGGTAAAAAACATTTTCAGCATTTTAGTGACCCTTGTACTTGTTTACGAGATCGATTGTAATTCAACGTCAATGGCGATATCATCAAGATGGGCGAAATACTTTTTAGATTTGGGAGTATAGACTGTGTGAGGACCTGCGTAGTGTAGAATAATACGATTAATATTTGAAACCCTTTCATTACCAGATGGTAATATAGCTCAGTCACCGATCACGAGTCGAACCTTGTGGACGATATTCGGGCTCGACTTACAAAATATAGGTTCGTTAGCATAATCCGCATGTAACCGGCTCCAACTGCCACCATTACGCAAGGTACCTGCATGTAATTATTCAGTCGCGGTTCGTTTTCCCGCGAGTTGTAACAAAACTAGCGATAACAAAATAACACAGTTTCCCCGCTCCGTGTGTACGCGAGTGGTACCACCCCCGCGGCCCACTGCCCGCACCTACCTGTGTGTACCACTGTTTGTGGTTGCTGCCCAATCATTACCGACCTAACTGCTAGCTTGGTTTTTATCCGGAGCCGTCACAGAACGTGATCTCACGCTCGTAACTATACATCACGTGTGCAGCACACATCATTAATGTTTCCACTATTGGTTATTGTCTATTTAATTTATTATTATATGTACTTACTTGTATACCTACGATGCAAACAAAATAACAACTCTTCCACTGTCCTGTACATAGACTGTACATTACGTACACAATGCGCGTAGGTACTTAACTTAGATAAGTATATCAAAGTCAATAGTCAAATAGTAATAAGTACCAATATGTTCGTGGCGTTGGAACTGCACACATATAAGTAACAGTTAATGCTAGGTAATAACATAGAACAGATACAATATATAAATTAGCTTGTCAATGTCACTTTGAACATCTTCATTTAGGTGCTTTACAAATAAGTTACAACAGTTGAACAATGTATCACTTTGAAGCAATTATTTATATTTATGCACAGTTCGCACAGTGCCTACGAGTACTTATTATATACTTGTCTTATTTGCGCAGTTCATTATTTTACAAGAGTTGGATGATTGGTCGGAGTTTAGTGAAGGACGTGCTACTCGTATGTAATGAGAGTACTGTTGGCCCGGGCTCGGTAAAGTCATTCCAACATCAGAGGGCGATTAGGGATGGGATTACACAAATGTTTTGCTTTATAATTTGGCATGTCGTGTCGCGTCACGGTACTGAGCGACGAGTACATAGGAATAGTAATCTACTGCACTCATTCCGAACAATCCAACTCACCGTAGTGGAAACAAGTGGCACGACTAGGAGCACTGCTGAGATGTACTTCCATAGGACAGGACTTTTTGACAGCAGTGTTGTAAGCGTGCTGACGGTTAAGGACCACAAATACAAATGACTTATGCTCTTAGCAACCTTTATCTTTTTTAATCAATGCTTTAATATTAACCTTATTAAATCCGTTAGCCGATACTATGTATGTGATTGTTAGACTTATTTGTGGGGGATGAGTGTTGTGCGTGGCTGGTGTCTGGGTAGTGAAGTGGAGTGGAGTGGATTGCAAGTAAGCCGGACGTGTTTCGTTCATTGCAGGACGAGACGGGGCGGCTGATGCGGCGCAACATCGTGCGGTACGCCATCCTCGCGTACGTCATCACGCTGCAGCGCGTCTCGTTGCGCGTCAAGCGACGCTTTCCCACATGGCAGCATGTCGTCGACTCCGGTGAGTTCCACTACCATCCGGTCATCCCGGCTCCGGCCAACCCTGTGCTGTGACGCTACATACTGCACACACTAACTGATGGTTCCGATCGACTTTCAGGGCTCATGCTGGAGAGCGAGCGGAAGGTGTTCGAAAAGATGGATGGCAAGAGCCCCATGTCCAAGTACTGGATGCCGCTCGTGTGGGCCACCAACATCATCAATCGCGCGCGGAAAGAAGGCCTCATTACCAGCGACCACATAGTGCAGACACTTCTCGTGGAGCTGTCGGACATCCGGCGGCGGCTCGGCGCGCTCATCGGCTACGACACGGTGTGCGTGCCGCTCGTCTACACGCAGGTGGGGTTGCCAGATGTAATATTCCGGAAAACTTACTTATCGCCCAGTTTAGCCGGACATTTAAATTAAAAGGCCGGGTATACAACATTTCTAGGTCACATCTCTTACTTTTAGGTAGGTATACCTACGTGCCAAAATAGTTGAGATGAATGATTACGCACGCGGATACATAAATTTGTGTTGAGATTGGGATACAATTTCAAAAAAGAAGTAAAATTCAAACCCCTTTGCCAAATACTATAATAGATACCTAGAAATTATCGAAGGCCGTTGTCTGAGTAGCATATTATATACTATTTATATATGCGCGTTGCACGGCGCGCGTGCACAGTCCGGTCGCCGCGAGGTAAAATAAATCCTAACAGACAGGATACCGTGAAATTTGGCCGGACAGGCATGCAAAAAGCCTACCTATGTCCGGCTTTATCCGGACGTGTGGCAACGCTCCACACAGGTACCTGCACCGGACACAACCGCGTCGCGTTGCGTCGCTATACGCGCGTACCCGCCTCTAAACCTGCGCCTGCCCGCCTGCCCGCCTCCCGCCTCCCGACTAGCGACATGACATGATTGCGTGCATTTGTTAAGCCACACGTGCGGTGCATAACCACTCACTTTGCAACACGATCATATTTGTTACCTGCGTAGTACGTACCCGCAACCCTTTATCGCGCTGGAACTCTACATCAGTCACAGGCGTAGCAACATTGTTAACCGGCCGTGTTGACGTTACCTACGACCGATAGGTAGGTACGAGTATGCATGTATGGGTATTATCATCGCGGTGAATGAATGGACTGGAAAACGACGTCGTTGGTAAATAATAGCAGTGGGTGGCCGTCGATGTCGCACACGACGAGTGGTGTCGTCGTAGAATAAGTAATAGTGTAGGTACCGTGTCGGATGGCTGTTGATGTACATACCTACTCGGATCCTTAGTAAACAATCTCAAGGTGAGAACTATAGCCGACCAGTTTCCGATCATGTGTATAATATATCTAAATAAAAAATATCTTATATACAAAAATTTTTAAATAAGGAAATCAAAAATCTTCAAAACAGCAATGTAATAAATATTAAGGCTTTCCTATGTAATTTGAGATTCTGTTACCAACATTTTCAAATTTTATTTATCCGTGTATAGGCGCGCAAATCAAAATCAAATCATATTTATTCGAAAGCCGTGTTGATTTAATTTCAAATACAGTCATTTGATTTGGATAAACTGAAAATTTGTACAATTTCCTAAAATGAGTTCCTACGTGGAAATCCCACTGCGCAAATAACACGGAACACTAACGACGTGTACGGGCCACACGCTGTTTGCATAAAAAAGGGTCCATTTCTGGTTCAATCGTTTTGAATCTGGAAATATTGTTTTGAAGAACGAGCCGTCATGAAGAAGAACGAACGCGAAGGTCAGTAGGTAGGTAAGCATTGTCGACAACGAGCTGAAGGCGATAGTGGAAGCGGAGCTAACACAATCTACGGCTGAGCTTTGCAATATTGAAACACTTGCGTCAAATTGGAAAGATAACAAGCTAGATATGTGGGTGACTGATGGTGCCACACGAACTAAGCGAGACTTACGCGTCGAAGGATGCATACCACTACTGAATCGGCATAGGAACGAAGGAATTCTAAATCAAATTGTGACCTGGATCCTGTACTACAATCGTAAGTGTTCGTCTCAGTGGGCGGACCCGGGTATCAGTGCTCTACACAAGGTTACTCAGAGAGAGATGATGGCGGCTGTCTGAGGACCAGTGCCAGACTTGTACAGCTTCTTGCCGAATGACACAACAGTGACGGCAGATTTCTATCGCCAAGAATTGCAAACAATGATGGAGAAGCTCGTTATTCAACAACTAAGACTGGTCAATCGGTTTCCCCATTGGTTCTCCACGACAACGCGCGCGCATATACGTCACGACAGACCATCGCAAAGCTACAAGAGTTACAGCTGGAAGCTCTCCGCCACCCACCGTACTCATCGGATCTTACTCCAACAGCTTGCTTCATTTTTTCAAAATTAAGATTGTTTTAAGTGGGAATAATTCAACACTCGAGAAGTTTCATCACCTCCCGTCCGGCAGAGTTCTGCAGTATAAGGATAAACAAATTGCCATCAAGATGGAAAAACTGTATATATAATTTGGACCAGTACTTTGATTATGAGCTAAAATCTACGAAGAAAGACTTATTATTTCTTCGTAGGCTAAAATAAAAATAATACCAGTATTTTTGTATTGTAATTTTTTTATAATATATTTTCATATATAGGCCTAATATCACTCCTGGAAAAACTTCTAAAACGTCAATATTAGTTTTTCATACCACCTACTCGAAAATGTTCTATTACATGTCACGCAATCTCTACGTAAAGCAAGGCATTACATACGCGGGGCTGTAAAGTTGTATGAAACTCCCTGGGGAGTAAAGTGATTTGGATTTGGAACGTTAGTTATTAACAGTTAGGAATGTTGTTGTAGGAATACTCTTAAAAATACTTACAATCTCGCCTCGGGAATTAAATCTTAATCCCTAAGCGCAGCGAGGGCCAGTTTGAACAAGTCAAAGAGCATATTGCAGCTGTAAAGAACTTGCAAATAAATAAATCTGCGATCGCTGTAAACCTTTTTTTTATTGTTTTTAAATACCGAGTAAACACATAGTTCGCGCACTTAGGTGGTATTAAAACAAATATCCATAACCTCTTTACCCTAAGAAAAGGTGCTTAAAACTATGTTGAGTAATTTAAAAGCTCTGGAAGTTACAAACTTTAGATATAGTCTGATTAATCTATGGTTACAAAAAAACCATTGACACTAAATCCACAAATCGTCAACGAAGATTTCATAGTAGATTATGCACCAAGGGAGTAAAGCAGTGTCTTTAAAAAGCAATTTAAAAAAAAAGATGTTGGGCTCGAGTCGAGTGCTAAATATTCAAGGCACCTTCCTGAGCAGCTTTAGTGCAACGCAAGCATGGCATAAAGGCGTGTTGTTCCTTGCAACGCAATGCTGGAAAAGAAAGCAGTAAGAGAAGTATCGATATCGTAGCAGCGGAATTGTCCTGAGTTAATAGCTCAGTTAGCATTAGGGAAATTCATAAAACTTGTTCCATAACGTGATAAGTATATGACTTTTGAATAAGCCGCACGAGTCTCTGAAGCTAATGTTATTCAGAATCTCTGTTGGAACAGCATGGTTGCTATTGAGGTGTTTCTATATTTTTACAATTTATGAGTGTATTATGCAAGATTAAAGTTTAGCTAAAGTTGTGCAACAAACCCTTGTCGGAATTCATTTGCAGAATGTTTAAATTAAGCGGCACAAGAGACCCAGATTGTAATTGCATTAACACTTTAATCAATTTGTTCAAAACATTTCAATAAAATGTAGATCAGATAGCCCATTATCACGTACGAGAGCTTTTATGGTAGGTATCGGCGGCACGGCACGGGTTGGTCGCTCTTACCGTGCACTCCGACGCCGTAGCACGGTAAAAGCAACGACAAATACCGGTCACCCATCCAAGTCATAAAGCAGAAAGGGATGCTGCGGTTACGACTAGGACAACACGTCCAGTTGATCAGTTGAGAACGACTGTGCTCGTTCCTATCGTTATTCCGCCATCACAACCTGTGATCGTTATTATCATTGTTACGGATAGAACGTACACGTTAACGTGACACTTATTCATTGAACACACAAGGAGACACTTGAAACACTGTTCACTTTAAAAATCACTAAATCACAGGCATAAGTAATTCACTTCACTAGTCACCTTAATTGGAATTGTATCGCTTGGAATCTTAGTCGAAACAGTGTGTAGCCTTTTTTTTCACACGGACTAATGGTGTTTGCCTCTACCGGCATTTACAGCATCACCGTACGGGTGGCGAGCGCAGAAGGCAGTCAGGCTCGCAGCCAGACTGTGTTTAGCCGCGTTTCGAATCCCGATCCGCTTATATATGTGCGATAAACTGCACTACAAAATTCGAGAATGTTCTAGTCTGTGAACGTCTCTGTATCTCTTACGTCCCTTTTACACACTATTGCAAATGTTCTACCTACATTGTAGTGAGATACGACCATCTCTTTCTATCCGCGTACAGCCATGCTTATCACACATTTCTGGAACATTCGAATAGGTACTGTAGCCTCTTTCATTTAGCCGTCCTGCGCACACTCTTCAGTCGTGCGATTCTCTAAGAGCAAACATCGTTGCATCTTTGACAACATCTGTGAAACAAATGACGAGATGTCTAGAAACGTTGGAAAAACAACCTTATGTACAAGCAAAAGTATTTGACATCGGTGACCTCTTCGACGAGCGCATCGACGAATCCTTAGAGAATCGCACGGCTGGAAGGATCCAGACTCCTTTGAGAATGTTCTGGAGACCGGAGGGGTATACCCTACGAATAAATAGTTTATTCGTAGGGTATAAACAGGCCTGCAACGGCCAGAAAATGGGTTTTCAGGGAATAGAGCCATGTAATTGCTGATGTCCTGAAACGGCCTGAAAACATGTTTCAGTCTGCTGAAAACGGTGTTAACTTGGAGTAATTTTATGATAAACTGCTATGTGTTAGGTCTTCCTCTGCAACGGCCTGAAAACATGTTTCAGTCTGCTGAAAACGGTGTTAACTTGGAGTAATTTTATGATAAACTGCTATGTGTTAGGTCTTCCTCTCAACGGCCAGAAAATGTGCTTCAGCCTACTGAAAACGGTGTTAACTTGGAGTAATTTTATGATAAACTGCTATGTGTTAGGTCTTCCTCTCAACGGCCAGAAAATGTGCTTCAGCCTACTGAAAACGGTGTTAACTTGGAGTAATTTTATGATAAACTGCTATGTGTTAGGTCTTCCTCTCAACGGCCAGAAAATGTGCTTCAGCCTACTGAAAACGGTGTTAACTTGGAGTAATTTTATGATAAACTGCTATGTGTTAGGTCTTCCTCTCAACGGCCAGAAAATGTGCTTCAGCCTACTGAAAACGGTGTTAACTTGGAGTAATTTTATGATAAACTGCTATGTGTTAGGTCTTCCTCTGCAACGGCCAGAAAATGTGCTTCAGCCTACTGAAAACGGTGTTAACTTGGAGTAATTTTATGATAAACTGCTATGTGTTAGGTCTTCCTCTGCAACGGCCAGAAAATGTGCTTCAGCCTGCTGAAAACGGTGTTAACTTGGAGTAATTTTATGATGAACTGCTATGTGTTAGGTCTTCCTCTGCAACGGCCAGAAAATGTGCTTCAGCCTACTGAAAACGCCTTTAAGTGATGGAGAATTAAAAAAAATGTTTCTTCTATTTTTCTTTGATCCCGTCTCCGTAACATTATGTACTACAAATCCGTCCAACGGTAGATGAATGCAATATCAATACTCCCACAAGGCCGGCAACAATCAATAGGTACTAATAATAATAAATGGATGTAATATTCTTAGAGTAATTTATTTACTAATAATGTATTCCTGAACATATGCACGTAGATGATATGTATGTGTGTGTGTTGCAGGTGGTGACGTTGGCGCTGTACACGTACTTCGTGGCCGCGCTGATGGGCCGGCAGCTGGTCCCGCCGGCGCCTGGCAGCACGTCCAAGTACGAGCCCGATGTCTACTTCCCGCTCTTCACCGCGCTGCAAGTACGCCATCCTTCAGCCCCTCCCTGACCCGACCGACCCGCCCCACTAGAACACTCTGCCCCCGTCTTCCCTGCACCCGCCACGGTGTGCACCTCGTATATTCAATTCAGGGTTAGGTGCTCCTATCGGGCACTGCACGGCACTTCTACACCTGGGAATCGAACGAAACCTGTTAAAGCATACGCGACGCCTACTCCACTAGTCCAGGAAGGCAGTAACGACTTAACTAAAATATTATTATAGAAATAAATACTTTTAGTTTCTAAAGTTAAATAATTCACGAAAGTAGTAAATTCTACGAAGCGCTGCATTACTTTCGTCTTTCTAATGTCATGTAACTTGGGTAAATGTAGTGCCAGTATTACTTAGGTACTACCTTTAGATAGGGCACTTATGACAAAAAGATGCCAAAGAAAGCATTATACCTAAACAAGAGGTTGACTACGGAACTTTTTACCTTTCGTCGAAGAACCGGAACGCCTGAATGTTAATGTGACTAAGAAGATGTCCGAGTCTTCCAAAAAAATTTTATCAAACTTCTTTAGTTACACATGCTTAATTATTTATTCTATAGCAAAAAAAATATGATTAATGAGGACTTAATGCTAAGTAGCCTTTTCTACCAGACATCCTAGACTTGCAAGAAAAATGGTAGACGTGCAGTAAAATCGTAAAGTTTTAAATGGAGAAACAATAAATTATCAATAAACTATAATACCTAATAGGTGTAAAATAATACCAACATAATATAAATGTAAAATAAATATTATATTATTCGACATTACTAAATAAAGATATATAAATAAATATAATATACGATGTAGGTCATACGTATCCGTCAGGTACAGGAATATGGTTTGAAGTATGTATGAGTGTGAGGTTCGTTCAACATTGAGTACAATTTTGATTTGCATAGAAGCAGCGCATTCTAACATTTCTTCGCTCGCGGATTGGCAGCCATTGGAGTTTTGCACGAAAGGCAGACAGGTCATACTTTCGAAGGTCAATAATTAACCTAATGTGCATAAAGTTTACCAATACCAACTTACATATAAAGAAGATCCCGAAGTAGGTTTCCCGAGGGCGGGTCAATACACCTACACTTCCTTATGAAGACGTCGTCACCACTTTGCTAATTGATTAAACGTCACTCGCTACGTGTACTGTGTGTTCTTGTCGTCACTGTACTGTACATGCTAACTAATGGTCCTGTTCTGATACCCACCTTTGGTAGGTCAACGTCGCAAACGGTCCACGCGCTTATATAACTACCCGCGCGGGGCGCGTATGCTCGTCATACATCTTCCGCATGGAACACTTTCTCCTTTTGGAAAATAGCGGCAGATTTACCAAGCAACGTAAAATCCCAGAAAAATGAGTTATTTGCGTATCTGTTAGGGAACGTTGGACGCCACATGTCACAATGTCCACACCACGCCCGGGAACGTTGGACGCCACATGTCACAATGTCCACACCACGCCCGGGAACGTTGGACGCCACATGTCACAATGTCCACACCACGCCCGGAAACGTTGGACGCCACATGTCACAATGTCCGCACCACGCCCTTTTTCATTTTCTTTATTAAATCCGTTCGCTAATAATTGTTCATGGGCGTGGAGATATGAGAGAAGCGCATGGACGGCTGGAAACATTATATCTATGTATTCGTGGACACAATCTATGTAGGTAGGTATATTGTATTGCAGCACGTAAGTATATTGTCGCGGCTTACGTTATTAGAATAAGTATAGTTAATATTAATAGTGCAGTAAAACAACAGTAAAATGCCGATGTCTTCTGTTTGTATAACGCCTCGTACAAGTACTCGTCCTGAAGTTGATATCTATACCTACCAAGGGCGTCGCCAGCCTATGGCCCAGGGGGGGGCAAGTCAATATTATGGAGGATGAGCAAAATATGAATTGAAGATAGGTATTTGCCTCTATGGCGATTGTAATAAAGATGCGTATCGTGCTACAATTGCTGCCAAAGTTCGATTTAATTCTTTAGGTTCGGTAGATCATAAAATTAGTGCTAATTGAAACTTCCTTTGAGATTTTCAGTTGACATCGTTTGTATTTGCGCTGGGTGTGATTTAGATAATCCGAATGATGGAGTGTTTTCTTCAGCAAAACGTACTTCAAGGGAGGAAATAATGGAGTCCAAGTAGGTATGGTATTATTATAGACCTTTTCCAGTATTCTGAAGGGTTTTCTGCTGGATGGTTGCTTCGATAACGTTGTTTCCCAGTAATACTTGGCATTGATGTGTTCATGTTCTCCTCCACTCCGACTTTCTCCGCAACAGCAGCAGCTTCCTTTATCATTTCGTCTGTCATTTTTTCGGGATTCTGACGGTGCCTCTTAAGTAATTGCAAAATCCGTTTAACACGTTCCGATGCCTTGACTTGAGATTGGATTACGTTCACAACAGGTTCCATCGAAGAAGAGTATTTGGCTATCAAAATGAGTGCGTGACTGTTGTTCGAAAGTCATTTTACAGATTATTATTTTAATACCCTTTACTGGATATAAAAGACTTTTGCCATTACGGACAGTTGATATAATTTTATTTGATATACGTTATAGTTGTTATATAGTTTAGAATCTATACCATCACTTGATATATCGATCAACTGTTATACTATTATAGTATATACATGTACTACTAATAATACATACTGTTCAAGTATCATATTTTTTTTTGATATAACGATGATTTTACATACATTTACTTATAATTTCGTTAACAAAATGATGTATGTTCAATGTTATTAAAAGTTTCCATGACTACCTAGACTAAGGCAAAGTCACGATAGGCGCGACGACGAGCGTTAGGTTGAATGGTGAGCACACGACGGCGAAGCGCCAGGATTATGGTAACTTACACCTCTATAAGGATATAACGCACCAATTTTGGGATGATTTTTTTGTTGAACATATGTCCTGTCCAAGCAAAGACTTGTCTAAATATGTTTTTAGAAGTAAGCGTCTTGTCGAAGTATTGATCTTGGCGAAATTCAGAGGTACACTCTGTAGTCTTATATATGTGCGACGACTAGCGAAACAATATCTCAGTTATAATATAATATAGCTGTTGATCTTCCAGTAAATAAATAAATAAAACATAGGTATAAATAAAATAAAATAAATAAGAAAGATTGCAGATAAGTTATACTGATTTAGGTTACTTAGTATTCATAAATGAAACCTCAGCCTTGTTTATGCTAACTGCCTTTGTACCATATTAAAAAACTAGCTGCTCTCTGCGGTTTCACCCGCGCGGTTATGGATGATGATGATGATGATGTAGCTTTAAAATGGTGAAATAATTTTTGAAATCGGTCCAGTACTTTTTGAGCCAATTCGTTATAAACATTTGTAATATGTATAATATACACCTACAAATCTTTCCTGTTTATAATATTATTGTTAAATAATATTCCCTACCTGCAATAGTAAGAATGACAAAATACTGATCAACGTATTGCATTTCCTGTATGAGAGTATTGCTCTTCTGTCTTAGTCAGACATTTTTGTTTACTTATGAAATATAAGTATTAGTAGGTTTCGACGTTTCATTACTTATATATGTTTATTAATTCGACTAAAAAGTAAGTATATGTAGTGATTATATCTTTTATAATTGTTATTTCATTTGCTGCGTATATATATCACGTGGTCATCATGTTATAGTTTATGAAGGGTTTTCTTTTTAAGTTATATGTTTTGAATTTCGATAAAGGTTTATTATATTACCTATATTTATTATATACGAAATGAATGGTATATAGGTACCTATTATACGTTTTTATTTTGTTTGTCCATATGTATTTTGTTAATCGAACATATATTACTTACCCTATCAAAATAATTCCTAGAATAAACTAAATTCTGGAAACAGCCGCATGAAGTTGGAAGGCACTTTTTCGGGTCGCACTATTTCCTTCGCAAGATAAGGTTTGTAAGGCTTCCAGAACGATGGGAAGATTATCTTTGAAAACTCTGATGGCTGTGTGTATCTCACTCCATCTTGTCTCGCAAAGTCTGCAAATATTAGGTATCAACTTCCTCCTCAAAATAGATTCCCGAAAAAGAAATTATAATATCTTTGGTGGTTCCCATGGCGTTTCGAATTTCAGGAAGCGTATTCAGATCATTGATTACTAGGTTGAGTTTGTGAGACGAGCAATGAAAGATAAGGGCTTTGGTGTCCTTTTGCGTAAGAATGCTTGTACTCTTCCGTCTTTTCCCGACATCGTCGAATAACCGTCAAATCCAAAACCGACGCATTTATCTGGATTAAGATCGTTTTTTGTCAGAAACTCATCTATACTATGTGCAATCGATTTTGCATTTTCTTATTTCCTTTGATGTGCGGGATTTATCGGCAAAGCAAAACAATTGCACGGCCTTATATAGGACTTTGGTTGCTTTGCAGTTAGTTGGCTACAGTTTTTTAATATAAGGGGGGCAGCTGCTCCTACCTGCCCCCCCTTGGCGACGCCCTTGATACCTACCATTCTATTGGGCTACGATAATGCCACATAAATAGTCAACACGGGCCGTATAACAATAAGTTTTAGAGAGAGTTAATTTCCTACTGTGGAAATAATATAATGTTTATGTAGCTATAGGTTATTCCGTTCATACTATTAGTATCATAGGTAAAAACATTTATCTGGGTCCTACTCTACCACTCTACCAGTAGATCAAGTAGGTACCTATACAATTTGATTTTTTTTAACGATGGCCCGCGTTAAAGATACAAACAAACAAAAATGCCCATGAATCGAGCAGTAGAACTCCGCGGTCGGACCACGGGCAATAAACAACAATTTCGAATGGGTATGTGTTTTTAATTTCAAAATACTTAGTAAAAAAAGGTTTTAGGGATAGTAAACTTGGAAACAATTCTGAGAAAACTGAAAACGGGCTATCCTAAAGGAAGGAAGGTGGACATCGTGGGTCAGCTAGCACCAGAGAAAACACATTTTAATCGGCCACAAAGGATAAAAACTCGAGAATATAATAAAAACTAATGGAGAGTACTTGCACAGACATGACCAAGCAGCCAGGATTATTCTAATGGAGCGTACATAACCAAGCAGCCAGGTACTAAAAGTGCGCACCTACGCCTGTTCTTGAAAACGGTCGCGCTACACTTTATTGGGATCGATCTATAATCATGGACAGGACTATTGTTGCCAACAAGCCTGACATAGTGGTGATCAATCGATCTCAGCGCAGGGCTATAAGTACTTGTTGACGTTACCATTGCTCATCATGAAAACCTCGTGAAAGTCGAGAAGGACAAACTCGACAAGGACTTTCATGTAGCTCACGATGTGACCGCCATGTGGGATGTTGATTCGACGATTATTGTCCCGATAGTCCTGTCAGCAAACTGTCTTATAGCAAAAACATCGAACAAACCAACCTTAAAAGACTCTCGCTAGATGGATGGATCAAAGGCCAGATACAGAAGGCAGTACTCCTTTATACAGCGCGTAGCTGAAGCTGAAGGCTCCTCATTATGCAGCCCTAACCACGGGTAGTTTGGGTCATACCTGACTACTGGTGACAATCTATGGTCGGGTTTTAAAATTATTTTATTTAATTTAGAAATATTATTATAAATGTATTTTGACAATAAAATAAATTGTGTGAATCATAATAATATTAAAAAATCTTTATTTATGGACACTTTAATAATGACATAAATTGTAATGAAACACGAATGGTACCCACGAGACGCGCGATATGGGCCTATAATCCTTCAATAAGGTTTTATCACATTTTGTAACGACAAGTACCACCACGCTCTTGTGCCACGCTTCAGGCGTTTTGCCTTCGAATCTAACATAATTGAATAACTTCTGGTGGACTTAAGTATCGATCTACCACCGGCTTTCAAAAGTTCAGTCGTAATTCAGTCCTCTCCTGGCGCCTTAAGCTGGTTGAGAGCTATTCAATCTCGTACAGGCTGATGTCCGGGATGTCTTTGGTATAGTGTCAGACCAACTTGGCTCTGGTGTCTAGAGCTGCGTTGGTAACGGCTTTGCGTGTCGAAGTATATAACTATCCATAGAAGCTCACGCTCTCTCTGTGAATCTCAGGCCTGGATGAAAAGATACTGCAATTTTCGGTCTTCAGTTTTGTCATTGGGCTCTGCCCAATAGACGAATCCTTTGCAAATACTTTAGAGCCCTAGTTCCGCTCAATTGCGGTCATAATACGCGTGGTATTAAAAGCACGCAACTCGTGTCGCATGGACTTCCAAATTAGCCTGTTGTATTTACCGTAGTCCAAAAAATCAACTGCAGGCTGCAGTCTGATTTCGGTACAAATTAAATCCATGGTTTGTTTTGAGAGCTTTTTAAGTTTTACTGCGAGGTTTGGTCCACCAGAATTCTGACTCAACAGCTAAGACAGTTTCTAACAACCGGTTGTTCAACTCATCCACTGTGTCGCATTTAGCTAGGAAATGGTTTTGGGGATCAAGTTGAAAGTTTTTAAAGTTTTGAGATGTTCAGGAGTTGGATGGAGCGTAGACTTCACCAGACATGACCTCTCAAGCTTGACATTGATATTCAATGCGCCTCTTATGATGCGGTGATCGCTGCCGGTTTTCACCTTGCTGATCACAGAGACGTCATTGAATATGTGCTTTTTGGTCGTCATGATGAAGTCTATCTTGTTTGTAGTGTAATCGTCGGGGCTCATCCACGTCCAGTTCCTGGCTAGTTTATAATAAAAATACGAATAAATGACAGACGTCGTTCTTATGTACATAGGGATGAATTAATGCTCCAGATAGCGAAATACCAAATTCAGAAGTACAGATAACCAGGCAATGCTTCTATAGAAAGCGCGAGCCAAGAAAGAAGAGGCCACCACGCAGTACCTAGATTTAAAGAGAACAAATACCCACAATAGTAAATCTTGGCGCAGTCCTTTCCCTTTTGCAGTCTCACAAGAATCATGTACTCATTCTCGTCATACTTGGTACATGGCCACTTCATATAAAAATAGTTCATCATAAAGAGTCCCTTCTTCTCTATGAAGTCAGCCAGCCTCTGTCCCCTGGGTTTCCGCGGCCCGTATCCAAATGGATACCCCACTCTCAACTCATCAAGAAAAGGTGATGCAAAGTAAGGAAATTGAACGCAAAGGTTTTCGTTTATGTCTCCCATTGCAACGGTGAAGTATGCATAACCTCGGATATATCCCAACACATACTCTCAACTTCATCGCCTGAGTGTGCTGAGGTCGGTTCGTATACCTGTAAGATCGTCAGCGGATATCATTTGGTTATGCTGAGTATAAAGAACGCTACCGTAGCTGATACACTGTCTACTTTGACGACGTTCTTAACGAGAGACTTGCGGATTAAGACCAAACACCACCCTGGGATTGTTGGTCTCCCTACAGGTGGAAGAACAAGTTGCTGGAATTCAGAATTATCGTGTCTCGTCCCTGCCTTCAGACTTCAGATAACCCGATAACATCCCAGCGTAACATGAGCATCTCTGCCTACAATTCGACCATCTTATCGCCAGCCTTGAGCGTCCGTGTATTACTTATGTTGCCAGGGCCAGGAGTCGTTTTTGGGATTGTCAGCCGGATATCTGCTGGAGATTCTTCGCACCCCCTGCTCCACCGTTACAATGGACGCTTACGTAGCCTTGGATAGCCCGGGCCCCAGTCCCCGGTCGTGGTTTTTATGTTGTTTGTAATTTGTCACATTTTCCATAATACCCCACGCTAGACAAGGCGTCTTGGTGATCGCAGTAGGAATTAACCCTTTGCTTTTTGCAATTAAATGTAAGTGATTGTAGCCGCAGTTCCCAACTGTTATTTAAGATTGATGAGAAGGAATAGTTTTTGTTTATTCTGTTATATAAGGTACTACTTATGCAATTCAAGCTTACCCACGACGCAAGACGTAGGTACATTCATATAACTGTTTTGTGGGTATATATACCATACGTAACAACAGCTGATCGATTGCGCTGGAATTTGGGCCTACGATTGTTATTATATTTTACCTACGAATTTTGGTGGTTTACTTTTTCCGTTGAAATGCCGCTAAGGCGAACTCCACCAGCTTCTCCATTACCACACTCAGGCTCAGTGGGAAGTCTAGCATCATTTAGTGATACCGAAGATCGGGGGAAATTGATCAAGGTGAGAGGCAAAAGAAAAAGGGAAGATATAGACTTCGGGACATGCATGACAGACGTAAAGAAAATGTTTGAGGATTGGCAAGTAAAACAAGATCAAAAACTAGCTGCTTTGCAAACAATAGTAAAAGAGTTTAGGGAGGACTGCAATCAGTTTAAGCATACCTTTGAGTTTTTAACTAGTCAATATGAAGACTTAAAAGTAAGATTGGCCAATTACAGAAGGACAGAGATACGCAGGCTGCACGTATTCAGTTGCTCGAAAATGAAATAGAAAAGATGCAGCATGGCACTAGGACAGCTTGTATAGAACTCAGGAATGTGCCCACAGCTAAAGATAAGTCAGAATCTGAGCAATACCTACTCGACCTTATACGAAAAGCAGGTAAGACATTTGACCTTGACCTATGCACATCGGACATACGGGATGTGTACCGCACAAACGCAAAGCCCGGCGCTAGCAAACCTGTCATCGCTGAATTTACAAATGTAATAAAAAAGGAGGACTTTATTACGGCATTCGGGGAACCGATTTAACTCCACTAACCTACATGCAAATTTTCCCAAAACTCCAGTATATGTATCAGAAGTATTAACCCCCAGGATGAAAAAAATTACACTTCCTGGCAAGGGAACATGCAAAAACCTACTGCTTCTCCTACTGCTGGGTAGCCCATGGCAAGGTGTACCTGCGCGAGAAAGAAAATTCACCTGCTGTGCGAATTAACACCGAAAAAGATCTAGATAACCTAGTAAAAAATACACAAAGCAAAAACAAGTGACTCGATATATACGTAAATTCATATGTTATGACTGTTGTAGAATATAATCATAGTATTTCTTATAAATTATTGCATGCGCAGTTAAAACCTAGGGTTGATTGTTTAACCGATTTATTTTATGTGAGAAATAACAATACTTCGTTCCAATATATCTTTCACATACCTTATTTACTTTCAAAATACTCACAAATACAAAACTTTAAACACACTAAAACCACACACTTCACATATTCAGAACATTGCTTTAAAATTTCACTGCTTACTGTGCAGTATTATTCTCCATACAGGGTAATATTTTATCATTACTAGAGTAACAAGTTAAATATAAGACACGTATGCTGGTCATTCAGATTGCTAACTAAAATGTTATTTTTGTTCAACTACCTCCTCTTGGCCGGATATAATCGACTATTTTTCCTTACTAGGAAAAGGTCATTTAGATATACTTACCCTTTATCACATTAACATTAATAATGGGTAACACAGATGATATAAACCGTGAGATAGAAGCTGTGAACGTCTCAAAGTCGTATCGATGTATGCCGGAGCAGTGCCATAATTTCTTACTAAACAAAAATCAATTAAAGATATTTCACTCGAATATACGAAGTATAAACTGTAACATCGATGAGGCCGAAGTGTTTCTGACTAGAATGAATATTGAATGTGACGTCATTATATTTACAGAGTGTTGGTTAAGTAAGGCGCCATACACGCCTATTTTATCTGGATATGTCTGTTTTAGATCAGGATTTAAAAATCAAAACGATGGTGTACTAATGTATGTGAACTCGAGGATTGAATGCACTGTCACTGAACCGATATTATCTCATGGTAGCTGCTTGTTGTTTACCTATAAGAATAGTATAGCTATACTGGGAGTTTACCGATCGCCATCAGAGCGAAATGCGGACGTTTTTCTAGATAGCCTGAATAACATTCTAAATTCTTTAAATACATATCAGAGTGTTGCCATCATAGGAGATGTAAATATAAATATACTGCCTTATAATAATGATAAAAATTCGAACGATTATTTAAACATTGCTGCTTCACATGGCATGCTACCAGCCCATGAATTCCCGACACACGCCTTGAACTGTCTCGATCATGTAATACTCAGAACACATTATGAAGCTACTACTGTCGTACTAGATGCCATGATCACGGACCATTCCCCCATTTTATTATACATCGATTTACATTGCACTAAAATGTTAACTTAAAAAAAACAGAAATTAATTACAGAATTAATTATGCGTTAGTAGTCAAAGAACTTAAAAATACTAGTTTTACCCACATCTTTGAGCTAGAGGATCCAAACATTGCCATGGATATACTAATCAAGATGATTTCATCAACTATTTTGTCAAATAGAATTTCTACCAGAGCACCTCGAAGAAAAATAACTCTAAAGCCTTGGATTACTCCGGGCCTTTTAAAGTGCATTCGAAATCGGGATAAATTACACATGAAAACTAAAACTAACCCTGAAAATAGTGTACATAAAGTAATCTATTTAAGATATAGAAACTTTTGTAATAATTTAATTAAGAGAATCAAGCGGGAATATGAATCCAATGAATTAAAAAAAGCCAAGGGTAATCCCAAGGCTACCTGGAAAGCTATAAAAAGTATTGCAAATATCCAGCAAGTCCCTTCAGCTGCTTCGTCATTACTTCGTTTATGTGATAATCCTAAGATTTCGGCCAACAAAGTTACTGACTACTTTTTAGGCATAGGTAGTGAACTAGCTAGAAAAATAAGTTGAAAAATACGCTTGGGGTAAGTGTCTGCTATCAACATTCAATGGCTTTATTTAGTACAGACTGTTCTGAGGTGCAACGTATCATATCGGGCCTACGAAAGGACTGCGCAGTTGGCTGGGATGGCATAACCAGCAGTATACTTAAAGATTCGTCTGAAGTTCTAGTTCCACCGTTAACCCATATCTTTAATATATGCCTCTCAACTGGCGTCTTTCCTAAAGCTTTAAAAAAAGCTTTTTATAGTATTACATCCTCCCGTCCGAGGATGTGAATTTTTCTCTCTATAAATTTCAATGTTTGAGATCGCTAAAGCAGGCGTTAGTGCTTTGAAAAGTAATACTATAAAAATCACAAAGGGTTGCGATTAGAGATGTCCCGACTAGTCGGCGACTAGTCGGCAAAGCCGATTATCCGGCCACTATTGTAGTCGGCGATTAGTCGGCGACTAATCGGCAAAGAGCGCCGACTATCCGGCTTCTTACGTTGTATGTATTTCTGAATAATATGCATGCGGGGGAACTACAAGAAATAAAAACCTTGATTACATTTTTTTATTTATTTTATAATCAGTCTTATACATTAAAGCAATCCTGCCTTTGGTAATCAGTTTTTAAAATTACTTGCTTGTAAAGAAAACATAATTATGACAATTATTGAACAAAATTAGCACCTCTCCTAATTAACATAAAAAACAACATAATATAATCTTCTTATCTTCAATGAACATTTATAAGTAATTCTAAACAAGAACAGTTTGATAAAAACAAAAAAAAAATGAAAAATCATATTTCTTATAACCATACCTACATAATCTAATCAGATCAAAGTCACAATTGTGACAACCAAAAATATTATAATCTCCTTACATTTTTTATAACTTACTTATATTTTTTAATTAAGGGTAAATTATGATGTAAGAAGACTAAAGCTTCTGCCCTTTCTGGTAGCAATCGATTTCTTTTTGTTTCATATATGTTTCCAGCCTCAGAGAACAGCCTCTCACTGTAAACAGAACTTGCGGGACAGCAGAGGTATACTTTGGCCATGCGCGACATTTCAGGGTACCTAGAACTATTGCGGCTCCACCACTGAAATGGGTCATCATTACGCTTTATCACCGGTAACGCACAGTAGGACTGCAGTTCATGAGCTGCGCTTGATCTGTCATCTTGAAATTCTTGTATTTTTCTTGATGCAAAATTTCTATGTGTTGCTGTTTCTATATTATTTTGATCAGTGCAGGTGCTCTGTAAATCATCTTTGCCACTGTCGCTGTCGTCATCACTCATGCTATTCTTCAGAGATTTTAATAAAAATTGGGACCTAATGGTAATGAGATCCTCTGTCTCGAAAAACTGTTGCTTGTATCTTGGATCCAATAATGTAGCCAAGGTGAAGATTTTGTTATGGTCCATGTCGAACCTAATATTCAAATCATTTTCCAGTAAGGCTTTCATTTCCATGATTTCTTTGTTTTCATCATAATACATTTCTAAATATTTTTGTAGGGTTTTCAGATGAGGTATTGCTTCAGATACTGATGAGCAACTTGAACTTATTATCTTGGTAATATCTTCAAACGGCTTTAGCAATTCAATGCTTTTTCCTAGTATTTGCCACTCTTCATTAGACAAATTTTCGAAATTTACTGATGTTTCAGCAAGGTACAACGAAACAGCTCGTTTTTGTTCGAAGAGGCGAGATATCATATAGTATGTTGAATTCCACCTGGTACATACATCTTGAAGAAGCTGGTGATATGATAAATTTAGTTCTTGCTGCAAATCTCGAAGTTTTGACTGAGCTTGATTAGAGTGATTAAAGTGTGTCACTATTCGTCTCGATTTTACTAGTATTTGTGCCATGACATCATGTTTCAAAGCTTTATTAATAGCCAGTTGAAGAGTATGTATGAAACATGGTACTCCCTTAAAAACTGAATCATCAATTGCTTTCGTCACATTTCTGCCGTTGTCTCGTACGACGGCGTGAATTTTGATCGTATCTATATCCCACAAAGTTGGAATTTCTTCTAAACAATCTTTTATATTATTGGCGGTGTGTGCTTCAGGGAAATGTTTCATTTGCAATACTGCGTGGTGATATTTGAAACTATCGTCGAACCAGTGAGCTGTAAAACTCAAAAAACTTTCTTTATTATTAATGTTTGTCCACATGTCAGTAGTAACAGAAATTGCAGTTGCACTCATCACTCCTCTTCGTATTTCAGATTTAGTCTCTTCGTAAAGTTGAGGAATGATATTTTCTGTGAAATACTTTCTGCCCGGTATGTTATATTTAGGTTTAACTTTCCTCATCAGGTTTCTAAAGCCTGTATTTTCAACAATTGACAACGGCTGGTTGTCAAGTGCAATCATTTCACCTATCGCAATATTGATTTCTCTTGATCTTGAGTCTTCACATATAGTTAAACTGTCTTCAATATTTTGTTGGCTTTTCTGACTTAAACTGACCTCTGATGACACTGAAGTTGACGAAGTAGGCACTGCTTTAGGTATTTCTTCTGCTGAGATTTGAGACTTGGTGGAATCGTCTGTGCTTGAACATTTGATAGCAGAACCTAACTGAGGTATCAGGGATGGATGTTTGTATTTAATATGGTTGTTCATGCTTGTAGTGTTAGCTGTTTTTCCTTGCCCACCACGAGAAATTATCACATGGCATTGGTTACACTTAACTTTACGGGAATCATTGTCCAATTGTTCAAAAAACATCCATACACGAGATTTTCTTTTTGACATGATTAAATTTTAATTCTACTTGTTCACTTCAATGAATAATAACAGTATTATCTTTAATTATGCACAAAAAAATATTTTTTTACACTAAAACACCGCTCTTGACCATTACACAAGCAAAAATGAAGGAACAATGCGAAGTAAACAAAACATGTTCCGACACGCTCGCAGGCGGCGTATGCGATTGCGCGCGAATCAGCCGTAAACGAAGCGTTACGGAAATACCCGCAACCGTAATCGGCTTAGCCGACTAGTCGGCCGACTAGTCGGTCTTATTACAACCGACTAATCGGCTAATCGGCTAGTCGGCGAAAGTCATAATCGGCATCTATAGTTGCGATGTCAATGCGAAAGTTAAAGTATTTCTAAATAATGCTTCTTTCGGTTGGATGGTACTGTAAACTGTCCAATAGATGTCGCTCCGTCCCCGCAAGACGGTTAGTCAAATAGAGAGTTAAAATTCGATGCTCGGACCAGATTCTCGGTGGCCTAGTTGGTCAATGGCGCCTGACACGGAGAGTCAGAAGACGCGGGTTCGAATCCCGTCCGAGGATGTGAATTTTTCTCTCTATAAATTTCAATGTTAAAAAAAGCTCTTGTTCTTCCAATTTTCAAGGGTGGCGGCGATCGAGACAGCGTCACCAACTATAGACCTATTTCAATTTATTTATTTATTTATTTATTTACAAAATCCACAGCCCTTAACTAACAAAGTTTATATATGTATCTTACACCTATGGCCAATAATGGATTTACATTTTACTAACTAAATTTATAATACTTGTAAGAGATGACAGTCATAGTATTAAACTATATGCAGCACTTAGTTTTTGAAATGGGTAGCATGTGTGTATATATGTGTGAGTGTGCGTGTTGTATGTGTGTGTGAGTATTATGTGTAAGTGTGTGGGAGGGTGCGTGTTATATGTACGAATGATTTCACTTTGTTACTGAGCAACGGTTTTGGTTGGATTTAGAATCTCAAGAATTTCACGCTTAAACTTTGGTCTACTGTTACAAAATAGCTCAATTGTATTATTAAATTTTTTATTATAAACCTTCTGCAATCTACTGACGATAGCATTTTGTGCATAGTAAGTGCTACTGTGAGGGACTGCAAATAAGCTTGCGTGTCGTGTCCGCTTCTTAGGACAGCAAAAACACATAATTTTTTGATGGAGTTCAGAACAATCAATATATCCATTGCATATGCCATGCAAGAAAGACATATCAGCGAGAACTCTTCTATTATCAAGTGTGGTTATTCCGTGATAGATGCAAGACTCCTCATAATCTTCAAGACTTATATAACATCTGTAATTTAAATGTTTTATAAATTTATGTTGGATTCTTTCGATGGTTTGTTTATAAATCATGTAGTGTGGGTTCCAAATAGTCGAACAATACTCGAGTACACTTCTGACATATGAATTATATAGCAATTTTAAACAACTTAAGTCAGAGAAGGGACGACTAACACGTAGAATGCAACCAAGACTTTTGTAAGCCTTATTAGAAATGTGCTGTACATGATCTGAGAAGGAAAGCTTAGCATCCATCATTACACCAAGATCCATAACAAGTTCTGTCCTTTTTAATTTAACGTTATTGATTTGGTAATCAAAGTTGATACGCTTTATTTTTCTAGTAAAAGAAATGTATTGACACTTGTTTATGTTTATACCTAAACGATTATAAGCGTAGTATTCTCCCATACTGAGGAGATCAGACTGCAGGTTTAAACAATCTTGTTGGCTCTTGATTTGCATGAATATTTTTGTGTCGTCAGCATACATAAGATATTTTGCATGCTGGAAACATCTACCAATATCGTATAAATAGGACGTGTACAGGAGAGGAGCTAAAATCGAACCTTGAGGAACCCCTGAGCATATTTCAATGAAGTCTGAACAATATCCGCCAATGACAACAGCTTGCGACCGGTTGCGTAGGTATGACTCCATCCACCTGAGTAGATTGCCACGGATGCCTAACTCATAAAGTTTTTGCAAAAGTATCACGTGGTCTACACGGTCGAATGCTTTCTCGAAGTCCGTGTAGACCGCATCCACTTGTGAACCGCCGTCCATGCCTCTAATCACGCTGTCAACAAAAACACCGAGATTAGTTGCAGTTGAACGACCCTTCAAAAAGCCATGCTGTTCAGCCGGGAGAAGTGGTGCAATTATTGGATATATATGAGTATGTACGACCCTTTCAAGCAACTTACTTAACACATTTAGAATAGATATTGGTCTATAATTTTCAACATAAGCCTTTTGTCCTTTTTTATGTACAGGAACAATGTTTGCCTGCTTCCATATTTTTGGAAAGTGACCATCGCGGATGCATCTATTGAATATCAAAGCAACTGGAACAGAAAGTGCTGCTGCACACTTAACAAAAAATATCGGGGGTATTTTATCAGTACCAGCACATTTCGCAATGTCAACACTTTTAATTAATTCAAGTACGTCCTGTTCCGTAACCTGAATTGTATGAATTGTGTTATGGTGAGAACTGATTTCTGAAGCTGAGGAATTATACTTAGTAGCAGGTTTACTAAAGCTTTTCTGGAAAAAATCATTGAAGGCTGAGCATATGTGTTTCTGATTGATTAAGGCAACGTTATTAAAGTACATTTGCTGCGGGTAATTCGATTTATTCTGCCTTTTACTTTTGATGTAAGTCCAAAAAAAATTGGGATGTGACTTGATTTTCGCTTGAGAGAAGTTAACAAATTTTTGGTGGCATTCATACTGCATATTCTTTTGCTTCAGCCTAAGTTCCGAAAAAATGTTGTAATCGATTTGATTATTGTGACGCTTCCAGTTTTGATGTGCCTTACTTTTTTCTTTGATCACATTTATCAGAGCCGTACTGTACCAAATCGGATAAACTCTCTCACCAGAACAACGAACTTGTGGAACGTGTAAAGAGATTAGATTGTTTAAAATTGAATAAAACTGGGTTACAACAAGTTCAACGTCTGTTTCAGAGTTAATAAAGGACCAGTCTTGCTTAATGAGTGAATCCCTTATATTGTCATAGTGGGCTTTCCTAAACTGATACTTGATGCGTGAGCTAGGCTTAAAAGGTGGTATCAAAATATCTCTTACCTTAATGGTAAAAGTTGGATGGAAAGAGTCTTCATTGACTAGCGACAGTGAAGATCTTTGTATTTCAACTGGAAAATTAGAAAAAACTAAGTCCAAAGTGCGGTTGTGACTATTAATAAGTTTATTGTATTGCGAGAGGCCTATGAACGATGTCTGGGCGATAAGGCTAGCCGCAGAATTTTGAACTTCGACTGAGCCTTTCCTTAGTACTATTGGTTCACTATTGCTCCATTCAATACCTGGTAAATTGAAATCTCCAGTAATCAGCAGATGGTCCTGAGGGTTGGTGTCAATGATAAGTGATCAATATTAAGTTCAATTTCAAAAGTATTGGAAAAAATGCTTAATATTAGACTGTTAATCTTTTTAAATAAAAACAACGTTCTATCCACCAAGCAGTATGGTTTTCGCAAAAATCGTTCAACGGAGGATGCAGTAACTGATCTCACAAATGTCATAGTCCAAAGACTTGATGAATGACTTAAAACTATTGGAATATTTCTAGACCTATCCAAAGCTTTGGACACGGTATCCATCCCGAAGCTGCTATTGAAGATGGAAGGCATCGGCATATTATTTTATTATTATTATTATAATAGTGACGACCAGCCAATGGAGTGCGACGATTTACTGCCTTACAAACCGTATCAAATCTGCGCTTAGATTTTATAAAGTGAGGGTCATAATATAATTATTATAGCGCTTGCGTAGAACTGTCTGCAGATCTAGTAGAGATCCGTTGTAGGGACTCTACGCTGTCCTTTAAAGATAACATTTAAAAGTGATATTTGCACTCTTTACATATCTCATATTCGGTAAGTAGGTCCTTATTACCCCCAAATGGGGCTTGTAGGTGACCAATTAGCGCTCTAGGGTAATAATGTAGCTAGTAAAGCCCTAGGGCGGTAAGTAATTAAAAGAAACACTAATGGGGCTTGTAGGTGACCAATTAGCGCTCTAGGGTAATAATGTAGCTAAAAAAGCCCTAGGGAGGTAAGTAATGAAAAAACAAATTCACTCTTTCAAAAAGGTCGCGTACATCTAACCATCATACTGGCAATACACATAATGCATTCAGCCCAATGACAAAAGAGGTCGCTTCGCTATTCAGCCTTGTCTTCGTATGAGTATAATAGTCATCAATTTTATTTTTGTAATGCCGGATTTTTTTTTCTACTTACCTCACAATCGAGGTGTAGGTAAAGCAGAGTAGTTAGCTCGGGAGTAAGCATAAATTGCACCCTCGAACTAGGGGAGATATCTCGGGCTGCAATTGATGCCTTACAACCCTTGGCTACTAATCTACTATTAATATGTTAATAATACATAACCGGAATACGATTGTAGAGTGCGGCTGCTTCGGGTTGATCGGACTCAGCTTCGTTGTAAGAGACCTAGACAGATGATGACGCTATCCAACAATTAATTCAATTATTAATGGAGGTTTGAATGTTCTTCCTACTGTTTGATTGCAGTTCTGTTTTTACGTGGGATGGCTGAAGGTGGCCGAGGTGCTGATCAACCCTTTCGGAGAGGACGATGACGATATCGAGCTGAACTGGCTCATTGACCGACATATCAAGGTACCTACTTATTACTCAAACAAACTACTTACTCGTATCTATATTATTAGGGGTAGCAATAGTACTAATCGCCCATAAACACATAACTATAATATATCTATATGTTCGCCGTAGTAAAGTATAGTATTCCATAGTTTGTAGCTGTATACTATTTAATATGACTGCATCCTTTACGGCCGGGATACATACCGTATGTCGACGTACCTATGTCACATCGCATGTATTACGTTTTATTTCATGTACCATGCAAGTAGAAGTATATATTCGGTTGAATCATCACTAAACTAAAACGTTTGACATTATTTCTTAAAAGCTAAATCAGCCACAAGTAGGTACTTTTGTACGAAGGCCTTCGATAATAATATATTTAACTGAAAAATATTTCAATGAACACTAGATTGAGCTCAATTCTGGCACATCACCGGACGCTCGGCTCGCGCTTTGTTTTGCTTTTACTGGATAATTCGCGTGAAACGAGAATTGCTAGTGTTTGCCGGTATGATGAAGGCTAAACCTAGGTCTAACCGAAGATAAGTTGCTCCAGCTGCCTAAACTACTTACGTGCTTATTATCCAAGGGTCATTAATGACTAATTAGTGAGTGCCCACTGGCAAGCGAGACCCGTAAGGTTATCTTATGTTATGCTATTTACGTATCCATCATCAAGGGACTTGTCTCTACATATAATTACAAGACTGTAGGTATGTTAAAGCAACGTTGAGAGTGAAGTTTGAAGAGCGTGTTGTTGTCGGTCAGGCGGCGTACATGATAGTGGACGAGATGCACGAGGAGCACCCCGAGCTGCTGAAGGACCAGTACTGGGAGGAGGTGGTCCCCAAGGAGCTCCCGTACACGGTCGCGTCGGAGCACTACCGGCGCCACGAGCCGCCCTGCTCCGCCGACCACTACAAGGTGAAGGCCGAGGACGCGCTCTACGCCAACGTGCAGTCGCCGCGCAAGCACCACGACGAGACCTACGCGGACTACGTGAGTCTGCCTCCATACCTACTTACCACTTTTTGCCACACCAAACCTCTTCAGCTCTGATAGAGGAGGGCAGCCCTTAATCCACCTTGCTGGATAAGTTTGGCTTGGTGGATTTTCATTTTTGAAAAATTATGTATATGGATAGATGTTCTTTATATGGTACTTAGTCAGATATAATTATAATTCAAAAACAGTAGCTTGTCACACGTCACACGTCACACGTCACAACCTTACAAAGACGTTTCCTTAACATTGTTATGTTTATATTGCAGCTAAGTAAGTAGATAAGCTATTTCGCTGCAGTTCAATCAGAAGTCCATTCCAATTTTAAGCGCATCTATTCCTACTTCCTTATACATTTACGTTATTTGTTAGGTGTAAGTTAGAATGGTTCAGGAAAACAATTGTATTTAGGTTCTAACTTAAACAACATATAAGTATAGTTACTCGTATTTAGACATTTATTCAATTACATACAATATTACGACGATAATACTTGCATCTAAGTGAGCTCGATTCTAGCAACTTAACTTAAGGCGAATGACTTCGTCAACCGAGATGCTATGTGCGGGCCCAAGCAGAAGCAGCCAGTCCAGCCAAAATGCGCTATTTGGCTCATTAGTAACTAAACATTCAACTATAGTTTTACTCCAGTTTTTTCTAAATTAGAAGGTAGCTATAGATATCTGTTTCTCATAGTAGAATCTTGGAAACTTTGAAGGAGATATCAAGTTGTTCTCAAATAATAGGAAATTAATCAACTGAATCAAACTTAGATAATAAAATATTCAAGTATTAATATAATTACAATTATTGGTAGTGATAGCTTTATGGCCTGTGACAGAATCGAGCTCAATAATACAATTGTATTGTTTACGAATAAGATTATACAAAGTGACACAAGAGGAGAAACGCTGTAGGAAAGTATCGGAGTGGAGTCAGTACGGAGAGGACGGGATCGGGACGAGCAGGGTGGTACATATACGTAATATAAGAGTATTTAATTCATTGACATTCTCTATATAGTTTCTAACATTGATATTTAAGAAAACGAGACAAAGTGCGCGAATAATATAAAATAGTGCACCTTGTCTCCTACTGTAGTTGGATTTAAATAGGATCTTGCCCTATGTGTGGTTAGAAACGCGTGTGTGTGTGTGTTACAGGAGAGTGTGGATACGCCACTGGTGGAACGACGTAAGAATTGGTTCCAGCGGCAGATCTCGCGGATGGGATCCGTGCGTAGCGCCAGCACGGCGTACTCGTCAGGCGGACTGTTCGGGCGCCCGCGTCACTCCTCGCTTGTGTACTGCAGCCCCGAGGCGGGCGTACCCTCGCACCTATCGCACCCGCCTCCAGCCGCGCACGCGCACGCCCACAAGATGTCACTGTACGAGCGGCTCGTGGGTCGCAAGTCCACGCGCTCACACCACCGCCAGAACTCGCGGCACGGTATGTGCTTTCATGTCTACTAGTCTAGTGTTCATTTGAATGAGATAAGATGCGGACATTTTTGTTGAAACAGATTGAGATGTTTGAATTTACCTACAGTAGGTAAATATTTGATTTGCCCAATAGGTAGTAGACGTGAGTTTTTGTTGTATGCAGGTGGTCAGAAGAGCAACGGCTCGGCGGTGCCGATCACGCTGCGCAACCGGCCCCGCATCCCGACCCCGGCGCCGGACGGGAGCAAGGAGACGGCGTCCATCGCCATGGGCGTGCAGAACATGGGCGTCATCATGGCGGGTTCGCCGCACCCATACCAGAGCGAGGTGCCGGTGCTGGGCGCGCTCGTGCTCTCGCCCATACAGGAGCTGGACGGCGGGTCCGTGAACAACACGCTGCACGCGCACCAGCCCGGCACGGCGGCCCTAGCGCGCGCCGTGCTTGCTGCGCCCTCTGCCCCTGCCACACCGCGCGCCGAGCGGCAGCCGGCCGACGGCTCGCCTCTGTCTGCGAGAAACGAGCGGGACTCCTCCTCCGTGCGGGCCGACCCGTCCGATTTCGCGCGCGCGCGTTCGCCGGACGGCGCTAAGCGCGGCGAGGTCTATGTCTAACTGACGCCTGTTGCTTGACGACACCAATCGATTGATTACCTTGCGGCTATCGATTCGGTATTTAGGACGAACTCGTTTTATAATGTTAAATTGAATTTATGTACAAACAGGGATCGAATTGTATAGCTATTTCTAATAAAGTATTGTATAATTTAGTTTTTATTTTCTCGTTTCATTTTATACCCCATCCTCGATAATGTGGTTTGTCAATCTTTCCAAATCAAAAATTAATTTTACTTTAGTTTAACGTTTTTCTCAACTTACATCATGACGAGCCCTGTTCAAAATGACGACCGAATGAAAGAGGCGTAGGTACTGTGTGGGGGGAGGCTTCACATACAGTAGCGGCCGCACCGCAAGTATGGAGCGACGGCATCGCGCGGTACCAGCAGCGCCACGGCCGCCACGGCGCTGACAGTAAGCACCGCGTGCGGAGTCGCCGCGCGCGTCGCTACCGTCAGCGCGCACGCTTGCACGAGCAGGCACGACGCAACACACACACACACCGCCACCGCCGTCAGTAGGGTCAGAAGGCGCATGAAACACATGGCGATTAATCAGAGTGGACGTAGGGCTCGTAATTGGAGCCGAAGTCAGAGTAGTGCGCGGCGCGGCGACCGCTCTTGTACGCCGTCGCGAGCCTGCCGCGCACCATCTGCTGGACGCAGAGCGCGCACGCGAGCCGGCTCCGCAAGGCGCCTACGAACGCAAGAGACCGTGTCCGCAGCTCCGCCACTTGGAGCTCTACCGGTCTCTGGTCTGCCCCGTCGTCGCCCTACAACAAGACAAGACCACCAGTCATTCGCCGACTCCGCCGACCGACAAGCGGCGTCGCCGACGAATCGACGGAACATAACGTACCGTATATTCATTCTGGCGCAGAGCCTGGTAATTCCTGTCAAAGTCCTCAAGGGCGGCCGCGATGGCCTTCGAGATATCGGCCACCAACTTCTGCACCTTCTCCAGCTGTTCCTCATCGTGTAACCGCGGCTCAAGGCTCGTCAACGCGTCCTCGTTTTGGATAGAGCTTCCTACAATTCAAACGATATCAGTAACTTATACATAACATATAATCAGCCCATTATAATCCCACTGCTGAGACTCGAGCCTCAGGGAGCGGACTTGGGCCATAATAGACCACATGGGCCCAGTGCGGCTTGGTGGATAGGTTAATGTCCAACCCATGTAGAAGTTTTCACGCCGCCCGAAGGCCTTTGACATAGCGTAATGACTGTTATCCTAAGACATACAACCGGGACCGACAACTTAATGGGTCTTTCGAAGCACGGAAGTGCTCATATGAATAATGCCACTAACGCTCACTCTTACAACTCTTGACCGCTGCGGTCAGGAGTTGTATTGATTAGCTATTAACTAAACTTAACTTAACTTAACTATTGATTACCTAGCGATCTTAACCGACAACTTGTTGATCGGTTAAGATCGCTAGGGCAAGCTCCTCCAGATAGCAGGTATATATAAGCAATGATCAATCTAGTTTTAATATAGCATCTCATGAGGTTTTTCAAAGTGTGATACCAATAAGTAGTTGATTTTAGTTCATTTAAGGCACCATACCAAGCTAACAGAGCGATAAAGCGGTGGACGCTCATTACATTATTACAATATATATAAGCAAACTTCAATAGTTGCGATGCACTTGTTTATTTATTAACATATATCGAAAAACATTCAGTCTTCCACACTCACGTACGAACTACGGTCACCATGCATCATTGTATCGTTTTGTCGTTCTTATAATGACATTTGTCATGATGTACACATATTTAACCCCTCGGCCTCTTCTTTTAAGAGACTGCTATTATCTGTTCTTAAAAAATAGCAACATAAAACTAAATATATGTTAGTACACAACACTTGTAAGCATGCTGTGTTCACAGGAAGGACGTGCGCACCTGAACATGTTTTGTAAGATCTAAATATTGTTTGTGTTGTTTTTGTGTACATCCGGTTCTGCGAACCAACAATATTTTTTTTAATTAAATAGACATTATAGGCACAATCAAAACTCACAGCGTTGAAGGCTTGCATACCTACTCGTAGAGCGCGTGCTAATAGTCTATGGGAAGTTGTGCTACCTGGCACGATATCGTATTGGATAAGTGAAGTAGTCGTTAGATCTCATGACAGTTTGATATTGATGATGCATGCGCTGGACTCATCCCGCGGATGCTGCGTGATGTTCAGAAATAGAGAATGAAGGAGGGAGCGGCGTGCTGCGTGTCAGTGCAATGCTACCTTAAGGCTGCCTCTCACCAGACCTGAATACTTTAAGCAACGAACATATAACGTGCGCTTAGGACTTGGTCAGTATGGCGATATATCTTATTAGCTAATATCCCGTAAGTTGTTCGCAAAGGTCCGGCGGAAAGGCAGGCTAAGGTAGACGTCGTCGGTGGACACGTCGTCGGCGGATATGCATGCATCGGAACGTGAATAATCCAGTGTTGGTTACGTCTGGTTCGGAAGCGCGGACCACGGCGGCCGTTGCGATGGCCGCGCAGAGGGCTCTCGGGCCTGAAACAATGCATCTGGTATATAGTAGTAGTATGTATGTATAGACGCAGTATATATCTACCGCACCTATATATCGTACGTAGGTAGGTACATTCCTTCAAATATAATAAAGGTACAATTTTTCATGAAGTAGCTGAACGCTCGACAATAAGCACCTAGCTGCTGCAGCTCTTTCCACAGTTTTCCGGCAGAATAGCTGTGCACTAGGAGTGTGCTACTGACATTCTGTGTATTACACTAAAATGTTACCTTCCCCAAAAGCTCACGCCTAGTAATGTGCACTCACGATACCTGAGGCGGAAGCATGAGCACGCGTGCAACAACCGCTACCGTCGCTAACTCATGTCGACACTAGCGGCAGGCCGGCCCTGAGCAACCTCATTGCCTTACGGTATACTATCTATAAATAATGAATCTTATACATTTGTTTTGTGTTTAAGGCGCATCCTATAGCAATTACTCCGCGGATCTAGAACCCTGATTCGATTTAGAAGCTATCATCGCTATATTTCAAATTTTCAAGACAATCTTCAACATTCTCTCAACAATTTACCCGTTTAACATATTATAGAACTACTAGCTGACCCGCCAGCGGCTACGCTCGCGTGGCCTCGCGGGATACGGCAATTACAGATTTTTAAATTATCCCACGGGAACTCTTTAATTCACCGGGATCAAAAATATCCTATATGTTGGTCAGGGATATAAGCTACCACCATGCGAAATTTCATTTAAATCGGTCCAGTCGTTTCGGAGATTAGGCCATACAAACAGACAGACAAACATACAGATAAACAAACAATTTGAACTTATTTTTCACTCCTTACATCCCTGACTCGGTTTTTAGCATAGTTTTCATTGTACAGAAATTTGACCTCTACAGTTTATAATATGTAGTAGTTTTTACATACCTCGTTTTGCCCCCTTAAGTCATCCCTGACAAAAATATTGAAAGCATCACTATTTATTTTAAATTACCTATCCAGTTGTCAATTTTCATCACTGTAAAACTCTACAAAACAAAGTACAATTGAAAAAAAATTATACCCCGTTTTACCCCCTTAACTCGTCCCTGTCAATAAATATTGAAATCATCATTCTAAACTGTCCAAATGCTAATTTTCACCACTGATGTTCGAAAACACAAAACTTTCCATACAAACTTTCACCCCTCGAGTTCACCCTCATAAACCACCACTATCCAAAATAATATTAGACCAAATTTTTTTATTTTGAATGACCTATCCAAATACAAATTTTCACAACTATAAGTTCAAAAACAAAGGAGTTTCATACAAACGTTTTTACCCCTTTTGACCCCCTTAGGGGTTGAATTTCATAAAATCCCGTCTTAGTGTCGGAAAGTCGACCGGAAAAATAACCCGTCATTGGTCCAAGGCCATGGTGGAAAGCGAAAGGTCGTGGAACGCGGAGCTAGACTTTTGCGCACGGGTCGTGTCGAAGAAGGAGGCTGCGAAAAGGGAGAGAGAGATCACCGTCACACCACATCACATCACATCTACTGTGCCGATCCGCACCCGGAGACCCAGGCATATGAGGAGGGAGTATCAAGCCCTCCTCCACCTCCCATAACAGAAGTCGGAAGGTGACGGACACGGGAGTGTCCGTTGCCGCCAATCCATGACCTCGAAGTGGCACGCGCGGTGTTTCCGCGCGCCCCTTACGTGTGCTGGAATGGAGTGACTTCGACTTAATCCGAGATGGGTCCGAGGTGACTCTCATGGGTAGCTGTCGGAACGCACTATGAGGTGTGCAGCGACAGATTTTCAAACTTAGGGTCAACCAGTTTAGCTAGGTGGGTGGATACCAGTACCACCACTCTACCACTATGCTGGGGATTTCATTAGGACCTTCATCGAAAGTTCAACCCCGAGGTGCGGGGATCGATCCCGTGGCTGTCTAATCGACGGCCGACCCCTGTTTGAGATAACAGATATTGCCACGGCGAATAATGTTGTACGAGTATGTTTAATGTTTACCAAAATGCGAAGGAAAAATACTTACATGGAATCTTCCGCGTCGGAATCTAATGTGTCACGCCTTCGGCCACCGCGCATCAAGGGCTCCAGTGAGGGCGCGAACGGCGCCGGGCCGCCGCGGGCTTCGCTGCATCCAGATAACAATACAGATTTAGTTAACAAGGAGTCGTACTCTGCACTCGTGATCAGCTCAAACACACCGAATACTTACTCTAGATTGTCAGCCTCGGACATGACGCTGGTTTTTTGTCCACTGCAACAATTATCAAAAAATGTACTGGTGTATGGCGCTCTGGCACTCGAAAGGTTGCGTCGCGTCGGGGCAGTATCTGCGGATCGATTCGTGCTCGAGGCTGCTCGCATCCGCCCTCTCCGCTGCGCGCCTGCGTAGTACGGAACGCACCGGCCCCGACCGCCGCGCCGCGCGCCTGCGTACTACGCGCCTACGGGACGCACTGGCCCGCACGCGGATCGATCACACCGAGAACCTGTGCACTGCAACTCCGCCGCCGTACCCGCCCTACGCTGTGTTGGCACGGCGGCTCGCGGCTCCTCACCATTGCGCCGCCGCGCCGCTCCACTCATTGATCGCCACGTAGCGCGAGGTCAACAAACGTGTTGCCCGCCGTGCGCGCGCACCCTTATGCAAGCGCACAACACCAGGGCAATTCTCTTCAAAGTTATGTCGTTAATAATCACAATATAACCATATAAAGTCGGTAGTGCCACGCTGTAACCCCATGGTTACAGCCGAATGGATTGGCACAACCGGGGAAGTACCACACTCCCACCGTTGTTAAAACCGTTAAGCTCTCGCGTTAAGCACCTATTTAATAAAGGTGATTATGGTGCAATAAATTCTGAATTATTAAAAATCGACTGGGCTAGTGAGTTTTCTTTACTGAGTATGGAAAAGGCGGTTACTTTATTTTATTAGATAGATAGATAATTCTTTATTGTTACACCACTTAATATACAAAAATAACATAAAAGTAAAAGAAAGCTTAAAATAAAGTGTTACAATGGGCGGCCTTATCACTAATAGTGATCTCTTCCAGGCAACCTTAGGATGGAGAGGAAATACAGGAATAACAAGACGGGGCGTAATATAAAGATAAAGGTACAATCAAATCAAGACAATAATACATTACTAAATCAAATTAATAATAAATTATAAACAAGAAAAGAAAAATATCTACTAATACATAAAAATACACTAATACATATTGAAATATATATAAACATATAATTAATTCATTGATATACTTACATAATATATATATATATATATATATATATATATATATATATATATATATATATATATATATACACTACAATACAATATACTTCCATACATATATTTATACATTAATTCTTTGATGTATTATAATCAAAACCCAAGTTCACACGGGTTAAACTAATTGGCGAGATAGAAACTTTTTACTTGGCTTTTGAAGGTCGACAAGGATTGTGCACGCCTGATAGTAACTGGTAATAAGTTCCATAAGCGAACAGCTTTCACTGAAAAAGAGTGATCATAAAATACTGTGCCATGCTGAGGCATACTGAGGGCAAGATTTTCTGATGACCTAAGATTGAGAACGTTGGCATTGTGAAGGAAATTGAAACGTTCCTTAAGATAGCGCGGGGTCAAAGGATTGAACAAAATATTGTAAAGGAGAGAGAGTATGTGAGCATTCCGGCGAAGACGTATAGGGAGCCACTTGAGCTTTGATCGATATTGAGATATGTGATCATACTTGCGCATACCAAATATAAATCTTATGCAGAAGTTTTGAAGACGCTCAAGCTTATCTAGTTGATTCTCAGTGAGATCTGGATAGCAGACATCAGCGTAATCTAGAATTGGGAGTAGAAGAGATTGAACTAGAGCAATTTTAGTGGTGATAGGAAGAAAGTTGCGCAGCCTTTTTAAAGCGCCGGCGGTGGCGTACAATTTGCGACTAGTAACTTGTAGCTGAGGAGCCCAACTTAAGCAATGATCGATTGTCAACCCTAAATTTTTTAAGGATGTACTATAGGGAATAGGGACTCCATCCAAATGAATGGATGGAATCGTTGACAAGTCCACCTTTGAGATTAACTGCGAACTTCCCACAATCATTATCTACCTGCGTCTTGCTATGATTTATTTTCAGACCAAATTGTCTGCACCATGTTGTGATGCAATTTAAATCAGCATTTATTAGGTCTACGGCTCCAGAAAGCTGGTCAAGAGGGGCTTTAGAGTAGATTTGTAGATCGTCTGCGTATAAGTGGTAGGAGGAAGAAAAATTATTTGAGATTGAATTAATAAATATTGCGAAAAGGAGAGGAGATAAAACGCCGCCTTGTGGAACACCTGCAATTGCATCACACCAGGAAGAGAACTTCTCTTCTAGACGGATCCGTTGCCGGCGCCCAAATAAATAACTGTGAAACCAATCGAGTACCGTTGGAGATATGTTAATTGAGCGTAGTATGGCTAGAAGTATGTCAAAGTCAACTGTGTTAAAAGCATTACTAAAATCTAGTAATGTGAGTATAGTTAAGTTTCTGTTGTCCATGGATAAGCGAATGTCATCAGTGATCTTCACGAGAGTGCTTACTGTGCTGTGGCCAGAACGAAAACCGGATTGGAAAGGATTTAGTAGGTCATGAGAGGATAAATATTTGCTTATTTGGCTGTGGACTAGGCGCTCAAGAACTTTTGATAGAAATGGGAGAATGGATATAGGACGATATTCAGTAAAAGATTTGGGATTGGGTTTTTTGGGTAAGGGAATAAGTTGTGCATCTTTCCAGATAGTGGGATAAATGCCGTTTGTCATGGAGTTATTAAATATAAGGCAGAGAACAGGAAGGATGATGTCAAGGCTGGGCACTATCATATTGCGACTAATTCCATCACCGCCTACAGCATTGGAAGTGATCGATAATAAGCTCTTCTTAACATCACAAGCGGACACTCGATTAAAAACAAAAGGAGAGTAGTCAGGAATCGGTAACGTTGAAAGATAATTAATAGTATTAGATTTTTCAGATACATCAATAGGAAGCACTGAAGAGAAATAGAGATTGAGAGAACCTATGTTTATGTTGTTAGGGATACTATCTTGAAGAGATTTACCAATTCCAAAAGACCTTAGAAACTGCCAGACTTTTGCTGGATCATCATTATCGACTGATTTATGAATATGGCGACGAAGGGCATCCCTACACACCATATTGCAACGATTTCTGGACTTCACATATTTTTCTTTGTTAGAGTCATTAGGGCGGCATTTATATTTATGTCTAGCACTACATTTTTTGCTCATTAATAATTTAATGTCATCTGTAAGCCAAGCAGCTGGACGATGCTTTAGCTTGATGGCACGTAATCGAGCGTGCTTATCGTACAATTGAGTAATCATTGAATTTATTCTTATGTTAAGAAATTAATTAAGAAATACATTCCGACTAAACTTATCAGACAAGAAGTGTACCCAAAATGGCACTCACCTGCATTAATAAAATCACTTAAAGAAGGTTTAAATATCTAAGAAAATTTAAAATATATTATAATAAACATGACCAACAATGCTATTTTTATTGCGCGATAGAACTAAATTGCTTGAAAAACAATGTTATGACAAGTACATTTTAAGTATTGAAAATTCTATCGAAACAGATCCTAGGCATTTTTGGTCATATGTGAAATCACGAAATAAATCTAATAGCATTCCCAGCTCAGTGAATTATCTAGGAAGAATCGCTACTACTGGTGAAGATATTTGTAATTTATTTGGAGACTACTTTCACTCCACATTTCGTACCCAGACCGGGGGTGACTTGATGCCTGCTAATGATTTGATTACTGGCAGTTCTCACTCTCTCAGAAACAGATAATATTTCTAAATTATTATATAAACTTAATCCCACTAAGTCAGCCGGCTCTGACCATATCAGCTTCTTATTTCTAATTAATTGCGGGAAAACCATTGCTCTACCCATTACCTTACTCTTTCGAAAGTCTATTTCTCAATGTACATTTCCTCAGATCTGGAAGTCCGCCTATATTACACCAGTTCATAAAAAAAGTCTAAAACTGATGTAACAAATTATATACCTATTTCCAAGCTATGCGTTATAGCGAAAGTGTTCGAAAGGGTCATCTATAGCCAGGTATACAGCGCATTAAAAAGCTCATTTCACCCTATCATTATATTATTATATCTATATTATCATTATATCTATTTATTTACTCGTAAGTATATTTTATCATAACATGGGTTTCTAAAAGGCCGCTCCACTGTTTCTAATTTGATTCTTCTGAATGAATATCTGACTGAAGCTATGAGTAATCGCAGCCAAGTAGATTTAGTATATACCGACTATAGCAAAGCTTTCAACCGCATAGACCATAGGATCCTTCTGTCTAAGCTTCGACTTATTGGCATCGCTGGTCATCTATATCGGTAGCTCTCATCCTATAAAGAACGAAGAACTGTAGTGGTCAGTAATTGTATTTCTGGCTGGGTTACCATTCCCAGTGGGGTTCCGCAGGGATCATTACTAGGACCTTTATTATTTACGATAATTCTTAACGATATTTCCACTTGCCTTCAAAGTTCCCGCTTACTTTGTTTTGCCGACGATATGAAGATATTTAGGGCTATTGAAACACTCGATGATGTCGAGAGGCTTCAAGCGGACTTAAACTATTGTTTAGTGAATAAGCTTGACATCAATCCTGCGAAATGCTCAGAGGATACTTTTACTCGCAAGTTAAATATAATTCCATCAGTCTATAAATTAAATAATAAAGTACTGTCAAAGAACACCACCGTGCTAGATCTTGGAGTTATTCACGACTCAAACCTATTATTTGACGAACATATTGACCACATAGTGAAGAAGGCATCAAAATCATTATAGTTTGTTCTGCGTACTTGTGCTTTCTTTATTACAATTAAAACCTTTAAAATTCTCTATTGTACCTTTGCACGCTGTATACTTGAATACGCTTCACGGGTATGGAACCCAAGATATGAAATATACATATCATCAAGTATCAAGCGAGTTTAGGGTATCCAGATGAAATTTATTAAGTATTTATGTTTGCGGTTGAAAATTCCGTTTCAATCCAATGATAATCTTAGTCTTTGTAAAAAAATTCACATACTTCCTCTCTCTAAAACGAGAGAAATAGCTGATATTGCTTTCCTATTTAAAATTACTTGAAAATTATTTTATTTGGAAATCCTAACGTATTGACCCGTTTTATACGATTATGTGCAACCTATTTAAGTGAAAAACAGTGTCGTGAACTTACCAACCTTTGCTTGTTGAACGGTATTCTTAATAAAATTACGGGGCCCGCCACCCGTACACTCCGCCCGTACTCAAATGGCATTCGAGAAAGTTGGGAGGGCATCAGAACAGCGTTAATCAATATTTTTTCTGACCAAAGGGATGAAACTGCCATCTATAATGACGGGTTGGCATTAGAATAGCCCAACACGAATTTGGTGATTTTAAGAGTTGGATCTTATAGATAATAATTTTCTCTACGCTTTGGTATCAATTTTAGAGCGAGGAAATGTCTAGTTTTCTAGAAAAACTAATTTCAATTTCAGATTTTTGATTCGACGATTCTCTATAAATGCGTGTAACGAAACGACTTGGTGCAATGAAAATGGTATTAAAATAAATATTTTAATTATTTGAACTATTATTTTATTGCTAATTTAATTTACAATACTTAATTACATAGTTTATAATACTTGACATCGATTTTATTAAATTAGCTTCTGTTGCAAATACTTTTTTTAAAGAATGGAACGTATGACCGCCATTTTATTTTCCATAGACGATCGACTACGCCGCCCGCGCCGCGCATTCCGTTCCTCTTCGAGTTACGTGAATGTGCTCTGTTCGCTCTCCGTGTTTTTCATTGTTTTGGCGTGGTATTTTGTGTTAATTTTTCGACGACTTTTGCCTGCTCTCTGGACTCCGATTTCTTCTTCAACTACGACTTTTGCCTGCTTTCTGGACTCCGATTTCTGTTGAACCACGACTCTTGCCTGCTTTCTGGACTCCGATTTCTGCTTGAACCACGACTTTTGCCTGCTTACTGGACTCCGATTTCTGCACGATTGATCTGCCTAGCGACATGGCTAATATTCCATCAGCAGATGAACCAACGGCTTCCACAAGCCGTGAAGATGCAGTACCAGTAGCTTCTACCAGTAGAGGTGAGTTAACTATTCATTTATTGTAATCTAAATTATTTCGCTTGATAAACCACAAAATATGTTAATCAAATGCTTGTTTTTCATTTTAGATGATTTTGAAGAAGAACCCGCATTTAAAAGGCGGAAATACGTGGGTGAAGTTTTACAAACGTGGAATATTGTAAAGCTGGCGCGTATGTTAAGTACACATGAACAAGGACTGGTTTTTGCCGAAGAGCAAGGCTTAATCTTGAAAACTAAGAAGTGTAGAATACACAAAAATCCCATGAAACTTGTTTTCAAGAACGACAAAACTATGGGCACATTTGTGTGCAGCAAGGGTTCCTGTCATAATAAAACTAGAGTATCTAGAGCCCAAGGAACATGGTTTGAGAACGTAAAACTAAAATTGGGACACATTTATTATTTAATGTACTGTTTTGCATACAACTACTCGCATGACATGGTAATACACGAAGATATATTTAGAGAAGAACATTGTTTGTCCCGGCCAACCATAAGCGATTGGTATAACTACTGCCGGGAAGTTGTGGTAATTTACCAACTGGAGAAACAAGAAGTCCGGGGCAAAATAGGAGGCCCTGGAAAAATTGTGCAAGTAGACGAAAGCAAATTTGGGAAGAGGAAATTTAATAAAGGTATTTATATAAGGCATTAATCAATTTCATTATTTTATACTTGTATTTTCAATTTAATAACTGTTTTTTAATTTTTTTCAGGGAGACACATTGAGGGACATTGGGTCCTTGGCCTCATAGAAGATGGTTCAGAGGACTTGCGGTTGGAGGTGTGCCCGGACAACATTAGGTCTGCAGAGGTGCTAATTCCCCTAATTCAAAAACATGTAGAGCCGGGCACAACCATCCATACTGACTGCTGGAGGGCTTATGATTGCCTAAGCCAACATGGATATATTCATAAAAAAGTCAACCACAGTGACCCTGACAGTCCATTTATAGCCGAGGATGGGACACATACTCAACGAATTGAGTCTCAATGGCGGGTGGTTAAAAGATTCTTCTACAAGAATAATTACAACCACCCGGGCAATTTTGCAGACTCAATTGTTGAGTATTTATGGAGGAGATCTGTGGAGGCCAGTAAGAAGGATAAGTTTTTCGAACTGATAAAAGCTGTGCAATATGTATACAAAATATAAGTTAAATACTTTCTAAATTTTGTTTTATTTTTGTCCTAGTTTTGCACCTATATGATTTATTTCTAATGTAATTCAAAATAGCTGTGACCATCAGGGCTAGCACTCTTATTCGAGTCAAGGGCACTCTAACTTGAGTTGGTTAGGTTCAAAATAAGAGACAGAGCCGACACAGAGCACCCCGACTCCACCTAGTCTTGTGGCTGACACCCCTAGATTGTATATAAAAAGTGCGGGAGCCAGAAGCTCAAGGGAGGTCCTGAGAGGAGCGAGCCAGACGAGGTTGAGCGGAGCGACGGGGGGAGGTGGCGAGCGAAGCGAGCCGGCGACCTCCGTAGCGAAGCGAAGACCGAGTTTGGCGAAGTGACACTCAGGGGCGACCGCTAGAGCTTCTGGCGGGAGCCCACCCAGAGTCAAACATAGAACACACCAAAATAGTCAGTACTCCATGTCCAATCCATTCATATTTGTAAGTAAATATAGTTAAATTCAATATATAAACGTTATAAATTTGAGGTTAGGTTCAAAGAAAATTCAAAGTAGTTTTTCGCAAAAACTAGGCATTTCCTCGCCACGAGAGTAGTGTCGGAGGACATCCCCCTCCCCCCTCCCTCCCCCCTCCCCCTCCCCCCCTTAAATTCGTGTTGGCCTATTCTAATGCAATGCCATAATGACCACAAAATACCTTTCTCTTGCCACTTAAGACACTATTACTCCACAAGAGTTTTACGATATGTGCCAACATTTTTCAGCATTATTATGACCTATGTAAGTCTACATGAGTCTATCCCCACTACCATCGAAGCGAAGCGTACTCTTTATAAGAAATTAGCAATGCAGGCTTTCGTCCGGGGACTTAAAGAGCCGCTAGGCTCTCGTATACGATGTATGCGTCCTGATAGTGTTGAAAAAGCATTAGAATTTGTACAGGAGGAACTTAATGTGATGTACTTGCAGCGGCGAAACGATCTGACGTCCGATCGCAAAGTTAATGTTGTACCAAAACCAATACAGTTGCCATTTTCTATGCCGGTACAACGATCATTCGTTCCTCCTGCACCTATGTATAACGTGCCTTTTAATGTGCTTTTTCAGCGCCCTATGCCTCAACCTCAACAACACCAACCTCGGAGATCTAACTTTCCTAACACCCCGCTAAATAGACCTCCTCAAGGTCCCACACGTACTCAACAAATGTTCCGTGCGCTGCCACCTTACTATAATACTCTGAATAATTCTATTAAAATGACACAATACCATGCATATCAAAATACGGGCCCTAAGCCCATGAGCGGTGTAAGTCATTACGTAAGTAGACCTACCATCTACTGGCTTGAGAGGACATGACTGGACGAAGTCGGGAAACCCGTCACCCAGTAAATATTTTAAGACCCGCGACATGAATTTAAATATGTGCTCTGAATACTCAGGTGCCACGATGTACGAACCCGACGAATCTCAATACTATACAGATTATAATTTAACTGAGCCACAATATTGTTCCGAAGGTCAGCACGAACCTGAACCTTCTAATGCCGCTGGTAGCTCTGTTCAGGATTTTTAGAGTCGCCAAATTACAAGAAAGTCAAAATAGAACTCAATTTGCAAACGCAACGGCAACTTCTATACATACAAATTTCCAACCCTCCTTTAAAATTGTTAATAGACACAGGGGCTAACCAATCCTTCATCAACCCTGAAGCGGTTGAAAATTTCTTTCCACAGGTACCTCTACATTATGATCCTTTTGAGATTACTAATGTGCATGCTACTACTCGAAATAACTATTACGTTTCTTTGCCTTGCTTTGTGGAATTTCAAGACCCTGACGCTATAAAATTATTCCTATATCGTTTTCACAACTACTTTAACGGACTTATTGGTTTGGATTTGTTAGAAAAGTGGGAAGCCAAAATTGACCTTAAAAATAGAGTACTCATAACACGTAGCACGACAAACCCGATTCGTATGTTCAATTCAAAAAATGTAAATTTGTTAAAAGATGTTATACCAGCAAATTCCTCTAAATTATTGCGATTACTGATAAACGTGCATGACGGAGACGCTTACGTGCCCGAACAAGTAGTGTCAAATTGTTTAATCCGGGACTGCCTAACATTAGTGTCAGATAATCGAGGTTATTTAGAAATTACGAATCCATCTTCTCACGATATAATCTTTTGCTTAGACCGACCGTTAGTAGCCGAGATCCATACGAACGAGTGCGCGCGCACCGAACAACCGCACTCGCGTGTTAACGAAATGCTATCGCGTCTACGTACGGACCACCTCAATGCTGAAGAACGCGCTAACTTAGAAGCCTTATGTGCTCAGTACGCTAATGTGTTCTTTATAGAAGGGGAATCTTTGACATTTCCGAATAAAGTAAAGCATCGGATCCGAACTACCGATGAAGAAACAGTGTACATGAAAAGTATCGGTACCCGTAAGTTCACAGAGATGAAGTTAGACAGCAAATAGGATCTATGTTAGAACAGGGTATAATTCAGCCGTCTGAATCTGCTTGGAGCTCTATATATGGGTCGTACCCAAAAAAAGCGATGCGTTTTGCAAAATAAAATGGCGAATCGTTATCGACTACCGGAAACCTAACGAAAAGACGATAGTGGATAAATACCCAATACCTAACATCGCTGACGTATTGGACAAGCTTGGTAACTGCCAGTATTTCACAACACTTGATCTGGCAAGTGGATTTTACCAAGTTGAGATGAGCTCTGAGGATATACCCAAAACTGCGTTCAATGTAGAGCACGGGCATTATGACTTATTACGTATGCCCATGGGTCTCAAGAACAGCCCATCTACATTCCAACGAGTAATGGACCAAGTACTTAAAGACCTACAGAACACCGTCTGTCTAGTGTATCTAGATGACATTATTGTTTTTAGTACGTCCCTCCATGAGCACATGCTTAACCTCCGTAAGGTAGGTATTTGACAAATTACCCGAATCTAACTTTAAAATTCAAATGAATAAATCCGAATTTTTGGAGTTAGAAACTGCGTATCTTGGACATTAGCCGTGATGGTATCAAGCCCAATCCAGATAAAATATCTGCAATACAAAACTACCCCAATCCTAACACGCCTAGAGAAATTAAGTAATTTCTAGGGTTAGTTTGCCGCTTACTCATTGCTTGAAGAAAGGCAATAAAGTAACCCTAGATTCTTCCTACATAAATAGTTACGATACGCATACAACTCGATGGCAACACGATAACAAGCAAAACCATTCGTGCTGCCAAATTTAGTTCATTTTAAGCACTGTAGGGGCGCTGCTATAAATCTCACACAAAGTGCATGCGATAACTTTTACTGCCATTTTAAGCGTCATGTATCTAAACATACTATAGTAAAAATGTAACGGGTCGCTGTCGGTACATGGAAGATATTGATGTCAGGAAATTACTTTGGCTGGCCATATCAATTAATCCCCTTATAACATGCTTATGACCATTTAAATCCGTAGTATAAATTTGTACGGTTCCCAATAAACAGGTGGTATCGGGAATTTATCCGTAGGTTGTGAAACGGGGCGCACGTTGCAGAGAGCTATATTATGTACTTTTGCCGCCGGTTTATTTGTCTGCTGACTGGTAGCGAGAATCCGTTGCAAAGTATTAGAGCTTGTGTCGCGAGCGGAGGCGACGTTGTCCGCTCGCGTAGCCTGCGCCGAGGTACGCGGCGCGAAGGCGAATCTATTGTTTGCGCAGGGATATTAGCGGGAGAAACATTTCGACATAACATTGTATGATGTTTGCAACAAAAGTTACGGCAGTTAAATTTAGAGTTACAAGCGGTATTTAAATGTGTGACACTTAAACAATTAGTACAACCTTTGTTTTCTTTAATAAAGGCAAATCTCTTCTCAATTGAAAGTTTATTAAAAGCTGAACATCGGTACAAGTGACAATGATCAGTTTGTTTACATAGCGGACAGCTGTGACCGCCGTGAGTCACGCATGATGCAGCAAAAGAATGAGTAGATTTTGCGATAACCTGTTTGTTATGTAATTCGGTGCGTTCCAATATTTTACTTTGCTCGCGAATAAACTTTATGAAATCATTATAGCTAGGCATCCCTTTACTTCGTACGTGCATTTCAAATGCGTTAATAGCTTGGTAATTCACGGTGTAAGAGGAGTCAATTCTCAACTTAGTGACATTTAAGCGGTTCATAATTTCATTGAAATCCGAATGTATACGTATCCGAATGTACGTTCTAGCGAGACCATTCCGCTTAAGAATGAATCTTTATCAGCTTCATCAGTAAACGCGTTTAAGGAGCAGTTATAAATGTCTTGAAGACGAGAAAATAAAGCTTTGCGTTTTCCTATTAGTGTCAAGCGTTCGATTTGAAGCGAATTAAGCGATTTCAGTTCTTGAATTTTGTCTTTATCCTTTTTACGTGTCGTCATTGTTATCAATATTATCGTGTATCGTGTTATCAATAATAAATTAATGCAACGCCTTCGAAAAACTCGGCAAACAAAGGCAAAGCGATAAGAAACGAATTGTGGTGCGACACGGGCCGCGAGATATAAAATAACCCTCACTTTGAATACTTCATAAAAATTATGCATATGACAACAATGGTTGATAATACTAATGAGGAAAACGGAATACAGAAAAGTACATGACAGCGTTATAGGTAACACAATGGTAACTATGAAACGGTTATGTTCGCGCGAGACCGCGCGACGAGTCAACAGATTGGAATGCGACCCCCGCTTTTCCGTGACACATCGTCACCTCTCGAGTCTACTCGGGCTAGCGGCCCGAGTCAGTCACATTTACTGTGCCGGCGCGCGCGCACGGACCAATCGGCATTCCTAATCAGCTCCGCGTCACCACGACCGCCTGGGAAACGCCACCCTTTTACCGGCATCGAGATAAGTGTTCGCGTGTGTGCGTTGCCATTGTGCCCACGGGGCAAATAAACCCAAATACCTAGAGTCACCCGTACTTATACCAGCGCGCGCGCACGCCCCGATCGGCATCTCTAATCAGCTCCGCGTTTACGCGTATGCCCGGATCCGACCGCCATTTTGCCCGCGCAAATACACGTGCACGCGAGTGCGCGTCAACCATAGTGCTCATGGGACAAACTTTATACAAAGTGATACAGGCATCCAGAATCCTTACGACGGTCATCAGCCCGCACGATCCAGAGGAAGAACCACGGATTACCCGCATTCCTGACGCTCCTTAAAACTGCAGTCTTCGGATGATGCTGAAGAATATAGGCTATAGTACCATAGACCACATCCACACGCTACGGCAAGTTATACAGAAGACCGAAGAGTATAACTTGCATCTTTCTTTAGCGTTTGTGGACTATGAGAAGGCCTTTGATTCGATCGAGACGTGGGCAGTACTCTCCAGCGGTGCCGTATTGACTATTGGTATATTGAAGTGCTGAAGTGTTTGTAAAAAAAACGCCAACATGTCACCATGACTGACACCATGTCAGTCCGAGTACAGGAGCAGAGTTCGAAGGCAATTCCATTGCAAAGAGGCGTGAGGCAGGGAGACATTATATCTCCGAAACTGTTCACCGCTGCATTGGAAAACGCCTTCAAGCTCTTGGAATGGCAAGGACTTGGCATCAATATCAACGGCGACTACAGCACTCACCTTCGATTTGCCGACGATATTGTAGTCATGGCAGAACCCATGGAAGACCTCAGTACAATGCTCGAAGGCCTCCATTGGGTTTCCCAACGGTTAGGCCTTAAGATGAACATGGACAAGACGGAAATTATGTCTAATGCCCATGTTGTGCCTACCCCGATATCAGTTGGGAACTCAGTTCTCGAAGTTGTTGACGAATACCTATCTACCTGGGACAGACAGTCAAACTAGGTAGATCGAAATTCGAGAAAGAGGTCAATCGTGGAATCCAACTCGGCTGGGCAGCGTGCCGGAAATTTCACGAAGTCGTCTCGTCTAAAATACCTCAGTACCTTAAGACAAGAGTCTTCGACCTATGTGTGTTACCAGTGATGACTTATGGCACTGAAACCTCTTACAATGGGCCTTATAGATAAGCTCAAACTTGCACAACGAGCTATGGAGAGGGCTATGCTCGGGGTTTCTCTACGTGATCGAATCAGAAATGAGGAGATCCGTAGAAGATGCAGCTTTGGCCCGACACAAAGGTAACATTAAGGTTTTCCTAGTTGAAAGACGACTCCAATGCCTGGGTACTGAAAAATTTAGTTTTTGTAAGAAGTCTGAGCTATCAATTTGGTTGTTAATAATTTTAAATAAGAAAACGAGATCAGCTATATTTCGCCTTTGTTCTAGTAAGGTAAAGTTTTAGTGACGTGATCTTGATTCGTAAGAATTTAAGTCTTGACATCGATTATCAAGAAAACAAAGATGATATAGGAAACATTTCTGTCTTCATCTTCTCTAACCTAGCAATGTGGATTTTGTAAGATGGATTCCAGACGGGACTACAATACTCCAGCAAACTGCGAACATGCTGTTATTATGATATATTATGCTGAGAATTTATATATATAAATATAAAATATATATTAACTATAAAACCAGACATTTGGGCACCTTTTTTGATTATGTTGTCTACATGTTCGCGAAAATAAAGTTTTTGGTCGATTATAACTCCCAGATCACGAATACTTGAAACTTCGGTAAGTTGAGTAGCGCTAATAGAATAAATAGCAGGAGTAGGACATCTTTTTCGGGAGAAGCTCATTGGTAACATTTTGTTGCATTCAGTAACATGTTGTTTCTGAAGCACCAGTCCTGTATATTATTTATGTCATATTGTAAAATCTCTATGTCTTCAAATGATTTAATTACTGTATACAATTTGAGATCATCTGCGAATAATTTAAATTGAGATGTTATAGAATTACACAAATCGTTGATAAAAAGCACAAAAAATAGAGGGCCCAAGTGCGAACCTTGAGGCACGCCTGACAGTATTTTTTTTGGTCTGACGTAAACCCACGAACCTTTACTAGTTCAGAACGGATTTTCAAATAGGATTCGCATCATTTAAGTAATGAACCACATATACCTGCATGGCCAAGTTTCTGTTCGTTGTTGATCTTTTAGGGAGAAAGCCATGCTGAGAGGGAGTGATTTGTGGCTTCAAATACGAAAGTAGTATTATTTGCACTAAGCTTTCGAAAAGTTTCCCAAAGGCTGATAAAATCGATATAGGCCGATAATTTGCGATATTGCAATGGTCCCCATTTTTGTAAATTGGAGTGATATGGGCGATTTTCTACTTACTAGGAAATTTTCCGATTTCAAGAGAATGGTTATAAACGTAATACAAGGGCTGTACTAGTTGCGTGGCACATGTTTTTAAGAAAATTGGAGGAATTGAATCCGGCCCTGGTCCCTTATCTGTATCGAGTGACTTAAAAGCTAAAATAATATCCGTTTCATTAATTTTTCAAGAGTTGATGTTTTTTTAATAATATAATAATAATAAAAAAGTTTATTGCTCCATATTAATACATATACAATGTACACATAGATTAGATACTGTAATTATAATAATTATATTATATAAATTCCTTTTATTCAAAATAAATCACGGATTTCATCCGGTCCTTTACAAAGGCATAAGTGGGGCTGTAGCCAACACTTAGAGGCCTGTTTGGTATAAAAATACAAAGTAGTATAAAAAAACAAAAAAATTTGGATGGATGGTGACATGGTATATCTATTATAAAAATGGGTAAAATGACAAGGCTATTGAAATGATTTTATTAGTGATAAAAAGATAGTGGGCTATGGAAGAGACTACGGCACCTGCCAAATTCAGTCTCATTTTAAAATTTTTGGGCAGGTGGTGACTTGGCACCCACTAAACGGGCCCCCCATAAAGGCCACCATGAATGGTGACAGAAGGGGCAACGTTGGTGTGGCTGGCTAAAGGGTGTCGAGAGGTGTGCTGCGGTTTCACTAAAGCGCTACTACCGGCGTTATGCCCTTTAACACTTCCACCCTTGGAGCTTTTTGTTACTTGCTCTTGCGTCTCCACCCCCAGACGGCCAATTAAGGCAAGCCGGGGGTCAGGGGTCTCATTTAGCCCCAGGGAGAATCAGAGTCCACGGTGTCGCCACTCACCGACGGCTCGCCACAAAGCCACCCCTGCGGTTTTATTATTATTATTCACATTATTTATTTCCTTTTCTTAAAATTAAATTTTTTACTATATTTCTATATACAATATCAAATAATAAATAAAAAAAAACATTGTAAAAAACCTAATCCTAGATTGCCATCGGCAGCGGGGCATGACCCAAACTACCAGTGGTTAGGGCTGCAGACTGAGGAACCTCCTGACAATACGTGTCGTGTCAAGAAGTACTGCCTTCTGTATCTGTCCCTTGATCCAACCGTCTAGCGAAAGCCTCTTATGATGTCGGTCGAGGCTTTTTGCTATAAGGCCGTTTGCTGAAACTACTATCGGGACAATTATTGTCGAATCAACATCCCACATGGCGGTCACCTCATGAGCCAAGTCAAGGTACTTGCTGAGCTTGTCCTTCTCAGCCTTCACGAGGTTCTCATCATGAGGAATGGTGACGTCAACAAGCATTACCCGGCGCTGAGATCGATCGATGTCAGGCTTATTGGCAACAACAGTCCTGTCCGTGATTATAGATCGATCCCAATAGAGCGTAGCACGACCGTTTTCAAGAACAGGCGTAGGTGCGTACTTATAGTACGGCACCTCAGACTCAATAAGGTCATATTGAAGGGCAAGTTGCTGGTGAATAATCCTGGCTACATGGTTATGTCTGTGCAAGTACTCTCCATTAGCAAGATGAGAACAACCGGAAATAATATGTCTGAGTGACTCTCCGGGACGACGGCATGCTCGACAAATGTCGACCGTACCGTCTTTCAGAATATATTTCCGGTAGTTATTCGTCTTGATAACTACGTCAGCAATAGCACAAACAAAACCCTCAGTTTCACCAAAGAGATCACCGAAACGCAGCCAGTTCACTGAGGCGAGCGGGTCCACGTCAGGCCTTGTTAGGGTCTTGTAGAACCGTCCGTGTAGCTCTTTGCCCTTCCATACGTCTCTACGGTTTTCGATGCTTAGCACCACTGGTTTACGCCAGTTCTCGTTTGCCAAGGAGAGAGGTGTGAGGCTCCTATCAACTGCTATGACATCGCGATGTATCCCACACTCGGTGTTACGGAAATACTCCCGGAGACTGGACACCTCACAGTTGTGGAGGTTCTTGGCATTTAGGAAGCCACGACCCCCCCACTTCCGTGGGATGTATAGCCTCATATCAGACGAGCGTGGATGTAGCATGCGATGTGTTGTAAGCAATTGACGGACCCGCCTATCCAGGGCGTCAAGTTCATTATTATTATTATTACTATTTATTATTAATTAGTATTTATATTTTACCAACTTATTTGAGAAGTTAAGTGAATGTCGAGTTTTTTTGATTGTGTTTATGATTAAATGTTGGTACCTACCTATGTAGGTAACTTAACTGTGCACTATTTTAGAGATTATAGATAGATAGATAACGCTTTATTGTACATAAAACAAACGTGGATACATTTAATATACAATTATCAATACTGTTGTACAATGGGCGGTCTTATCGCTTATAAGCGGTCTCTTCCAGACAACCTTTGGATGGACAGAAATTATGATACACGAATAGACGGCAATGTATTTGAAAAACAACGTCAAAAGTAAACCTAAATTATATTAAAATTACATAAACTACACAAACATAACTTAATATAAATAAATAAATATTTATAACAAATAAATAAATAAATAAATAAATACATATATATTACATATATAAATATATACACTAATGTGTATACACATTCCAAAACATATTTAAAGAAACGTATTCATATAATATTATATAAATTTTTAAATGCAAGCGACTAACATAAATAACATTGAATCAACTTGAGAGGTAAAGCCTCTTTACTTGGTCTTTAAAGGCAGGAAGTGTCTCCGCGCGTCTAATTGAGACCGGCAACGTATTCCACAAACGAACAGCTTGGACGGTGAACGATTTGGCATAAAAGGAGCTAGAATGTGGAGGCACCTTGAGAGAGAGATTTTCTGATGTGAGAAGTGTGTGTGTACCCGAAGAGTTATAATATTGTTTTAGGGTTACTTTATAACAATTAAATAATATAGGTACAATATACATGCCTATCTATAATTTGTTGACTTCACGTGGGTAAGCACAATAGGTACGAGGAGGTGAACCTTATGGCGATTAGATTTAGGTGTGCTGCATAGACTGTATGTATTGTAAGTATAGTTACGCTAATCGTAGTTACGTCAAGTTTACCTATATAGGTACTCGTATATATATACATATATATATTTCGGGGCCTGAATCCTCAACCATATAACGGATACTCGGAACACCTGTCAATAACAAACAGAAGTCGTGTATCTTGTTTGAACACTAAGTACCTACCTAGATATAAAAATCACTAAAATAAAGTAAAAACTGAATCGAGACATACTACCTAAGTGTATAATAATGAAAGGCATTAAATATTGTTATAATACATTATTATTATTATATCATGTATATATAATATAGTAAGCATATGGAATTATTAACGTAGAAGTATACTAAATGGACTCTGGGATGGTTTACTAAACGCCATGTTCCAGTTCAGTGAGTCAGTGACAATAACAAGATAAGAAGTAAAGGCGGAGTCACACTACTCATAACAGCGGAGAATAACATTAAATGTCTACTTCAACTGTACAGTGGGTTAGATAGATACATAATCACAATAAAAAATATTAATATATTAAGTACCTAAGTATAAATAATAAAATATATAGAATGACATGTTGATTGGTTATATTGGTTGATTAGCTTGCCTTTCATTAATATTATTTTTTTATTAAAGTAGATACATAGTTTTAGTAATATTACAGGTGCCCCAAATGAGCTATGCAGAGTGTCAGGAGGAGCAGGCCCCTCTTCGTTATCTGTCTATCAACAATCATTTATGTGACTCGAAATTTAAATAGGAACTAGTTGAACTACTACCTGTTAGGTTTTGCGAAATTAAGATCATTTATCAATGTCAAACTGACATTATGTTTGACAGATTAATCGACTATTGTATATTTTAGCCTGGCAACTATTTCATATAAAACCTATACTTATCTCTGGTTCAGTTGTCAGGTTGTCTATGGTTGCAGCCAATCACAGAGCTGAGCGTTCCTGCCGCAAAAATGGCGGGAGATAGCTTGGCTGGTGATTGGTTGATGTCGTGGACGAATGGTAGCTGAGTATTTCAAGCGGGCTTGAGAAAAATAACGATGGTGGGTGACACATTTCGTTGGCGGACGTCGAGGAGAAATATGGTGTACAGGCATAGTGTATAAACCTACTTGTAATAGTAACCCTGGTGCGCCATTTGCAATAAAATAATTGGATTGTGACTGCATCTATTCTTTACGCAACCCGGAATAGGATCAAGTGTAACATCTCAGAAGTGTGACGACGACTAGCATTGTAAAATGTAAGTACTACGCCCTATTATAATATTAATAAGTGTGTGACTAAGAAAGAAATGGCTTTCGTCTTATTACTGCTGCTTAGTTGTTCATTGTTCAGCATAACCAGTGACTGTTGCTTATTCGTTATTTGCGACAGCGTAACAAAACGGTAACGTACATGCGGCAGATAGGTTTGTTACTTATAATTACTTGTGAATATTGTTACGAAATCTTTGCCGGCCTCGCAAGGCGATACCTTATACCTATATTAACCCGTCCAGTGTCTAGTGTTTTCGGTTTATTCCGATCTACGCATAAAAGTTCAAATAAAAAAATACTACTCTTGAATAGTTTGACCAACTAAAAGCAAGTTTATACCGGTGGAGTGTGTTGGATCTGATAAAATTAGTTTCGAACTGGAGGTCTAAAAATGTGTATACACTTTGTGTATGCGCGACATGGCTTAGCACTTTTTTTAAACGTATACATGGTGTACGCGTGACACGCTATGGGTTAACAAGGCCTGTCGAATGTATAGTGATTGGAATAGTAGGTTTTTCTATGGAGGTTACTACTAAAAGGTTCATAGTGAACTTTTTACTTTACTAAGTTTACTTAAGGTCTACTGTTTGATATTTCATGGTTGGCTCCTTCCCTTTTCATAATTTATTTTGTTCCAAACCTAAAGCTTTATAATTATTTTGATAATTTGATGATATCTGAATATCTCTGATTTAAATAAAATTATTATATATATACATGTGTACTAATGGCGTTTTTCTGGCGTTGCTCTGCAACGCGACAATTTCAGCCAATGGATGAGTCGAGTCACAGGAGTCGGGGCAGAGAACGGACCAGTCGTAGACGAGATAAACCAGTCGAAAAGATTCTTCGCTCTGTTTCTCGAAGTTAAAGCCGCATCCGAACTCTGACCCCAAGTCAGTCTGAACGTGCCTGACACCAGGGGCAAACGGGCCGAGATCGAATCAAGCTTTTGGAAAGTCAAAGGACGCCGTCGCTGCCAGCCAACGTGCATCGTGAAAGGCGCCGCGACCGCTGGGTGGATCAAGATCATCGTGCGCAACAACGTGAGGAATGCCATCCAGAACCACGTGTCGACGCGGGACAATATAAAAGGTCACGTAGCTTTTCATTTTCTAAGAACGATATTATGGATCTAAAGTTTGAAACATGGTTTTACCTCTCGGCCTCCTTCTCAGGCAGCACAGTCTTCTCAAAAACTTGATCATAAAAATATATTACCTAACTTTGATCCTTCTACTAAAACACAACGTATTGATGTGTGGCTGAAAAAGGTTAAAGAGTGTGCCTTTGTATACGGCTAGGATGATAGAACCACCATCCATTTTGCCATGCAAAAACTACAGGGCCGGGCCAAGACCTGGTACGAAAGGTTGAATTCAATTCTTTTCTCTTGGAAAGGATGGCAAGAGAAACTAGTTAATGCATTTCCTTTTGAGCAGCATTATGGCCAGGTCTTGGAGGATATGTTAAAAAGAAAGAGTAGATATCATGAACCAATAGAGATTTACTATTACGAAAAGTTGACACTTCTCAACCAGTGCTACATTGTAGGGAAACGCGCGGTAGTTTGCGTCATTCACGGTATTAGTGATCGTACTCTGAGATCCGGTGCCTTGGCGTTGCGTTGCTTAGAACTTGATCACCTCTTACAACATTTAGTCAGCAATAAAGATTCTAACTCATCGGCAGTAGACCGTACTGCCTACAAGTCTAAAAATCCTGACAGTTACAACAGTCATAATTTTAGGCCTAAGTCTGCAGGACTGAAACTTAACCGTCCAACTGGATGCTATAACTGTAAAGAGGCAGGTCACAGTTTCTTGTATTGTCCCAAACCCATCTCTACATATTATAAATGTAGTTTGTTGGCCATACAACCGATGCTTGCCGCCGCGCATCAGCGTAGATAGACCAGACAATGCTAAACCCGTGGCCACTATACAAAAAAAATAATGCGCATCAATACTATTAGTGAACAGAGTAGTTTAAATCCTAATGCGAAGTTTACAAAAGAGGTGAAGGTAATATGGATTCTCCGAGCCCTTCAAGTCTTTTGTAGATTTTGGTAGTGATGTAACTTTAATAAAAGAATCGTTGGCTCACAGTTGAGGGTTGGCTCAGATTAAAGTGTCATCAGCTATGAAAGGTTTCGGTAATGAGATAGTGGAGTATTTGGGGGAATTATCGCTTGATTTGAGCATCGATGAAGTTAATGCGAATGTTATGGGCAAGGTTGTGAGCGACGAATTATTAGACAAACCATTGTTGATAGGCCAGTCATATACAGAGCAGCCTCATATTATAGCATATAAAAATGCGACCAAGCTGCAATTTCTTGCCATCGGCAATGAATTGCCGCAATCCGATATTGACGATAATATAGAGCATTCAATAAAGGCTAGATTTATTGTTAACCTAAAGCTTTACGGTACAGCTACCGTTAGATTACAGGTAGATCCATCTCCCACAGTCAGTGTTTTGGTAACAAACAGCGTAGCTGGGAAGCCCAATAGTCAATACTTTGTATTTGGAAGCATTTATGCTGCTAAATATGGTCGTATCGACATAGCAGTCACCTTATGTTTAGATTTTTGCCAGATTTCAAAAGGTTCCGTATTCTGTCGTGTTGATCGTGTAGATTTTGTAAATAGAATTATTGAAGAGCCATCAGAGATAGGATCTGCAGTTGTTGTAGAAAGGTTTGATGAAAGTCAGGTTAAATAATAAAATGCTAACAGAGAGAATTTAGAAAACACTTTAAAAAAATCGTCAGTCTATTAATCAATTAAAATTATCGAGTCAACGAGCAGAGTTAGCGTCTTACGGCGTTCGTCACTCTGGACGGCCAGTACGAATTCAATCGAATGCCGTTCGGCTTGGCGAAGGCACCAGCCGTATTTCAACGTATGATAAATACACCCTTGGGGTCCGCCCGTTTCGGAAGGCAACTGCGTACATCAATGATATCCTTATCTTTGGCAGTCATCCTGCTTGAACTTCTCAAGGAAATTTTGCAAATGATAGAAAAGGCCAACTTCACACTTAACTTGGGCAAATGTGATTTTCTCCGTGACAAGATCAATTATCTTGGTTACAAGATAAGCGCTACTGGTATAAGGCCAGGTGAAGGTAAGATTAAGAGCGTACATAACTTCCCACGGCCTGAAAACGTACACCATGTTCGGTAATTTCTTGGGCTTGCAAGTTATTATCGAAAATGTATCAAGGACGTTGCATTATTAGCTTTCCCGCTCAGCAAGCTGCTTAAAAAGGGTGCTCTGTGGGAGTGGCGTGAGAGTCAGGAGCAGGTTTTCGAAGATCTAAAGTCCAGGTTGACAGAGAGGCCAATACTTGCCATATAATATCTGTTAGCAGGAACTGAGCTAAACACTGACGCGAGCAGGATAGGGACTGGTGGCATACTTTTGCAGCGTACAGTGTCAAGCAAACCGTTTCGCCCAGTAGCTTATTATAGCAAGCAGACTTAACACTCGTAGATCAACTCCTATCCGTGATGATCATCACTAGCGATGATTGGCTGCATAAGTTTCAACTTGAAGACTCTGAGTTATGTAGGATCCGTAATATCTTAAGTAGTAATGTCGACGAAAAGGGTCTCAAGTATATAACTGCTAATTACGTCATAAAGGACAATAAATGTTTCGTTGTGTGGGTGGCGACAAGGAAAATGTTCGGTGGGTGTTGCCGAAAGGTGCGCGATGGCAATTGGTCATTTTGGTGTTGAGAAAACATTAGAAAGACTAAAAAAGACTTATTGGTTCGCCAAAATGACCAAAATCGTTAAGAAATACATAAACTCCTGTATTCAATGCGATTATGCGAAGCATAACTCCAGCGCTTTTGAGGGCTTCCTCCACCCCATTTGCAAAGGTAGAGGTTTCATTACACACCCTGCACATAGACCCTCTTGGCCGTTTGTGAAACCTAGTAGGGGTCATACCCACTTGCTTATAGTCGTTGACGCATTTACTAAATTCTGTTTCATTGGATGTAATCTACGTCAGTAAACGTTATTATTATTATTATTCCTTTTATTCAAAATAAATCACGGATTTCATCCGGTCCATTACAAAGGCATAAGTGGGGCTGTAGCCAACACTTAGAGGCCTGTTTGCTATAAAAATACAAAGTAGTATAAAAAACAAAACAGGAACTTTTGGATGGATGGTGACATGGTATATCTATTATAAAAATGGGTAAAATGACAAGGCTATTGAAATGATTTTATTAGTGATAAAAAGATAGTGGGCTATGGAAGAGACTACGGCACCTGCCAAATTCAGTCTCATTTTAAAATTTTTGAGCACGTGGTGACTTGCCACCCACTAAACGGGCCCCCCATAAAGGCCACCATGAATGGTGACAGAAGGGGTATTTTAACAAATTTAAATTATTATTATTATTATTAGACCGGTACGAAACACAACACACAAAATGTTTCCAGAGCTTTAGATGATATATTTTATACATTTAGGCTACCTGACCGTCTTATCAGTGTCCGTGGCAGCGGTTTCACTTCACTCGCCTTTAGGAAATTTGCCCTTGATAAAGGCTTCAAGCACATTTTGAACGCAGTCGCTGGTCTTAGATCCATCTGTCAGGTGCTACGGAACGCTATAATTATACCATTCTTGATTCCTTGAAAGTGTTAAATTTAAGCCATGGTGACTAAGGATGGGATAGTCATTTGGGTAAGATTCAGTGGGGACTTAACAATACACTCCAGGAAACTACATGTAGAACTCCCTTGGAGGTGCTGTTCGGTACTCACATGAATCTCGAGATTAGCCTTGTACTAAATTAAATTACCCAAGAAACTCGTGAGCTTAGCGATCTTGCTACCATACTTAGTGAAGTTAAAGATAGGATAGATAGAGAGCAAGTTAAGCAGAAGGAAATATATGATGAAGGTAGGAGACCAGCTAGAGTTTATAAGGAGGATGAGTTAGTGAAAATTACCAAAACTTGTTTCAACAATGATGGGCAGAGCAAAAAGCTCATGCCTTCATATGTAGGTCCATATCAGGTCGTCGAAGTTTTGGGTAAAGATCGATACAAGGTGACTCCTATCCCAGGGCTAAGGTCCACACAAAACTAACGTCAGGCAGTCGTAGCCGCGGATCGCATGAGACCGTGGATTCACATTGCTGCTTTAGAAGTCCATGAAAATGACTCTGACATGAATGGTTCTGATGATAGCGAATAATTATTGCGATGCGCTTGATATAAATATGTGTTATTCGTGTAATTTAAGAGGCATGTAACTACATTTTATCTTTTGTGTTGTTTCAGATCACGAGAATCGATCGGTTCGTGATCTGATAATGTTCGAAGTCATCCAACTACGTCATCACAAGTAATCGATCGTCTTGTGGATGCTAGTTGAGCGTCAATACGCACGGGTAATCGATCGTCCCGTGCGTGCTCGATAATCAAGCATGGTAGTGAATCGATCACTCCATCTTGGGTCAAATGCTGCGCCATCACGGGTAATCGATCGTCCCGTGTATGGTTATTCAGCAAACGACTGAATCGATCAGCTCGTTTTCGTAATCCTGATATCATCACAAGTAATCGATCGTCTTGTGCATGTTGGTTAGCGTCAACGCGCACGGGTAATCGATCGTCCCGTGCGTGCTCGATAGTCAAGCATGGCAGGGAATCGATCCCTCCATCTTGAGTCGAATTTTGCGCCATCTCGGGTAATCGATCGTCCCGAGTATGGTATGTAAAACGAGTATATGTCAAACGACTGAATCGATCAGTTCGTGTCTTCTAACTCTGATGTTATTAATTGCTCATAAATTGTGAATCGGTTTGAAATAAGTTTGATGTCTACTTTGTACCAAATTATTTACTCGAAGAATCTAATGTGTCGATTAATAAATGCTAATTTTCCTCAATGTGCAGTTAATTATGTCGATAGTTATGTTAAAATATAATTGTAATTGAATAATATATGGTTAATTGTGGTTACAATATTATTATATATATATATGAGCATGTAATTCATCTAAAGACTTTAAAGGTATTTGTAAATAGGATTTATTGAAAATTTATTATTTCATTGGCAACGTTGGTATTTCTACTGTATATATTGTTTTGATTGTTAGGGAATGTGTGACTGACCACGTTTCCGATTGTTAGGGTTCCACCTGGGGACGTGCGCGAGGACGCACACGTTGTCAGGATGGTCGATTGTTAGGTTTTGCGAAATTAAGATCATTTATCAATGTCGAACTGACATTATGTTTGACAGATTAATCGACTATTGTATATTTTAGCCTGGCAACTATTTCATATAAAACCTATACTTATCTCTGGTTCAGTTGTCAGGTTGTCTATGGTTGCAGCCAATCACAGAGCTGAGCGTTCCTGCCGCAAAAATGGCGGGAGATAGCTTGGCTGGTGATTGGTTGATGTCGTGGACGAATGGTAGCTGAGTATTTCAAGCGGGCTTGAGAAAAATAACGATGGTGGGTGACACATTTCGTTGGCGGACGTCGAGGAGAAATATGGTGTACAGGCATAGTGTATAAACCTACTTGTAATAGTAACCCTGGTGCGCCATTTCCAATAAAATAATTGGATTGTGACTGCATCTATTCTTTACGCAACCCGGAATAGGATCAAGTGTAACATACCCTCTTTAAAAATTGAATAGAAATGCTGAGAAAAAAGTTCACTTATTTCTTTACCACCATGCGCACTTTGGTTGTGGAGATACATTTCGTCTGGTATATCGCAACTATTGTGTTTTGAATTTTTTACAAATTTCCTAAAGAATTTTGGATTATTTTTAATATTTATATTTGCATCAGTTTTAAATTTGGAATAGAATGTTATCACCATTTTATCGCAACGGTTTCTAAGCATATCAAAGGTAAGCTTATCTCTTGAATATTAATATATTTTTTAAATTTTCTGTGGAATTTAGCCTTCTCTTTAAGAGGTTTAATTAGTGAAGAACTATACCAAAAGGTATAAATAGTGTTGTGTTTTTTAGAAAATGGAGTATTACTTTTTATGATAGGCATTAAAGACTCGTAAAATATGTCAATCATGATGTCAATATCATTAATGTTTTTAAATTTTTCTGACCAGTTTATTTGAGACAAACCGACCTTAATCAAGTCATAGTTTGTTATAGTATAATTATGTGTTGTTGTCTTATTTACTTTTGGATTTTTAAAAGCGTTGCATTCGCATTGTATTGAAAGAGCAGGGTGGTAATTATCTACATTAACCAGAGATAATTTACATTCTTCCACTGAGAATAAGTGGGATGAATCTGAGAATAATAAATCTAAGGTTCTACTTTGTATGTTAGTTATTTTGGTTGATAACGATTGTGGAAAGCTGTTAGATCTATTAAAAGACTTTCTATGTTAGACAAGGTGCTATTAGAGGATAAAGTACACGTATCTTCATCATACTTCCATTGAAAATGCGGTAAATTAAAGTCACCAGCTATAAGAAGTATTGATTTTTTGATGCCTTATGTTGTATAATCTGTGTTGTATTTGTAAGGAATCGATCTAAATTATTGTAACTAATTGGTGAAGGAATATATTATACTGTGCAGATGCATAAATCAATTTTGTGGTTACCTTGTGCTAGTTGTAGAACTACCCATAGATCTTCATCCCCTGACTCCCGTTTTAGTTTACGTAATGGATTACGGGTTTTTAATATGGCAACACCACCCCCATCAATTTGCAATTATTTGTTGAGGAACGATCACGTCTAAAAATGACATATCTATTATCAAGTACCTCATGGTCAAATACAGAGTTATTTAGCCATGTTTCTGTGAGAAGGATAATATCGTAGTCATGTTTCAATGCATTAATCAATATGGTTTCAGTTTTGGTCCTGCGACCTCGAACATTTTGGTAATAAATCTTATAACCAAATTTACAAATTTTAAACATTACAAAAAACCTATAGTATAGCAAACAACAACAATAGTCTATTCTAAAGTATTAAGGAAATCCATATTCCTGACCAATAAGCTCTTAGACGTTATGTCTTTTCTAATGTAGATTCGGGCATTCCGTATCCAAACAAATTCGTAGTGCCTTTCCTTAGCAATTTTCCGCGCAGTTGCGTGAAGTTGTTTGTTTGAAGGGGACAAATGCTCGCATACGTAGACCGGCGACTTGACGCCTGCCAGACCTAAGTGTGATGCGTTCAGTTTTTCTCTCTGGTTAGTCCTGTTGAAAGTTTTGACTGCAGCTATTATTTCATCTCTCACTAGCGGACTTGGTAGTTTGACAATAATGGAACGGGGCCTACTGGACTCTTTATTGATCTTGGATACACGATGGTAGTTTAATAACTCCTGGTTTGTTTGTCAACTTGTACCCCACTGTGGTAGCCAATTGCTGTATTATCGTTTTAAGGTTCTCAGATTTGTGTTCGGGCACACATTGGATTTCTGAATTGTTTTCTCTTGATTGTTGTTCAAGCCTAGTGTTAAGATCATAGACCTGCGACACTAAGGATTTATTTTGGTGGGGAAGTCCTATGTTCAGCAGTGGACGACCTACGGCTGAGATGAAAAAAAATTATGTAGTAATAAAGCATGCTGTGTTTGCCTATTATTGGATTGTTACATAAGACATTAATATTAACACCACGTTATATAAATACTTTCTATAAAATGTATCAGTCTGTTGGTAACCACTAAAAAATAGTGACGAGGTGCCTTGCGAAGAATTTAGCAGTTATGGTAGTCTGAGTAAACCAGAACCAAATACAACAGTGTTCAATGATGAGGATCTCATATCTGCAAAAGAGTTTGGATTCGATGACGGCGAGGTGAGGCGTGGGAGTATATATTCTACAAGTTTATTTGCACAAAGCTGTGCTCGAGCGGGATGATTAGTTTTTATGGAATGTATAGTTGTAGTGGTCCGTATTTTGTACGAAGTAGACTATATATCTATGTGTGTATGTTTTATAAAAACGCCTTACAAAATATATTACGACTGAGTGGTGTTTGATAATTAGTTTGTAAACACTAGATTATATATCAACTCGTTGCTAGTTCTTCTCTATCCATTAATGACAGAACCAGTCTACGAAATGTTAAATATAGTGGAAAATACTGGAATAATATAAGCATCTATGTTTTATTTCAGGAAGAAGATGTAATTAAAATGGAAGTACCAGAACGTACACAATTGAGTACAATTGAAACGGTAGAAATACACGATTCCGTTAGCCAGCCAACAAGAAGATGAAACCTGAACCGAACCCTGAAGACAGTTACATATTGAACACAGTTACATATGAAAGAGAAAATGTTGTATCTGTATGTAGCTCCAGGTTTTGACATAAGTTTATATGTAACCTCATTTCTAACTTAATCTGTGGTTGACGTTTTGGGCCGCCATTTTGACTTGTCACAAATGGACAGGCTACTTAGCATCATAACACGAATATACTATGTTATAATAAAAGGACGTTTTATTTAGAACATAATAGTGGCGACGAGGACTAAATCGGGACAATGGAACGAAAATCAGTGAAATTCGGTGAATTTGATGTGAAGAGTGATAACTGGGACAATTACATAGACAGACTTAGATATTGCTTTGAAGCAAATGGAATCGTGTTAGATTCAGCCCAAAGGGCTAATTTCTTTACAATTTGTGGTGCTCGAGTTTTTGAGATTCTTCTCGCATTGATTACACCAAGAAAATCGAATGAAGTGTCATTCAGTGAGATAGTGACGATTTTGACCAAACATTTCAGTCCGAAGCCCAATGAAATTTCGTCTTCGTACAAATTTTATAAGAGAGATCAAAAACAAGACGAAACAGCTTCGGAATTTATCGCACAACTCAGGAAATTATGTTCTCGGTGCAATTTCTTAGACATGGAGCGCATGCTCCGCGACAGAATAGTGTGCGGGATGACTGATCGTAAGTTGCAGTTTGAGCTTTTGAAGAAAGATAATTTGCGTTACGAAGATGCCGTAGATGCATTGTTATCAACCGAGAGCGCGGGAAGAGATGCTTTGATGATGCATAACGCTGGGGCGGGCTACCAGCCGGCGACGAGCGCCGCGTTGACGTTGCCGACGCCGCCGGAGCAGATGGACATTAACGCCGTGCAATCTAGATCTAATGATCGAATGTGCTATCGATGTGGTGGTCGTCATGGAGGCGAATGTCGATTTATCAATGCTATATGTCGATTTTGTCAGAAAAAGGGTCACATCGAAAAGATTTGTACAGCCAAGAAGAAAAATCGGGGTGTAAAAATTAATTATACCGATGATGATGAGACCACGGTACAGCTGAACGGTATCTACAACATAGGCGGGTCGGGGGCCCGCGTTCCAGCTTTTGTGGTGACGCTGTTGTTGAACGGTGTGCCGGTCACCATGGAGGTGGACTCCGGCGCTGCGTTCTCTCTCGTGAACCTTGCGACATGGGCGCTCATGCGGCCCAGCGCCGACGACGGAGCGTTGAGCGAGCTACCCAACCGGTTGTGCACGTGGAACAACTCGCAGGTCGCTGTCATCGGACAAGCTAAAGTGCAAGTACAGTATAAGGACATTAAGTGCGATTTGAATGTTATCGTAGCTCGGGGTTCAGGACCGAATTTGTTAGGACGTAATTGGTTCGAGGCTTTAGGAATCGTATTGAATGTGAACATGATTTGTGTGCTAGATCTGTCACCGGTCGACAGGGTCATAGCTAAACATAGCGAAGTTTTCAGGGAGGGACTCGGTACCTACAGAGGTGAACCTGTGACTATATATTTAAAACCAAACTCTACGCCTAAGTTTTTAAAAGCTCGTTCCGTGGCTTACGCTTCAAAGGATAAAGTTGAGAATGAAATAGACCGTTTGATGGGTGAGGGTGTGCTACGTCCTGTATCTTTTTCAGAATGGGCGACTCCGGTAGTATCTATACCTAAGTCTAATGGTGACATACGCCTATGTGGAGATTATCGCAGTACGGTGAATCAGGCTACCGAGTCTGACACTTACCCTATGCCGACCGCTAGTGAAGTGTTCGCGACTGTTGCTGGAGGGAAATTTTACACCAAACTCGATTTGGAGCGGGCCTATACTCAAGTACCAGTATCTGATACCACCGCGCGATTGTTAACACTGAACACGTGCAAAGGTTTATTTACTGTGCATAGATTGGCTTTCGGTGTAAAAGCGTGTCCTGGTATTTTTCAGCGTTTGATGACGTCATTGTTAGCTGGAGTGTTTGGCGTTGCGGTGCTAATTGATGACATCATCATCAGCGGCCGAACGATGATGGAGATGACGGAGCGTCTCGACATAGTGTTGGAACGCATCGAGAAGGCAGGACTGCGGCTTAACAAGGACAAATGTAAGTTTGCCAAAGAACGTGTTGAGTTTTTGGGTTTTGTCATCGATGCGGAGGGTATTCACCCGGCGCCCAGCAAAGTTGAATCGATTTTCAACACGCCTGAACCAAAGAATGTGAAACAGCTACAAGCTTTCCTGGGTTTATACAACTTTTATGAGAGGTTCGTACCTAACAAAGCTAGCTTACTCGAGCCTCTACATAGATTGCTCGATAAGTCACAATGTTGGAAATGGACAGACAGAGAACAATCGAGTTTTGATGCAGCTAAGTCTTTGTTATCGTCTGATTTGACACTCGTACATTACGATTTGAACAAGCCGTTGGTACTCACCTGTGACAGTTCAGAGTACGGAGTCGGTGCGGTTCTTTCACACATTATGGAGGACGGGCAGGAGCGCCCGGTAGCGATGGGTTCCAGAACTTTGCACACGCACGAGCGTCGTTATTCACAACTTGACAAAGAGGCGACTGCTATATCATTTGGTTTAGCCAAATTTCATAACTACCTATCGGGAAGATCTTTCACAATTGTCACTGATCATAAACCGTTGCTAGGTATATTCGATCCAAAGCGACCAATACCTGCAGTTTTATCACCAAGACTTATTAGAATTGCGATCATACTCACATCCCACGATTACAATATCGTGTACAAGCCGGGAAAACAGATTGGACATGCTGATGGATTGAGTCGATGGCCACAGCCTGTCCCAGATCAACCAAAGCAACAGCTTTGTGACGTGTTACTGATGGCTGAGACACCTTCAGATTTTCCAGTGGATGCGGATCAAATAGCGTTAGCTACGAAGCGAGACAAAATCTTGTCTCGGGTCAGTCACTATGTGCTTAGTGGGTGGCCCGCCAAGATGTCAGATGATGAGTTGCGTCCTTACTGGTTGAATCGTACAGAGCTTTCTATACATGAGGACTGTGTTTTACTCGGTTGTCGGGTGGTAGTGCCACCATCCATACGAAAAACTGTTTTGAGTGCTTTACATAAGACACACAGTGGCATTGTCCAGACAAAAGCCTTGGCAAGAAGTTATGTATGGTGGCCAAAATTAAATGAAGATATTGAGGTTTTAGTAGGCAATTGTAATAAATGTCTTGAACATAGACACATGCCTCCAAAAACTAAGGGGGAATGGATCACTCCGACAAAACCATGGTCACGTGTAAATGTGGATTTTGCTGGACCTTTTCAGGGAAAATCCTTTTTGATAGTGGTTGACGCATACTCCAGGTGGCCTGAGGTGATAATTGTTAATAATATGACTTCAGCGACGGTGATTCGACACCTAAGAAATATATTTGCTATTCATGGTTTGTGTGAGACTTTGGTTTCAGATAATGGAACACCATTTGTTTCTGGAGAGATGCGTCAATTTTTAGACGCAAATAAGATTAAACAGGTTACAATAGCCCCGTATCATCCGGCCACAAATGGTTTGGCCGAAAGAATGGTGCAAACCGTCAAGGATAAATTGCGAAAAATGGAAGATTTGTCGTGGGATGTTAAGATTCCGAACATGCTATTGGGATTACGAACGACACCTTGTACGGTTACTAATAAGGCTCCTTCTGAGCTCTTAATGAACAGACGTTTACGTACGTTGTTGGATACTATTCATCCGGATAATCGCGTACGTCAGAAAAGGGATCAACAAATCACCAGTAATGCTCAAAAGACTCAGCGTGAAACCAATGTGGGTCAGAATGTAATGTACAGAAATTACAGCAATGTTGGACCTCGATGGTTACCCGGTACAGTAGTGAACAGAAACGGTCCTTCTAGCTATGGTGTTTCTAATGTCCAGGGCAATGTGGTTCACCGACACATTGATCAATTGATTAAAACGAAAAATAACGAGGCGATAGATCCAATTCAGGCTGAAGGAGATAGATTGGAAGTGGCAGCCATGGAAGGAGGTTCGTCTGTTAGTGTAGATCAGGGGGTTTGTGAACCAGAAGTAATGGATCACGAGATACTGGAGGTACCGAGTGCCGATAAGTGGGCTGAAGTGCTGGGCATACCTTTAGAGTACGACGCGGGTTATTCTGGGGGGAAACTGAAAAATAAGTTGACGACTAGTCATAACAAACGTCCATATGACAAGCCTTTGGAATTATTGTACATAGCTTAAACATGAAACTGTATGCTAATTTAAGATTAGTATTAATTTAAGGTTTTCATGATAGTGTTATCGGATTTAGGTTAAGGTTGGGGTTGAGTTTAAGTTTATGTGTTTATTGTTCATACTTGGGGGAAAGGTATGTTGTATCTGTATGTAGCTCCAGGTTTTGACATAAGTTTATATGTAACCTCATTTCTAACTTAATCTGTGGTTGACGTTTTGGGCCGCCATTTTGACTTGTCACAAATGGACAGGCTACTTAGCATCATAACACGAATATACTATGTTATAATAAAAGGACGTTTTATTTAGAACATAATAGAAAACGAACAAAATAACGAAGATGACAGTTCAACTTTCGCTGCTCATCTAAAAGCACGAATGCGTTTACTCGATCCCCACCAGAAGTGTAAAGCTCAGAAGCATTTATCAGACGTAATGTTCATGGTCGAGACGAAGCAGCTCCATTTGACAACAGAAATGATATACCGCCAACCAAGATCGTAGAACAGTGTTTGTACGTTCCCTGCATAATCCAACAATTTCAACATTCAACGGCATTCCAACAACGGTTTTAAAGCTTACCAAAGAGTTGATTGCTCCACATATAACTTGCATTTCTAATTTAAGCTTTACAACTGGCGTATTTCCAAACGTATTTAAAATGGCTTTAATCAAACCAATCCATAAGAGTGGAGACAGAGGCAGTATTAATAATTATCGACCTATATCAATTGTGTCATCTCTATCGAAAATTCTCGAACAATTGCTCAATAAACGTTTAGTTTTGTATTTAAAAAAATATGAATTGATTTCGAGTAATCAGTTTGGTTTTATTGTAGGAAAATCTACTGAGCATGCGCTGTCTGAACTTTCACACTACATTGCTCGAAAAGTTGATACCAAAAAAAAATGTATAGGTATTTTTTTAGACCTGGCTAAAGCCTTCGATACTGTTTCTGTCTCTTTACTCCTTAGAAAAATGGAGAGATTGGGTGTGCGTGATGTTCCACTTCGTCTTTTCAGTAACTACCTTACCAATAGAATACAAAAAATTAGGATCGGGGATTTCGAGAACGATGAGACAACTATAACATACGGTGTTCCTCAAGGAAGTGTTCTCGGTCCTACTCTTTTCTTGTTATATGTGAATGATCTTTGCAATTATCCTATTTCTGGCGATGGTAAAATAATTGCCTTTGCTGACGACACTGTTTTAATTTTTTCAGCACCTTCTTGGAATGAAGCTGCTAAACGTGCTGAGATTGGTTCAAAGGAAGTAATGTCATGGCTACGATATAATGTGCAGACGTTAAATGTCACAAAGACCAATTACATAACTTCCAGTAAAACAGTGACTGGTCAACCTCAAGCAGATGCTCCTCAAGTCAAGGTTCACACATGCCCATACGCTAGCTTTGATAAAACATGTAGTTGTATCTCATTACAAAAAGTCAGTAATATAAAGTACTTGGGAATCATTGTTGACCAATTTTTGGACTGGCAAGATTAGAGATGATCACATATATCCTATATCCTACAGCAATAAATGTGATCATCTCAATAAAAGACGAAATAATGGTGGAGTGCCATCTCTCTCTCTCTCTCTCTCTCTCTCTCTCACACACACACACACACACACACACACACACACACACTCACACACACACTACGCGTTTCTAATACAAATACTATTAATAATTTGTGTTCATCCTACTGTTTTTGCCGCATTTTATTTTTTAATTTTATTTTACATATTCACTTTCGTTATAAATCACTACATAAGAAACTACTACTATATTGTTGACCATCAACTAAATTGAACGAGAAAATACAATTGAGTTTATTTTTAATTTTTAATACTCATAACATTCTTTTAGGACTAATGCTACTCCTCGATTCTGTGTTCTGTGAATTATTACAATGCAAGCCACGGCTCATAGTGCGGGAAAAAGCATGCTTTGTGGTAGTTATCGATAACCGACCTTTACATGTGCCAAGATAAATATATTCTTATCAATCGAAGCTCTTTAATGGCTGCGAATAAATAATACATGTCATGACTAAAATAACAACAGCACTACCATATAAAAGCATGCCATAAATATTTAGTTGTATTAAATTGTATGTTAAGTTAATTTTATTAATGTTATAAGTGGTTGTTATTTATCCAAAACTAAAAAATGGTTGGCATCGAATAATTGGCGGTACAATATTGGCTGAGCATTATTGTCACTGGCTGATATATCGCATCCAATAATTGGAAGCATGTAAGTACATGCATTATCGGATGTACTATATTTGGCTGTGCATTATTATGGTTGTACATTATTGCCTCCCATTGGCGCATATTTACCTATTGTTTCACTAGAAAACTGATGCAAGAAACATAACCATCATTCAACCAACCATATTCAATGGAACTTGTAAAACTCTCCGCGAATCAAATTCATAATTTACTCCTAGTAGGTGGTCACGGCGAGCAGGCTGGCTTTCGGCTTTCGGTCAGGATTCAGCACAAATGAACCCTTACAAACTTAACTATACTTACTTCGAAATATTAGAATAACTTCTTGTGATTTTATGTTAAAGATACGAGAACTGTGTGATAAAAAAAAACTAAGGCTGAATCATATTTCGTACTCACGCACACGATGTTGGTTTGTGGTTGCTGGTTGGTCAAAAGCCTTTAGATCAAAAACACCCATATTTATTTATCTAATAAGTCCACGTACATTGTGTACACCAATTCATTGTCAAAGAATGAAATTAAATTAAATCAAATGTCACAATAAGTACAGGTGAAGACAGCATGCCATAATTAGTAAGAGCTGTTAACATAATACAAAGTTTTTCTCAATAAACAAAGTCTTTAATAGTCAATAAAAAAAATATATATAAAGAAAAAACATTGTAGTTATAGTCAGTGGCCTCAGGGATTCGACTTCCTGGAGCTATTAATATTATCTACAAATATGTCGATATTGTTTGTCTTAGACAAAGTGTTATACTGACGAACTATTCTAGCCAATGGCGAATTTAATCTCAAATTAGAACGATAACACCGAGTGGAAAAAATATTAAGGCATGTCACTCTAGACAAATTTTGAGGAATATTCAGGTATGCAGTATTATTGTAAGTGTACGTGCCTGATGTCTGTTTATTTACCACTTGTACAGTCAAAAACTTATGAAATAACCTTAAATTATTTATTCGGAGAAACAATGAATTCTCAACACGGGGGTGGACCCCGGGAGCTGCTCATTCATTCACTTACCAAACCGACTCTCAATATTCAATTGGAAAACAAGAATGCCGGCCAAGAATTTCGTATTATGTAGTGTATACCTATGTATTTACGGTCGTATATTATTTGGGTATTTGCCTCCCGTCCCTATAATACTCATTAACCACTCATCATACTCAGACAAAATAAAAAAGTCAAGACCGAATGTTGTGAACAGAGAAGTGAGGCCGGGTGAAACTACGCCTCAGCGTGTCCATACATACTCGTCCATACATACATACAAAACCTACAACAAAACTACGCTTTGGCGCGTCAGTCGAACTATCGCGGCGCGTGGAAGCAACACGTAAAGTTTTAATTAACATTTAATTTAAATGTATTATTTACTGATATTTTTTTAATAACTTTAATATCATTTGAATTACCATGACAGTACCGAGTCACGCACATGTAGTTTAGAAAACCGGCCTCACATCTCTGTTCACAACATTCTGTCTTGACTTTTTTATTTTGTCTGCGCCATCATATAGCCACCCAGTATAGTATGTAGGTCTCTTCACTATACTTCATCATGGTAAATACCACGAGGCGGCTGGGGGCTGGCGCTGCAGGTCCTCAGTCTCCGAGCTGTGTGGGCAAGTATAAGCCTGACGCTGGTTGATGTCTGTTGTAACAGCTGTAAGGTAAAGTCCTACCTATAAGAAATAAGTTTATAATTATTAATAATTATAATAATGATCAACATTTTAGAGCATTTACGTAGGTATCACAAACCATGAAGCCAGCGCACGCGAATATAGCAGTTCTGAAGCGATTTTTCTTCGGACCTTCATAACAAAATCAAAAGTTACGGCTAGCAGAGCGCTGCAGCCTTATGTTATAACCTGAACTATTTCATATCAATCTGGTTACCATATAGAACATTGAATATATATTATATAGCGCATTGAAGTTGAAACAAACACAACACTTTTGCCTTTTATTATATAATACAGATTCATATGAGGATACCTGCATGCTACTACTGGAATCTTCTTACTCTAATTAGGCTGATTTGTTTCTAAATTAATTTTATAAGCAATAATAACGATATTTGTTTTCTAAAAATGTGATAAATTGACACATTACAAATATAATAAGAAAAATGAGAATGAGAAGCTGTTTAGTATTTACAATAAGTACATATTGTAGGTATATGGTATGGAGGAGAGGGAGAGATAAGAGAGACTACTCATTAACAGGATGTTCGCGAGCGCGAGTGGAGGGCGGAGGCGTCCTAATAGCGTGGGCATCACAAGTTATACAGTGCAAGACGTTCATCTTCGTCTCAAAGATGCGAATAACAAAATACAAAAAACAACAAAATGTTTAACTAATTTTATTTGCAGCGTGTCTTTATGTCAGCAGAGTCCAAAGTTACATTTTCCTTCGAGACTTTAAACTTTGCTAAATGAGTATTTTATGGTAATTCTAATAACCCTGATGGTAACATCCTGCTCTTGGTGCTCGTGGGTGGTTTCAACATGAGTGACATCCACTTGTATCACAAGGTGATAACAGCTGACAATGATATCATGTGTTGTCTATTCGGAGTCAAGCCACTAGAGTTAATTATTAGCCGATCACATGAATACAACGCAGTACACAACGCTCAATACAGAGCGCTTGTTGGAATACTCGTACCTACTGTGTACATGAATAGGATACAGGTATAACTCACTCGGCAGATGTACCTACTTGTCCCCGAACACTTTCTCCCCTCTTGCACTTCTTATGCAATTTTAACTTTATCCTGTTTTCCTGACACTTGAGAGGTCAAGTGTCATTAAAAACTAGATATTCATACTAAAACGCTGATTAGGTACTCAGAAGTACGCGCGGAACTAGATATTCATACTAAAACGCTGATTAGGTACTCAGAAGTACGCGCGGAACTAGATATTCATACTAAAACGCTGATTAGGTACTCAGAAGTACGCGCGGAACTAGATATTCATACTAAAACGCTGATTAGGTACTCAGAAGTACGCGCGGAACTAGATATTCATACTAAAACGCTGATTAGGTACTCAGAAGTACGCGCGGAACTAGATATTCATACTAAAACGCTGATTAGGTACTCAGAAGTACGCGCGGAACTAGATATTCATACTAAAACGCTGATTAGGTACTCAGAAGTACGCGCGGAACTAGATATTCATACTAAAACGCTGATTAGGTACTCAGAAGTACGCGCGGAACTAGATATTCATACTAAAACGCTGATTAGGTACTCAGAAGTACGCGCGGAACTAGATATTCATACTAAAACGCTGATTAGGTACTCAGAAGTACGCGCGGAACTAGATATTCATACTAAAACGCTGATTAGGTACTGAGAAGTACGCGCGGAACTAGATGCACATGACTGGATCTCTCTTTTATCAGCGGGAACTGTAGATGAAGCGGTCGATGAATTCAATAACATACCTACTCACAAGCATACTTGCGAGATAAATACCTACACACATTTTCGTAGATTGTAAAGCCATCGAAACATCCTGCATGGTGGTATTCTACTGCGCTGATCAATTCAGTATGAGAAACAAATTTAACATGTTAGTTTTAAATCCAAGATTATATAAGTTTCTTTAATTTGTTATATATTTTTGTACCAAATTTATAATAACAAATAAAATAAATAAATAAAATGTATATAGGTAGGTCATACCTACTCGCAAAATGATCAAATGGCCATGATCTAATTTGGAAGGCCACTATCATTAATCCTGTGACCTGTACCTACTCGTACTTACGTGTAAAAGGTTCGAAGCGCAAAATTACTAACTACAGGCCAATATCGAAGCTATGCTATGAGAGGGCCATAGATCGCACTACTGCCATGTAAAGGTGGCGGCAGCTACCTCCTCCTCCTCCGAGATTGGGAAGCAAGCGGCCCAGTGCAGCAGCCGTACCCACGAGTCTGGGGGTCAGCTGCTGAATCCATCAAGTCATCAATCCATCCATCTGCTGTCAAGTACAACGCCAAGATACCTCAGCGTCGACCCGACAGCGATAGGGCCCCCACAGCCTCGTCAAGCAATACATTTGGGCGGTATCCGGCAGGTTCACCAGCAGGACGCCCCTCTTTACTCAGGAGTACGAGCCGACCTCCCTTCCACCACCTGGGGAACTTACCCTCCCGCATGGAGCGGTTGAAGAGGGCTCGTATGCGGGGTGCCAGAGCGCCCTGGGCGAGGGCCCACACACGACCGGGAATACCATATAGTCCCGGCGAATTGTTTTAGCCCTCATCCTGAGGATGGCCGCACCCAGCTCCCCCTCGGAGGTGTTAGGTACGTCCTCCTCCTCTGCTTCTACTCTTAGAGCCACCGACGCCGTGGGAGGGGAAAACTCTGGCCCTCAACCGCTGGGGAACAGCCCCTCAACCACACGCTGAAGCAACAGAAGCTCCATCGTACTGGTGACGGGGGGAGCCCAGGGGCGGAGCTTTTGTCTCGCCAACCTGTACGGCCGCCCCCAAGGGTCTCGTTCCAGGAGCTCCAGGAGTTCATGCCAGGCTTTCGCCTTGGCGTCGCTGATGGCTATGCGGAGGGCTTTGGACGCCTCTCTGTAGGCCGCATAGAGGGCATCCGATTCAGCCGTCTCCTGGCGCCTCCTTCTCCGGTAGCGCTGGTAGCGGCGGCGCCTGGCTACGCATCGGCGGCGGAGCCCAGCTATCTGCTCTGACCACCAGTATACCTGGCGCCTGCACTGTGGGGCTCTGGCACGGGGCACGGAGGCATCGCACAAATCGTCAAAGTCAAAGTCAAAATCATTTATTCAATTTAGGCATCAAAGACGCACTTATGAACGTCAACTTTTCATTATAATGTACTTTAAAGACTCTACCGCCGCGTTCCAAAATATATAGAACCCACCGAGAAGAAGCGGCAAGAAACTCGGGGCCATTCTTTTTTATGGATGTTTACAATGTTTCTACTTAGGTACTACAAATATTACATTTTATGGGTGGCAGAGAGACCAGCTTGCCAGAAGTGGAGTATTCCAAGCATCTTTATCTTCTATATAATGTCGAACTTTATAGTAAGCTTTTTTTGTTAAAACGTTTTTTACAGTCAACTTGAATTTGCCCTCTGTGAGCTCAGTTATGTGCTTTGGGATTTTATTGTAAAAACGCACACTGTTCGCGCTAAAGCGCGACGTCCCTTCAACCCCCGCGCGCACCCCGCCGCCCCCGCGCGATAAGACGATCGTCGGACAAGCGGTAAACGTGGAGCGAGGCGACTCTCACCCGCCACCAGTGACCCGAAGTGTACCGTCGCGTGCGCACGCCAAAAACCGAGATCCGCTCCGCACCGCCGCGTTACGATACGAATCCGGATCCGCCCCCATCTTTACCGGCGTAGAAATACGTGTACGTGAGTGTGCGGTAAAACAATACCAGGACATTATATTTACAAGTGAACAACAGTTCTCCAGCCCCTTCAGCACGACGTCCACAGCAGGACGCCTCCACCGAGGACTCACGGTCACCAGCCACCATCAGATCCAGAGTCTCCCGACATCCCGATTGGAAACCAGGTACCTACAAATCTATCCTAACACCCTTTTTCACGAGCGTATGGTGGCAGATTGCCTCACCATATTTTCCTACGAGCGCGGATATCCGGCAACATATTCTTTCGCTGCCGGATAAAAGAACCAGTGCTATCACCCCCTAATTCCTTTAATACAGTCCATTAAATCTCCCCTTATATAAACTACATTTTATTGACTTAATATTACCCAAATTACGTCATACAAAACACCTACATAACTCAGGTATTTGCTTATCAAGCCAAAGAACGCCGAGTTATTAGAAGTTTCTAGAAAAGTGAACCGGCCGGGCGATTTGCTAGACGAAATTGACCCGTCCAGGCACGTTTCACAAATGACATGTACGCTATAGGTAACTTATCGTTACTAACCTTTATCGTTGTTCGTTTGACACTCACGCGCCACAGAATAAACCACAGTACTGCAGATAATCGCGTTTGACAACAAGCGTTCGTCACTAATTAACGACGGCCGGTAAATTACAAGCAGCGGTGATTAAGAAATTCGCTCCGATACGATTGTTTATTAATTGTTTGCAAGAAAGTCTAATTGAAAATCTTAGGCTAGGTACTAGTACCTACCTACGCCAGGTACTTGTTGATTTTAATTATAAAATTATACTAAGTACTGTCAGAAGAGCTACTTGTGCTCGTGATTATCATAAAATAACTAATGTAAGTTAATTGTTTACATTTAAGAGATCAGCACAAACGTCTTAGGGTTCCGTACAGAATCTACGTAAATAACATAACGAAATTTACGGATTATAATTAATTAATTAAGTAATTAAACCCTCAGCTCACATAAGGTTAGGAACACGCGTTATTTAGTTAGGTGTTATTTTAACCGACTTCCGAAAAAGGAGGTGCGGAATTTCACCTACGTTAGATATATTTTTTAATTATTTTTTTTTATTTTTTTTTAACGATTCCTTCAATATCCCAGGCAGCTCGCTTTCGGGAGGGACAGAAGGCAATTTTTGCCCTTGCCGAGATGGCGTCATCGCTGCGAGAGGGCAAGTCAAAGTACACCAATTTGGAATTTAATTCCAGATTTGATGACGTAAGGGCTTTGCGTGACAAACTCGACGCGGTGTACTATGAAATCCTAGACACCGACGATTTATCAGACGCCCAGGAAAAATCCTACCAAGAGCAATATGACAGGGCAATAGAAGCCTACAACGCGATTCTTGTTGCCCACAAAATTATAAATATATCGTCATTAGCTCTCAGTGACGATGTACCGTCAGCACAAAAACAGGCGAACGTGACAGCGCCATCTATGGTAAACTCGGTCCTACCCCATATTGAGTTACCCAAGTTTACCTCGCGACTCGAGGACTGGCCCTCCTTTATATGTATTTAAGAGCTTGACCGACAACATGGCCAACCTTACGGGTGCAGTAAAACTGCACTACCTACTGTCCTGCCTAGCAGGGGAATCGCGATCGCTCATTGCACACCTGACGATCACGAATGAAAATTACTTAGTAGCCTTGGACATCCTGACACGAAGATACGAAAATCAAAGGCTGCTCATCGATCGTTTCGTGGACATAATTTTCGATCTGCCCACCATATCGTCGCGTTCGGAAATCAGGAGGCAGTTCCTAACTCCGCTCATATCCGCACAATCCGCCCTTACCAATTTGAAGCTATCTACTACTGGAGATAGTAGATACATTTTCGTGTCGATCGTAGCACGAAAACTCAAGGGGGAACTTAGGTCCTTCTTTGAGCGTCAATACGGGTCATCTGACCGACTCCCGACCCTAGCCGACCTCGTCACCTTCCTTGAGCATCACGCACGCTGCAACGAGGTCAGCGTATCGACCGCCACAGCTCCGCCCATGCTCGGACCAAACGCAAACTGAGCGTCACCGTCCGGGGCACAACGCGCGCGCACGTATCACCCCGACTACGCGCAGGCTCGACGGGTATATACTGCAAACGCATCTCCGTCACACTCCGAGGATTCGAACCCGCGACCTCAGCGTTATGCACAGGCGTTAACCGCACGACCCGCGCGCTTCTCGCCCCCACCTCGACAGGTATCGAACCCGCAACCGCCGCGCTATACGCAGGCATTAACCTCATCACCCGCGCGCTTCTCGCCCCCACCTCAGCAGGTCTCGAATGCGCAAACATTCTCGAGAGGCAATCATTACTGCCCGTGGTGTAATGTCCGGGGCCACAAGCTACGGGTATGCCCCCAATATAACAAACAACCAGTGCAGGGCCGCTGGGATTTTATCTACGCGCGCAACCGGTGCGCCAAATGTCTAGGCCCGCATTATGACGATGAGTGCACGTCAACGGGCCTATGCAAAACATGTGGCAGTGCAAACCACCACACAACCCTGCACAGGTTGGGGTGTACCTCTCCCAACGCAAAATTCCGCGCATTTGCTACCCGCACAACAGCGCGAGATACCACGCCGCCGTCCCTCACCTGATACGGGCCGGATGGTGTACTCCCGTCGTACTCCACCGCGCACTACCTCGCGTTCTCCATCGCCGCCTAGGCAATGACTAGGACGGCACATTCAGCACATACCGACTCAGCACACAAATACTCAGCACATATCCACTCAGTCCACAAAGAATCAGCACATATCTTATCAGCGCACTATTAATCAGCACACATCTCAGCGCAATGTTAATCAGCACACATCGCAGCGCGCAGATAATCAGCACACATTTTATCAGCCCACAACTATGCAGCACACACAAGCAACACGACGACAAAATATCGTCGCAAACACCTTAAGTCATACTACTGACATCTCAACGCCAGACAGTGTTCACAATAGACCTGTACTACTACCTACAGTCTCACTCGAGATAGCAGACTGCAAAGGCAATTTTCACCAAGCACGAGCGTTATTAGACTGTGGCTCTATGATAACACTAATAGATGAAAACATAGTAAAGCGACTTTGTTTACCTACTCAGCGCACCCAATTAAAAATAAAAGGTATAGGTGATAGGTGAGCACTCAGAAAATTCTTCATCATATGTCGACATTACTTTTCGACCTGTACATACGGACAGGCCCGTAATAAGGACAAAGGCATATGTGCTCAAAAACGTGACGGGAGTTTTACCGCACACTAAACTGCCTAGTTTGGATGAAAGCACCAATTACGTTCCACTAGCAGATTTTTCTTTTAACATACCTGCACCGATTGACCTCTTATTAGGGTCAGACATATTAGGTAGCATCTTAGACGGTACTAAAATTTCTCTAGGGCCCGGCAGACCTGTAGCCTTCGGCACGATATTTAACTTCACGTTATTAGGCCCAGTATCACAAGATACGGGCACTCAGCTTCAAGTCAACTCAGCTCAAATTGACCATACTGACTTGGCACTACAGTCCAGCCAAGACATCCAGTCAGCTCTAGAGAGATTCTGGGAAGTAGAAGAAGTCAGTAATACCATTCCCGATGGTACATTAGCTCACGAAGAGTGCGAAAAATATACCAGTCCACCACCACGAGGGACCAGTCTGGTAAATATATAGTCGCGCTACCATTTGTTATGGATGCCCCCGAACTAGGGGCTACGCACGCTATAGCACTTCGGCGGTTTCTCAACCTCGAAAAGAAACTCCAACGAAACCCCGAACTCCGCTCAAAATATGTAGCGTTTATGCAGGAGTACCTAGAGAAAGGTCACATGAACCCCTACCATCCAAATACGTACCGCGATCAGCCCCACTGCTACATACCACACCATGGCATTTTCAAGGCCAATTCAGACAAGCTACGTACAGTCTTTGACGCTAGTTGTAAAAGCGCAAATGGCACTAGTCTCAACGACACCTTACATACGGGACCGGCCCTGCAGCGAGATATCACGGATATCATTTTAAACTTCCGAACACACAAGGTCGTTTTCAGCACAGACATACAACAGATGTTCAGAAACATCATGATTCAGCCCGACCACAGACGGTTTCAGCTCATTCTCTGGCGTTCATCGCCAGATCAGCCCTTATTAACATATGCATTGTCCACCGTGACTTACGGATTACGCTCCAGCCCATTCTTAGCGAACCGCACCATCCAGCAGTTGATCGCGGATGAAGGGCAACGCTATCCCAGAGCCGCTCAGGTGCTCTCTAGGTCAATATTTGTTGACGACGTGCTCACCGGACATGATACTGTCGGTGAAGCCATGAACTTACAAACCGAGTTGATTAGCCTACTCGCACTGGGGGGTTTCCAACTGCGTAAGTGGACATCCAACTCACGCCAGCTCTTAGAAAGGTTCCCAGATGACCAGTGCGAGATGTCGAAAGATTTTGACGTCAGCCCAGACGATAACTCCATCAAAGTTCTTGGCATACAATGGATACCACAAACTGACGAATTTACCTACAGTGTCTCAGTACCTACGGTAGATGGATTTACCAAGAGGTCAATACTCAGCACTATAGCACGTCTGTACGACCCATGCGGTTGGATCAGCCCCGTCATCTTCCGCGCTAAAACCTTGATTCAAAGGTTGTGGACCTTAAAACTCGATTGGGACGAACGAGTACCCAGTGACGTCACTCTTGAGTGTCAGAATATCTATTGTGACCTACCACGTCTCTCAGCGCTCAGGTTTCCAAGAAACGTCTGCTCAAACAAGGCATCCACACACACCCTTCAGGGATATGCGGATGCTTCAGAACTCGGCTACGCCGCGGTTATATACCTCCACGAAACTACACCTGATGGACAGGTACATGTGCACTGGCTCATGTCCAAATCAAAGGTAGCTCCTATTAAAAACCGCCAAACCATTCCTAAACTGGAGCTCTCAGCCGCTCACTTGTTGGCTAAGCTCATGGCCCATGTCTCGGCCCAGTTATCAGCTCACATCACCGTTCATCAGCACATATGTTGGTCAGACAGTACCATAGTACTGGCCTGGCTGAACACGCCTGTACAATCGCTTCAGACATTTGAAGCCAACAGAGTCTCCTCAATCAAGGCAAATACATGCAATCTCACGTGGAGACATGTACCCTCCGCCCTAAATCCTGCTGACTGCGCTAGCAGGGGCATGTCAGCTCAAGATCTCTTGAAGCATGACACGTGGTGGTCACCGTCCTGGCTCAAGGACCCGCCACAAACATGGCCAGCCCTACCGCCCGCGTTGGGTCATCATGCCCTACCAGGCCTCAAGCCAAAGAATGCCGTCGCCCACATAGCGGTACCTGACCTCGACGAGACTCTGCTCACACGATTCAGCTCATTAGATAAACTGATAGGTGTAACGGCGTGTATAAAGCGATTCATACACAATTGCAGACAGAGCCGCTCTGCGCGTGTCGCTAGGCCCATTACGGTCAGCGAACGAAAGGAAGCCCTTTTACATTGGGTGCGCTCAGTACAACACAATTGCTTTGCTGAAGACATACATCGCTTAAGACACAACAAAGAATGTACGATACGTGTACAACGCCTGTCACCATTCTTAGAGAACGACTTACTGAAAGTGAGTGGTCGACTCACCCAGTCTGCTCTGCGTTATGACACTCAGCACCCACTGATATTACCCAGCTCGAGTCCACTAGTTGATCTCATTATAGACTACTATCATAAAATTTACTGTCATCCAGGTGCTGACACTCTGCACTCACTCTTACGCCAGCAATTCTGGATATTATCAGCCCGCTGCGTAATTCGCCATCGAGTATACAAATGTATACATTGTTTTCGTTTCCGCGCTAAACCTAAGGTCCCGTACATGACCGACTTACCCGCCGACCGCGTAAACGTTCAGCCCGTATTTAGCAAAGTCACGACGGACTTTGCTGGACCATTTTTGATAAAATCCAGTACACTTAGAAACGCCAAGCTATTAAAAGGCTACTTCTGTGTTATAACATGTCTCGCCACGAAGGCGGTCCATCTCGAACCGGTATCTGAGTTATCCACGGAAGCGTTCCTTGCGGCATTACAGCGTTTTGTTTCTAGGCGCGGTGTACCGACGTTGATTAGGTCTGATTGCGGTACAAATTATGTAGGCGCTAGGAATGAAATTAGGGAAATACAGGCCTTTCTTGCAACCAATAATGACAGTATCGCACATACGCTTTCTAAACAGCACATAACGTGGTGGCTAAATCCACCAAAGGCACCCTGGTTCGGTGCACTTCATGAAACAGCGGTAAAGTCAGCTAAACAATTACTGTACCGTGTGGTCGGCGAACAACGCCTCACATTTGAGGAGTTTTCAACTCTATTAGCGCGCATTGAAGCCGTGCTCAATTCACGCCCTCTCAGCCCACTCTCTTCTGACCCTGCGGATCTTGAGGTTCTCACCGCGGGTCATTTCCTTATTGGCCGTCCGCTCACCGCCTGAATATTCGGTAGAAGGCCGAGCCATTTCTGCACTAAAAAGGTTCAAGCTCGTCCAATCCTTATCCCAACACTTTTGGCGATCCTGGTCCAAGTCCTATCTGCACACCCTCCAAACCCGCTCCAAAAGGACTTCCCGATCCAGCCCACCTCAAGTCGGGGAACTGGTACTGATAGTGGACGACCAGGTGCCGCCTCTACACTGGCGCATGGGCCGCATCACCAAGACGCTCCCGGGGAGGGATGGCGTCACCCGAGTGGTGGAACTCAAGACGCCTTTGGGCATCTTGACGCGACCTGTCCTCAAGATCGCCCGCCTGCCTATCGATTGAGCACCACACCACATCTTTGCCGCGTGGGGAATATGTTCGCGCTAAAGCGCGACGTCACTTCAACCCCCGCGCGCACCCCGCCGCCCCCGCGCGATAAGACGATCGTAGGACAAGCGGTAAACGTGGAGCGAGGCGACTCTCACCCGCCACCAGTGACCCGAAGTGTACCGTCGCGTGCGCACGCCAAAAACCGAGATCCGCTCCGCACCGCCGCGTTACGATACGAATCCGGATCCGCCCCCATCTTTACCGGCGTAGAAATACGTGTACGTGAGTGCGCGGTAAAACAATACCAGGACATTATATTTACAAGTGAACAACAGTTCTCCAGCCCCTTCAGCACGACGTCCACAGCAGGACGCCTCCACCGAGGACTCACGGTCATCAGCCACCATCAGATCCAGAGTCTCCCGACATCCCGATTGGAAACCAGGTACCTACAAATCTATACTAACACCCTTTTTCACGAGTGTATGGTGGCAGATTGCCTCACCACACACAATTTCCTAGGAATGACTTATTAGTCTTCGCAAGTCTAAAACTAGGTACAGCTATCCTATTTGTATTTCTGCATAGCAATATCCCATATGACATTACGCTGTGGAAATATGCAAAATACACTAACCGCGCCGTAGAAGCATCTGTTAGCTCTCTTATTTTACGTACTGCATATGCAGCAGAACTGAGTCTCCCAGACAGGGCATTTATATGAGGACCCCATTGTAATTTTGCGTCAATTTTAATGCCAGGAAGACTGTTTCCTTGTCCATTACGAGTTTAACTCCATCAAGCGTAACGTTGGACTCCAAATATGGAACAGTAGGCAAAGAAAACTTCAAACATTTTGTCTTTTTTGAATTCAGAAGTAAATTATTAGTTGAGAACCATTTAGAGATACTAGATAGAGCGTTGTTTACTTGAATTAGTGTGCTATCTTTCCTATCTACTTTAAAAATCAGAGATGTGTCATCCGCAAATAAAACAATATCACAAAGATCCTTGGCCTAATTCGTTAATGTAAACTAAGAACAAAAAAGGGCCTAAAATGGACCCTTGTGGAACACCCATTTTAATTATAGATCCTGAATTGTTACACCATTTATGCCAACCTTTTGCATCCTGTCAGATAAATATGACTCGATGACATCAAGCGCAGCTCCACGAATACCATAATGGAAAAGCTTTCGAATTAGTATACGGTGTTCCACACAATCAAATGCTTTAGAGAGATCACAAAAAACACCAATAGCATCATGTGAGCTCTCTCAAGCCTTTAAGACATACGTCATTAACTTCACACCGGCATCCTTAGTCGATCTTGTTTTCGTGAAGCCGAACTGATTTTCGTGCAGTATTGAATGCTCGTTTAAGTGCGCCAAAAGTTTGAGCATAATTTTTTCAAAAATCTTTCTCTAAATTGGTAGTATTTATAATTTGAGGAGTCTGTTTTCTCTCCAGCCTTAAAAATTGGAGTGATTCTACTATATTTCATTAAATTAGGAAAGGTACCTCTATCTATACAAAGATTAAATAAGCGGGCCAAAATAGGACCCATAAAACTAATAATTGGCTCTACAATTTTTACTGACATTCCCCATAAGTCTTCAGTAGTCTTTATATTTAAGGTTTTGAATGTTTTTATAATTTTTTTCAGTTGAAGTATATTCAAAAGAAAAACTAGGTACTTCGTTCGTGAAATTAGCTTTAAGAATAGCTTCTGCTGCATTGGGGCAAGAATTCAGTGACTTGGTGACTTCTAGAGGTAAATTAGAGGAGAAATTATCAAGAGTATTTGCTACATTTATTGGTTCTGAGACAGTCTGATTGTTAATTACAAGGACACATGCAGTGTCTTTTGGTTTATTTTTGCCGGTCTCAGTATTTATAGTCTTCCAAACTGTTTTTATTTTGTTATTCGATTTCCGAATTTTATCTCTAATAATCTAATCCGAATTTTAGCTTTAGCACGCATACAAACAGTCTTAAATAATTTTGAATAAGTTTTGACATAGTTATGGAAAACTTTATCAGATGTCATTGTTTTTTTATGACATAACTCATACATGGTATCTCTACTTTTTCGAATACCTCGAGTAACCCAGTCACCAAAAACTAACTTCCCAGTTGTACACATTTTAACCTTTGGACAAACTTCATTGATCGGTACTAACGAAAGATAATAATCTATAATAATAATCGTTAGGGTCCTCTTCCGAAAGATTCGCGATGCAAAGTTTTGCTTCAATATTTTGCTGAAGCTTTCCGAGCCTACTAGTTGTTAACGGCCTATGTTCGATTATCATCTTTTTCATGTTTTTATTGCCATTAAATTTTATCGCAAGGCCCTTGTGATCAGACCTAACACCGGTCATAATTGTAGTTTCCTTAGCCTTACAATTTGAATAAATATTGTCTATGCAGATAGCTGAATGGTCAGTTATTCTAGTGGGCTCAAAGAATAAATAATTCAAATGGAATGATTTAAACAGTGCAATTAGGTTTGTTTTATCTGATGAATCTGTTAATAGATCGATGTTGAAGTCACCACAGATATAGATTTGTTTGTTACATTTAGAGATTTTCTTTAAAATTAATTCCATTGTATCCATAAAATTTTGAAAATTTGATTTATTCTCTTTACCATATGGTGGTCGATATACACACAACACTAGATGCTTTTCCACCTCTACACAAGCTACCTCACAGACACGTTCTATCGCACATCCGACTAAGTCATGCCGCTCTTTGAACTTGATATTGTTTCTAATTAATATAATACAGCCTCCTCCTTCAGCTGATGTGCGGTTGAACGAGCTAGCGACCTGGAAATTACAATGGCACACATGTGACATTGCCTCGCACAGTTCACTTCCACCCCCAGCTTCCGTATCCAGGTCTACTGACTCTGAGAGGGAGGCGTTCAATGCCTGGACAAGGGCCGCCTCTTGCAGTAGCTCCACGTTCAGGCGGTTTAAAACCCACCTTGGACCAACCACCAGCGGCACCCGAACGTCGGGGTCCACTGAAGAAGAAGATGAGACGCTGAACCGAATGTAGCGGTGATCGGACAGCGTCTCCTTGTCCACCAGCACCTCCCAGTCCCGAACCCGTACTGCGAGATCAGGCGTGGCGAAGGTCACGTCAACCACCGACCCACCCAACCGCCGCACACACGTGTTTGTCGACACGCGGTTGAGGACACATAACCCCGTCTCCGTCACCCATTCAACAACCGCCTCCCCTCCACGCCGTAGCTTTAGCGTTGAGGTCCCCGAGAACAATGATGGGCAGAGGTCGGCTCTGGACGATCAGGGTCCCCATCTCTCCGAGAAGAGTCTCCAGCTCATGAAGGGGCTTGTTGGGGGAACGGTACACCCCAATGACCATTGCCTCGCCGATTTGAGATGCCACGAAACCATTGCCCCTCACGACTCCCTCAAGAGGAGGGGACTGGGTGGGAGACTGGTTAGTGATCGCGACCAAGCCGTCAAGATCCCCAACCCAGTCAGATCTTGATGGTACCCGATATGGCTCAGCGACCACGGCCACGCTTATCAACCGCTCTGCCATGCTCTGGTGTAGAAGGTCCTGAGCCCTAGCGAAGTGGTTGTTGTTTGCCTGGAGGAAAGTCAGGGCCATACTAATTTTCCTCCATGCTATCCACCTGCACTGTTTCAGTGCGAGATGTCTGTGACTTGGCCCTGGCCTTAGTCGCAGCTTTTCTCTTCCTCGCCCCTGTCTTGGTCGGAGGCTTGGCGTATGCCTTGCCCCCGGAGAGGTGCTCAGCTGGCTTCCCAGAAGCTGCACATAGAGTGCAGTGCGGGGCAGCGGAGCAATCGTGTGGCTTTTTTTCCCGCAGCGATAGCACTCGTCGCTGCGGTCGACCTCAGACTTGAACTGGGCCTTAATATGGCCTAGTACAAGGCAACGGTAGAAGCGGCGGGGCCGGGATTCCAGTATCTGAACCCGCGCTGCTACCCAGCCTACAAGAAGGCGGCCACCATTCACCATAATCTTTATGGCAGCCGTCGTAGGTCATCGCGCAAGTGCGACACCCATTCCCGCCGCTCCCCGCCTGATCTCGCCGGCTTTAACAGCCAACGGTTCACAGCAGCTTGCCTTAGCAAGGGCCTCCAATAATTCCGAGGGGGCGATCGAATCATCGAGGCCACTCACCCGCAGGTCTGTAGTGACTGTTGGCCTCGAAACCCGGATGTCTTCTGCCCCCTCGAAAATCTTCTTGAGCCTTTCAGCTAGGGAGTCTGCTTTCGCGCTTTTGTCGACGCCCGGGACCTCAAGTATGCCTCAAGTTGCCGCAGTCCTAATTCTTAAAGGGCGGCATTTCGAGGTCATATCATACCCAGGTCTATACGACTTTTGGCCTCGGCAAGAACCTTGGCGTAGGTTAAGCCTTTTGCTTCCGCCCCCGGAAGCAGCGTAATAGTTACGGCTGCAGTGCGAGAGGGGCGGAGTTTTGTCGTCTTTCGTTTCGTGGCCTTCTGAGCCTGCGCCTGCGAAACCGGCTTCGTAGCTTGGAGCCTTTGAGATGGGGTCGGCGTCGTCTTTGGCCTATCATCTCTCTGCGCCTTCCTTGCTCCTCGCCTAACCACCTCAATCCACGGCTGGAGTAAAGGCAGTGGAGCTGGAGTGATCTCCTTAGGCTTAGCCGACATAGCAGCGCTGACGTCGACGGCTGCAGTCTTTTTAATTGGGGCCCCTTTGCTTTTACCTTTGTCTTTGGCCTTAGGCTCCGGGACCCGTGGAGGGGAAGGCGCACGCAAAATGACTTTTTCCTGGTCCCTACGTCTATCAGCGACCAGTGGTGGTCGGAGGCGCTTCTCAGGAAGCAGCCGTTCTTCCAGACCCTCAAAGCGGGTACTGATCATGGTGCCTACCTGCACCATGACCGTACGCACCACATCTTCGAGGTCAGGCTCCTGGGCCGGGTTCGGGGTTAGGGCTGCATCTAAAGCCAGGGCATTATTCATGATTGTGCATGGTAAGGTAATGTGCCTACCATTTATGCTGTAAAATACGGGATTACTCACGTAATAATGATTACCTACTATTATTTCGAGAATAACCGGCTGGGTCTCGCTCAGCACGTGCTCCGCTCGACCTCACGCCGCTCTTGCCGCGTGCTTCACTCGCGTGCTCTATAGTAGGTATACGATGCCACAAAACTGGATGAAAGGTTTAATATTAATATGCGATGGACTGCACGATGTACAGTCAGAAAAAATATTGTTATCGTATACCTACGTATAAAGTACCTAGTTATACCTATATATATATAGTGATTTATTTAGTTATGCCACGAGCTGAGGCGTGCGCGGCACGCTCGCGCGACGGGGCACGTGTCACATAGCTGGTCCAGTTGTGAGGTAGAAGGATATAGATTTCACCATCGAACCTTCCGCTTAGTACAGTCGGACGCATCACTTACTTTTTTCTAACAACATTTTAAATAATTACTTAGTCAGTAATTTAGTCAGTTTACTTTTAGTTTTATTTTAGTTTACTTTTCATCATAATACATATAAAAAAATATCTATACCTACATCTTATAAATCAACAAGCAAAGTGAGAAAGGACACCCTATACCTATAGTATAATAGGTAGTAGGTACCTACCACATATTGGCATTACAAAATACGAATTTAGGAGTTACTAGCTGACCCGCCAGCGGCTTCGCTCGCTTGGCCTTGGCACTGTATATTACCGTGCTCTTAATGTAGCGCCATTATGTAATGAAGCGCCATTTTGGAATATCGGAGTCATGGGTTCGTTCCTCGGGTTGGAATGTTATAAGGGATTTTCTGGAAAAAAAATCTCCGTAGCAGTTCTGAGTCTCGAACAGTGTCCCATAGATGGCAATAGGCACGCCTCCTATTACATGGGACCAAAAATATTTCCGGTAAAACGCATGTGTTTAAAGCATCGCTGCTTACCCCTTCGAGGATATATAGTTGTGACGACTTGTTATCTTGTAATAAACATATTGCTACTTACGGGATGAAAACCGTGGTACCTACTTATTTAATTGAGCTCCCGATATTTTGTGTAGTGAATTACGATCGAGTTCCAATAGTGCACGTAGCAAAAGACAGAGAAAGAGGGTAGACCTATGTCTGCTCTTAATGTTTCATCCACCCACCCCCCCGCATTCTCCAGTCGTCCCGCGATCATGGCGCTTGCAACAGTGTCGAAATATCGGGAGCTCAATTAAATAATTACCACGGTTCTCATCCCGTAAGTAGCAATATGTTTATTAAAAACAACCGTGAAAGTTTAAAAAAGTGCTTGTTATCTTGTGTTTAACAATAACATGTATTGCATTATTTCGTTAAAGTTTATTTTTACCAAGTTTTGAGAGGTTGGTTGACAATCGAGACCCCAATAGGTACATAAGACCGTGTAGCATAGAGAGATCAAGCTGCCATCTTGTATTTAGGTGACGGGTCCAAATAAAAAGTTCATAGTTATGAGCTCCGGGCTCTATTAAATCTATATAGGTACCCAATTTCATTGCAATCGGTGGGGCAGTTTTTAAGTTATGCATGAGCATACAGACAGATATTTTTTCAAAACCGCCTTATTCTTGTTCAGTTTCAGCAATTTTACGTCTTTTGATCCACAACATTTTTATTTTTCTTCCAAGTAGATACAGACTGTTTGGCCTCTACTCCATTATTATAAGCACAGCATAAAAATCGTATAGAATGTGTTATAATAGATAAGTACCTATACTTATTTAAAGACTTTTATTTAAGTAGAGTACATACTACATTGAAGTTAGACGACGATTAAACTTACATCTAAGTGAGCTCGATTCTAGCAACTTAACTTAAGGCGAATGACTTCGTCAACCGAGATGCTTTGTGCGGGCCCAAGCAGAAGCAGCCAGTCCAGCCAAAATGCGCTATTTGGCTCATTAGTAACTAAACATTCAACTATAGTTTTACTCCAGTTTTTTCTAAATTAGAAGGTAGCTATAGATATCTGTTTCTCATAGTAGAATCTTGGAAGCTTTGAAGGAGATATCAAGTTGTTCTCAAATAATAGGAAATTAATCAACTGAATCAAACTTAGATAATAAAATATTCAAGTATTAATATAATTACAATTATTGGTGGTGATAGCTTTATGGCCTGTGACAGAATCGAGCTCAATAATACAATTGTATTGTTTACGAATAAGATTATACAAAGTGACACAAGAGGAGAAACGCTGTAGGAAAGTATCGGAGTGGAGTCAGTACGGTGAGGACGGGATCGGGACGAGCAGGGTGGTACATATACGTAATATAAGAGTATTTAATTCATTGACATTCTCTATATAGTTTCTAACATTGATATTTAAGAAAACGAGACAAAGTGCGCGAATAATATAAAATAGTGCACCTTGTCTCCTACTGTAGTTGGATTTAAATAGGATCTTGACCTATGTGTGGTTAGAAACGTGTGTGTGTGTGTGTTTATGAGATCGACTATAAAACCCCACAGGACGGTTCCCGTCATCCGGCTATATATAATAACGCACCCCAGCATTTCATATTGACGTGCCCACAATACATCTACCTACATCATATGGTTTGAGATATGCATGCCCCAAGTGCGGAACGCGGAGTGCAGAGTGTCTGCACCAGCAGCGCCACAGCCGCGAAGTGGCCGCGCCGCCGTCGCGACGGACGGCGTAGCGTGAGCGCGGGCAGCGGCAGCGAGCGCTGGCGCCGCACGCAGCACACCTCGAGAGCCCTACCACGCGCCCTTGCCCGGACGGACAGGCACGACGTAACGCACACACACACCTTCCGTGGGCTCAGGAAGCCCATCAGATGCACGGCGTTTACTCCGAGTCGGAGTCGGAGCTGGAGTACAGGAACGCGGCGCGGTGACGCGGACGGTACTTGCTCACCGTCGCGAGTCTGGCGCGCGCCTTCGCCACGAGCTTGAGCGCGCGCTCCAGACGGCGCCGCAAGGTGCGCGCCTCAGCCCACGCGCCGGCATGCACCTCCGCGAGCCGTTCCCTCAGCCATCTCTGGTCTTTCCTCTCGCCGCCGTCGTCGCCCTGCAACGAGACCACTAGTCATACGCCGCCTCCGCCGACCGACAAGCTGCACGGCGCGGCGCGGGGCACCCTCGAATCGGCTGAACATACGTACCTGCTATGCTTAGCGCCGCACGATACAGCCAGTGCGAGTACGTGTGCGTGTATGACGATGTCTCAACATTCCACAGGTAACACACACTAATCAACTGTCGTCACATTACGCGTAATCCTACTTCCTACTAATATTATAAACGCAAATGTTAATGAGTATATGGATGTATGGATGTTTGTTACGCGTTACTCTTTAACGCTCAAGCGGCGGGCCGCTTGAGCGTTAAAGAGTAACAAACAGCAAATTTTGATGAATTTTGGTATGGTAGTTAGATTAACCCATAGGATACTTTTTCATCATAATCATTATCCATCACCACGTGGGTGAAAAATCGTAATATTCCTACGTAGGTATGAAGGTCATAAGTCAAACTGAACGTCAAGCTATTTATTTTTGAGTTTGCCTCTGGACTTCTGGAGTTTACTGTACCTCCAATTGGCTCCGACGAACAGCCTCGAGCTGTTTCAGAATGCGCTCCACGATGACCGCAAAGTCCTCGATGATTTCGGCGACCATCGCCTGCGCGGCTTCCAAACGGGCCTTCTTATTGTAGTACAGAGGGTCCAGGATTGACATTGCCTCCTCGTTTTTCGCCATATTCGCGTTCCCTACAATTAAAACGATGTCCGTAACAGACAATACAGCAGATGCTGAGGTACGCGAACTGATCGATGCAGATATAGAGATATTGACAGCATCATAACAACTACAGCTATATACTATAACTAAAGGATACTACAGTTACGGATACGTCATATCTACAAGTGCTGGATGTACTGCGTGCTATGTGCCCTGCCCACTGCCACTTCAACTGGCTAATCTTCTGGGCTATGTCGGTTACTTTCGTTCTTCTACGGATCTCCTCATTTCTGATTCGATCACATAGAGAAACCCCGAGCATAGCCGTAGCTCGTTGTGCGACTTTGAGCTTACTTATGAAGCCCATAGTAAGAGACCACTTCAGTGCCATAAGTCATAACTGGTAACACACATTGGTCGAAGACTCTTGTCTTGAGGCACTGGGCTATTTTTGACGAGAAAACGACGCGATGTTTCCGGAATGCTGCCCAGCCGAGTTGGATTCGAAGATTTACCTCTTCCTCCTACTTGGACCTACCGGTCTAACTACGAGAAAGCTATCTGGGACAGACAGTCAAACTAGGTAAAGCTTTACTGTCTGTCCCAGGTAGATGTACTCGTCAACAACTTTGAGAACTGAGTTCCCTACTGATATTGGGGTAGGCACAACATGGGTATTAGACATAATTTTCGTCTTGTCCATGTTCATCTTAAGGCCTACCCGTTGGGAAACTCGATGGAGGCCTTTGAGCATTGTACTGAGGTCTTCCATGGATTCTGCCATGACTACAATATCGTCGGCAAATCGAAGGTGAGTGATGTATTTGTCGTTAATATTGATGCCGAGTCCTTGCCATTCCAGAAGTTTGAAGGCGTCTTCCAATGCAGCGGTGAACAGTTCCGGAGATATAACGTCTCCCTATCTCACACCTCTTTGCAATGGAATTGCCTTCGAACTCTGCTCCTGTACTCGGACTGACATGTAGGCGTTTTGGTACAAACACTTCAGCACTTCAATATACCGATAGTCAATACGGCACCGCTGGAGAGACTCAAGCACTGCCCACGTCTCGATCGAATCAAAGGCCTTCTCATAGTCCACAAACGCTAAACAAAGAGGCAAGTCATACTTTTCGGTCTTCTGTATAACTTGCCGTAGCGTGTGGATGTGATCTATGGTATTATAGCCTTTTCGGAAACCGGCTTGTTCCGGAGGCTGGAATTCATCAAACCTGCGACTGAGACGGGTCATTATATGACCTTCGAAAACAGCTTATAAACATGGGTCAAAAGCGAGATGGGTTTGTAATTTTTAAGTAAAGTTATGTCACCTTTCTTGAAGAACAGCACCACCACGCTTTTATTCCATGCTTCTGGTGTTGATCCTTCGAGTAAGACGGTGTTAAAAAGCTTCTGAAGGACTTTAAGTACCGGTGTTCCACCCGCTTTCAGAAGCTCAGATGTGATACCGTCGTCACCCGGCGCCTTGTCAACAGCGCTTATGTCTGCGCTGTTGAGCGTGCACAGACGATCTCTAACGCGCACGCGCCTGCAGCTGAGAACCGAGGCTTGTTGTGCGCGACGCGATCTCCGCGCGTGAACACTCCCTGAAGTAGAACGTCTTACACGTTCGAAACGTCGTCGGACTTAAACCGACATGATACCAAGTGAGTGAAGCCGGTATCTTTATATTAGTATAATGAATAGCAAGTGTCAATAAGTAGTGTAATAGCAAGTTGCAGTAAACGATACACCTATCACAGGATCACAGGCTTACGTATAGCGCTTGCTATCTTGTTGCATATGGAAACCTTGAACGCCCTTTGTTCTGCTATATGTAGTCTATGGGAAGTTGTGCTACCTGGCACGATATCGTATTGGATAAGTGAAGTAGTCGTTAGATCTCATGACAGTTTGATATTGATGATGCATGCGCTGGACTCATCCCGCGGATGCTGCGTGATGTTCAGAAATAGAGAATGAAGGAGGGAGCGGCGTGCTGCGTGTCAGTGCAATGCTACCTTAAGGCTGCCTCTCACCAGACCTGAATACTTTAAGCAACGAACATATAACGTGCGCTTAGGACTTGGTCAGTATGGCGATATATCTTATTAGCTAATATCCCGTAAGTTGTTCGCAAAGGTCCGGCGGAAAGGCAGGCTAAGGTAGACGTGTGGACACGTCGTCGGCGGATATGCATGCAACGGAACGTGAATAATCCAGTGTTGGTTACGTCTGTTTTGGAAGCGGAGTCGGCGACGAGCGGTGCGCAGCCCGCGCAGCCGGCCCGCGCTCCTGCAACAATGCACCCAGTATTTAGCCACATGTACAGCTTGGCACGGTGCGGTGTGTACCGTATACAGATATTTATTGGTAAAACCGAACAAGTTCGCACGTCAAAGTTTACATTAATGTAAGAACAAAAATATTCATTATGCTTACAACTATATCGGTATTAGTGTGACCGATGGCTGCACATAAGGATCCCACAGAACCAGCCCATGATATCATCTCTTTGCATACAAACGGTTACCTATACGTGAGTTGTATCAACTTTTATCTTAATATTTTAAACAAATTGACATCTCGTGCGCTATATTATCTAGGTGCAGCAAATATTAAAAAAAACTTAAACACAAAAATTCCGAAAAGGCCATGTGATTCTTTTCAACAATTTGGTGGTTCATAAAACACTAAATTGTAAAAAAAAATATAGAAACACCTCAATAGCAACCATGCTGTTCCAACAGAGATTCTAAATAACATTAGCTTCAGAGACTCGTGCGGCTTATTCAAAAGTCATATACTTATCACGTTATGGAACGTGTTTTATGAATTTTCGCGCACGTACTACTTTCATTCTACCCTTGATTTCTGAACTTGCAGTGCTCATGCGCCCCTTAACAAAACATATCACTATTATTATTTAAAATGATATTGACAACGCCAGGAAACATGGAAGCAAATGGTGGCTAACAAAACGATCCCTGATGATCCCTTCACGTCCACTCTTCAACATTATTCTGCTAGTACTTTAATCTGTCCGCATCAGGTTTACGCTATAACAAAAGATTTATGAATGAACTGCGGTGCGATTCTCTTAGAGCAAACGTCGTTGCATCTTTGACAACATCCGTGAAACAAATTACGAGATGACAAGTAACGTTGGAGAATCAACCTCATGTACAAAGGCGATATCCCATAAAGTATTTGACATCGGTGAGCTCGTCGACGAGCGCATCGACGAATCATTAGAGAATCGCACGGCTGGAGCCTGGGCTTGCTGATTCGGACGGATTAATGTAGTAAATGTAACGTCATTTAATTAATTAAAATTATACCAACATAACTAATAAAAACATACTTTGTTTATTTTTTATTTATTTGAACTCCTACATAATATAGGTACGTCATTACTTCATTCACTTGGTTCTATGGTAACATGCTAAATGGCATTACAACATGCAAAGCGAGCAGGAACTGAGGACTTGTATTATATTACATAATATTATTAAACTCGTAGTAGGGATATAGATATTATATGTATAGATAGTTTAAGTATAAGAAGTTAGTTGCAGATAATGCACCGAGGGGTTAAAGCAGTCTTACGTCACGGGCGCCATATTGGACTCAGAGCGTGACGAGGGCTCTAGAGTTGACTGCGTGCTGTTAGACTAGGTTCCCGACTTGTTTTAAAAAAAACAAGATTTATGGAAACACAGATTTATTAACACTTTTATTACTATTATATACACTTTTCACTTATTTATTCCTTGTTGGATCACTCGGGTAAAAATAATCGCGCACTACTATTACTGATGAGAGGCAGAGTAACCTTGTAAAATTGAATAACAATGAATGACGATAATATCCAAAAATTATGGGTTTATATACAAAACAATATTGCTGACTTGTTGAAATGCATTGACGTCAATCGCTAGAATGCGAGTGTGGTCGATTGCAAGATCGGCAGATATTAGGGTTGTAACATTTCCCCCCTTTAAGACGGAACATACTAAACGGATAGTATGTGAGTGAGGATTGATCCAACAGAGATTACAAGATTGAGACAATGAAATACAGGACTAAGAGACATAATGGAATAGTAATTAATTAAAATAACAATAAAGTAGTAAACAATTAGAAAGTTGCAATGAAAAATAGAAAAATAAGATTAACGATTAGATAGTAGAAATTAATTGAAAAGTAAAACTAACAATTAAGTAGATAGTAGCAATGAACTAGGACAATTAAAATTAACATTGTAAACATAACGGTTTAGCAATAGGATAAGAAAAGTACCAGACATTAATTTAATTATATTTCAAGATTCCTTCTTGGAGATGACATAGAAACACTAGACATAGAATTAGAGTCAGAACTAGAAGTTTCAGAGTTGTGTCCAATAGTGGTCATCTCAATATTTGACCTAGAATGAATATGAGACTGAGGCTTTGAATAGCATTTATTAAATATTTTAACACAACATCCGGAAGTAGTAGCTCTGCGTTTAGGGCAAATACACAAATAAAGTTTATAAGACAAAAATGAAAAAACAGATAAGGATAACAATGTTGTCAAGATGCTGAAATAGTATCCATATTTAATGTGATAAGGCTGATTTTCGATCTCTGTCAACTCGTCATTGAATTGGTTTAGTTTATGAGTCGCGTATTGTAAGGAGTCCAGATTTATATGAGACAATCTTATTGGAGTTAAATATGGAATACTATTATTAATTTTTATTTTAGAACAACAATCATCGTTGATGATGTTAAAGTTAGGTGATGGTATATAAATTTTTGTTTCGTATTCATTACTGGGAACAAACTGCATTAGTTTGTGATATGCTTTACAATTTTTAGGAACAGTTAATATTCCTGTTCCGACTACGTCATGATCGACAATATTACCATTGCAATTAAGAGATAGCCTTGCGATATCTGACTGAACGTAAATCCACTTATTGTTCATTAGTTTTTGCCAGATATCGACGTTACCGTATATTAGTTTGTAACTGCAAGAGTCTGGGATATCACTTAGAAATTCACTGAAAATAAGCACTTCACAGATAGGATTTGAAACACTAGATTGTACATTAGCTAATTTACACAAATAATAGTTATTCTCCATTAATTTACACTCACTTAGGTCGTCCATTGCAGAATACGTCAATTTGTCTTCAGTTATTGCTAAGTACTTTGTGGATGGGCTTATTAAAGCAAAAGAGTTTATTTTATGCATATCATGAGGTGTAGGGAGAGCATAAATGTGATAGAGATTATAATCTACGAGCAAAGCTAAGGGTATTTTTACTACGAATACTAATTTACTATCGCTAACGAAAGAAGATACATCTGCTATATCTATGAGAATATGAGTGTTATCTAGAGTTAGCTCGATTGGAAAGTTGCGAATTAGATCGTTGTTTCTTGAATTTAATTCGTTAAGCAATTGCATGGGACTTAGTATAGAAGGATGTACTACATTTTGTTTACCGAAAAGTATAGAATCTATAAGATCTTTCAGTTTAAAATTAAGAATCATGAGAGAGCTTTCTAATGCACTGAACGTCATTGCGAGATGCGAGGTAACTTCGAGTTTATTGGTGCTGGTTGAAATCGTTTCTAGAATTGAGTCAAGTTTAACCATGTTTTCGTTAAGTGCGACTTCGTTATGGTTTAACCTTTGAATCGTATTATTAAAAGATGAAATAGTAGATGAAATAATATGGATGTTCTGTTTCATTAAGGAAGCTAAGTGACGTTGATCATCTTGGACCGCGTTAATGGCGTCAGTGAAAGCTTTGGCATCGTCTTCATCGAGAGAACCGAATAGCTGTTTAAGGATAGGACCGCCTATACCGAACCAAGCGGATCGTCTAAGTCTAGAGCTAGTATTATTATTAATAAGATGAGATAGAGAATTATAATTAGAATTAACACTATAATATAAGGTTTCTAAAGGACTAAGAACATTAGAGCAATCTATCTTAATATCAGGATAAGAATAGCAAATACGTTTAGAACTCGCTAACATTTTATTAATAGTTTCTAGATGAGGCTTAAAGTAAGAAATATCAGTAAACGTTAAAACATTCCAATAGTTATTATAATATCTTAGAGTACCTAGAGGGTCAAAGTAAAGACAGGGACTGTTGACGATAGGCGACGTTAGATTGGAGTTGGAGACGGAGACGACTCCTGGCGTGATGGCCCTGGAAGAGGATTTTCATGAGCTAACTTGATTTGATCGAAATGATAACGTATATGCCTACGATTAACAAGAAGTGTGACATTGTTATTATTATGGACCTTAAGGACTCGAAAAGGACCTTTCCATATTGAGGACAGTGCTTTGCGTAATCTATGGTGTTGTTTTAGGTAGACCATGTCTCCGACATTGTAGGTAACGTCTTTAGCATGTTTGTCATAATATGCTTTTGATCTTTCTTTGTTTCGAAGGATGTTTTCGCGAGCTATGTTTCTAGAGTTGATTAACTTTTGTTTTAAAGTTTTAATGTAGTCAGGATAAGTAGCTGTAGGATCAATATCATAGATGGAGCTGGGAATGTTAGGCTTGCAACCAAATAATAATTCATGAGGTGTAAAGTTAGTAGATGAATGCATACATGAGTTATATGAAATGATAGCAGTAGGTATGAATTTATGCCAGTCGTTTTGATTTTCATTGACATAGGACTTAAGGTATTCCTTTAGAGTAGCATGACTTCTCTCAAGAGCACCGTTTGTCTGAGGATGGTATGGCGATGAGAATAAATGTTTGATTTTGAAGAAAGTGGCAACTTGTTTGTATACATCGGCAATGAAATGAACACCTTGATCTGAAAGAATGGTTTTTGGAATCCCGTAATGGCTAATGAATTTAATGAGACATTGAGATGTCTGTTCTGCTGTAGATTCAACGATAGGATAGGCCATGGAATATTTAGTTAAATCATCTTGAAACGTGACGATGTACCTGTACCCTTCAGAACCAGACTCAGGAAGTGGACCAACTATATCGGTGCAGATTCGTTGCAGAGGCTCAGAAGATGTGGTAGTGATCTCCATGGGAGCTTTGTTGGTTTTTCGAAGTGCTTTGTTTTGTTGACAGGATGTGCAGTTTCGAACATATCTCTCTATTTCGCTTTTCATACCTTTCCAATAAAAGGTATCCTTTAATTTATTATACATTCGGTTTGAACCTATATGACCACCGATAGGAGAATCGTGATTTTCTTTCAGGATGATAGGGACTTCGCTTGGGGTAGGATATCGAACTGTGTTATGGTAAACATTTACTTTGATTTGAGTTCCGTGAAAGATATAAGCTATCATCTCATAGATGAGGAGGAATTTCAACTTATCGAAAGGGTTGGCAAAGTCCGATAAAGCGATTTCTTTGACTTCGGAATGAAATATCATAAGTTGGTTTCGTAATTCTTTCAGGACATTAAATAAGTCTTTATAAGTGGCTGACTCAAAGTGGTGTACTTTAGTGAAGAGATGGAAGAAAGTCTTATTATTGACTGTAGAATTTTTTACGTGATGTAGTTCCTTTTCAGATTTTATGAAGTCTTCTTTATCTTCAAGAAGGTCAAGAATATCTTTACAGTATAAGTTGGATTCATCAAGATCAATTGAAGTCGGATAGGCAATTATAGGGCATGACGTCTTTAAAAGATTTTGGTTGTATTCAAAAACTTGGGTATCGTAGTTGGTAGGGCTTGAACGTGATTTTAAGAATGATTCGTAATTTAGGTTATCTGTTAGGTCTATGTCAAAATCATTGATAGCATTAACGGGCGGACGAGAGAGTCCATCGGCGTTTGAATTAATTCTACCTTGCTTGTAGCTAATTTGGTAGTCGAATTCTTCGAGTTTTAATCTCCAGCGAACTAGTTTGCTGCTGGGGTCTTTGCAGTTCATGAGCCAGATTAAAGGACGATGATCAGTAACGATCTTGAATTTCCTACCGTAGAGGTAAGGTCTGAAAGTTTGAGTTCCAAAGATGATTGCTAAAAGTTCCTTTTCCGTAGTGCTATAATTACCTTCTGCACTATTAAGCGTTCTAGAAGCATAGGCAATGGGAAGATCATTTCCATCTTCACACTGGGAAAGGACAGCACCTAATGCATAGTTAGAAGCGTCTGTGGTTAGTACAAATGTTTTGCTGAAATCTGGATACTGCAGAATTGGAGCATTGGTGAGCAAGTTTTTAAGCGTAATGAATGAATGATTTTGAGAATCACCCCAAATGAATTCAGTGTCTTTACGAAGTAGTGATGTTAAAGGTTTAGTGATTTTAGCAAAGTCTTTTATAAATTTACGATAATAACCAACCAGGCCAAGAAAGCTCTTTATATGTTTAGGGTTTTTGGGAGTTGGATAGTCAAGAACAGCTTTAACTTTGTCGGGGTTTGGTGAGACACCTTTATCGGTGATGATGTGACCAAGATAAGCGACTTCCTTTCTAAGGAATTCGCACTTATCTGGTTGGAGTTTGAGGTTGTGTTTTCTCAGGGCATCGAAAACAAGTTTGAGCTTTTGAATATGCGAGTTTAAGTCATGGGAGTAGATTATGACGTCATCGAGATAGATGAAGCAGTGTATGCCTTGTAGGCCTGAAAGGACAGTGTTCATCAACCTCTGAAACGTCGCTGGAGCATTTTTCAGACCAAAAGGCATTCGAGTATACTCAAAATGCCCATTGGGAACTGAAAATGCAGTTTTAGGAGCATCAGCATCCTTGACTCGGATCTGATGGAAGCCAGATGCCAGATCTAACGTTGTAAAGTATTTGCTATGTCCTAACTGGTCAAGAATATCGGTGATGTTTGGAATAGGATAAGCGTCACCTATGGTAACATCGTTTAATTTACGATAGTCAACTACGATGCGCCATTTCTTTTCGCCGGAAGCATCTTGCTTTTTGGGGACAATCCATATAGGAGAAGACCAAGGAGAATCGGAGGGTCTGATGATTTTCTGGTCTAGCATCTTTTGAATTTGTTTGTTGACTTCTTGTTTATGGATCTCGGGATACCGATAGGTTTTTGCATGGATAGGTTGGGAATCAGTGGTTTTGATTTCATGTGTAAGGGTATCCGTGCAAGTAAGGATATCACCTTCTAAATGAAAAAGATCAGAATAATCAGAGCATAGCTGTAAAAGGGCTTTTGACTCTTCGTCATTGAGATGGGAGGATCTGACTTGATTTTGTACATTTTTAATCCGATCGCGGGAGTTAGCTGAAACGGTCTGTGTTACTGTGTTTACTGAGTGTATTTGATTTCTAATGTCTTCGAGAGTATGACAAGGGTGAATTTCAACATTGAGAGATTGAATAATGACATCGCGATGTGTGGTGTTTAAAATAGATACATTTGCATGTTTATTAGGTTTCACTCTAGTTAAACAGCTGGCTAGATAAACACCATTTTGGATTTCAGATTTTTCCACAAAACCATATGTGATCTCTGGGTTTGAGATAGCACATTCAATGACCATCTCTGAACGAGCTGGAATGGTGTATCGAGGCTTTGTAAAGTGAAGGTTGAGCTGATATTTTCCAATAGTCAGAGTGTTGCTTTTGTAATCTACGTTACAATTATAGAGCTTCAGCAGATCATTTCCTATAATGCCATCAAAATGAATGTCAACTTTATCCGATATAAGGTGAAAAGTGCTGTAGATCGTTTCGCTCTTGGAGACTTTGAGGTCAAGTTTAAAATTGCCAAGAGTGGATGAATAATTGGCGTCGCTATCGATACCTTTGAATTTAATGACTGCAGGATCAAGAACAGGTTGGATTTCAAGGGCTGATTTCTTAACAAATGAAACAGTGGAACCAGAATCGACTAAGAATACTAGCGGTTTACTAGAATATTGGCTTGTAACGTATATGTGAGGTAGGTGAGTTTTATAATTTATGTTCACCTCATAACTAGCCTCACATTCATCTCTTGAGTTAGGAACGGATTTATTAGATGCAGTGGGAAGTGTACGAGATCTAGTAGGTTTGGTAAGCTTATTTAAATTAGGAGAGATAGTAAATTTACTACTCGTGGGTTGAGTAAGAACTTTTGAACTAGTAGGTTTGGAAATAGAATCAATGCGTTTGGGTACAGTGAATATAAAAGGTTCAGTAGATTTGCAGAATTTAGTAGTTTTATTGGTAATTTTTGCAGATTTAGTAGGCATCGTAAAATTTGTAGATTTAGAACATATATTAGAACTGGTAGAATTGGTAGGACTAGTAGATTTGGTAGATTTAGTAGACATAGTAGATTTAGTAGATATAGTAGACATAGTAGATTTAGTAGATATAGTAGGATTGGTAAGTTTGGTAGATTTAGTAGACATAGTGGGTTTGTTAGATTTAGTAGGGTTGGTAGATTTAGTAGAATTGGTAGGTTTAGTAGATTTAGTAAGATTGGTAGATTTAGTAGAATTGGTAGATTTTGTAGATTTAGTTGGAATGATAGTCTTCATAGATAAATTATCAAATAAAGAGTTCATCCCGTCAGCGTCGGTTTGAGTTGCGGATTCCGTACGACGCGGGACCGGAATCATAGTCAGTTTAAATCAGAGCGTGAATCAGAATCAAAAGAATCTTCCCGGATGCTGTGATCATCCTCATTGTGGGAAAGATTATGAATCTGTTTTGTAGATTTGTGACGTGAATTATTGAATTGTCTCTTACGACATTCATGAATCTCGTGACCCAGGTTTTTACAGTATCTGCATACTTTCACTGGGTTTTGGGGTACAGTGGCTGATGTAGAAGGATGTTGAGGAATGTTATTATTGACGTTGTGCACAGGGCGCTCACGAAAGGAAATTGGACGCTCGCGATTAAAGCAGTTTCGATCAAGATGCCCTGTTTTGCCACAGATTTTGCACTTTGGTCTTAATTGGTTAGCCGTTTGAGTTTGTAGGGCATAATTATGCAGCTTCTCTTCTTGAATGGCAAGGTTAACCGCTTCGTTTAGGTTCGAGGGATTTCTACACCTAAGGATTGTAGATATATGACTCGGTAACCCTAACAAGAAAGTATGAAGCGCTAGGTCCTCGGTATTTGCAATACGGCCTTTTAATTCGGAAGGATCTCTCGTAGAGTGTGTGATGTTAGTCTGTAATCGTGTTAAACATGTCTCTAATCGTAAACTATATTGACTGACAGATTCATTATATTTTTGTTTACACTGTTGTAGATCTAAAAATAAATGATCTCTATGTTTGGTTTCGCCAAAAGTGGTTTTTAGAAACGATTTCAATTCAGACCAATTTTCGAATATTTTTAATGCACAAGTGGATTCCGCTTTGCCTTCGAATTGTGACAATATGTATTTAAATAGAATGTCCTTTTGTGCAATTGAAGCTAACGACAATGCACTTTCGCAATTACGCAAAAACGAAGTTAATTTATTTTTATCACCATCGAAAGGCTTAATGAATTTAGTAAGGACCCCGAAATTAATATTTTCCTCTAAAGGTACTAAGGAACTGCTGGAAGACATTTTTTTATCACCTTTAAGACTCTCGTTAACCATTGTTAAATAAGTATTAGAAAATAGAAAAAACAATCACAAAGTACTCAGACAAAACAGAAAACAGTAATTGTAAAATCACTTACAGAACGATGAATAGTAGAGACGTCATTGGAGTTAGCTATGCGGAGTCGGGTTACGGCACGAGCCGTCGCGTCGGTTGACCAGGTGGAGTGTATCGTGTTACACAATACAAGGCGCCGGTGCGATGACCTCGGTGATCACGGGCAGTATGCGCGTGATAATGGATTCCCTCAGAGCCTCGTAGATGGCTTGGAGCTTGGCAGGCGTCCCAAGGGAAGAGTAGAGTAGGGTGGCTGGTTACTCTTGAAGTCCCAATCAGCAGGGTGACTCGGTGTAAGGGTAGGTGACCCACAACACAGTGGAGCCACGTGTAGTTTTCGAGCCAAGGGTCAGCAGGGGTAGCTCGGTGTGATGTGAATACACAGTGGAGCTAGGATGACGGGCTCGGTAGCGGCGATGCAGTGGCGTAAACAAGCTGGCGGTAGGCAGTAGCGTGCAATGGCCAACTTAGAGCCACATGCGATGAGACCAAACGTCGTGAAAGTGCAGGAGGGCCCTCGTCAGGTAGGGGCGACCAGGGGACAGTAATTATCCCTTTTGTTCTGACACCAATAATGTTAGACTAGGTTCCCGACTTGTTTTAAAAAAAACAAGATTTATGGAAACACAGATTTATTAACACTTTTATTACTATTATATACACTTTTCACTTATTTATTCCTTGTTGGATCACTCGGGTAAAAATAATCGCGCACTACTATTACTGATGAGAGGCAGAGTAACCTTGTAAAATTGAATAACAATGAATGACGATAATATCCAAAAATTATGGGTTTATATACAAAACAATATTGCTGACTTGTTGAAATGCATTGACGTCAATCGCTAGAATGCGAGTGTGGTCGATTGCAAGATCGGCAGATATTAGGGTTGTAACAGTGCGCACTGAGCGCAGTGACGGGATACAAATTCGATTCCAGAGCGAAGTGAGGGAGCTACGTATGTAGAGTCCCGAGTAAACAGAGGGGGTGCCCAAGATGAAAACAGGCTTTATCCTCGAGATAAATTCTCTACTTTTCATACATACTGCGAGACAATAACAACTCGGGGCTTCGTAAAAAAGCTTTTATTTAAAAGTAAAAAAATAATAATACTTAGTTAATAATAATATTGGACACATTTCTCCGTTTATGGATAGACAGAGTAATATTGTGGAGAACAACATTTTATTAATGTATCAAATGTATTACAATTGAATCAGAATCAGAATCAGAATAGTTTATTTGCAACAACCAAGTAAAATTTTAAACAATATAAGTAACAATAAAAAATAAAAAAGGTAAAAAAACTATTTGTCGCAAACCGGCCTCAACTCAGCGTTGTGCTGATCGTTCGACCAGCACTGATCTTCCGTTGAAGCCGCTTGGGTGACTTCACAGATGAACTAAAGTTATAGAACTTATATAATTATCTACATCAACATACTTCTTTGCTAAAATACACTAATATGCAAATACAAAGAGTGCTGGCTAAAATTGTGCATAACTGGATACTATAGTATATTTATTTTCATATTTATAATACATGTATATGTACCTGACCTGATATATGTACTAATATATAAACATAATACAATATATATAACCATACTACTACACATTCATAAGCTATAAAATATAAGATGCTTCTGCTCACATCAAAGTTTAAAAAAAAACAAAACAACAACATTTTATAAGGCACTTGTATCAAGCCTAAGTGTTTCCTGCGATTGTTGGTGAAGTTAGAATTTTTTTTATTTTTATGATGAAGCCTTGAAGATTTTGCAGGTTCCTTACTGGCGGTGGGATATTGTTCCAACACTTAGTGGCTGAGTACCGGAAACTACCGCGGAAAGCAGCTGTGCGGTGTTTTTGTGTTGACAACTGTAATGTTCTATGCCGCGACTCATGAGTCGCATGCCTAGGCAGCCAAGACAACTTATCATACAGAAATTTAGGAACTTGGTGCTTAATCACACCAAAAAGGAGACAAGCTAAATGTAGTTATTGTCGATGCCTCATTTTTAAAATTGAGTTTTTATTTAAATAAGGTGTAACATGGGCCCTCAACGGAATATCGAAGCAAAAACGAGCACAGGCATTTTGCACCCTCTGAATTAACTTGCGAGTTTTGACAAGCAGCCGTGGGCGCACTACCAAATCCATGTAGTTAAGCCTAGATAGAACCAAAGATTCGACGAGTGTTATACGCAAACCTTCACTTAAAAATGGCCTCATTCTGTATAAGACCTTTAATTTATAAAAACAATTTTTTATTGAATTTTCAACACTTTTCTCAAATCTTAGGTCACAATCTATGAGCAGACCTAGATTACGTGCTTGATATACCCGTTGGATCTCTTCGTTCATGAGCATGACTTTTACCGACAATGGTAAAGTGGCGATTCGTTTTTTGGTACCAAATATTATATATTTTGTCTTAAAGGGGTTTAGCAATAAGCAGTTTTACGTCGACCAGGCTATCCTATAAAGATCGTCATTAATGTTACGCAATGCGCTATGCATATCGGTTGGTTTGAATGATATGTATACTTGTATGTCGTCGGCATATATGTGGAATTTACAATGTTTTATAACAGTAGAAACGTCAGCTGAGTATAAAACAAATAAGACCGGCCCCAGGATTCATCCTTGAGGCACTCCTCTCTTGACAGGGACTCTATCCGACACCGAAGAAGATCCATCGTTGTTAGCTAGTTTAACGCACTGAAAACGCCCACTGAGATAATTGTCGAACCATCGTAAAGCTTCGTTATCAAACCCGTAGAAACTTAACTTGGATATAAGCAAATCGATGTTTATGGAATCAAAAGCCCTGGAAAAGTCAAGGAGTACCAGAATAGTGCACATTCCCTCATCTTGGGAGCAAAGAATATTGTCAGTAACATCAAGTAATGCTGTGACCGTGCTGCGTCCTTTTCTAAAGCCTGACTGCAGCTCAGGTAAGATATTGTATTTATCTAGGAAATCAGTGAGTTGATTAAAAACAGATTTTTCCATAATCTTTGACAAGCAAGGTAGAATACTAATTGGTCTTAGGTCCTTTAAATAAATCAGATTTGTATGCTTCGGCAAGGGACGAACGATTGCCGTTTTCCAAACTTCAGGAAATGTACATGTGGTGATAAAATTGTTTATTAATTCTTTTAAGCAACCTAATGTGTCAGGGAATGTCATCAGAAGCATATCCAAGGTGATACCATCACAACCTTCAGCATTGGATTTTAAACTTTTAATAATTTTTATAATAATATCCAAAGAAACTGGTACGATGTGAAAGACTGCGTCACCAAATTTGTGATGCTCGAAGTAAGTTAGCTGCGATATAGAAACATGGGAGGAACCTGGAATGTTTAGAAAGTGATTGTTTATGATGTCAGGATCATTAAAAAGCGAGGGTAGTTCAGTTTTGTTACGCGGCAATAAGGTGTTTTTGAGATTTTTCCATAACTTGTCGTGTATTTCATGTATTTTATCATCGTGTATTTTATTTTTATGTTGTGCTTAAAATAAGCCGATTTTTCGTAGAAAAGTGCTTTAATAACAGTTGACGTGAGTGTTTTATAATACTCCTTTTTGCTTTTCAGTTTAGTTTTATGATAATCCATGGCAGCGTCATCACGAAGCTTCATCATAAGTTTTACCGTGTCTGTGATCCAGGGTTACGAGCGGTGTCTTAGTACGATGGATTTAAAAGGTGCGTGAATATCAAACAGCGAGAGGACACTGTGGTTAAAAGCATAAACCATATCATTAACATTATCAAGTGTTGGTATTTGGTCACATTTAATCACGCGCAAATCGGTATTAAATATATTTTAATGGTCTATAACAGACAGTGTATGGTAAAGGTTTCTCACGTTTAATTGTTATTTCACAAACTACAAGTCGGTGGCCGAGAAGAGATCCTACATGTTCTAAGGTAACACTCCTAGCCCGCAAGTCCGTACAAACTAAATCTATGAGGGTTTGGCTGGTTTCAGTGAAGTGTGTTGGTTCCTTGACTAGCTGGAATAAATTTAAACATGATAAAAATAAATTAAATTTTATGGTATTATGGTCATAAATATTTATCAAGTTAATATTGAAATCTCCTAATAACAACAAATTATCATAATTTCGAATTGCAGTGATAGAATCAGTGACTGCATCAAAAAACAAGTCAATGTTTGCCCATTGCGGGCGGTACACCGTACCGATTACCAATTTTTTTCCGTTGAGGGTTACCATGAGTCACATTTGCTCAATTAATCTGTGCAATGGATCTACAGGATGTGACCAGATACGCACACTCATGTGAACATCCCGTTTTATGTAGAAAGCCACGCCGCCCCCGCGTAAACGTTCACCTCGCGGACGTGGGATGTGGCGCAATACGTACCCCGGAACCTGGGGGGCGCGACCTTCCTCACCTGCTCTCAACCATGTCTCGTTAATAGCTAGCAGTTCCAGGTCATTGCGAGTAACTGAGGTTATAAAGTTATCCTGATTTGTCCCGAGGGAACCTGCATTATACAAACCTACTTTCATATTGTGGCACTTAACCATAATAAAAGTAAATAAAAATGGCACAATTAGAATACAATATACAAAGTGCCTTCTTTACATTAGAAGGATACTTAAAATGAACGTAACATAACAATGCATAGAAATATTGATATTGTAAGTTGAGTGAGTTATTTATGTGTGTGACCAAAGTGTAAAAGTGCCCTCTTAATGAATGTTTATCAAGATATATGTGTACGTATAACATTATTAAATTGTTTATTAATATATAACTAAAATAAGAACAAGTTAAAAATGTATCAATTAAACTTTCAAACAGCTTCAGACCCAAATACACGAAAAAAGTCAGTGTCAGATCGAATAATAAACGCCTGCTTGCCATCGCTCTGACGTGCGAAAACACGGCCTTTCTTTGTCCAAGAGTAACGCCATTGGCGCTTACGACACTCTTCGCGGACACGGTGAAATAGCTGGCGAATCGCGTTATCCGCTCATTTAAGTATACTCGTCGCGGCGGTCCCGCCAGCCCAATATCAACCGTAGTGAAGTTACGTCGAACGCGCGCCGCGGCCAGCAGCTCGTCGCGCAAGCGGCACTGTGCCAGTCGAACCACGATGCGACGCGGACGTCCGCGCACCTTGTCGTCGTCGTCGCCGACTCGATCGCTCCGACTCGTTCAGCAAACATGATATCTTGGTCCTTAATAGTGACTCCAAGCTTAGTGGCCAAAACTATGACAGTGTGTTGAACGTTTTCTCCTCTTTCCTCAGGCAGATGGCCGATATCCAGATCCGACAGCAGAGCATTTTGGTCTCGTTCATTTAATTCTCTTTCAGTTGAACAACCACCTGTTGTAGTTCAGCTACCTCCGCCTGCGATGTGGACGCAGTAACCTCCCTACTCACTATGGTTTCTAGTCGCTGCTCGAACCCATCTATTCGTAAAACTATGCTAGTTATGGATTTCGATACGAAATTCGTGCTGCTCTGCAATATATGCAGCGAGCTCGCGTCGCATCGCCCGGACGTCTGAGTCATCGGAGGGGGCCGTGGGCGTGGGGGCGGCGGGGAGAATATGAGGATCTTCGCAAAGTTCGCGGGAGGGCAGGTTCGCAGGAAAGCGGCACGGTGCCGCAAATGTCCTTTACGGGAGTGCTGCTGTTGTCAACTTTACGCTGTTTGTTTTTGCATTCAGGGCATTTCTAGTCAGGAGGTACTACTGTGCTATTAGGGATCGCCAAACATGCCTTATGGAATTTAAGTGAACATGTCATACAAGCGGCGGCCCCTGTCGGCGTTAAAAACTTGCCGCAACCACCGCACTTGGCCATGTTACTAAAGGTTCGGATATTAGAATACGATAATGTTAGCTACGTAATATGTTCGTTCTTAAGGTATTTTCTGTCTATGTTATATTAGTCCAAGTGCTCACCGATAGATGGCGCGATTTACACTTATCTTGGTGTGAATTGTTCTGCGAGGAAAAAGTAAGTAGACAAGTACCTACCCTCACAAACAAATTATCAATCTTTGATATAACTGATATAATTACGATGGTATCTGACGAACCTGGGCTCAGTTCCAAACACAAACACTCACACAGCTAATTTATGCGCGAGCGCACACACTGATATAACTTGTACTAAGTTTTACTACGTGTAAATATTTTTACGACGAATTAATAAAGCGAGCGTATACTGTACTTTAGCCGTCTGTGACGTCACACAATTGCGCCTTTTTGCTTTTCTTTTTCTATGTGCTAGCTACCTGAGATGATCAGCCGTGCGATTCAGCCGCGCTACTCTCTAAGAGCAAACATCGTTTCATCTTTGATAACATCCGTGAAACAAATGACGAGACGAGAAAAACAACCTTGTGTACAAGGGCAATATCTCATAAAATATTTGACATCGGTGAGTTCGTCGACGAGCGCATCGACGAATCATTAGAGAATCACACGGCTGTAATTATTCGTCGACGAGCTAACATGCAACGATGTTTGCTCTTAGAGAATCGCACGGCAGTTTGTCTTTCGAATAATCTCTCTTCACAATGCCCGTATCTACTCCGTACCTACTAAGATTTTTCCTACAAATGACGTTTTAAATCCAAATTACTTTAATCCTTTGGGAGTTTCATACAACATTACCTCCCTGAGGATGTGATGCCTTGTTTTACGTCGAGTTTGCGTGTTATATAATTGGACATTGTCGATCAGGTGGTATGTAAATACAATAGACATAAGGTATGCGATATACAGTCATAGAGATTTCATTGTTATTGAGTTTTACGAAATATCAATGTACTGTTTAATCATTCTATTGAATGGCGCATTTCCGCCTAGATTCCGAAGGTCCGAAGGGTAAGACCACATCACCAACACAAGAAGATGCTATGAGCCTACTTTTAGCAGCAAAAACCATAACCTACAAAGACGAGATGGACATCACAACCTCTGAAGAAAGAGAACTACCTACTAGTATTTACGATAGACAACGCGGCGCTCGTCTGTGCTCTTATAAGTCCGGTAACCAGGTCAAGAGTGGTAGCTGAGTGTCATGCGGTTCTAAAAAACTGAATACAAGAAATACAGAATCGTAGTAGCATGGACTAAAGAACTAGGGTCATGCCTGGGGAACACAAAAGCAGATATCTTCACCGAAAAACACCAAAAAAAAACAGGTAAGTGAAGACTTAAACGACTTCTGCAAGCCCTCAGCGATGATTATGTGGGATAAAAAAGGCCTACAAAGCAAAACCATGTTTACAACCTTGAGCAAAAACACAACAAATAATTAGCTGAAACTTCAGCTACAGGACCTGCGCCTATTAGTAGACCTTATAACATGTCACTGCAACCTAAACTACTATCTGCACAAAACTGGTGCAACGGACAGCCCAATGTGCAGAGGATATTTGCAGGAGGACGAGACCGTGAGGCACTTGCTGCTGGAGTGCACGGCTACGGAAAATATACGGAACACAAGCAGACTACTTGAAGATCAGTATAGTTCTAGAACATCATCGGAAAAAAATTAAGAGAACCAAAACTGTAGCAAATTTAATAGGTACTAAACAACTTTTGTTAAAACTATTTTGTGTGTGAAATTGAAAATAAACGATCATCCATTACACAAAAATTTACCCTTAAATCGAGATGGCGGATGACGCAACATATCGATTACCACGCAAAACAAAATTTTTAGTGCCGAATCCCGAAGGAAAATTGCTACTTATATTTTTTTCCTGGACAAATCCTAATTTGACTGGACTACAACCCCTTTAGGTTAGGCACGCGGCAGACCCCTTTCTTTTGCCCATACGTAACTTTCTGTTACAATGAGTTCCCCGTTATCCGTTCTATGGCCTTCTAGCTATGGCCTCGTTTAATACTGTCACCGTAGATCCTGCACCTAGAAGTGCGTAGATCTAGACGCTGCCCTTTTTTTAGCTTTGCAGATATATAAGCAGCTGCCACCGCGGCCCTTGAAACCTTCCTTCCTTGAAACTTTCCTAAGAGATAGACAGGAGTTTGTGAAGAAGGAAGGCGTTTTATTTATTTTATTTTGAAAAACTCCTGTCGATTTTTAACCGTCACTGCGAAGAATTTTCCACATTTGATTGGAATAATTATGTTCTGAATCGTAATCGTAATATCATCTTGATCGGAGCAAATCGGAGGGCACAGTTTCTTAATGATATCCCTCGCTATCATTGGGTTATGAGATATCCCTTATGGCACATGTATAGGGTACAGTTTGTTAAAGATATCCCTCGCATTCATTGGGTTATGAGATATCCCTTATGGCACATATATAGGGCACAGTTTGTTAATGATATCCCTCGCTATCATTGGGTTATGAGATATCCCTTATGGCACATATATAGGGCACAGTTTGTTAATGATATCCCTCGCTATCATTGGGTTATGAGATATCCCTTATGGCACATATATAGGGCACAGTTTGTTAATGATATCCCTCGCTATCATTGGGTTATGAGATATCCCTTATGGCACCTGTATCTTAAAACACTCACGATGAATAATGAATCTTTACGGCAAACACGCTCAGTTCATTAGCTGTTGTTCCCGGTCGGGACAACCTCTTCAATTCTTCAAATGGTTTATCTATTAAGCCTTTGGTCGACCGTAGTCCTGTTCTAACGTTCTCATTACTATCGCTGTGTTAAGATGTATCGATACTAATTACTTTAGCCTCTTTGAAAAAATACGCAGACGGGCCATATTATCAGTTGTCATGCCATGAATCCGTCCATTTTATTCCGTTCTTCCACTGCTGGTTTAAATGAAAACCACTCAAACGCTGCTTCACTAAAGATTAGTAACTTGTAAGTCTGTCTTTACGGAGGTATGATCTTGGGTAATGTCTCCACAGCTTCCGCCAATAGATCAAACCTTATCGTTCGTAATTGATTCGGCGTCGGTGATCGTAGACGCGCGTTCAACGCGGCACGTTCTGCATCTTCGTTTGTAGAACATATTGGTTCTGTTACCTCCACGACTTTCACGCATTGCGTTGCACTTTTTCTGATCCAGTGCTGGACGCTTTCTGTTCCTCACGCAAGCCTCTGATTATCCATAAATATTTCTTCTCTTCATGTGACTTTTCTATGTTATAGACTAGTTGCTTTCTCACTAGGTCACTTTAGATCGCTAATTATCTACGTTTCAACACGGCCAGCCTTTCTCCGGCCGCAAATTGCGCCTGTCGGATCCAAGCCGTAACATTGTTCTTTGAAAGAAGGGCGATATCTCATAAAGTAATTGACATCGGTGAGCTCGTCGACGAGCGCAACGACGAATCATTAAGAGAATCGCACGGCTGTAGTGCTTTCGTATAGGTTCGTAGCACTCAACGATTTGCAATGATCTCATATCAACATGTGCTACGCCGTAGCAGCCTTAGTGGTTCGTAGCCGTGACGCCGTAGGATCGTAGCAGTCACATCCTCCGATTTTTCGTTTTCTCTGCCGTGCGATTCTACCGTGCGATTCTGTAATGATTCACCGATGTCAAATACTTTATGAGATATCGCCCTTGTACATGAGGTTGCTTTTCCAACGTTTCTTGTCATCTCTTCATTTGTTTCACGGATGTTGTCAAAGATTCAAACGATTTTTGCACTTAGAGAATCGCACGGCTGTACACGTGGGTAGCAATCCGTTCCAAATGTGTGGTTCTTATTTCGTGTATATTGGGTTCTTGTTATTGCTGTAGTAGCGTAGGAGAATTGCATAGTACGAAATCTGTTTTCAACTAAATTTTATTTCTGAAATATATTCCTATATTTTATGTATATATATTTTTATTTCCAATTATATTTTCCTATTTATACGATCACTTTAGGGCTCGCAACTAGCTACTATAACTACTCGTATATAATATGACCTCGAAATGAGCATGTTCTAATCTATATATATAAAAATGAACCCCTGTTTCTCCTGGTATATATATATAACTTGAGAGGTATATATATATATATATATATATATATAACTTGAGAGGTATATATATATATATATATAACTTGAGAACGGCTTTAACGATTTCATTCATCTTTTTTTAATTTGTTTTATAATATTTCGTAGTAGATTCTTACATAAAAAAAGAAAAGATGGAAGGTTATGGGGAGGCCGAAAGCCGAGCCTACTGCACGAACGAATACGCGGGAAGTCGCTATCTTCTATTTTTTTGTCTAGTTACACGATAAGATTTTAAGTCTATAAGTACTTATTCCAGAGAACATAAATCTATGCTTATTCTAGGTAGGCTCGCTGATGTTAAACCTTCAGAAGCTCTTTAACACCTTCTTACTCGGAGTATCAATGCCAGAAGCATGGAACAAAAGCAAGGTGGTGTTATTCTTCAAAAAAGGTGACAACAACATGTTGAAGAATTACAGATCTATCTTAATTTAGAGCCATGTTTATAAACTGTTTTCGAAGGTAGAAGTAACAAACCGTCTCAATCGCAGCTTTGATGACTTCCAGCGTCCGGAACAACCTGGTTTCCGAAAAGGCTTTAGGATCAGATACCACATCCACACACTACGGCATATTATACAGAAGACCGAAGAGTATCAAAGTCGAAGTCAAAGTCAAACCATTTATTACCAACAAAGGTTCAAAGACAAAATTATAGAGTATAACTTCCCTCTTTGTTTAGCGTTTGTGGACTATGAGAAAGCCTTTGATTCGATCGAGACGTAGGCAGTGCTTGAATCTCTCCAGCGGTGCCGTATTGACTATCGGTATATTGAAGTGCTGAAGTGTTTGTACAAGTACGCCAACATGTCAGTCCGAGTACAGGAGCAGAGTTCGACGGCAATTCCATTGCAAAGAGGCGTGAGACAGGGAGACGTTATATCTCCAAAACTGTTCACCGCTGTATTGGATGATGCTTTCAAGCTCTTGGAATGGCAAGGACTCGTCATTAATATTAACGGCGAGTACATCACTCACCCTCCCATTGAATGACATTGTAGTCATGGCAGAATCGATGGAAGACATCAGCACGCTGCTCGTATGCCTCAATCGAGTTTCCCAACGGTAGGTCTTAAGATAAACATGGTCAAGACAAAGAGTATATCCAATGTTCATGTTGTGCCTACCCTAGTATCAGTTCTCGAAGTTGTTGACGAATGCATCTACCTCGGACAAACAGTGGACTGTTTAGACAGATCCAACTTCGAGAAAGGGGTTAATCGCTAAATTCAACTCGTGGCTGGGCAGCCTTTCGGAAACAGACAAGGTAGACAGACGACTTGATGAAGAAAGTATTTGGAAATTTGCAGGGCAGTTCTATGTTCAGCAATTTCGGTGCACGAGCACAGTATAAGACTAAATATCGTTTTGGTGGCTGGATTGTCACCACCGTTGTTACTTTTTAGATTTGTTTGTCGTAAATGGGCCGTTTGTATACTTGAGTGGATCATTATGTTCTAAGCATTTCATTATTTTGTATTATTCATTTTTGACGGTTTTTCTTTTTGGTGTTCTCGAACAGTGGGTTCAGGTGGCTTGATCCACCAATTTGATAAATTTTACCGAATTTACAACAAATCTCATTTCGGTGTCCTTAATCTAAATTCGGTCATTCAATTCACTTCGAAGAATAGCTCTGTCAATTTAGTACCAAGTGAAATCATTTTAATTTTTAGTGCCAGTATTATTTGGATGCAGTCTCTATTATTCAATACCATACGCTTTAAAGCTGAGCGTTGACGATCAGTTTTACGAATCAGTCTAGATGTAAAACTGTGGCGTCATTCCAAATGGTTCAGGCCAACTAACAGTTCCCCACTCACTGGCGTCACTCCGGCTCTTCAGTTTTCGATCGGCCGGGCTGTTAGTACCTAGTAACTATTTGTGTGGGATAAAAATGAATTCTGATTCCAAAGAAGAAATAATAATTCTTACTGCCGCTACTGTTAGCAAAAATAGGAAACAATCCTAGAGCTTTTTGTCGCTGTTGTTTACTTTTATAATATTTGTACGTTACTTTCCACAAATATTCAGAATTTTTATATTTAAATCTATATACAACAGCACGGGCTATCACCGCGGGCGCTGCGAGCAAACTAACGCCAATTGGAATGAAGATCACATACTCATGGGCAGTTTGGGTTGGACTATCTATATATACTCGTACCTCAGGGTAGTCACGGAAAATCTCGAGGCAGTTAAAATTTTGGAGTGATGATTCGACACTCACGATCAAATTTTGGATGGACGTCAGTTTAACTGATGCGAAAACTTGACCGTCAATGCCCAGATTTAAATAATTAGTAGCACGGTGTCACTCGCAAGCAGTCTTTAACTTATCGCAAAAAATATAATATAATATATGATTTCGGTGGATTGATTTATCAAATCGGCATTTAAAGATTATCTGAAATATATCTCGTTACTTGTGCTACTTTGATCTCACCTTCTCATATAATAACATCATTACAAAAGACTGGAGATTAATTTAAAGTTGACGATAAAACATTCAAATAATTAAAACAAACCGAAATGGCATATATCAATACTTGTTGAAATTGACCCACCAAATGGACAAGCAGCCAGGTTCCATCTCACATGCAGCCAAGTCACGCTGCGTAATTAAAAACAAAAAACACCAATACTCCAAAACCGAATTTAATAGGTATTGTTTTAATTAATACTAGTTGCACCCCGCGGTGTCACCTGCGTAGTGATGGATGTTGATGATGATGCTGAAAATAATCCTACGTGTAAATCCAGCGCCACATCTCACTCCAGATCAAAATTTACCCCGTTTACCTGTGTGGTGATGCATGATGATGATGAAAAGTATCCTATGTGTAAATCCAGCACCTCATCTACCTCCACACTCAGGGCCGTGGCAATTTCATTTTACCTCTCACCGCGTCACTCAGGGCCGTGGCAATTTCATTTTACCTCTCACCGCGTCACTCAGGGCCGTGGCAGTTTCATTTTACCTCTCACCGCATCACTCAGGGCCGTGGCAATTTCATTTTACCTCTCACCGCGTCACTCAGAGCCGTTACAATTTCATTTTACCTCTCACCGCTTCACTCAGAGCCGTGGCAATTTCATTTTACCTTTCAACGCGTCACTCAGGGCCGTGGCAATTTTATTTTACCTCTCGCCACGTCACTCAGGGCCGTGGGAATTTCATTTTACCTCTCGCCGCGTCACTCAGGGCCGTGGCAATTTCATTTTACCTCTCACCGCGTCACTCAGGGCCGTGGCAATTTCATTTTACCTCTCGCCGCATCACTCAGAGCCGTGGCAATTTCATTTTACCTCTCACCGCGTCACTCAGGGCCGTGGCAATTTCATTTTACCTCTCACTGCGTCACTCACGGCCGTAGCAATTTTATTTTACCTCTCACCGCGTCACTCAGGGCCGTGGCAATTTCTTTTTACCTCTCGCCGCGTCACTCAGGGCCGTGGCAATTTCATTTTACCTCTCGCCGCGTCACTCAGGGCCGTGGCAATTTCATTTTACCTCTCACCGCGTCACTCAGGGCCGTGGCAATTTCATTTTACCTCTCACCGCGTCACTCAGAGCCGGGGCAATTTCATTTTACCTCTCACCGCTTCACTCAGAGCCGTGGCAATTTCATTTTACCTCTCACTGCGTCACTCAGGGCCGTGGCAATTTCATTTTACCTCTCACCGCATCACTCAGGGCCGTGGCAATTTCATTTTACCTCTCACTGCGTCACTCAGAGCCGTGGCAATTTCATTTTACCTCTCACCGCTTCACTCAGAGCCGTGGCAATTTCATTTTACCTCTCAACGCGTCCCTCAGGGCCGTGGCAATTTTATCTTACCTCTCGCCACGTCACTCAGGGCCGTGGCAATTTCATTTTACCTCTCGCCGCGTCACTCAGGGCCGTGTCAATTTCATTTTACCTCTCACCGCGTCACTCAGGGCCGTGGCAATTTTATTTTACTTCTCAATGCGTCACTCAGGGCCGTGGCAATTTTATTTTACCTCTCACCGCGTCACTCAGGGCCGTGGCAATTTCATTTTACCTCTCGCCGCGTCACTCAGGGCCGTGGCAATTTCATGTTACCTCTCACCGCGTCACTCAGGGCCGTGGCAATTTCATTTTACCTCTCGCCGCGTCACTCAGGGCCGTGGCAATTTCATTTTACCTCTCACCGCGTCACTCAGGGCCGTGGCAATTTCATTTTACCTCTCACCGCGTCAGTCAGGGCCGTGGCAATTTCATTTTACCTCTCACCGCGTCACTCAGGGCCGTGGCAATTTCATTTTACCTCTCACCGCGTCACTCAGGGCCGTGGCAATTTCATTTTACCTCTCGCCGCATCACTCAGAGCCGTGGCAATTTCATTTTACCTCTCACCGCGTCACTCAGGGCCGTGGCAATTTCATTTTACCTCTCACCGCGTCACTCAGGGCCGTGGCAATTTCATTTTACCTCTCGCCGCATCACTCAGAGCCGTGGCAATTTCATTTTACCTCTCACCGCGTCACTCAGGGCCGTGGCAATTTCATTTTACCTCTCACCGCGTCACTCAGGGCCGTGGCAATTTTATTTTACCTCTCAACGCGTCACTCAGGGCCGTGGCAATTTTATTTTACCTCTCACCGCGTCACTCAGGGCCGTGGCAATTTTATTTTACCTCTCACCGCGTCACTCAGGGCCGTGGCAATTTCATTTTACCTCTCGCCGCGTCACTCAGGGCCGTGGCAATTTCATGTTACCTCTCACCGCGTCACTCAGGGCCGTGGCAGTTTTATTTTACCTCTCACCGCGTCACTCAGGGCCGTGGAAATTTCATTTTACCTCTCGCCGCATCACTCAGAGCCGTGGCAATTTCATTTTACCTCTCACCGCGTCACTCAGGGCCGTGGCAATTTCATTTTACCTCTCGCCGCATCACTCAGAGCCGTGGCAATTTCATTTTACCTCTCACCGCGTCACTCAGGGCCGTGGCAATTTCATTTTACCTCTCGCCGCGTCACTCAGGGCCGTGGCAATTTCATGTAGATTTAAAAACCAAAACCTATTATGCAACTACGCAGGCAAATCGAGGGTAAAACAGCGGCCTAAACTAAACGTTAGAACTAGCTAGGTGCTTAGCTACTGACCGTTTCCAGGCCTACACTCCAAGAAGTCCGCGACATACAAAATAATATAAGTAGGTTCTACCGTACAGCGTCGGAATCAGAGCGAAATTATGTAAGTCAACTCTTGTCCTTCATAATGACAGCCGTGCGATTCTCTCATGATTCGGCGATGCGCTCGTCGACGAGCTCACCGATGTTAAATACTTTATGAGATATCCCCCTTGTACATAAGGTTGTTTTTCCAACGTTTCTTGTCATCTCTTCATTTGTTTCACGGATGTTGTCAAAGATGCAACTTGCATGCAAAATGTTTGCTCTTAGAGAATCGCACGGCTGGTTAACAATCCAATTAATCCATCCTACTATCCTTCCTATATATCTATATATTTAATATTGTAAACGTGAAAGCTTGTTAGTATGGATGTATGGATCTTTGTTACTCATTACCGCACACACAGCGGAGGCAATTTTGATGAAATTCGGTATGGAGGTAGATGAGGCACAGATTTAACACATAGGATACTTTTCATCATCATCATCACCCATCACCAAGCGGGTGAAAAAGCGTAATATGCTTGGGCACAGCGTGGACAAAATAATAAGATCTCCGTCTACGTCAAGATCGTAATGATGACAGTTCTGTCAAAGTTTGTGTCAGTTTCTGATAGCTTAGTCAGAAGCCAAGTCAATTTGACAGCTCGATACACTAGACGTGTTGCTACCGTCAAGGGTGATGAAATGTTTGTGTGATGAAATGATGATGATTGTTTTTGTCCATGGTGATTTATTTTGTTTTATTATTATTACTGATTGATATACTAAGTATTTAAATGTACTCAAATAATTCTATTACCTATATCAATTGCGTTTGACCATGTAGGTACATATATTTTGGCATTTTGGTATAAAGATAGATATGCCTATATAGGTATATAATGATATAATCCTGCGCAGACGTAGTCGCGGGCACCATTTAGTCAGATATAAACAAAAAGTTTATGACGATGGTAGAACGGCTACATTATTTAAAATATAATCTCTCGCCGCACGTCAAAGAATGGTTAAAATATACGGCGCTGGATTGAATAGATAAATCGTCGGAACATCCGGCCGTGCGCTACTACATCCTTGAATCCTCCTTGAATCTCGCTCCTGATAGGTAGGTGCGAAGTAGCACATGACCTATTTAGATTCTATTTTGTCATTTCTATCGCCTATATCTTTCTCTGCCTATAGCAACGTGCCTGCTTATTTGCCGTCTCACTCTACGTGAGACAGCCTAAACGAACATCTTTATGTTTTCATAAGACATAACTTACTCGTATATCGTAATAATTATAACTTAAGCTTTGGTCTACTTAGATACGGCTATACTTTACTTTCACAAATTTTACATCGAGGCCTACCAGTCTATTTTTACGACTTATGAAATTTACATTTCTCATTATATATGACAAGACAAATGAAGACAGGAAATTATTAGAAACATAGAACAGGCTTACAATATGATTTATCCACTTCATGCCTACATATATACACACACACACACACACACACACACACACACATATAGGTCATTCAGAACAGATATATAGACACCACTACACAGCCGGCGATTCACCACTATCCCACTTTATCAATGGTGATATGGTCAATGATGGTGCGAACAATGGTGTAGCACGCTACACGTAGAACGGTGCTTGGCGCTCAAACAGTCTAGCTAGAACAACGCGCTGGTGCCTAGTGGCAGCTTCTAGAAGCTTCTCCAGATAGTGACGCTGTCGATCTTCTCACGTTTCGATACAAGTACCTTCTCCAAAAGCTCAAGCCAGCGAATATAAATAATAAAAAAATAATAAGTTCTGAATTAGCAGCTAAAATATTTACCTAAATGTTGCGCAATAATTAAATATGTATAATTATGAAGACTTACTGGAGATGAGCAATATTGGTATAGAGCGAGAGACGCCTCGGGGCTGGCTCGGTCGACATCGCGGCCCTTGCTGCTGCAGCTGCTGAGGTGGACGCGGTCGGCTGCGGAGAGCGCGAGCCAGGCTCCGGGCCGCGCGCTTCGCTGCACTCGCAAAACAAAACCGGTTTAACAAATGTTGAGTCGTACCTACTCGCCTCTCGCGATTAGCAACATGCATAACGCGCACTTACTCGAACTTTCCTTCTTCGGACATTACGCTAGTTCCTTCGTCTGCTGCAATAACTATCCAAGAGATGGAGGTCGGACTGGTGCATGCACTCTGGAGCTGGCGAGATTGCGTCAGGGAATGATGAGAGCTGGATGCTGCACGCCCCCAGCCCCGCGACTCCCCGCCGCACCGCACCCCGCTGGCAGGGTGCGTGGCGCGGATCGATCGCGCGCCGTGCGCCGTGCGCCGAGTGCCGAGCGCCTTTGTCCTAGGTCCAGTAGCACGCAGCCTAGGAACGTCTCGCTGTCTGCTCGCACTCGTACCCGCCTGAAGCATGCGAACGTGAGGTGAGAGGAGACTCGGCAGCTGTTGCTGCTGCACAGACCAAACCTAAGGGTATTGATCGGTTTTACCTCTATTGCACCATACTGTATCTCGCTCTGTTGTATAGCAGCTTCTCTTTCATCTCTGATTTCAAGCATTATTTTCTTTGAGTGACACAGATACTTCTGGAATATTGGAAGCCATTATGCAACAGCTTTCAATCCTAATAAAAGTGGATTATTACGAAATACGGTGTAAAAACTGTCATTTCAGAAATCTCAGCAATAATTGTGTATTGCTTGATATACTTTTCCAACGAATGTGTTTGTTTAGAGTGTTTAGAGTTTGCAGCGCGTGGAGTTGGTGTAACTCGGTACTTTACAAATTAGAATATCTCAGGTAATTCTGGCCACAACAAGGAACAAATACACATTTCTTTATACTTTGGAATAAAAAGAATAGGAAATGAATATTACCTATTGAACAATCAAAGCAGAGACAAAGAGAATAAAGTGACTACTAGAACTACTGTCTCGGGATGACAAGCGCGGTGCAGTTGGCAGGTGGCACACCCCTGGCTGGCTCCTCGGGATGACAAGCGCGGTGCAGTTGGCAGGTGGCACACTCCTGCACACCCCTGGCTGGCTCCACAGCTGTTATGCACATCGATGACACCTACCATGAGTATACTCTCGTATTTGTATTGAGTAATCTCTTAGCCGTATCACAGTTCCCGCCTTGCCAATAGAACTGCTATACCTACTATAAGTACTCGTATACGAGTGCTCGAGGGCGAGGGCTCGGAGGAGCAGTGCAAGTCTTATGAGGTCTCAGGCCATGTGCTGAACCCCAATTTTTTTAAATTAAAATATACAAGTATAATATTTATAAGCGGCTTTATTGGACTTTTTTGTAGCCTTAGAATATTCCTTCACAGGAAGAGTATTGCCCGCCCATCATCATTTCTTTCCGCTCTAATCCCTCTTATTTCGTTCTCGTGATTGAAATGTACCTACAGTTGATCCATGCTCGGCTTAGAGAAGTTAGTTGTCTTTTTAATGGTTATTATATTATATTAAACACTATAATTAATTAAATATTAGCATTAAAGCTAAGTTCATGTTGAGGACGATACATGGAAGAAGATTTAGCTAGATTATGCAGCATTGGTTCACATCCACAATTTGTCTAAATAATACCATCCGAAAATTGTGATTTAAATATAAAAATAATATAAAACTTGTTGAGGTAAATCAAGTAGAACAAACAAACGAATAATCATACCATGAAACGAATTATTGAGTTGAGTAATTGTTTCCACAACTATTGCGTTATGATTGGACATGTATAGGCAGTATGGGACATGTTACCTAATTAACTATAGGTATAATTAAGTATTGGAAGAGTTAAAAATGCGATAGAGCAACTAACAAATAAGATTTTAAATACTTTTTCAACCGACTTCCATAAAAAAGGAGGTTATCAAGTCCACGTGTATCTTCCACGTAGTGTGTGTTCCACGTAGAACTGCTTACAGAGTAGGTACTCTGATTTTGGTAAGTATTTGTTTTTGTTAGAGTAAAACTTATGATATGATTCCATTTAAATGTCATCAACTCAGTCAAGCGGTTATCGAGTTACACTGCATTATCTGAAAAGCGTTTCGCTTCGTGATCTTGATGATATCCTTATTGACGGTGAATGACAATCGAGCTCATAAGTACGAGTAGCAGGGGTAGGTAACTATAAAAGGGTAAAAATATGTTTACCGAAAAATGGAACGTCTTCATCACCAAAATGGAACGTCTTCATCACCAAAATGGAACGTCTTCATCACCAAAATGGAACGTCTTCATCACCAAAATGGAACGTCTTCATCACCAAAATGGAACGTCTTCATCACCAAAATGGAACGTCTTCATCACCAAAATGGAACGTCTTCATGAGTGACTTACTCAAATAGTGTATGTATAGTAAACCCTATCCAGAAACACTACTACCACCGACGTCCTCTAAGATGTTTGAGACAGCAATGTAAGAATAGCTTTTTTACATTAACAATAAATGTCTAGACGAAACGGGCTTAGGAGACAGCGTTTACTATTTAGCTGTAGGTATATAAATACATTCAAGAAGTCTTGAACATTCTTAATTCAAAACAATACGATATAGGAGTCTTGATTGACATCTAATTGACATGAGCAAAGCATATGACAAAGTTTCGTACCCCATACTTTTAAATAAACTATACGGCATTATCGGCACTATACGGCAACGAGCTATGGAGAGGGCAGTGGGCAGGGCACATAGCACGCAGAACAGATGGCCGATGGGGCCGAAACGTTCTGGAGTGGAGACCACGGACCGGCAAGCGCAGCGTAGGTCGTCTACCGACACGGTGGACAGACGACCTGATGAAGGTCGCAGGACGACGTTGGATGCAGGCCGCTTCCAACCGGTCCTTTTGGAAAATCATGGGGGAGGCCTATGTTCAGCAGTGGACGTCCTACGGCTGAGATGATGATGATGATGGTGATACGGCATTTGTGTAGGTATGCGGCGCGGCGTGACTCCTACTAGTTCGTGTCTTGTCTACGGAACCGAGAACAGGTGGCAGAAGTAGGAAACAACAACCCACTAACCGGTATTGTTGAAATCATCATCACTTCATCATCTAAGCTCTCAGCATAGGCCTTCCCCATAATTCAATATTCATATTCAATATTTTATTGCATCATATATGTAACAAGGATCTTACAATTTAGTTACTAAGTACACATAAGACCCTGAAAGGGTATGGCAATATGAGTTGGAGCGGACCAATTTGTCTTATTAGCACATTTACATAATTATATTTACAATTGTTAAAAACAACCTAATATTATATAATTAATCCTTAAAAAATTCGTCCAAATCACAATAACATGTATTTATTAAAAATGTCTTTAAGTTATTTTCAAAACACCTGTCATTCTCTTCTGCCTTCAAATTGTCTGGGATTTTGTTATATATTTTAACGACCATGACCAGACCAGTAGGACCAGAGCTATGTGCTTTTAATTTTCCAAAAGGACCGGTTGGAAGCGGCCTGCATCCAACGTCGTCTTGCGGCCCTTATCAGGTCGTCTGTCGACCTATGCTGCGCTTGCCGGTCGGTGGTCTCCACTCCAGAACGTTCCGGCCCCATCGGCCATCTCTTTTGCGTGCTATGTGGCATGTATATGTATGACACTTACGTAATGTGTATAAACATCAACAAGTTACAACAACATCTAAAGGACATTGAAATGTAATCCGCATCTCTAACAACCTAAACTTATATCTCTTTAAATGCTACTATCCACTACAAGATTTTATCAACGACAAACATATAAACATGTTAAATAGGACCTGTATGTAAACACGTGGAAACAGAATTAAAATAAATGAAGTATGAATCGGGTAGTATCGGAGTCCAAAATCGTAGCAAAGTCGTTGAGATATCAAAAGAAAGCGCAGAAAAACAGGAGAAAACATTCACGTACACTCGGAAGTAACGGAATGACGCGAGTATTCCGACAGTGACATTACGCTATCTTCGATGTTTGCGTTCCGTTTCAAGAACTTACATACAACGTACATGTCAAAAAAGGCTAAAAGTTACCTAGAAACGTTTCGTTTTACGCATTAATGTCATTTATGTCACCTGTCACTATCAAAATTACGGTGTTTTATTGAAACTTTAAAAAACTATTTAAACTATTTTGGCGTGTCTCCGGCAGCTAAAATGTTGTAAATACGCTTTATACAAACCCCTTCAACCCACCCACAGTTTTTGTTTCACCAAATTCAGGGGTCACGATTCTAAAGCCAACCCCTATATATACCTACTGATTAATACCTAGCTAATAAACATCGAATGGAACACAGTTTAAATTTTTTGAACATCTATTGCATTCTATATTTTAACGATATGTCTTAGTTTACTCTGTTGTGTTAAATAATTATAAAAATCCCGAAATTACTGAAAATCCTGGGAAATATCGGTTCAAATCACTAAAACACCGGGATTCCGGGTTCTTCGAAAAAGGATTAATTTAGTAATCCCTAGCTAATCGAGGCGCTCCTGCACAGACCAATAGGCGCACAGATTGTAACAAGCTATACCGCTGTCAGTTGTTGGCGTGGAACTCCATGGAACTTGTCGGTTACTACGAAAGATATTGCCCATTTATAAATTACTACCAACTTCCAACGGAGAGTAACTAAAGGTATGTACTTTTATATTTTCTAGGTACTTAATTGTTAGCAGTTTAAATTTTATTGTACTTCTTCAAGAATGTTTGGTAATTTCGCAAAGATTTTTGATAATTTGTTTTTATGGTTAATCATCGAATGACCTTTAGATTAAATAGAAATACTTATTTTATCGTATTTAATTTTATTACAATAGTTATTTGTTACAATATTACCTTTCAATCAGAAGCTTACGTATAATACTTACCTACACCTACCCACATCTTTTAATAACAAAAGTTTTGTTAAGTAAACATTTTTGTAGCTATGTAGCCAAAATTTTACCTAAAACAATTGCATGTGTGACTGTAAATGAAATTAATGAGATTGTTTAGCGATTATTTCTATGGTTGTGTAAATTAAGTTGTTCCTCGTTGAATTAATTAAAAAGGTTACTAAAAGTGGGTGGGTAACACAGACCATATAAGGTCTGTGGTAGGTAAGTATCTACATTTAAAAGGAAATTAAAACCATTGAGATAATATAACACATATAAATATGTGTTGCATCTTACGGCCGATGGGTTGGGAAGGTTCTGGAGTGGAGACGACGGCCCGACAGCCGACAGGCACAGTGTGGGTCGGCCATCGACACGGTGGACAGGCGGCCTGATAAACTTCGCTGACGCTGACGCTGCTGGATGCAGGCCGCTTCCAATCGGTCCCTTTGGAAATCTATGGAGGAGCCCTACTTTTCAGCAGTTGACGTCCTACCGCTGAGATGATGATGATGTGTTACCTACATATTACTGTTAAAACTTACCTACATTTACGTTTTTTTAAACAGCGAGCATACCTATCATGAACCCTAATAAAGTTAAGCGGAATCTTAGGCGAAGGGGAGACAGGAGGCACGTAATATATTTTTACTTTTTAGACTTTGTCTATATAAATAAATATGTTCCGTGTTCAGTGGGTCGAGCACGAAAATCTGTTTAAGTGTAACGTAATCGCACTGTTGACTTATTCAGTACAAATTGTCATATATACACTACACAACACAGTCATATGTACAATAGTGGCACAGATAACTCATAGTTTGTACTGAATACGTCAACGATACGATAACGTTTTCGTGCTCGGCCCACAATTGCAAATTCACATAGGTAAGTATCTACTACTACTGTTACTTGGTAAGCAAACAACTTGAGATGGACCGATTTACATATGTTTTAAAATGTTGATGCACATGAGCAACCTCTTCAGTCAACCGCATAAGGAGTTCAGGGTCATTCATCAGTCAGTCGTCATTCGATGCGGAATGACAACGTGTCAGTGTTGGTAGCCTGCTACATTTGTTAGTGTTCAAATAAGTAGGAATATAGTACCTATACTTGGTTCGGTTGTATAGCAACGTATTGGTGCATACTAAAGCGGCAGAAAATTATTAAAATAGGAGATGAGACAGTGTCATACATAAAGTATACCATACCTTAAATATAAACTAGCTGACCCGCCAGCGACTTCGCTTGCTTGGTCTTGGTATAGTGGTGGGAGCGCCACTTTGAGATTTCCAGGTCCTGCGTTCAATACCCCAATAATAGTTCAATATTCGGACAGTTACTGGGTTTTTCTGACACAGACATTCTCAATGACAGTGTGAAGTTTGGAACAGATGGTCCCGTAGATGGCAATAGGCTCACCTCCTATTACACCGGACCAAATAAATATTATCCCTCTGGCGAAACGTAGGTGTTTCAAACACCGCTGCCTTACCCATTCGAGGATGTAGGCGTGGCGATTTGTTATGTTGTACTTAAAAATAACATGTATTCATTATTTATAGTATAAAGTTAAAATTCTAGGGGTAGTATTAAAAATTAAAATTCGCGTTTTACATTCTTAAGTCAAAATCATTTATTCAATTTAGGCATCAAAGACGCACTTATGAACGTCAATTTTTCATTATAATGTACTTTAAAGACTATCGCCGCGTTCCAAAATAATATAGAGCCTACCGAGAAGAAGCGGCAAGAAACTCGGGGCCATGCTTTTTATATAGATGTTTTTACAATGTTTTTACTTAGGTACTACAAATATTAGCTCCAGTGTATTGCCTTACAAAAGAGAACATAATAATGGTATCAGTAGGGCAAGACACGCTACACTTTGACATCTTAGTACACGAGTAGATAGATCCTGGAGTGATCAGTCCCAAGTTGTAATAACCTTTTTGACAGAGTTTAGTTTTAATAGTAATTTTAAACTTATTAATAGGCAAATTTCGGATAACATTGGGAACTTTATTCTGTGTTTTATTCTGTGGAGACGCGTTACATGTACGGATAGCTTGTACTTATTTCGCGTGTTGATGGAATGAGCATCACTCCTTCTAACCAAAACTGCTAATGTTTTTCTTTACATACATTAGATTTTTATAGATAAACTGAGAGACAACAGTTAGAATGTTTATGTCTTTAAACTTCTGTCTAAGGGAAACTCTGGGAGCTAAACTGTAGATCGCTCGTATAGCCCTTTTTTGCAGTATAAAAATAGAATTTAATTATTTATACACCTCTAGCAATCTCTCGTGCTGGTTTTATTTTATTGTGATAGCGTAGGTTTTCCGCCGTGCCATAGAAGTTCATGCGCGCTGACCAGTTAATAGAGACCCCAGCAGTTTTATATGAGACCGTGTAGCATAGAGAGATCTAGCTGCCATCTTGGATTTATGTAACTGTTAGTATAGTTAAAATGTTTATAGTTAGGAGCTCCGGCCATATACGAAATTTCATCGAAATCTGTGCAGTAGTTTTAAGATATGGGTGAACATACAGTCAACAGACATATTTTTCAAAAATGTCATATTCTTATCAGTAGGTCATTTTACATTTTCTGACCTACATTTTCGTTATTTTTCTTCCGAGTGCAGACGTCTTGGCCTCTACTTCTTTATTATAACTATAGATATAATTGTATGTAGGTAATATAATATATCCCCGTTGACTCGCGATTCGCCATACCTATTGGTCAATAGTACTAGTAGAAAAGTAGGAATGAAGTTGTTACATTTTAAAGTAAAGATAAATAATAGGAATAATAAACATAAGTAAGTACTTACTGAAACATATACGTTGAGACTTCCGACCTGGAGCCAAAGGACGAAGTAACAACTTACCAACTTCAAGCAGAACAACAATATACCTAGGTATTTATGTAAAGTTAGCTCCTAAAATAATTTATTTCATAAATTAACTAATTTACAAAGTACTAAAGAATGTTTATTGTGATGTTTGGAGAACTAATCTCCAAGAAAAATTTAATATAAAAAAAAACAATCTAAAAAAGGTACGGACCAAAGAGTCTGTAGTGTGAAGAATAATTAAATAAAAATAAAATAAAAAAAGTACATACTAAAAGTAAAAATAAAAACTAATCTATATGCTCCATGGTGGGGGGAAAGTGGCCAAAACGCTGGCGGCATTGCCACGCTGGATGGCAATGCTAGCTTTTTGCCCAAAGTAGGCGTCAGCTTTTCTGTCACCCGTCGCTTCAACCAAACGTTTCGCCAGATCCCTAAAAAAGTTGTGATGGGACGGCCCCCATGGGCCTAAAGTTTCGACCCCAAACGGCACAAACATGTACATTCTGTCTAAATACACATATTTATGACGTGTTCCGCTTCAGACGCGGCAGCGATAGCCCGATTAATCGTCCCAGGGAGATGAGACCGCGCGGCGCCAGTGTGTCCACATCGCACATGTAGCGTTCCTAATTAAGCTACCTAATTAAGTTTGACATTTTTTTTACATATATACAGGTACTTGAAGACCTTCATTGATTTTTGTGATTGATATATTTATGTTATTAATTAATTGGGATAAAATATAAATAAAATAAACAAATAATACTAGTGGAACATGTCTCAACACTCTATACTAAAAGACAAAGTTAAAAAAAACTGAGGACACTAATCACAGATGCACTTTTAAAATTATATTTCTCGTTTATAACCCTAGGCGAAATAAATGGGTAGGTACTTACGAGTTAATAATATTTTGCCTTCCACCGATCCAAGGGCTTTATCTACTAAGATTTATAAGATTTACCGTACCTAGATGTAATGACATGTAATGTAATAGTGTAAATCCTGCAGAATCTCAGGTAATAGGTAATAATCGGTAGCTCGAGGATGATTTCTAAAATCAACTGGTTTCACTTACTCTCGGTAGGTATGCAGTGCCAGTGCAGATCAATATTAGCGATAATGTAAATATTCTTCGGATATTTATTGATAGGCAGCTCGACCGTGGAATCCTCAATTGGCAGAAACTAGTGGAAACATTGTTGCCGCGGCTAGTTCACTGCGGAGATTACCTAGGTACCTAGGTACCTACGTACGTAACGTTTTCTTCCAATCACCACTAAAACTGCACTTGTAGGTACCTACAATCCCTTTTACTCCCCATACCTACTTGATTATGCTGACGCCAGCTATCTGGATCTTAGTAAATTAGAACGCTTACTGAATTTACAAATTCAATTTATTTTTGGTTTAGGCAAGTACCTATGACCATGACGTGTTTAAATTCCGTAGGTGGCTGTAGTTCGACCATTTAATTATTACCTATAACTATAATGTATGCATCCTACTATGCATAAAGCGGTAGGCCTGTTGTCGACACAACACAACACAATACAGAGCAAACCAGCTCGATCGTTCAGTTTATACCTACTAGGTACCAGCAGACGTTGAAACAAAATAAATAGCGAAGTGCATGTTGGACTCGTACATTGAGGGTTCCTTCAGTACCTATGGTACATAATGATAGGTATATACAGCAAAATCATAATTTGTTCTAAAGTTGCACGTATGTAAGACGTCATTCATGAAGCCTTCCATGAATGTTTAGTGTGTAGATAGAAACTCTTTATTTGTACAATACAGTAAAACATAAAAGATAAAAACAATGTAGTGTGTATACGTGTACAGCTTGAGAGTTGAGGTAAACAAAATTTACCAAATCCTCGAGTGGAGTCTCAAAATGAGGGTATTTAAAGAACAATGAAAATGTATAACGCTTATATTATAACCGCGGAATTCAAAAGTAATACTGTACATCATATGTAACAATATAGTACGAGTATAAGCCGTTCAGCTGTCAGAGGCACGCCTTCCGTTTCACGCAGTTGTACTTAACTTTAGACTTCACTCCCAATCCCCAAAGCACCGAACTCCTCTGTATGAGACTTGGGAATCATTACACATATCGTGGCACGTAAGTTGAATGACCTTGAATACGCAGAACCATAGCAACGCTAATAAGTTCGGTTATTTGTTCTTAATATTACCTATTACTTGTATGTATTTGTTCATACTATATAACTTACGATAAATTTATAACATACAACAAAATACATACATGAGGAACATACCAATTTTTTTTATAGTAATATTCTTGCTTTTGTTATTGGACTTTTTTTTTTATTGAGTTAACTCATACATATAACATAATAAACTTAAAGTTATTGATACATTTTATTCTGAGTTGGTGCAAGCATTCACAGCAGACCAGTGCCCGCAATCAGCACCCGTTCACGAGTTGACGCATGTGACGGCCATCGCCTTCCTCAACCATTTCTGACCCGCCACACACGCCACCGCTTGCCAACACATTTCCGTGAGCATGTCTGCTCTGAATGCCCGCACCATCTCTTTGTCAGTTATAATTTCTTAACGCTAGCTTACATCATCATCATCATCATCATCATCTCAGCCGTAGGACGTCCACTGCTGAACATACGCCTCCCCCATGATTTTCCAAAAGGACCGGTTGGAAGCGACCTACATCCAACGTCGTCCTGCGACCTTCCTCAGGTCGTCTGTCCACCGTGTCGGTGGACGACCTACGCTGCGCTTGCCGGTCCGTGGTCTCCAGAACCAGAACCTTTCGGCTCCATCGGCCATCTGTTCTCCGTGCTATGTGCCCTGCCCACTGCCACTTCAACTGGCTAATCTTCTGAGCTATGTCGGTGACTTTCGTTCTTCTACGGATCTCCTCATTTCTGATTCGATCACGTAGAGAAACCCCGAGCATAGCCCTCTCCATAGCTCGTTGTGCGACTTTGAGCTTATCTATGAAGCCCATAGTAAGAGACCACGTTTCAGTGCCATAAGTCATCACTGGTAACACACATTGGTCGAAGACTCTTGACTTGAGGCACTGAGGTATTTTTGACGAGAAGACTTCGCGAAGTTTCCGGAACGCTGCCCAGCCGAGTTGGATTCGACGATTGACCTCTTTCTCGAAGTTGGACCTGCCTAGTTTGACTGTCTGTCCCAGGTAGATGTACTCGTCAGCAACTTCGAGAACTGAGTTGCCAACTGATATTGGGGTAGGTACAACATGGGCATTAGACATAATTTTCGTCTTATGCATGTTCATCTTAAGACCTACCCGTTGGGAAACTCGATGGAGGCCTTCGAGCATTGTACTGTGGTCTTCCATGGATTCTGCCATGACTACAATATCGGCAAATCAAAGGTGAGTGATGTACTCGCCGTTAATATTGATGCCGAGTCCTTGCCATTCCAGAAGCTTGAATGCGTCTTCCAATATAGCGGTGAACAGTTTCGGAGATATGACGTCTCCCTGTCTCACGCCTCTTTGCAATGGAATTGCCTTCGAACTCTGCTCCTGTACTCGGACTGACATGTAGGCGTTTTGGTACAAACACTTCAGCACTTCAATATACCGATAGTCAATACGGCACCGTTGGAGAGACTCAAGCACTGCCCACGTCTCGATCGAATCAAATGCCTTTTCATAGTCCACAAACGCTAAACAAAGAGGCAAGTTATACTCTTCGGTCTTCTGTATAACTTGCCGTAGCGTGTGGATGTGATCTATGGTACTATAGCCTTTTCGGAAACCGGCTTGTTCCGGAGGCTGGAATTTATCAAACCTGCGACTGAGACGGTTCATTATGACCTTTGAAAACAGCTTATAGACATGGCTCAAAAGCGAGATGGGTCTGTAATTTTTAAGTAAAGTGTTGTCACCTTTCTTGAAGAACAGCACCACCACGCTTTTGTTCCATGCTTCTGGCGTTGAACCTTCAAGTAAGACGGTATTAAAGAGCTTCTGAAGGACTTTAAGTACCGGTGTTCCACCCGCTTTCAGAAGCTCAGATGTGATACCGTCATCACCAGGCGCCTTGTTGTTCTTAAGCTGTTTCAAGGCCATTCTAATCTCGTACAGGCTGATGTCCGGGATATCTTCGGTATAATGTCGGGTCAGCTAGGCTCTTGGGTCTTTGACCGAGCTGCTAACAGGTTTAGCGACCGAAGTGTATAGCTGTCCGTAGAAACTCTCTACCTCTCCTAATACTTCTGCTTTGGTCGACGCTACACTGCCGTCTTCTCTCTTCAGCTTCGTCAACTGGCTTTGCCCAATAGACATGTCTCTCGCAAACACTTTGGAGCCTTTTTTCCGCTCTATCGTCTCTTTAATACGGTTTGTATTAAAGATCCGGATGTCGTGTCGCAAAGAATTCCATATTCGTCTATTGAGCAGCCTATATGCTTCAGCATCATCCGAAGACTGCAGTTTCAGTGAGCGTCGTTCAGCCATGAGGTTTAGGGTATCGTTGGAGAGTTTCTGTGGCCTATCTGTACGGTGGGGTTTAAAGTATTTGGAACCCACTGCATAGACAGTTTCTACTAACCTGTTATTGATCTCGTCCACTGAAGCGATGTTCTCAAGGCAATCGAAGCGATTGGATAGCTCAAGTTGAAAGCTCTCGGGGTCTTGAATACGGGCACGAGTGGGTCGGAGCGTAGACTTCATCAGACGAGACCTCTCCTGTTTGATATTAATATTCACCGTGCCTCTTACGATTCAGTGATCATTACTGGTTTTAACCCTGTTGATCACGGAAACATCAGTGAATATTTACCTTTTGGTGGTCATAATGAAGTCAATCTCATTTCTCGTGGAACCATCGGGACTCAGCCAGGTCCATTTCCTGTGAGGTGGCTTCTGAAAGAAAGAGTTCATCATAAAGAGTCCCTCTTTCTCCAGGAAGTCGGCCAACCTCTGTCCCCTACGGTTCCGTTGTCCATATCCAAATTGCCCCACTTTCAACTCATCCTCGCTTCTCTTACCCAACTTCGCGTTGAAGTCCCCCATAACAACTAGAAAGTGCGTTTCAGAGGTATGTATGGCCCGGCTAATGTCCTCATACATATCCTCCACCTCATCATCCGGGTGCGACTTCGTCGGTGCGTATACCTGAATGACCTTCAGCGAATATCGTTTGGATACTCTGAGTATTAGGTATACGACCCTATTGGAAACGCTGTTTCAGTTTTTCCCCTCTTTTCCCCATTTGTTCCCCTATTTCTGGTTTTGAATTGTAGCTTGCATACAATTCTAAAAACTACATATATTACAACAGATGGATTAGTTAACCAGAAATAGGGGAACAAAAAGGGGAAAAGAGGGGAAAAACTGAAATTTACATTTATTGTGAGCCCACGTTGCCCACTTTGCGCTGAAGCAGGGCCTCCATCACCACGCTGTTTCGATCCCTGATTGCCATCTTCAGGTTATAGCCGTAGATGGTTTGCTCGCTCGCAACCGTCGCTTGCCTCACAAACCGTCCGATGACATCATCCTCGTCGTCGGCGTAGTAGACAAAGGTCCTCTTATGCCGGGAAACCGCAACGACTGCGTGCGGGACGCTCTCGTGCAGCTTAATTTTGCCTTTAGTTTTAATCACCGCGACTGACACGTACGTCAGTCCCTGCACCTCGTGAAACAAACGTTTATACATATTCCGGATTATTCCTCTTACTACAGGCTTAACTCTTTTTTTATTAATCTGCCAAGTATTTTAACCGACTGGATGACTGTTCAAACATTGACTTATTCAATTCTTATCCACAAACATGTGACAAAATTATCTCCGACAACTGACACTAACAAACCTTAAAACTGTAAATATATAGGTGTACTTAGGTAAGTACTAAAACTATATATTATTATGTACTACCTATGAGTACTTAAATGCAAACGAACTTGTATTTTTTTTGCAATATGTGGAAACATATTAATCGTGTTTAGTTGTTAATTTTGTTTAAGTTAATTTAGTAATATTATCACTGTTTGTTTTCCTAAGGAAATAAAATAAAAAAAATAATCAGATTACATGATTACAGTATTAATAAAATATTAATACTGCAACTAAACTTGTAAAAAAGGCCCGTTTTGACATTTAGAAAAGACCATAGAACGTAACTTGGAAAGTCCCTTACCATATGATCATCATCTCAGCCGTAGGACGTCCATTGTTGAACATAGTCCTCCCCCATGTACTTATACTATATACCAGCATGCAATTTATAATTATTACGAAATGTAAACAGATACGTTCTCAGTCAGTACCTACACTTTCTAGTGTTGTAACCAATTAATCGAAACTATTCCAACCATCTTGAAGGAAACGTATGAGCCTTCCGGTAATGAAGAAAATGTATACACACATTTAAGTCAAGTTTGTTAATGACACAGTAATTATCGAATGTGTCAAGATAATGTCTACAATTTTATTATGTAAATTTCACTACTGATGACTTCAATTTGAGTTTTTGTTTAGATAATTAAGTACATACTTTTTTTTTTTAATTTATTTTATGGGCTTTGTCGCTGAGCGACCACATCGCCCAATTGTTACATAATACAAATAGACTTACTAACTACTTATAATAGGGCTAATTCTGCTAGTCTATACAATTTAATTGCCTGATCTGACATAGGACTCGCTAGGATACTGTTGCAGTATCCGACCGCCATCAACCTTGCTGGATTGAAGCATGACCGTCTATAGCTTTCATTCCGCACACACTCCGTCAAGATATGCTGCAAATCCTCGACAATCCCACATTCATTACAATTGGGAGATGACACTTTCTTCATTAAAAATGCGAACTTCTTTGAAGGAATGTGTGCAGAGCGCAGCCTGAGGGCTGTGACTAACATTTTCCGGCTCAAAGTATTGTCATCAATCCATGGATATTTAGTTATTTCTGGTTGGACAGTGCGATACCAAATACCTTTTTCTTTCGATCTTTCGTCGAAATACTCCTGCCATAGTGTTCTGCATTGTTCTCTTACTAAATGATAATGGACAGAGTATAAAGGAACCACACTTAATGGGATTCCATCTACCGCAGCTTGCTTAGCTAGTAGGTCCACAGCCTCATTTCCACTTAACTGGATATGAGATGGTATCCATTGCAGGTATATTTTTTTGTTTGTTGCCTGTAAACTCCAGATCGACTCCACAATACTATAGGCAATCGGTGCGCCTCGCACTTGCGAGGTACATCGAGCCAGATGTTGCAGCGAGCTTTTCGAGTCAGTTAGAATGACAATTTTACTGAAGTTGATTGTGTGGCTATACGACAAAGCTTCTGCAATAGCAATTAATTCAATGTGCATGATTGAAATATTAGCGTCGATCTTGAGTTTAACGTGGCAACCCTGCCAAACGTCCAAAAACGCTGCGCCTCCGTCAGTTCCTTCTTTGGATCCATCCGTATAAATTTTGTAACAATCTCCGTACTGCTGATTGATGTACCTAGTACATATATTTTTAAGAACCTGGCTGTTATACAATCGTTTAGCTCGATCAATATCAGGTATCGAGTCAAATATTACCTGTGATAAATTAATATTGCTTATCCAACATGCCATCGAGAACATTTCAAGTCTACTACTATTGTGAGTCGGTTGTGGATTTAAATCCGAATAAGTTGCAACAAGTAAAGGCAGTTTTTTATTATTCCAATAACGTGACCGGCTGTTGTTGGATAACTCCTGAATTATATTGACAGATGCATTATTGCACAATGATTTAGCTCTTAGGAAAAATTTAGCTGCTAAATATCTTCTGCGATAATGTAGTGGTGAAAGGTGTAGGTCACTTTCCATTACATGGATTGGCGTACTTTTAATATACCCTCCGATCACACGTAACGCCTGATTCTGTACCCTGTCTAATTTGACCAAATTAGTCTTACAGCTGTTATCGTACAAAAAACTGGCATAATCTAACCTACTGCGAATTATAGCTATGTATAACCGCCTTAAGTGCTTTTGATGGAGACCCCATCCTGGTCCAGTTAGTACTTTTATTATATTAATGAACCTTGAGATTTTTTGTGCCAGCTCTTTAATATGTTTACCCCACTTAAGCGCACTGTCCAACCATAGACCCAAATAATTATAGCAATGAACCATTGGTAAAGAAATGTCATCCACTTTGAGCTCAACTACACCTCTAAAACCACCTTTCTTAAATACACAGATTTTACTTTTTGTCGGTGAAATAACTAATCCTAAACAGTTTAACATTGAATTTAGCTCTTGGCAAGCAACATGTAAATCTGTAATTGCACAATCCATACTATCTTTTGTTGTGTACAGAACAAAATCGTCGGCATATTGAGATATACGTACTCTTTGTATATTTTTACATACATTTATAGTGGCTATATTAAAAAGTAGTGGAGACAAAGGGTCTCCCTGGCTGATTCCCCGTCCGGTATGCCTAACGATATTATTTCCCGCGATTGTAACTTTAAGCTGCCTATGCGATAGGTAAGACCACAAATAAAGTACATACTTGTGTTTTATTTTAGAACGCCTAAGGCATTTCTCTACCTGAAAATAAGAAACAAAATTTTTTTTTTTTTTAATATGTCTCTGCAGAAAGTGGCAGGAAGGTTCATGAGTATACTACTAGCTTCTATATGAATTTTACTTTGATGGCGCCAGTTTTGAGTAGAAAGTGTTTAATAAATAATTTAAGCACATACAACCCGGTCACATTATCTCGAGACCTTGCTGGAATGCGAACTTCCCGCCCCGTTCTCCTTTCACCTCCCCGCGCTCGCCACGGCGCGTCAGTTCACTTTCGTTGCCGATACGCGTCGACTTGTTTTCGTGGTATATTTTTAAACATTTCATTGTTACGTTTGGACTTTTATTGTTATTGCTGTTACGTTAAAATATTGTTTTTGTTGCAACGTAGGACATTTTTGTTAAGTTTGTACATTTTGGTTAAGTTTGGACATTTTTGTTACTATTTCGTTGCTTTGAAGTGGGACAGTGAAAGTTTTTTCAAATATGGGAAAACCTATTCACAGTGAAGCAAGAAATTTAATACTGAAAGAAGATGTTTAGTACCTATCTTATATGTAGTTTTGTGTAATAAACACTTCTTGTACCCACTTAACCAAGATTGTTACATTTATTTTTCATCATTTTAATCATATCATTATAATAATATTACTATACCTATTACTTTAATAATATACTAATATTAAATTTTATTAAATTAATTAACACAATATTTGTTTTGTTGGAAATCTTATTGTTTATAATAATATCCTACTAGAGGATGTTTGTTTTGCGCATCATATCAGAGCGCCGACGCGACGTGACGTCATCGACGCCAGGTCTCGAGATAATGTGACCGGGTTTTATACTTATAAAAAGTGTTTTATTATGACAGAATTTTAGACGCACACAACCCTGATTTTCGGCTAAATTAGTTAGAATCAAAAATGGCAATATTTTTGTGACATGAGTCAAAAATCACCACCCTTACACGCATTGGGATCAAATGTGACCATCTTCAGTTATTGGTATCAAAAGCGGCCATATTGATATTTAATTCGTAAATAACTAGAGTAGGTACATATTTTCAACGTAAGGAAGTACCGGGTAAACAGGGGTAACTTTGTGACAGTTTTTGAAGCGTTTTGCAAATAACTTTTTTATATGTTGCTGCATTGCATAATTAAACAAGTTTTACTATCTTGGCGATACATTTAATCGATTTAGTATGCAAGAATTAACGAAAACAGCATTATTCCCTATGTTATAACTTATAACCTTTCAAAGTGTGGCACAAAATTAACCCGAGTGTGGTTACTTTGTGACGCATCACTAGATGGCCTATAACTTCATATTGAGCGAACCCAGGCACAAATAAATCCCGTTGAGCTGTTTGTGCAACATCTTAGAAAATAATAAAAACATATAAGTTGCCAGTTGTACTAGACAAAACTATCTAATATTAAAAATCTTTTTTTATTGTTATTTCCTTTAATCTTGTTATGAAGAGTGTTGCGATTCTATTTTCTTGTATGTCCTTGATTGCTTCCTGTAATTTTTCTTAAGTGTTATTTTGATAAGTACGCCTACTAATCTTTTTTTGTAACGTACTTGGCATATTTTGGTGAATTAGTCCTGAGAGAAAAGAAACGGGCCATTACTTTGTGACACATAGTTTTGGTACTAAGTAGTAGTATTCGGGGTTTCTCTACGTGATCGAATCAGAAATGAGGAGATCCGTAGAAGAACGAAAGTCACCGACATAGCCCAGAAGATCAGCCAGTTGAAGTGGCAGTGGGCAGGGCACATAGCACGCAGAACAGATGGCCGATGGGGCCGAAAGGTTCTGGAGTGGAGACCACGGACCGGCAAGCGCAGCGTAGGTCGTCCACCGACACGGTGGACAGACGACCTGAGGAAGGTCGCAGGACGACGTTGGATGCAAGCCGCTTCCAACCGGTCCTTTTGGAAAATCATGGGGGAGGCCTATGTTCAGCAGTGGACGTCCTACGGCTGAGATGATGATGATGATGAGTAGTATTCAATTTTGAGGTCTAACTTTGTGACTAACTGACAACAGCATTGACATATGTAACATTATGCAAACTGCATAATGTTACAAAAATAGTTTTATTTTATTTACCAAAAATGACAAAAAGTAAGGTTGCCGACATTGATTCCAAGCGAGATTGTTCCATCCGTTTTAAAGTTACTTGTTTATTGACCAGGAGAAATAGGGGTTCATTTTTATATAAATAGATTATGTAGGTATATAAGTATTATAAAAGTATGTTGTAGGTATTTATTATAGTATTAATGTATTTCTAATGTATTTCCTGGTTTTATGTTGTTACCGTTTATGTGTTATTTTTTTCTCCTATGTGAATGGGTTTTTTGGAAGTGATCGCTCTGAGCGATAAGAACGCCCATTGTTACAACTAGGTTTTACCATTGTTTTATCTAATATTTAGTCATCAATGTGGTGTCTTAATAAAGTATTATCTATCTACATCAACAAAAAACAAAATTTGGTTATTGTGCACTCTCGATACCTAATCGTTGCATTTTATTAGGTAGGTACTCTCATTAGTCTCGTCATAATAATATAATGCCGGGAATAGACGTCAGATTTTTATAAGATGATGATTTACATAAGACATAAGTATATTCCGGGACGTTAGGGCTTAAAGCACATCATTGAGCATATTGATGCGGTAATGCCGATGCTCAATTGCATTTAAGTGTATGATTGTCATCCATCATCTGTCGTCCAGCCAGAGGTGGTGCTTGGTGGTCATCAGCATCACCTCCGAGCATAGACTATACATCGTGACAGACCATAAGCTATTTGATTGCTCTACTCTGCTTTGTGTCAGGTCCAAAGAGAATTTACGCTACGCTGGAGTCGCTATTCAGGTCAGTTCAGTCAGCCATTTTGTTTTGGTTAGTGGTTACTCATCAGCTGTCATATACAGTCGTAGGGCATTTACCTACTTGCGCACGCCTTATTTTTATTGTGTTTCGTTCGATGTGATCCCGATGTCTATGTTGATGGTCTTAATTTATGTCTGTCATATCAAATCATCTGATCTGTGAATGTGAGACCACTGCGCTGTGCTGTGACAGTGTGTGAACTCTACCACAAAGTGGCTCAACTGTGCTGTGCTTATTTTATTTTTTTTGACTCCTGTTTTATTACGTTTAATTTTGTGTTAGATTTGTTGTTATTGATGTTGAAATATTATAAAGCACGTAATAAATTGATCACCTGTATGTCCGCAAGCAGTTACAACTGCACCAATGCAAGCTACCGAGGCTGGTAAGACTACATTAATAATATTCGCTCCTCAAACTTAAATAACTTTCTTCATAATTCCTCATTTGTTGTACTGTCATAATTCAAATAAAATAGAAATATGTTTGTGTGTGTGTGTGGTGTGGACAGGAAGTATTTTGGATGCAATCATTACAACATAACCTAAACTCTAATGGAAAGTAAATAATAACACGCTTTCAAAAGCACTAACGAATATTTTTGGTGTACCTATGTTGCTACCTAAATACCTAGTTACTTTAGTAGTACAGCCTATTCGAATGTTATTTGAATTCGTCACTGATGCCTGCACTGTTCATATTATTTTAATCAGCTGATTGTTCACATGACCTTGTGAAAAAACCGTCAAATATGCCGCTATTCCTAATTTATAAAAAAGTTCCTACTAAATTATTGTTAAGTTAGAAGTGTCGATAAGTTAATTATACCTACTACTATACACAATAGCACCCATTTTTAAGGATATAAGTAGGTATCCATATTTCTTATTCCAGGTCTGAAATGTCTACTTGATGTTTTAACTAGGTAGGTATGAGGTTGAAGAAAATGTCACTTTGCAAAGCAATTCCTCCAGTGCAAAACTGTATCATTTAAAGGTTTAGCTATAAAGTAGGTATTTTTGTAATTATAGTTTAGTGTAATCATTGGAAACTACATACCCACTTACTTTACTTAGTTACATAAACACATTTGTGAATAAACCTATAAATGTATTACACATAGTTATTTCTGACACTTCCATTACTCGACAACAACATCTGATACTGTGCTTATGATTGCGCAGTCAAATACCGTAGGTAAAGTCATTTATAATATATATTTTTTTACTAATTATAAAATATATTTCTTATTAATATATTGCATGGCAAATAGTTGAATAAACAGTACCTATGTTATAAAATTCAAATTCAAATGTATTTATTGGCACAGTATAGCAATGAATCCAAGGACTCCCAAACTAGTACCTATAATAATATTCTCCCAATTATACAAAATACAGTTTATACCGCGTCAAAAAGTAAGTGTATAATATTGAAGCAATGCAAAAATTAAAATTAACTAGGTAGTAGGTTCACAAGTTTGTCTGTGTTTCGTGTGTGTCTTGGGAGCTACTAGTGGATTCAGGTTAAGCAAGAACCTAGGTGTTATTGCTGGGTACATAAGCTGACTCCACTTCAAATTTCATCAGAATCTGTTGCGCTGTTTCTGTGTGAAGTAGTAGCAACAAACATGCACACTCACTCTCTAACTGTTTTATTTATAATATTATCCTAGTATGTGTGACATGACTGAAAAATGGGAGTGAAGCATTTTAACCACTCTTAGCATAATAGATTACTTGTCCATAACCAAATTCAAACCACACATGATATAGTTTCAAAGAAAACTTATATATATATGTAATAAAGCTAAATTACACAATTGACTCCCAGACCAGACACAACACAATTGACACCTTCTGAGTGTGATGGGCAATGTCTCCTACTTAGGTATTTAAGTTGACGGTTTTGCACAAACAAGACAAACTGCATAGGTACAGATTGTTTTCCTATTTTACAATTTATGCAGATAAGTGAAATTTAAGTGTCTGTTTGTAATTCCAAATTAACAGCTTTTCATATGCATATGAAAGTATATACAGTACTTACATAAAAAAACAATTCATAAATTTTTTGTCTGTCCTCTGTTTGTTCCGGTTAATCTCTGTAATGGCTGGACCGGTTTTAACGGGACATTCACTGGCAGTAGCTGATGTTATAAGGAGTAACTTAGACTACTTTTATTTCATCATCATCACCATCGCCACGCGGATGTAATGACAGGGCGCAGCTAGCTAGTTTATAATAATTAAAAATCTTATTCTGGTCCAATTCTTCAACACTTGGGGAAAAGGTGAATTAATATTACAAATTAATAGCCTGAGTTGTTCAGAGTATAAACCGATAAACTAATATAAAATGAAGACTCAGTACTTGGTACCAGTGAATAGACTATATGTTTACCAGTAGCCGACTGCCATAATCCATTTCCCTACAAACTTGATGACTCTGGTAGAGGCTGGCAGAGAAAATGCACAATACACCACAAGTGGTACTTAACTGTCCAACTTATAACCCCCAATCTGAATAAGAATAGGTAACTACTACTACACTTCTTAAGTTTTAATTTAGAACAGGCCATAGAATTAAAAAACCAGAAATGGTCCTCTCTGGAACTGGCCTTCCAGAACTAGATACACCTAGAAAGAACCAAATGAAGAAGTGGTCCCCAAACGTCGAAACCTTCCTTATGGATAATTTAGATATTTGCCACAGTTTGTCCCAAACAGTCTGTATTTGCAGCTGACAAGTACAAACCAAGTTGTGGGAATACATTATATAATAACGCCTATGGAAAGAAACATCTTTGGCACACTTCTGTGGTTAAATTCCCAGGAATGCCTATATGTCCAGGTATCCATGCAAGAACTATTTTCAATCTAAGTGATGTTTTGTGTGAAAGTGATCAATATCATGTAGGGATTTGTTAATTTTTAGAATAATAGAGAATTTATGCTTTGATATAAGTTCTTCTAGACAGCTAGTTTGAGTTAGTAATAATTACCTTGTCTATCCTGTGAGAAGTAACATATGAAACCGCTGCTGAGATGGCAACATATGCCCCAATGAATGCTGAAGCTAAAGGCAGACATTTATGATTAAGAAGAATCCTATACTTGGGTATCCCATATTGGATACCTGAGAATAGAATCATTAACCAATTTCTCTGTTTGAAATTATTTCAGAGCAACTTTTGCAAGGGTCAACCATGTACAAACCATATGAATGTGCCAACGGTTGCCTGGAATAGATTGTGCTTTGGTTTGCATTATGTAGTACTCTGTTTTATGTTGCCCGGTGTGCAATAAAGTATTTTGTATGTATTTGTCAATGCCTTTAATTCAAAATATGGAGGGTTGGTGAATTAATGTCTCATAGAATAATTGAGGGTTATGTGAAAACTGGACATGGGGATAGGTACTTATTGTTTTTTTTGTGTTTTACAAAAGTAGGCAGACAAACAGGCGGCCCACCTGATGAGAGCCTGATCCTCCTCCTGATATGAGAGCTAGCCAAGTCAGACCTTAGGCAGATCAATATATGTTATAAGAAGAAATTATATTTTGAATTGTTTTAAAAATTTTATGTTTTAAATAAATTTCAGTACTGACCGTTGAACATGGAACCCATTTAGATCTCACTTCTTTTGTAGCTGTCTGACCAGTAGAACTCCGCGATCGAACCACAGACTATAAACATAGACAAAAACCAAGCAATCATAATATTGAACTGGACTCTCATTTCACATTTATGTTTTTGATGGAATCCGATAATTCTCTAGGTGTATGGAGGTATCAGAGAGCAGAGAGGGTTCATGGTCTACTCTATCCAGCATGCGGGTAAACTCTGTGACCAGTTGAGTAAAACCATAGGCGAAGGCAAAGTTGCGGGCAATAGTTCCGGGCAGATCTGTCTATGGAAAACCAAACCATTCCATATGGCGGGTGTTAAAATCTCCCAGGATGATTATGTCCGCCTAAAGATACTGCCTAAACGGTTGTCGGTTTCGGCTTGGACATGCCCAAAGAAGTGAGTTGTCTCAGTTTTATCGCACTTATTGCCATGGGACTGGTAGATGCACGAATATATTCTTGGGGATCCACCAAAAACAACCCGTACCCATAGTGTGGATGTATCCCTACTTTCAAGGCTGCGGAGATGGCGACAACTTATATCCCCCCGGACAAACAAACACACCCCAGGCATTACAAGAAACTTATGTTCTATATTGTAGCCAGGGCAGTGCGGGTATCTCTGGAATCGCGGCAGAGTCGGCGAAATGAGGATAAAAACGGGTTGTGTATTTGCCACTCATATTTGCACGTTGTGTGATAAGCTAGTGCGTGGCACGGAAGGAACCCGGTCTTCCCCGAAAAGTACTGTCGAGTCCACGTCCGGTCACCAACCGGCATGATAATGCTGTCCGGGATTATACACCAGTTGGCTTACATCTCATCATATTATGTGATCAGGTCTTGAATATTACTATAGGAGGTTGTAACGTTCGTTTTTCGCTCCGTTACACGTTGTCCATTCTAGACACATATTTTCGATTTTAAAATTTGCCAATCCTTAGAGGAAGTTATTCTGGTAACATTTTTATTACAAGGGTAACACCTTTTGCAACCCAAGTACGGAAGTTCTACGTTTTTTGCTTGGATGGTTGGCCACACTGGAGAGTCGTCTTTCCTATGAACAGAGTTCGGCCATATTGTGTAACGTTCGTTTTTCGCTCCGTTACACGTTGTCCATTCTAGACACATATTTTTGATTTTATAATTTGCCAATCCTTAGAGGAAGTTATTCTGGTAACATTTTTATTACAAGGGTAACACCTTTTGCAACCAAAGTACGGAAGTTCTACATTTTTTGCTTGGATGGTTGGCCACACTGGAGAGTCGTCTTGGCTATGAACAGAGTTCGGCCATATTGGACACTTCACTTTTTTACCAACAGCTGACATGTGAAGTCATAACAATTTTATTTTTTATTTTTATCCATTCGAATCTGAGTTTCGAGCAGACTCCTCAAGATGTTGAGGCGAAATTCAGAAGCCGCAAGTCAAGGGCTTTATATTCGATGTGATTTTACCAAAATAACAGATTTTTGGAGTGTCTGCAAAAATAACCTAAAAAAAAAACGCCACTGGCGTTTTTCTTAAGGAGTTTTTCTTCAGGACTTTTCCTGAATAGTTTGAAACCATGATTTTTGCTTCATAGTTTTTTTTGATGGAGATTTTTTCCCTTTAAAATCTTCCATTAGTGTCGAATGGAGTTCACCGTGGGAAGACGAAGACCGACATCTTGGCATTTCCTCGGCCCTCGCTGAGTGCCACCTCGTGTACCAGATGAAAGGAATCCTGCCCACGTAATATTTTTTTATTCATTACATATTCTTACTTAATATAACTTGTAATTTTTTAACTTTTTACTACAAGGTACTATTCAAAACTACATTATTTTACCTTATTTTATTTTACTTTATTTCGGTTGGCTTACAAATCAAATCAAATCAAATCAAATAATTTATTTGCAAGAATACAATCATGTATGTACATTTTGAGTTCTTGTGTAAAATGCGTGGTCGCTGTATTCTGCCTGCAAGCAGACGTGCAAATATTTAAAGCTAATGCTAAAAATACACTAGTAATATTAACAATTTAATCTAAATATTAATTACATCTATGTCTTACTAAACCTCCATATATTCTTTAACGCTATAAAAACAGTTTTCTAATAACCACTGACTTAGCCTATTCCTATAAACATGACCCTCTAATATCTTTATTTCGTCTGGTAATTTATTATAAACAGTTATGCACATATTATAAACATTTCTCTTATATATATCTTTATGGCAGCGTGGTTGATATAATAAGTTTTTAAAACGATTGCGTTTTTGTCTTGGAAAAATTTCGCTACGAGCTTTGAAATAAGAAGAGTTTTGTTTGACAAATATGCATAAATCTCTGATATACATGCATGGAAGTGGTAAAATATTATTAAGCCTAAATAAAGGCCTACAGCTGTCCAGATACCATGCTTTATTGATAACTCGGACGCATCTTTTTTGCACTTTGAATGCCTTCTCTGAGTCTACTGAGTTTCCCCACATTATGAGACCATAGTTGAGGACCGATGAAATGTATCCGTGGTAAGCTGTTAAAGCAGCTTCAGCAGAAACGGTTTGCCTTAGTTTCTTCAGTGCAAAAACGAAGCGATTTAGTTTTTGACATACAGCAGAGACGTGATCTTTCCAGTTTAGGTGTATATCTAAAATCAATCCCAAGAATTTGAAACACTGTACCTCATTTACTTTTTGATCTTTAAATGTCAAGATTAAATGGAATGGAATTATATGAAGTAAATTGCATAATATTTGTTTTATTCATGTTTATATTTAAATTATTAATTTCCGTCCAATTAATTACGTCTTCTATAGTTTTACGTATAACTTGTTCAGGAGATTCATTTTTGTCACATTTTATAATAACTGTGGTATCATCAGCAAATAGTATACAATTATGCAAAGTGAAATCCGGAAGGTCATTTATGTACATAAGGAATAGTAAAGGCCCTAGAATGCTGCCCTGAGGTACTCCGATATTATATACAGTGGATTCAGAGGAGTACTTTTGTTTTATGAAGTGTTTTTGTTTATTTACCACTCTTGTAATTTCAGTATACTGTTTTCTGTTTTGTAAATAACTTATTATCCAATCCAACGCCATACCCCTGATACCATACCGTTCCAGCTTATTTATAAGTTTACCATGATTTACAAAGTCAAAAGCTTTTTTTAAGTCTAGAAATAGTGATACTACTGATCCCCCACTGTTTACAATCTCAGTAACAGTTTTTACCAAATTAAAACACGCAAGAGCTGTTGAACTTCCTTTACGAAAGCCAAACTGCTCATTTTTTAATATATTGTGCTTGGTTATAAAATTATTTAATCTTATAAGCATGGCTTTTTCAATAACTTTGGATATTATTGGTACTATAGTAATTGGTCGGTAATTATTTGGGTCTGCCTTATCACCGCTCTTAAAACTTATTACTACATTACATAAACCTTACCCTAACAAACTTTATATTATTACAATTGAAAGATACACTTATCTTTATATTCTATTACAATTGACGCCAGCGATCAGGAAGACATAGTCAATATAGATTATCCCCGCTTGCCTGGTATTACACATAAAATTTTTTTTATTACAAGGTGTGAAAATGTGTGAATGTGGAAACAGGCAAGATTTTTGGTGAAGGCTCTAACTGGTCTCTCTACATGCGAGTACAGGCGATCGATTTGATCTCTCGTCATCGAATGCCATTAAAAAAAGGAGGAGTTAATCTGTGAGCTCAAGGTTGCAAGGGGGTGTGGTCATCAGCAGCGGCAGTGATGGATCTTATACATTTTGATTAGTACAGGACGGAGCTTTGAGGGTTGGGACTAGGGATTTACCTCATTTGTTGTCAAGGGCAGCTGATAATAATTACCATGTTTTTTTATTAAATTTTTATAGGCCCGGCCCGCAAAACCGGCTGCAATGTCTTAACCCTTTGCGTACCATTGACGTAAATTTACGTGCGTTTCATTCAAAAATCTTTTGTTTTGATTGTCACTGTATAGGAAGGGTTAAGGAGCACCATTTAAACTTTATGAAAAGTATTTTTAAATTGCCAATCCAAATCAAATTTATTAGATACAGGATGTTTAGTGCTAGTACCGGCAGGATTTAGTGGGGTTTGGAGGGTCATGCGCTAGTTTTCTCCGGTAGACCCTAGTCCTAAGTGTCACGGTCGTTTAGATCGCAGTTGGTAGATCCCTGCCTTCTGAGCTGCTGGTACCGTGTTTAGTGCCCGGACAGGTGGAACATTAGTGTGTATGAACATGTCTGTTAGACCTATGGCTGGGTGTGTATGTACATGCATATCAGCCATCAAGTTACCATTACAAGCTTTACCTAGTTTGGGACCTGAACACCTTGTGTGGTTGTTTTCCCATATTATATCTTGTCTTGGAGGCGGCGCGACTGTATACGGCAAAAATACAACGACGTTACACTCCTGCAAACATTCGATATAGGCACACTGTTCATTGAAACCAAATTTTGCAATGTACTCGTATACACTGTGAAGAGAGAATAAAAGTGACATCCTCGGACATAATTCGAAACCATATACAATGTTTATACTAAAGAAGCTTTATTTCACTTGTTTCAGATATTGAGAATCTCAAGAATAGAGGATGTGAAGACTCTATCAATTTCCGCCCATCGCCCAACTTTAAGCATATGAAAAAGTATCTAAAGTCAAAATTCGAAGAAGCCGTGTATAACAGTTCGAGCAGCGGAGAGCAAACGTCGTGCTCGAGTGCAGAAGAAGAAGAGAGGAGCAATCCTCCTACCGTTATGCTGCAACCGCTACTCGAGAGGAGCAAACCTGCTACCGTGATGGCGCAACCGCTACTAGAGAGGAGTAATGCTCCTACCGTGATGGTGCAACCGCCTCTAGAAACGAGCAATGCTCCTACCGTGATGGGGCAACAGCCACTAGAGAGGAGTAATCTTCCTACCGTGAAGGGGCTACATCCACTAGAGAAGAGTAATCTTCCTACCGTGAAGGGGCTACATCCACTAGAGAAGAGTAATCTTCCTACCGTGAAGGGGCAACATCCACTAGAGAGGAGTAATCTTCCTACCGTGAAGGGGCAACATCCACTAGAGAGGAGTAATCTTCCTACCGTGAAGGGGCAACATCCACTAGAGAGGAGTAATCTTCCTACCGCGAAGGGGCAACATCCACTAGAGAGGAGTAATCTTCCTACCTCGAAGGGGCAACATCCACTAGAGAGGAGTAATCTTCTTACCGTGAAGGGGCAACATCCACTAGAGAAGAGTAATCTTCCTACCGTGATGGGGCAACATCCACTAGAGAAGAGTAATCTTCCTACCGTGAAGGGGCAACATCCACTAGAGAAGAGTAATCTTCCTACCGTGATGGGGCAACATCCACTAGAGAGGAGTAATCTTCCTACCGTGATGGTGCAACAGCCACTAGAGAGAAGCAATCCTCCTACCGTGATGGTGCAACAGCCACTAGAGAGGAGTAATCTTCCTACCGTGATGGGGCAACATCCACTAGAGAGGAGTAATCTTCCTACTGCCAAGGGGCAACATCCACTAGAGAGGAGTAATCTTCCTACCGTGATGGGGCAACATCCACTAGAGAGGAGTAATCTTCCTACCGTCATGGGGCAACAGCCACTAGAGAGGAGTAATCTTCCTACCGTGATGGTGCAACAGCCACTAGAGAGAAGCAATCCTCCTACCGTGATGGTGCAACAGCCACTAGAGAGAAGCAATCCTCCTACCGTGATGGTGCAACAGCCACTAGAGAGGAGCAATCCTTCCACTGTGACGGTGCAACCGCCACTAGAGAGGAGCAATGCTCCTACCGTGATGCTGCAACCGCCACTACCCCCCAATCCCCCGCCGCAGGATAGTCTGTTGAAGATCACGCTCAAGAAAGAAATCGAGGATGATGAATACCAATCTAATGCTGAGGAGCAAAGGAACCAATCCGAAGAAGTAATGCCTGGATATGGAGCTGGCGCACCAGAGAGCACCGACGACAAATCGAAGATCATGTGCCGGCAGTTCGTGCGCGGCACCTGCACCCGTGGAGCCGCCTGCATCTACCGCCACGAGTTGATCCTGGACCAGTTGCCGGGCGTGTACACCTTCTGTAAGAATTTTCAGAACAATGGGTGCAATTTTCCCAAGTGCAAGTTCGTTCACGCGACAGTGTTCGAAAAGGAATGCTTCTATAGAACTGGATCCCTGCCCGCGCACACATTGGCTCATCTGAAAGAGAATAACGCGCAGCACCCGCCGCCGCCCCTGCACGCTACTGAAGGTAACCATGCATGCATACACACCCACATTTCTTTGTCATGCTGTTCATCTTATCTCCCAAGTATGGACGGACGGTCACGTATCAGGGGGCGAAGTGGCGATGCCTGTTGCCATTCTATATGTTAGAATGCGTGTACAACATCCATGGAACGGTGTAGTTGTTTTGCTCGCCTTTGAGGCCTGTGATATGCCTAGTGGTTGGTAGTTGCAGGCTCGTGTGCAAGAATGTCGTGGTGTAGTTGCCGGTACTGAACTACTTGTAGGTACCTAACGCGTGTTTCTTGTCGCCAGGGAGCGGGTCAGTCGAGGTGCCGAGCTCCTTCCCGAACCCGCCGCCACCCATCATCTATCCCAGGTACGTGAGTGGTATTCGATCACTAAATCATTTTTAATGTTTAATACTTCATGAACCTGTTTAAATATTATATACTTATCTACATCAATGCCAATGTTAATTCGCAATGTCAGTGTGTTTGTGCTCTTTTATCCGTTGCTAAACGTAGGCTATCGCCCTCCTTACAGTATCCAATTCGTTGTAAGTTCTTGGGACAGGTTTATATGCTTGAGATACGATGAGTTTTTGTTAGAATCTGTCCCCCTATCGGTAACAGGGGGGACAGGTGGTAAATTTAATAACGTTTGTCTCTCTATGGGGACAGAGTAGGGGGACAGATGGGCATAATTCATAATTTGTAACCGTGCCTAGAAATGCAGTGACTTTCATGATGCAACCAAAAATGATATTCGTATGTTTGCCTCACGGTCTCATTCCCTTTGTGAGTGCGGTGTTTTTCATTTCTCATTAAAACTCCGTTATTTATTTCTGTATTTTGTATCAAAACTCGTTCTTAATTGAACTGCAATACGTAAAAATTTAACAATCAAGGGAAAAATTGGTGATTGACAAGGACAAGTCGCGGAAAAAAAGCAAAAATGTGGTGTGTCTGTGTGATGGACGCGGCCGTGTGTTGTACGTGAATACGTTGCTCCGAGTCAACAGTTATACTCATTGCAAATCTCGACACGCACCAAAATAACCACGAAATGGCGGCGCTTCCCCCTCCACCCCGTGGTAGCATATTTTTTTATGTTAGTGCCACGCTGTACCCCGAATGGACATTCGGCTGTGGGGGTACGTGCCGGGGCCGGCACGACCGGGGAAGTACCACACCCACACAACACCAACGCGAAGTAACATACCTTGTTATTGCGTTTCGTCGGTTAGTGGGAGGTTCCGGAGGCCAGATTTTTCCTTCCCCATTCTCCCCCCTCCAACCTTTATCCCTTCTATCTCTTCCTTCCTGTCATCCTTCCTCAAAGGTCAGTAACGCATCCTCGAGATCTCTGGTATTGCGGATGGCCCGGGGCGACGGTATCACTTACCATCAGGTAAGCCGCTTGCTCGTTTGCCAACCTATACCATAAAAAAAAATTAAAGACGCTCACGTATCACGCCAAAAGTGAGATTCGGGGAAGGGTTTTGGGCCCACCAAAATACGAAAGAGCGAAATTATGTTGGTAAAATTAATAGAGGACAGCTGTAGAGTCCATGTCCATGTAAATGGAGCCGTTGTAATTCTTAACTGTATTGTTGAAACAGTGAGCTATTGAGGAATAAAGCAATATTGTGAATGCTTATGAGGTGTGGCGCCAGTGCACCTAGAAGAGGAATAATCCGGCGTTGCCCGGTTTAGACCAACATGCGCTAAAGTCTGTTCGAGGCATAAGCAGTTTATCATACAGACAGACCCACATCAGCCGAAGTGAACTTTGTTAATTCCCCAGGTCACGTATTTGACTATTATATCTATATTTATTTCTAAAGTTCCTTTCATTTTCTTTTAGTTAGTGTACGCCTTAGGCATAGGCACTATTCTTGATAGGTTGGGTTATCAATGCAGTGTAGTGTAGTGTCACAGGTAGAATCTATTACATTACACACATAAACCTATTACTTACTGATCCTACCTTACCATATAACTGATGCCACTGTCTGCTCTCGTCACCGCGAGTCGTTGTGTGTGTCGACACATTCGCCCAGTAATGTGGCCTACTACAGTAACGCCCTCCACGGTAATGCTTGCGCACTATCGCTTCGCGGCAGCATATCTGGCACTGTGGTGGTACCAGCCAAGATGCCTACCACTACCACCTAATATATTGAGCTTACTCACACCGAACGATTCGCATGCATCGGCGGCAGAGAGATAGTTCTTTAAGCGCGTCCCGACATGGAGTAAATTACTCGTATGTGGTATGCTGTCATTTCACCGACACTTAATTTATACCTTTTTGTTTGATGAATTGTGAAATCGTTATTTTACAAAAAAAATGATTTTGCAAATGGTACATTTATTAAAATTTCTCTTTCGACAAATTTACATTTAACAACAAACGGTTCAAAAAATATAAAATATTTATTAAATAAATAAATAAAATATATAAATAATAATAATAATAATTAAATATATAATTTATTAAATAAATTAAATATAAACTATAAATTATTTATTAAATAAATTAAATATAAACTATAAATTTATTTATTAATTAAATTAAATAACACTTAATTAACTTAATGACACACACTTATGTGAATAATATGTAAAAGAAACATTACGTATGAAATAAAAAAAATTACAAACACATAATATAATTTGATAAATTTTACAAGATCGTTTGCAACATATATACATACATGTACACACAAAATAATGTGAAGTGATTGTTTATGAAATAAGAGGTTTTGGAAACGAGCTGTATGTGTTTCGAAACGTTATTTGTAAAATGAATCAAATCTGAAATAGCATGTTTCAGAAATGAATTGTATACGAAACGTTTGAATGTATTATTTTGTCATATGAAGTTTGGTTGATCATTAGAGAACCACATTATGTACATACTTGAACTTGTCGCAGGCTTTATCAACGTGTACAAAATTTAATATATGTTAACAAGTTAATTGGTAGTTACCGCCTAAGAATGGATAAACACTTTGGGTCCGTGGATTATACCCCCGTTCTACTTGCTTCCGGGGCTACTTGCCCCGATTCTACTTTGGATTTATATGTTTTGTTGATCTGTTTGTGCCTATTCTATTCTCGCACTGCTTACTGCTATCTATTCTGTGATGTAGCGGTGTTTCGAGCCGTGCGTTCAGTCGCGCTGTGGTTCTTAGGCGTGGGGCGGTGAATATGGGTTCATAACAAATATATGTCATATGTTTTCTTTTACTTTCATGAACAGTTATCGATTCCAAACCACCCCGTTCAATATTGTGCACTACTAAACAAAGACCTTATATAAAAAAAGGAACTCGAATATTTTCTGGTCACGCTATAACTTGAGAATGGATAGAACAATCTCGCTAATTCTTTTTTATTTGTGTTAATTATTGTCAGAAGGTTCTTATAAAAGAAAAACAAGAAAAGTCCGGAGGTTATTGCGAGGCCGAAGGCCGAGCCTACTACGTGAACAAAGTCGGGCAGTCGCTAGTTAACAATAAAAGGCCCAAATGCGTCTGACGGTACCTTAACTCAAAAATAACGATTCGGCAGCAATAAATGCCTGGGACATTAACTAGGGACCCAACAGCTGAACGAGGAAATACAGGAGCATGTCACAAAGACGTTATTTGATAGTGAAATGGCGTTGTGCCGCTGTGTGTGTTGTCCACGTTGTGCCGCTGTGTGTGTTGTCCACGTTGTGCCGCTGTGTGTGTTGTCCACGTGATCTGACGCTCCAGTACAGGGGATGGTCGCGGAATTGTCTCGAGCTCTCGACCATGTCTGCTAGTATATTGTGATTTCATAATTTCCGTTTCAAGTTTGTCGCCTCGGACATAAATACAATGTACATGTGTTGTTGCAGTGCGATGGGGGGCGCCGCCGGGAGTGGTGGGGTGGTAGCGGGCCGCAAGCGCGACTGGGCTAGCTCTGTTCCATGTAAGTACCTACCGTTAGTCTAAATAAATAGCAAGAGCAGAACTTTTTAAAAAGCTTTTTATGAAAAATGATGGCAAACGACTCAATATATATAGTGACGTTGTAAAGTGGTGTATCTTATAGTGTTTTGTGTTGGGGAAGAGAAGACACAGAAATGCGATAGTTCTATACGATGCGATATTTAGTGTAAAATTGTAAAGGATTATGTATGTCGTTAGCTCCATATCCAAACTAAACAAATGAGAACGATACTCGTATATCTGGCGAAGCTGCTTCGCTCCAACAAGTTAATACCTACATATGCATGAATGAATGAATCATTTATTTAGACACACTGGTCACAACAGCTTAACATAAAATAAATATTACAATACATAGAAAAATAAAAGTAAAAAGTAAAGATAAATAGAAACACCATACAACAAATACTTATATATATGAACAAGAGTGCGTGCGTGTGGTGTAACATTGGAACAAGTGACGGGCACATGAGACCTGGTGTATAGAATAGAAGGTAGGTGGAGGACGAATGTTGGAGACCTAGGTACAGTACAGGAGGCGCACCTTTTGCTGGCCATGCGACTGGCATCCGCTCGATGATGCAGCTCGCCTTCGGACGGTCGCGGTGTGCCGAGTGCTTGCCTAATTATATGTGCATGTCCACGTGACGTCAACGGTACACGATTACTGATTAATTATATGAAACAGCTGCAGCGTTGCTACAAACTGATCGAGCGTCACACGATATCTTGCGTTTAACTCTTAAGCATTCATACTTACCAAGAGAATAACTCTGATTTAGTGATTTATATAACGTTTATTTTTGTATAATATTTGCCCACAGCGAAATTGTAAACATTGTACTTACGTAAACAAGCGAAGTGAATTAGCTTTGTTAGTTATGTATCACTGGGACTGAGCATCGCTCTTAGTGTTACTCTATTTGTAATGTGGAAAGTTCAGTGGAAACGGCTCCGGCCGCGGCCGCGCCGCGGCCGGAGCCGTCGAGTTTGTAAATAGGATCCGCCACCCGCCACCCGGCGCGCGGCGCACCACCATGCACTATATTGGTACACCACTACTATAACTACAAGTAATAACGACATAACACTCGTTTGGCTCCCCATCTTGATTCTGCTTACGCCTACGACTCTGACACTTCACTACATACATTTTCATATTTTTAAATGATGAGTGTTGTAAATGTGTAATTGTAGATGTATTCCGCTCGCGCATTTGTGACTATTCCATTTATACGTGATCAAAGTATCCTGCGTATCGTTTGTCATGTGGGTATGCTCTCGTGTGGAGCCTGTACGCGATGAGAGGCACTCGGCACTCGGTGCGACGAGACGAGACGAGCGTGTACAGCCGCCATAACACATTAGGAAATATTGGATTTTGCTAAGAGTTGGTGCACCCTGGAATTATACCTAGTTCAATTAAAAGTAGTACTTAAGAAAAGTTATGCTCTTTATATGTAATATAGAAAAAGAAACCGATATCGTAATGAAAAACAAAAAATAAATGATTATGCCAAGAAAATATTACAGAAGGAAACGAAAAGAGCGAAAAAGGAAGGTTGTCGAAGTTTTTAATCGCATTTAAAACACCCGAGGAGTACTTCGGTGGCGATAAAGAAACCAAACAAATTGAATTATAATGTTTGTATTTATATCTCTCTGTGTATAATACGCGCATCACTCTGAAACTATCTGGCTGAGACAAATATTAATGAAACCTTACCCAGTGATAACTAATATTATGGTGTTGCATTTAAGATACTTCCTGTCCCATAAAACGGGAGGGTTCTTTTGGAATAGGGGATGAAAGTATAAAAGTAAGTATTTGCCGGATTATTATGCAATTTTCTCTGTTCAGTAGCCGGAAATTTAATTGAAATTCTATGCCATGTTTCATCGCTCTATGATATTGGAGTACAAAACAGACCGTTTAGAAGACTAGGTTTTGTGAGTACAATAACCGAATGTTCTGCAATGGTTTATAGCAACGATAACCTTACCATGTCGCGAAGCTAATAGATGGCGCTGATATCAAGTACACAAAATATTCAAACGCAAAAAGTGAGTATATCGCGATGACGAAACTAACTCGTCACAGTAACTTATAGACACGCTCCAGAGATGGAGTATCGCACAGCTGGTTGGCAAAGGCCCAACAACTTCTGACCCAGAGGCAAGTACCTCCGTATTGGTGCAGCGACGCTACAATGTGAATATCTATACCGACCACTGCTACCTACATATACCTATACTTATCCGCACGCATCTGTGCTCCATACATATAATGTAAGTACTTCACATTTTACTTAACCGTATTCTGCGATGATTAATCGGTGTACATAGTAAGAAACAGAAGGGATCGCAATGTGACTGATGACTATGAGGTTCATAGGTCCGTTGACAACTATTGATAAGCAACGCTCTTGCGCTGTGCTGCGACGGAACCGCGACGCTGCGTGCACCCGTGGACGTACCGGTCGGTTACGTTACTATTACGCTAGTGTCAAGTGCAAACGCAATAGTGTTCTATTATAGAAGTGAAGATTACGTCGTGTCAACATGTACATAGTTCCGATAACAGGCAACACGACAGGCGTGTCGTACGAAGTTGGTGCACTGTATGTGTATGTACTAGAATATTATTGTAATCCGATTGTGGCTGAGCGTGCGCTTTGCTTGTTTTTGTATTGTAGTTTTCATTATAAAAGCTGGCGCGTCAGCAGTACCTGCATTTGTGTCAGCACTTACGTAACTGTTGTATATCGTATTGCTAAGAATGAACAAACTAGCGCTGTTGTTCGGTACGCGCCAGGTTTTACCAGTGTAAGGTGCGCTTGCGTGCGTTGCTTTACGTTGCTGTTGTGCGAGTGACGCGACGGCGAGAGGCAGACATTGACGCTCGTGTTTGTGTGCAGTCGGAGCGTCTGTGTCTGCGCCTGCGGCCGCCTCCGCTTCCGCCTCCTCTTTGGCCCTCGAACTCTGCGAACCGCACTCCAAGAAGTGCCGGGACTGTGATATCACCGAATTCAGGTATGTACCTTCGGGCCCTACACTTGAACAGGATCGAGAGCATGACTATACTCGGCCGCACATCATTTATTAGGCCGTTACTTTTACAATAAGATTTACTAATTAATCTACATTTCTAAAACTAACTGCCTTACTTATAATCGCTGCTTAAATTTCAATAACGTTTAAGAGGATTGCATATTGATTGCTTTCCATACTAAAAGAAAAAAACTCCTTTCTACCTCTTAACATTGTCCGATTTCAGTGATATTTTTTTCATGTAATCTTCACATTGTTTACTATGCCCGTACGAGTACGTTTTGATTTTTTCAGTATTTCAAAGTACCATTCATTTTTATTTCTAAGAACTTAAAAAAAACTGAAATATTAATATAATATAAATAATTAATCAAAAATATAGTACTTTTTAAAATAATGCTATTTAAAAAGAAAATTACTGCAGACTAAAACAGTCAAACATTTTTAATAACATCCAGTAGTAATGCCTTTTAGATTGGTGTATAATACGAGTACACGTAGATAGCTGCCTAATTCTCAGAACTAAAGCACATAAACCCAAACTCCCGAGACTCAATAACAACAGGCCTTTTCAACAAAGGACTCGGGTAGCGTGCCCAAGAGCAACAGGCGACTTTTAATAAGACTGATTGTTCTTCAGTCTAGCTAAGACTGCTCGGGCATATTGACGCATTTACTTGCATTCGCGCATTTATTGTTTATACTCGTGTTGACAGTGTTGAGTTGTAGCTCCGCCATCCACTTGGCGTCGAGCTCCTTCACTTGTAGTGACTGCGTGTTCTTTGAACCTATTTGGACAATTTGTTGACAAAATGCGTGCGTTTACCAATGGAGAGTATGATATAGAGAACAAATTCAACTAAAAACATCCTGTCTAAAACAGATTTTACAAATGTTATGGTGGTAAATAGGTACGATTTCGGAGAAAAAGGGAAAATTCACAAAAAAAAGTTAAATAAAATTGGGGGGTCTGGGATTATTTTTGGCCAACTTGTATTCTCCAAGTGGGCCCCCGAACACGCTCATTTGGTATGTCGGTCCCTCTACCAAACACCCTATATAAACAGTGTTTTCTGTGTCTGTTTCATTGCACGATATATTGGTCTGTGATTGCATGGCATCATATTGTATTAAGCAAGACATAGTTTCGATCTACGAATAATAATATGTCAGGAAGCATAATTCAGAACAAATTCCACACAAAAAGTGGCCCTTCAAACAAAAGCGACGTATGATTCCAAATACGAATTACTTCTGAGGTTACAAATAGACATGTTCGGTGATTGGTTTAAATACAGAAGGAAAGCAGGGATTGGTTCACGCGCGTGCTGCAACGTCTACTATGACAACTGAGTCGTAGCGGCGTGGACGATGTAATGCAACAAGTGAATTGGACCAAGTCAATAATATAAACATGCTTTTTATTTGTTTTTTTTATATCGGTTACTTTTTAAAATTCAGTGAACTTTATGTCTCGCGAAATATGATTAATTTATTAAGTTTTCGTCTAGAAGTAATTAGAAGAGACTCTTTCTTCGCAATGTAGTGAAGTGAGATTAAAAAAAAATCTCATATTCATTTTACCAAAAATATATTTAACTAGCTGGTGCCCGCGACTACGCCTGCGCAGGGTTAGTACTTCGAGCAGCTTATTATCTTCTCCAAGGCCTCACCCTCGCCAGACCTCCATCTATCATTATACCAAAATGTCATAAAATATGTACATGGACAAACGCAATTGCTATAATAGAAATCCAAGAGAAAATGTAAATACTTAGCGTATCAATCAGTAAACACTAATAATAAAAGACAGGACTTACGAGTACAAACAAATATAAAACTTATTGAAAAAACTGTCATTACATTTCATCACCCTTGGCGGTATTTGTGTTACATTTCATCCCCTTGAGTCTAGTGTATCGAGCTGTCAAAATAATAGCGAGCGACACAAACTTAAGGCACAAAACAAAAAAAAACAAACTTAAATGTAGGCGTTGAAAACACCGCTGCTTACCCCTTCGAGGATATATAGGCGAAACCATTTGTTATGTTGTGTTAAAAAATAACATGTAAGTATTGCGGGCGATTCACTCAAGACCGCTAGATTGATGTTTCACCTACGTCGTGATGGCGGAATCGCTCGACTACAGTCGGCTGAACAACAAAGACGGATGACATGCCAACTCTATCGCCGAGCACGTCTGTCTAGTGTATCGAGCTCGCAAAATCATTGCGTGATTTTGACTTGAGGTACGTTAGTTTAGCAATGAGGGCATTGGTGACGTTGCAATTGTTGGATCTTTTGTTAAAGCGTTCGTAAAGCTCAAAATCAAGTTATTATTGCCGCTATTCCCACACTCTACTCGAACGCTAAACCGTACATAAGAACTAAAATCGCACGATTTTGCTGTCAAAGAGATAGTTGTTAAAAAAATCAAATCCAACCGCAGCTCCGCACGTGGGTTAATAATTGTACTTTTCGGTGGCACTAATAACTCTTTTTTAGCTTTGCAAACGGTGAACAAAAAGAGCCGTAAACGATATTTTCACCCACAAATTCCCAATTCGAACGCCATATTGAGCGTTTTTAGCGTTATTTTCGCCAACTTGGGGCTATTCGAACGTACTATGTAATCTATCAGAAACTGTCACAACTTTGACAGAAAGTAAGTGATCATTATGATCTTGGCGTCGGCGGAGATCTTGTTATTTTGTCTATGCTGTACCCAAAAATATTAGGCCGTTTCACCCGCGTGGTGGTAGATGATAATGATGATGAAAATTAGCCTATGTGCTATTCCAGACTATAATCTATCTCTGTGACAAATTTCAATCAGATCCGTTCAGCCATTTTGCCGTTATTGAGTAACAAACATTCATTAAAATCATCCATCCATCCATCCAAACTTTTTTAGTCAACTTTGATCGACACCCATCATCGGACAATCCGTGTCAGACGCTACGACTGTGTCTACTAGGTCACCGACCCATACTGTCCGAGCATCCAATTTTAACTCTCTTTTTATTTTTTAATGGTCGTCACATAAATCATAAATAACCTAATCGATGTTCAGTTTTGGTTTTCATTATCATACAATTAAAATCATCCTGTTCTATCTATCGTTTGCAAATTATACTTAAAATATTATATACCTATATGTGTTATGTTCATATTGCTTTCCACTTTATAGCTAATTAATATAATACGTAAATCAAGTGCATTGAAACACAGAAAGAAGTTAAAAGTTTTATTGATAAGTACAATGTTGTGTTCGTAATCTTACTAATTAAATACCGAGCTTACGATTAAATATGACCCAATAAGAAATACAAACACTCGCGGTATTTAATTGTCGCCCAGGTGCCGTGTCTAGATCGGTGCGGGTGACGGCTCGTCTCCGGTGACAGGTGCCGGTGGCGGCAAAGCGGTTTTGTCCTTACTCTCGCGCTTAGCCTCACCATCGCCTATAGCCTCGTCCTTCTTCTTTTTTTCGTCTTTAGGCTTGTCGTCCTTGTTTTTCTCTGCAGGTTCGCTCTCGTCTTTGTTATCACCTGTAGGGTCGGCGTCGTCCTTAATTTTGGCGTTAGGATTGTCTTCCTCCTTTTTAATGCCTTTAGGTTCGTCTTCCTTGTTTATGCCTTCAGGTTCGTCCTCCTTGTTTTTGCCTTTACGCTCATACTTTTCCATCATTTTACCGTCACGCTCATCCTCGTTCTTGCTTTTGTATTTAACTTCATCGTCTTCCATGTTTTCGTTATTTGGCTCATTTTCTTCCATGATTTCGTCTTTAGGCTCGCCTTTCTCTGTGTTTTTGTCTTTTTGGTCGGTCTCCTTATTTTTAACCCCTTTAAGCTCACACTCCTCCTTATTTTCGCCTTTAGGCTCGCGTTCCTGCTTGTTTTCGGCTACAAGTTTGACGTGCTCTTTAGTTTCTTCATGAGCCTCGCCCTCCTTATTTTCGGCTTCCTCCTTGTGTTCTTCTTTGGGTTCACCCATGTCCTTGTCTTCAACCTTTTCTTCGCCTGGCACCAATCCAGCGCATTCACCTTCTTCAAACAACCCGCTTTCTCCCGGGAGAGGGATCACGTCTACGTCGGGGATGTCGTCCGACAAGTCCATGCTCTCTCCATCCTCGGTATCGTCGGTATCATCCTGATTTTCGGCGCCATCCTTCCTCTTCTTTAAGAACTTCGGAGTCTTATACTGAAAATAAAATAAATACTTAAATTAAAATAGAATAAAAATAGAAATTGGCTGGACAATATTATAATATAATTATGTATAACGGGGTTATAAATTTAATATAAACAATATTTGAATTGGGGCGTATTACGGGCGGATGAGGTGAGAGGGGTAGAGCAGTGTACGAGTACCTTGCTGGTGGGCACGGCGCGCGAGTGCAGCACGCACTTGGAGAGGAACTGGCTGCGGGAGAAGTGCAGCGAGCAGACGCGGCTCTCGTCCGTGGGCGTCCACTGCATGTCGCGCCGGTTGGTGCGCACGACCGACACCCACTTGGTGCGGATCTCATCCAGCTCCGGGAACCTGCACACATACACAACAAAATGTTACATTTCGGTTACACTGCTTCGCCTTATTATATTCTTTAATCTGTACGCGAGGGCTCCCACACACTCGTACAGGTACACATCGTAACATTCCCATATGTCGCAAGTTCGTTTCCGTTTAACAACTGGGAAGGCTGCGCGCCGCGCCGAGCCGCTAACAATGGCCGCCGATGCCGCCGCCACTGCCGTCTGCGGGACGTATTTTAACATGATGATCAGCAAATGATACTTACTCGTGAAACGTGATGCCATAGCGGCGGTGCCGAACACGGCATTTACACGTTTCGAAGCTGCACGGACGCATATTCGCCGACGTATCAGTCATTGTATAGAGCAGTGAGTCCGCGTGCGTACCGGGCGAGGGCGACAGTGTAGATGAGTCGCGGTCGGGCGAGCCGGCGCGGTGCATGGCGCATGCGTTGTCCGGCGCGCAGGGGACCCGCCGCTCGCCGCCCGGGCCGAGCTGCACCGCGCCGGCCCCGCCCCGCCCGCGGCTCTCCACGTGTATTGATCGGCTCTTGTTCGCCCTGCTCAAGCATGAAATCGGCCCACGGTGTGTCTATTATAATACCTATCTATCATATTATCTGTACACCTGTATCATCACCATTAGATATACAGGAAGTTTACTTCAATAGTATAAGTAGGGAGGATTCGAACTACATTTTCGACTAGTCAAAAGCAGCTGATGCGTAAGCCAAAAGCTGCACGTTTTTATTAAAAACATTGAAACCTGTTGCTTCGCCTTTCTCGCTCCCATTATTTTTCTTCCGACGTCACCGGAAGGCAAACTTGAACTCCTTATTTGTATATCTCGTAACTGTTGCGTGTAAAACATTTCGTTTTTAGCAATATTAACTTAAGCTGCACAATATTGAAGTAATCCTAAACCCTTGATACCTACAGATAAGACACACGCCGGGTGTCTGAAATGTATTGATATCAGAAACATAGGTAGCTAGCTAACTACTAGCAGCTCTAATGGTAAAGTTGTAAGTATAAATTAATATATTTATATCGCCAGCCTGCAGTTTGCAGTTACGATATTTTGTAAAAACTTTGACTTGTTCTGAAAATGATGATTCGAAACAAATACTGTTGGAACTAAGCAACAAGTTCGGTCGGAGTGCGCGCGCCCGACCGTGTGATGGCTCTTTATTATGCATTTACAATATTTGTTCTACTTTTGTGAACTAACAAAGTAATAAGATATATCGATAAACTTCAGGGACTAAAAATTTTAAAATAATTGCACAGTTAAAACTTTAAACAAAGGAAGTTATAGTTGACCGATAAACAATTGAAGTCAAAAAGTCAAAATCATTTATTCAATTTAGGCATCAAAGACGCACTTATGAACGTCAACTTTTCATTATAATGTACTTTAAAGACTCTACCGCCGCGTTACAAAATATATAGAACTCACCGAGAAGAAGCGGCAAGAAACTCGGGGCCATTCTTTTTATATAGATGTTTACAATGTTTCTACTTAGGTACTACAAATATTACATTTTATGGGTGGCAGAGAGACAGCTTGCCAGAAGTGGAGTATTCCAAGCATCTTTATCTTCTATATATTGTCGAACTTTATAGTAAGCTTTTTTTATTAAAACGTTTTTACAGTCAACTTGAATTTGCCCTCTGTGAGCTCAGTTATGTGCTTTGGGATTTTATTGTAAAAACGCACACAATTTCCTAGGAATGACTTATTAGTCTTCGCCAGTCTAAAACTAGGTACAGCTATCCTATTTGTATTTCTAGTATTAAAAGTGTGGTGATCATTATTTAACTTATATTTATGTAAATTTTTACAAACATACATTATATTTTCAAATACATATAAGGAAGGCAACGTTAATATATTGATTTCTTTAAATAAATCTCTCAAAGATTCACGGGGACCCATTTCGTATATAGCTCGAATAGCACGTTTCTGTAGGATAAAGATGGATTCAGATTCAGATTATTTATTTGCCTTATAACAATGAACGTTATATTAGGTATGTCATTTTACAATAGATTCTTATTATTAATAATGTCATTAATTAATTATTATAACAAAAAAGTCATTAGTTAATATAGTTACAAAATTTATAGAATAATACAGAATTATACATTGAATTAAAATAAGTAAGTAGGTATATGAGCATAATCATTATTTAAATAAGTATGTCAAGTAGGTAATTTAAATTGATAAAAGAATCATTGTGAAATAGAAAATTATTAAATTATACATTAAATTAAGATATGTAAGTACATCAGTATCATCCAATAATAATTTATTAAACGTGTCAAGTACTTAGTTAGGCAATTATAATCTACCAGAGTAACATTATTAAAATATTGTACCTATATAATTAAAATGTATTTTATTAGTCAATGTTAATAAAAGAGGATTCATTAATTTTCATATCCATAAACTCACTTAAATTGTAAAATGGATTTTTTTGGAAAAATACTTTTAATTTTGTTTTAAAATCTAGCATAGGTAAATCTGATATTGATATAGGCAGTTTATTGTACATTTTTATTTTGTTGTAGGAACCTTCCTCTTTTACTTTTACAAGCTTCACCTTAGGTTCGTGAAGTTTTTTCTTATTTCTTAAGTTATAACTGTGAGTGTCCATTTTCCTAAGATATTTATCTTTTTCAAGGTGTATCTGTAATAAACATTTATATATATAGAGGGATGTAACTGTCATGATTTTATTTTGAATAAAGTACTTTTTTGCTGATACCCTCCTTTTCAGCCCATTAATTATTCTGACTGATCTCTTTTGACATCTTAATATTTTACCCACATCAGAACCATTTCCCCATATTGTTATTGCATAACTTAGCACAGAGTGAACATAGGCATAGTATACAGATATAAGCGTTGTTTTATTAACAAGGGGCTTAAGTTTCAAAAGGGCATAGTTCGCACTTGATAATTTTTGACATACTTTATCAATATGAGGAGCATGACTTAATGTATGGTCAATTGTGTAGCCGAGAAACACATTTTCAGTTGTTGTAGCTTTGTACTGTTTAATTTTTTTAGTAAAATATATCATTATAATACTTTTATCTTTGTTTAAAACTATCCCATTACTTTCAAACCAAGCTTGCAAACTCACCATTGCCTTAATTATCTTTACATTCAAAATGATTTCATTCCGGTCTTTTATGCCTACGTGGTACGTGGTGGTGCGTATGGTCTCTATATCAGCCGCTGAACCCCATAGCAATATCCCATATGACATTACGCTGTGGAAATATGCAAAATACACTAACCGCGCCGTAGAAGCGTCTGTTAGCTCTCTTATTTTACGTACCGCATATGCAGCAGAACTGAGTCTCCCAGACAGGGCATTTATATGAGGACCCCATTGTAATTTTGCGTCAATTTTAATGCCTAGGAAGACTGTTGCCTTGTCCATTACGAGTTTAACTCCATCAAGCGTAACGTTGGACTCCAAATATGGAACAGTAGGCAAAGAATTCTTCAAACATTTTGTCTTTTTTGAATTCAGAAGTAAATTATTAGTTGAGAACCATTTATAGATACTAGATAGAGCGTTGTTTACTTGAATTAGTGTGCTATCTTTCCTATCTACTTTGAAAATCAGAGATGTGTCATCCGCAAATAAAACAATATCACAAAGATCCTTGGCCATAAGTGGCAAGTCGTTAATGTATACTAAGAACAAAAATGGACCTCATTTTAATTATAGATCCTGAAGATGTTACACCATTTATGCCAACCTTTTGCATCCTGTCAGATAAATATGACTCGATGACATCAAGCGCAGCTCCACGAATACCATAATGAAAAAGCTTTCGAATCAGTATACGGTGTTCCACACAATCAAATGCTTTAGAGAGATCACAAAAAACACCAACAGCATTATGTGAGCTCTCTCAAGCCTTTAAGACATACGTCATTAACTTCACACCGGCATCCTTAGTTGATCTTGTTTTCGTGAAGCCGAACTGATTTTCGTGCAGTATTGAATGCTCGTTGAAGTGCGCCAAAAGTTGTATGAGCATAATTTTTTCAAAGATCTTACTCAAAATTGGTAGTATAGATACTGGATTATAATTTGAGGGATCTGTTTTCTCTCCAGCCTTAAAAATTGGAGTGATTTTACTATATTTCATTAAATTAGGAAAGGTACCTCTATCTATACAAAGATTAAATAAGCGGGCCAAAATAGGACCCATAAAACTAATAATTGGCTCTTCAATTTTTACTGACATTCCCTATAAGCTTCAGTATTCTCTATATTTAAGCTTTTAAATGTTTTTATAATTTCGACAGTTGAATTATATTCAAAAGAAAAACTTCGTTCGTGAAATTAGCTTTAAGAATAGCTTCTGTTGCATTGGGGCAAGAATTCAGTGACTTGGTGACTTCTAGAGGTAAATTAAAGAAAAAAAATTCAAAAGTATTTGCTACATTTATTGGTTCTGAGACAGTCTGATTGTTAATTACAAGGACACATGCAGTGTCTTTTGGTTTAACTTACTCTTAAGTTATAGTCGACCGAGCGAGCGAAGCTTTATCTGGCCAAATTGACTTTAATCAGTCCGTATGATTGTTCGTTTGTTTTCCAGTAAAGGTCGCATATCCAATGAGAAAACTGAGTGTGTAATAAGCAGAACTATTGAAGGTCGGGTCGTGGATGTTGCGTTGTACAGAGTGGAGATGTGAATGTCTATAGGTACGTTATAATTAAATAATCCTACCAACGTTGCAACAAACGAATTATACAATCTGTTTTTACACTAGTCACGATAGACTAGTGTTTGACCTCTGTCGCACTTGATGCGGTCGAAGATGGTATTACACTAGACCTAGAAAAGCTCCAGCCAGTTAAAGTGGCATTGGGCAGGGCACATAGTACGCAGAACAGATGACCGATGAGGCCGGAAGGTTCTAGAGTGGAGACCACAGCCCGGCAAGCGCAGCGTATGTCGTCCACCGACACGGTGGACAGACGACCTGATAAAGGTCGCAGGACGACGTTGGATGCAGGCCGCTTATATGTTCAGCAGTGGACGTCCTACGGCTGAGATGATGATGAGAAAAAACTCGTGGTTCTCGAGGATAGCTACAGTTGTAATAATTTCTTTATACATAATAAACTAGCTGACCCACCAGTGGCTACGCTCGCGCCACGGGAACTATTTAATTAACCGGGATCAAAAGTATCCTATATGTTGATCAGAGATATAAGCTACCACCATACGAAATTTCATTTAAATCGGTCCAGTCGGTTCGGAGATTATCGCGTACAAACAGACAGACAAACATACAGAGAAACAAACAATTTGAACTTATTTTTCGCTCTTTACATCCCCTGACTCGGTTTTAACATATTTTTCACTGTACAGAAATTTGGCCTCTACAGTTTATAATATGTAGTAGTTTTTACATCCCTCGTTTTATCCCCTTAAGACATCCCTGACAAAAATATTGAAAGCATCACTTTAAACTGTCCAAATGCTAATTTTCACCACTATATGTTCGAAAACACAAAACTTTCCATACAAACTTTCACCCCTCCATTTCACCCTCTTAAACCAGCACGATCTAAAAAAAATAGTCCAATTTTTTTTTATTTTGAATGACCTATCCAAATACAAATTTTCACAACTATAAAATTTAAAAACAAAGGAGTTTCATACAAACGTTTTCACCCCGTTTGACCCCTTAGGGGTATAATTTGGAAAAACCTATTCTTAGTACACCTCTACGCATCAAGGACAATACACCCTCCAAACTTCAAGTCTATACGATCAGTGGTTTAGGCTGTGCGTTGTCTGTCAGTCGTCATGACATCTTCTTTTATATATAAAGATTATGAAAAGAGTTAACCTACGAGTACGTACGGAACACAAAATGCTGTGTTCACACATGACGTGGCGTACACACTCGTGTGAGTCCCACTGTCACGTGTTACATTGTTGTTAGCGCTGTTCAATATATAATATTGTGTTTAGGCTGTGCGTTGTCTGTCAGTCGTCATGACATCTTCTTTTATATATAAAGATTATGAAAAGAGTTAACCTACGAGTACGTACGGAACACAAAATGCTGTGTTCACACATGACGTGGCGTACACACTCGTGTGAGTCCCACTGTCACGTGTTACATTGTTGTTAGCGCTGTTCAATATATAATATTGTGTTTAGGCAGTGCGTTGTCTGTCAGTCGTCATGACATCTTCTTTTATATATAAAGATTATGAAAAGAGTTAACCTACGAGTACGTACGGAACACAAAATGCTGTGTTCACACATGACGTGGCGTATACACTCGTGTGAGTCCCACTGTCACGTGTTACATTGTTGTTAGCGCTGTTCAATATATAATATTGTGTTTAGGCAGTGCGTTGTCTGTCAGTCAGTCATGACATCTTCTTTTATGTATATAAATAGATGGTGAAAGTGTCTTAGCAACCGTAAATTACGTCAAACCTCAAACAATATAGTGTCCAGCGTGTTGAAGGAAAAAGGGTTGTCTCACTTACTTACTTGACATGTTTTAGAACCTACTCCATTATTATATTATACAGATTTGCTATAATTCCTAGAGGTCTACACTTAAAGAAAATAAAAGAATCCATAAGGATAATGTGGATATAATAGTCAACTACGTGACCTGGAGAATTATCACTTCACTTCGGTTGAAATGGGTCCGTATGACGAACTGATAATGTATCGAAATAGCTATTTATATGTAGGTCTCAACCGGCGACTCTGGATTTTTCCTCTAATAGGGGCACTGACGCTACACCTCATATTCGTAATATGCCTTATTTCTCAATAGTTCATAGGCTTAATATTGGGGATAAAAATTATAGAAATTCTCTATTGTATTTTTGAATAATTTTATGGTCACCATCCAATCTAGGTACGTCTTCTGTTTGTTTGTTTTTTGTTATGGCAAACGTTTAGAACATTATTGCCAGTGTCACGTCAAAAGAGGTATTGAAAAATAATAATAATCGATATTTGAATTAGGGCAATCTGAAACAAAGAATAATATCTTTATGAAACTACGTTCTACTTCTGCTTACTTATACATATATCTACAGGATACCTGTTATATTATTACTTACAGGATGCTTTGCTGATGTGGGATGAAATAACGTTTTAAGCAATATACAAACTAAAGTTTTATGTTATTTAAATGTATGAAAGATGCTACGAGGTTAACTGAGGTAGGTGATGTCACACAAAAGGTTATCTATATGTACAGGTAGTGGACATTTATGATCTACAAGAGATGAATATAATGCACAATAGAAAAATTTTGAACAACAAAAAATATATGGTTGAGGTCGCCTTCGTCCATTCCACATTCACATATTGATGTATCTTTAATTCTCAGTTTTTTAAGATGGACATCAGAACAGCAGTGGCCAAATCTCATTTCCTTCTAGATATTATTAAACAAGTTCTACTATCACATTTATATTTTAAAAACCAAGACTTACTATTTATATAGCGTTGATATTTAGCAAAGTTAGTACCAGTTCTTTTACAAGAAATCAACCACCTTTTTGACCATCTAGATTGTAGGTAGTGATTAGGGATAAGTAATAAGTAAGGTCTTGCGGGTCATTCTGAGAAGGGACTTTATCACCACAAATAATTGATTCCTTCGCAATTTTATCTGCTTTTTCATTACCTAAAATATTACTGTGCCCCAGCCACATCCATGCTAAATGGAAACCTAGAATTGAACATTTTAGCAATACATTTTTAGTTAGAAATATAATCCAGTTTCTTGAACCCTGAATAAATGGATTAGCTTGGAAAGAATGAAGAGCGCTAAAGGAGTCTGAGAAGATAACAGATTTATTTAATTTAAAAAGAAGTATGTAGTTAACAGCCTCCATGATCCCTCTACATTCACCAGTAAAGACAGATGTTTCAGGGGGGGGCACTTAATTTTCTGACACAACCTTCTTGATTTTGTTTAGAAGCATCTGTAAAAATATAATGCCAACCACGCCAAATATCATCCTGAATACACAAAAAACGTTTATTAGCAGAAAGGTCTCCTTTAGCTAAGTCTAGGTTAAGAAGTAGAGTGGGTTCGAACAAGACAGTTCTGAAATCAAACTCAAATAAGGGGATTATAGGGTTTCTAAGAGTTAGGAACCTAAAGTTTATTATTTTTGTATAGCTCATAATAAGACAAGGGAACTTTTTTAGGTTTCCAATAGGGCAATGATATATAACTGAACAACAATTGTAATTTTGGAAAAATAGGATGCGTAAAGAACTGAAATAGTCGGAACAAAAACATATCTGAAAGGTACTGTCGTCTTAAATCTAGAGGAGGGTCGACACACTCCACTTGCATGGTGTTTTTAGGTGTAGATTTCATTGCACCTAATATGATGCGTAAGGCTCTTGCTTGTATGACATCTAAAGAGTTTAGAGCCTTTTTATCAGCTGGATCTAAGAGGAACGAAGCATTATCCATTACACTACGAATTATAGCATTATATAGGAGCTTTAAAAAAAAAGGGTGGGCACCCCACCAAAAGCCAGCTAAGCGTTCCACCATTCATGTTCAGGTTTTTTTACATTTTATTGAAATATATTTTAAGTGGGACGAAAAGTTTAATTTGCTGTCTATAATTAGACCTAAAATTTTTTTCTCATTTTCTACGGGAGTTCTTGTGTTATCAAGCAGAATATTAAGTGTAGGTATTAATCGTTTTCTGGTAAATATGACAATAGAGCTTTTTGCTGGGGCAATATCTAAACCATTACTATTACGCCACATGCTTAACGAAGTGAGAGCTTGAGATAATTTCTGCGCTGATTTTTCAATGTCACTATGAGACACATAAACACAAATCATCAGCATACTGCATACAATAGGGCAGAACAGACTGGCTTAAGTCATAAGTGTAAATATTAAATAGAAGAGGACTTAATAAAGAGCCTTATGGCAGACCTTTGTTTAAAAATCTAGTTGATTTAATTTCACCATCTACTCTGAGTTGGACTGACCTGTCCGTAAAAAGATTAATAGTGAAATTAATGATCATTCCCGGAGTATCCATGTTTTCCATTTTGTATTTAAGGATGGAAAGATCTACGTTATCGTAAGCTGAGCTGTTATATATTATTATATATTTATATAATATAATCCAGAAATGCAGCAATAACAGACTCATTTCTTGAAAAAGAAAGCCTGATTTCAGTAACTAGCATTGATAAAGAATCTAGAGAACCTTTACCTTTACGAAATCCATATTGTGAGTTAGGTTTTTTTTTCTTTTTTTCATTTATTTGTCTTATTACAAAGTTTGCGTATACTTAAAAAATACCCTATAAACCATAAGTGGTTTTCAAATTCAAATTCAAATTCAAATTCAAATTCAAATTATTTATTTGTGATACACAGGTAAGACAGGATCTTAAAATAGATTATTGTAGGTACATGCTGTGATCTGCTTTAAGCGTACAAATGTTAAGTTATAAAAACCTAGGAGTAAATAAATATATGGATTAGTAAAATTAAAACAATGTGGAATTTGTAAAGATTAAATTAAATTGGTAAATTGTCATTAAATTAAACGATGTCAATAATATATGGCTAGTTTGTCAATAATTACATCACAGCTTAAAAAATATCTCGCTGTTCTAATTTTTTTTTTTTTTTTTTGGCACACAGTAGGTTTTATTATTGTATTCAACCCGACATTGACGGTCAAAATAAATAAATTAGTCATTGTAATTGCAGATAATCTTTCAAAGAATAAAATGTATGGTCAACCAAGTATAGGAAAAATTTTTGTTTAAATTCGTTTATATGTTTCGAATCTTTTATATATTTTGGAACTTTATTGTATATTTTTGGCGCCATAGCAAGGACACTTTTCGCATACAAAGCAGTTGTCGAGGGTATCTCGTCCTTTCCAACAAATCTACCAGGTACTCGTTAGTACCTACTTTGAGTCTACTGCCAAATTTGAAGGTTTTTAAATCTACATAAACTTAATCAAAGTACATTTAAAAACATGAATTTTATAATCTAGAACGGCATTGTCCTCCCATCTCATTGAGCAATGTATACATTATTACAGATCAAGCTGTGAAACAGGTTATGCGTCTATTCAAATAAATAGGTGATAGCTTACTATTATGTAATCTGTGTTGTACAATGCCTACACATTGCACAAAGAATGTACGTCAGTACTGCGCTCGGAAACCGTGATGATATTAGGCATAATAAAATATTATAAGAGTTATAGCATATGATTATTTATATAATTTATGAAATCGTCGGTATTATTGTAGATATATATATTTTAGTATCCGTTTAATATTTATTAAATTAATTTTGTCCCGGGTTTCTTTCGGAATGTCATTTATTAGTCTAGGTAACATATAGTTGGTCGTCCTGGAGCCGTAAAAATTTGTTGCGCTAATTGTTTTTAGTTTTTTATTTGCTACTTGTCTAGTGTTAAAGGAGTGCAATATATAATCGCCATATTTAAAGAAATTTTCAATTATTAAACATAATTTGACCCTATCATGTATAGATATAACTGTACAATACCTGAACAAGCCGTCTGTATCATTTTGATATTTTTCTTTTGTTTTTCTGGGTACGATGGTTTTTAAGAGTCGCATCTGTAGTTTATGTATCCTATCTAGGTAGGTATGAAACGTGCGTCCATAACTGCTCAGTCCGTACAATACAATACTTTCTGCGAGTGTTTTATACATATTAATAAGTACATGGTACGGTATTTTATATTTTAAAATATAGAACTTTGCAAGAATAGCACGTAGTTTGTCGCAGACTCCATCTATATGACAGCTCCAGTTAAAATGATCATCTATAATCAAGCCTAGATATTTGATTTGTGTAGCCTGTTCTATAGGTTGGCAATTACATACTTAGTGGTTTTCTGCCGTGTAGACAGTCATGATCATCTGCATATAGTATAATATTTTGTTTTGACTGCGTTTGTTTTAAATAAGATGAGTGTACGTGCAATAACTTAGTTTTTTTTTTATAATTGAGTGCTAAGTCAGCGTCATGAGACCATTTTGTAATAAGTGTAAAATCGGTTTGCAATTTGTGCTACCGACAATTCTCTATCTGATGCTATCAGACACGTGTCATCAGCGTATTGGTAGATGGCAGTGTTTTTTATTATATTGTTTACATCGTTGACATACGCCAAGTAGTGCAACGGGCCAAGGACTGACCCTTGGGCCGTGCCTTCTGTGACCATTACTTGTTCACTCATGTCTTGGGCGACCCTAACCCGATAAGATCGATTTTTAAGATAGTTACCACACCACGCAAGCAAGGGCCCTCGGATACCGCTGTTTTCTAGTTTGTGTAACAGTGTATCGTGTCTTTAAGTATCAAATGCTTTGCTATAATCAATAAAAACTATTAAAATATGTTCTTTTTCATTGAGCCTACTATTAACATAATCCGTAAAATTAGACAGCAGTTGTGTTGTACTCCTCTTGGCCTGAAACCCGTACTGCTTGTTAGAAATTATTTGATGTTTTCTATAAAATGTATGTATTTCTCTACAAACAAATTTCTCAACAATTTTATCAATGATAGGTAAGATGGTAATCGGTCTATAATTAATATATTCCTTCATATGCCCTTTTTTATAGATAGGTCTTACTATGCCCATTTTGAGTTCGTCGTCGGGGTAAATGCCTGTTTTTATACTTGTTGCAATTAATTTAGTAATCGCAAGTGTACATTTATTCGCTATACATTTTATGTCTATAGGACGTAGTTTGTCTATTCCTGGAGATTTGTTTGTTTTAATATTTTGAATAATTTTGTTTATTTCATCAGGGTTAGGTTTTCTTATGTGTATGGATACATTAGATTGGTTAGTATACGAGTTAGGATCTAGTAAAGGTTCCTTGCATTTAGGAATGGTTTCCTTTACACACTGATTAAACTCTTTAGCAAGTTGTTAACTATAGTATTTTCGCTAATATTATGTTTGTGAAATGCTTTGAGTATAACTTCATCCAAAGATGATTTTATCCTGCCAGTCATAGTATTTAAAATTTGCCACAACTGCTTAGGGTCACTTTTATGCATTTTAATTTCATTTTTATAAAAAATAATTCTTGTTTTTGTTACTATTTTATTGCATTTGTTACGTATTTTTGTATATTCAAGTCGTAATATTTTATTCGTAGAATCTTTTTTTAAGTCTAGTAACTTCGTATCTTTTTCCCTGCATAAAGTAATAACTTTTTTATCAATCCAAGTTTTCGTATTTCTAGTCTAATGTTTTAGTTTAACTTTGAACATAGATTTTTCAGTATAATCTTCTATACCGCATACAAGACCATGTTCAGACATTAGATTTAAATATTGTCGTGTTATATTATTGTTCACTTTAAGATTCATATTTATATCACCTAGAAGTATGATGTCTTGTTTAGGGTAGTTACAAAGAACGCGCTTCAATTCATCAAGAAACATCGTTTTGTTTGAAGATGGGGGTCTATAAACAGCACACAGAACCATCGTATTTTTATGTGTAGTTGTAATTTTTCCAATTACGCACTCTAAGTGATTAGTTGATGTTTTATAACTCCTGAAGTTATGACTTACGTGTGTATAAATAATTATACCGCCACCTTTTTGGTTTTTACGTAGCTCTGTGTGCATATTATAGCTAGGTAAATGGAACAGAGAGCTGACGTTATCTTTTATACCTACTTCATTCAGTACGATAACGTCTATTTTGCAACTACAGCTGTCGATCAACAAATCTGTTTACAGAAATTTTTAATAATAGAATGTATGTTAACATACAAGTACGTTACAGAACATGAGTTTTTATAACTACTGATTTGCTTAAAGTAGTATGATATGTTCGGGCAGTCGTTTATTTCTAATACGTTATCTGTTGTGTCATCCATTGCGAATCTTTAGTTCTGATATATGCACTAATTAAGATGGTCATTAAGACGAGGTAAGGTCGTAAATGTCTTTTTCCGAGCGCAAATAAATTACTTTACTATTTTCAGTTTTACGAATAAGTACCTTGTCATCGCTGCACCAGATGTATTTGCAAATATCTTTGAGTTCCTGTTTTGCTTTCCAGAGTAAGTTTTTCTGATTAGTGAGTGAGCGCTTGACGAACAAATATTTTGTTATTTTTTAGCGTAGGGTCACAGTTAGGTACAACCTCCGAAAACACGATGTCGTATGTGCGAGCTGTGTCTACCCACTTTGTTTTGACTTCTTCATTTAGCAGCTTAATAAGTAGAATTCCCGGTTTGCCTTGATTTGTAGGTATGCGTTTGATTGATTTAACATAATCTGCACTCGCTTTTAACGCCGACGATATACCTTTTGCAATATTAGCCAGGTTCTCCTTCTCCAGAGTAGGTAGAGTAGGTGCCTTGTACTTCCACCACCTTTATAAGTTCTTTTTGTTCATACTCCTGCATCCGTTGCTCCTGCGCCTCCAGTCGTCGTTCCAGATGCTTATTCATATTTATGAGGTCGGCATTCTTTTCCAGATGTTTTATTTTTTCTTTGAAAGCTTTAATGCTTTCTAAGCAATTATCTACTTTTTCGCTGGTAAATTGAAGTGCCTGATTGGTCCCTTTCAGCTCGCGTTTAAATATTTTGTCCATCTGAGTGGAAATATCTGCCACTAACTTTTTAGCATCAAAAGGGTATAGGTATCCATTTTGGTGATTAATTCGTCATCATCTTCCACTAAATCGTCGTCTGGGGTCACAAATGAGCACCGCCGTGGCGACTTTGCTGAACAATCGTGACAAGTCCACTCAAGCGGGATACCCTTAACTAAACGGCGCGGTTAGTATATTTTGCATATTTCCACAGCGTAATGTCATATGGGATATTGCTATGGGGTTCAGCGGCTGATATAAGAGACCATATTTATCCTTCAGAAACGTGCTATTAGAGCTATATACGAAATGGGTCCCCGTGAATCTTTGAGAGATTTATTTAAAGATACCAATATATTAACTTTGCCTTCCTTATATGTATTTGAAAATATAATGTATGTTCGTAAAAATTTACATAAATATAAGTTAAATAGTGATCACCACACTTTTAATACCAGAAATACAAATAGGATAGCTGTAAGTACCTAGTTTTAGACTTGTGAAGACTAATAAGTCATTCCTAGAAAATTGTGTGCGTTTTTACAATAAAATCCCAAAGCACATAACTGAGCTCACAGAGGGCAAATTCAAGGTGACTGTAAAAAACGTTTTAATAAAAAAATCTTACTATAAAGTTCGACATTATATAGAAGATAAAGATGCTTGGAATACTCCACTTCTGGCAAGCTGTCTCTCTGCCACCCATAAAATGTAATATTTGTAGTACCTAAGTAGAAACATTTTAAACATCTATATAAAAAGAATGGCCCCGAGTTTCTTGCCGCTTCTTCTCGGTGAGTTCTATATATTTTGGAACGCGGCGGTAGAGTCTTTAAAGTACATTATAATGAAAAGTTGACGTTCATAAGTGCGTCTTTGATGCCTAAATTGAATAAATTATTTTGACTTTGACTTAAACCTAGACGAGTGGTATTATATGTTGGCATTGTGATATTTTTTTATAAAAATATAATTTGGCAAAAAGTTGTTAGCGGATGTCCTGTCTGAAAAGGATAATGATACACGGTTTCTTCCTATTTTAATGATACTACCATCAACTATATGCATAATGTGGTTTTTGTTTAAAAATCGGCCAAAATTAACAGGGTGAAGGTAGGAATTTGCAGATGACAATGTATTATCAACTCTTTGCACAAGAATAATAAATGGGCCTTTATCTGATTCCTTGTACACCTGTCTCTCAGATGGGACACACATGTGCAGGTATACTTGGAGTTTGGCTTTAAGTTACAGATGAAGATGCAAATGAGTCCGTAATTTGGGAGTCAACAGGTGTATGCATCATATTTAAATTTGTAGAAGATGCTTGGCCAAGAGGGATGTCCGAATCTTGTGATAGACACAATTCTTTACTCTTTTTTAAGCTTTTGTGTTTTTTAGAGTGTCTTTTACGTTTGATGGTGACGATAGCACCATTGCTGTTCTGATGTATCTGTTCTATAACAGCCAACGAAGGTGAGTCAGATGCTATAGAAACGAACTCAGCCGGGGATGGGACGGACCGGAATTCCACATAATTTAGAACAATATCAGAATATGGCTGACAATTTTCGGGGGGCCAGCCTCCCTCGCCGTCTTCGTCCATAAAAACAAAAGACTACTAATCCGTCACAACAAAATGTATGAACAATACACAAGACCTACCAGTGAAACGAAGAATTATCTAAAATACACACGTGAACTCTACATGAGATATGAGGTAAAAAGAACTATTTCATCTCATCATCATCATCTCAACCGTAGGACGTCTACTGCTGAACATAGGCCTCCCCCATGATTTTCCAAAAGAACCGTTTGGAAGCGGCCTGCATCCAACGTCGTCCTGCGACCTTCATCAGGTCGTCTGTCCACCGTGTCGGTGGACGACCTACGCTGCGCTTGCCGGCCCGTGATCTACACTCCAAAACCTTTCGGCCCCATCGGCCATCTGTTCTGCGTGCTATGTGCCCCGCCCACTGCCACTTCAACTGGCTAATCTTCTGGGCTATGTCGGTGACTTTCGTTCTTCTACGGATCTCCTCATTTCGGCTTTCTCATTTTCATCAATCGCGTCTTTCGCACACGCGATCCTTTACAAGTCCACGATCATCGTGCGGGGGGAGTTCAATACGTCATGAATGACGTCAACGATAACGCTTATGTTGCGAATAGAAGGTGGGTTTTCGCGGTCGATGCGAAGTGTTTACTGTCAAAATATCAAATATGTATAGGATAATTAGAAAATTTGGCGCTCATTTCTCGAGCGCGCTAGTTAGGCATTAAAAGCATTTTTCCATTTTTCATTTGGTTCTATTCTACCAAATGAAACGCAAACATTTGTGATCGAGTTGACGGCACTTACCCGATCTAATGTGTGTGCAAGTGACATTTCCAATGAGCAACCCCGCCATATTGGTATTAGGGAAGCACGCGGTGCAGATTGTAGGTATGCACATGGATCCAATTGTACCTACTGTATCTGTTCCATAGTTTTATTGTAATTTGATTTAGCCTCTTCACTATTCAGTTTGTCAAAGTAGACGCGGAATTAACTTCGAATATCGTGCTCAATAATAATGTAAACAATCCATTTTTGCATGATCGTTAAACGACAGAATACGCTTTTAACGCAATATAAATAAAGTACAGATTGTACCAACATATACATTTACTATAAAAATGGGAAAGAACAAGTAAAAGATAAGGACGGACTTTGGCGACCTCTATATAAAACGTGAATATTAGTCGAAAATCTATCGAGTACATCGAGTAGGTCATTTTTAAAAGTGAAATAAAATGTCTTTTGTTCGGTGTACACTGATATTTGTAACCATATTACTTTATGGCGGTGGTTGGTTTATGATGTATGGCTGATGAAGAAGCCGTATAGTGAATTTTGATGCATTAGTTGTGAACTATTTGTTTATTGTAGTCGTTCATAAACTTTTGGCGCTCACTGTTCGACTCCATAGAGTATAGGCTAATAATTATGAATGTATGATGAGGTCAATGCGAAACTATATGTATGTTTGTTATTGTTCAACGTTTAGTCACAGATTACGAAGTTAGTGATTTTGTTAACATAATGTAGATGAGATAGAGGAACACACACAAGTGGTGTGACAAGAGAGTTCTTATACTCTAAAATAAAATTGCTACATTTCCTGAAATCGTTCTGCTTAGTAGGAGATCAGATCTGAATTAATGAATCGTTGTTTTGACATACAGATATCAATGTAACAAGAGCAAAGTGGAACAGCTACTTCGATCAACCCAAGAGACGAAGACAAAATTATCTGCCCTCACGCGGAAGAACAACCAGCTATACTCGATCATCGGGTCGCTCATGAACACGGTAAGTTCGCATCGTGCTCTCCGCCTGCGGCCCGCCACACATCTATTGTCATCAACCTACTCGTACCTACCAACTGGTTCGGTACGAGTACCTGTTTGCATTCCGAGCGGGTATCCCACATTGACACAGGTCAGTTGTACAGGGAAGCGCTCACTGATCGGCGAGAGGTCACCGCTCGGATGGATGACCGTTAGCGGCACTCCACCGCTGAGTGCTTTCGTCTCGTCGTGAGGCATATTGACTGTTGTGCTGGCCGCTACTCTAGTTTATCCCCTGTGCTGTGTCTCACTGTGGTGGATTACGGCCCTAACTCCTCGCGCTCTGCGAGATAGGGTTAAGGACTTTACTCCATGGGTACACAACATTCGCAAGAGTACTCAACTCTATAGATATAAGATAGCTGCTGTTCTCACGGTATTATGTCGGTTTGAGTGAGTGCAGCCGGTATCTTTATATTTGTATTATTATAATGTGTGATACTCACGATACTTTTCAAAATCTAATAATGATAGTTGGCCATTTCACTATATTACATTATACTTTGGGACTCTCTTGTAGGTTGTTGGTGCACATTTAATAGTCGCGGGGCTGCGTAGCTATTCGAGCTCATCACGTGTTTGGCAGGATTTGATAAATGTTCTAAGTGCTTTTATACTTAGCGGCCAGCATATTACAAATTAATTGAAAGTCCGCTAAGACCGTGAGAATCCACCCAAAAATAAATTAATGTGTAGAACACAATCGTATTACACATATGTTCGTAGTTAAGAGGCTGGCTGAGTAGTGTTTCAAATATGTTTAACGCTGTGTCGTTTTGCGGCCGCGCTTCCAGTGATGTCCTTTACAAACCAAAGGTGACACCATGGGATCGCCAACAGTCCACACAACACTACCACTACCACTAGGCTGTAACTACTTGTCTGTAACACCTACACACTTATTGGTAATTACATTTATAATAATTACAGATCGGGCGTAACGTATAAAATCCTAAAAATAATAAGATTACTTTTATTAATTTCCATTATTATTTCATATACAATTATTTAAATATCAATATCGCTACCTTTACCCGTATTCAATCCTAATCCCTAAGAGGTAGGCACTCGATGTCCATTCAATATATGATTTCTATCTGTCGTAAACTTTATCGATTTGGCAAATAAAATGATTGTGATGATTAGAAAGTTAACACAAGCAGTTCGTCCCTTACCGTCTTTTCAAATGTGATGTATTTGTATTTCAGAATCCTGGAAAGGCCGGACCAGCTGCCGTGTTCAACAATACGAACATAAGGAACGACAAAGAAAAGGTACGTAACGTAAGCGTTATACGTTATCGGACTGATATCTCCTATTACACACCCAACTGCTAGCCAATATACGAGCCGACATGTCACTCACACACCGAGCTGATGTCCGCGATAAGACAAGAGACGACAGCGCAGGGTCATCAGCTCGCACCGTCACTAACACACGTACATAACCTGAGACTAGTAGACTCCGCCCTACGCACTAGTCAATCCTGAATTATTGTAACGGAGCTGCACTTAGTTCTCGCCGAATCGCTGCGAGACATGTTTGTATGTTGTAAATACAAAAGAAGCACAAATAATTGCATATGCCAAGTACAAGTGCATTAGTTTACAACAACATTCATAACAAGGATATCAAACAGACATTAAATTGCTTAATCAGGACTTGGACACAATTGCTGACTGGTCAAAACGTCATGCTCATGTATTAAACCCTATTAAAGCAAAGTATATGCTCATGGGTACAAAAAAGCAAATTATTAAAATATGCAGTGATCTAGATGTGAAGATCAGTGGTGTAAAAATAGATCGTGTAGATGAAGCCAGCAACCTTGCTATAATATTTGATAGTCATTTTAGATTTGAGAGTCATGTGCTAAAATGGTCAAAAACTGTTTTTACCGCCTCAAGGTTCTTTACCAAATCCGGGACCAACTATCTGAATCGTCGCGTATAACTCTTTGTGAAGCATTAGTATTGTCTAGGCTCAACTACGGGGACGTTGTTTATGTGCCTCGGTTGCTAGGAAACGTTTATTGGCAGTTTCCGGTATCTGGCGACGAGTTGTTGGAATAACATATCCCCACCTATAAGAAATCTCAATGCAAAACGCAATTTCAAATCTAAATTAAAAATTCATATTTTAGAAAGACAAAAACAGGGCATTCCTAAACACACCGCTCGCCAACAATAGATAACATGCCGTCTATACTTTGATTTATATTTTTTATTGGGGCTACTCGCACATAAACTTACCCCCATACTTGACAATTCACATAAGTAGGCTTTTTCTGATTCTCAGAATCTTAGGAAATTGTTATAATCACCCCACACATGTATCTACTCTCGATACTCATATTCATAAAATTTAATTTTCTTGCAAATTTTGGGTACACTCATTGTTTATGATGGACTCGTTTCGTCTCATCATCTCGAGGGTTGTAGCCGAAAATCAGTGTTTGCTCCTTGAGCAATTTTATTCGCTGAGCTATGACCTATTTGTTTAGGCTCCAACACACACGTACTTTTAATAATCTGCTAATATTAAGGTAATTTTGTACGTAACTGTTTCTTAATTAGCTAGTTATTATGTTTAAGATATTATGTATAAACGAATGTACGTGTGTATTGGACAAGCAAATAAATGTTTTATCTATCTATCTATCTATCTACATGTAAATCCTATTTTATTAATTTAGTAAGATCGTTTTTTAGTATTTGAGCATACATTGGCTTCACTGCATCAGTGGGTAGTGGTATATAGGTAGGCAACTATAGAGTGTAGACAAGGGGAGTTCTGCGAGGTTGTACACGCATTGCTCATTATGTTTGCTAGCTGAACCACATTTATAGCAACATTGCCACTCTTGGCTATAGCACTGCGTCGTGACATACCGTTTGCATCCAGTTGGTAGTCATTCTTGTTGTGGTCGTCATATTCACTGTTCACATAATCATGGCCATCACATGTCATATTCATTTGTGTTGTGTAATGTTGTATAGTTTGTAATGAAGGTTCCTTGTGTAGAGCACCGCAGGTAGCGCGGGGGAGGGGGGGGGGGGAACTTGCCCAACACTGTCTCATGAGCTCTGTTTTCGGGTGTTTGTCACGCATTTTGGGGCTGAACCGTACTGCGTTTCAACCCCAAAAATGCGTTTGATACATAGTAGTTAAAAATCATAAGATAAAAATACCTTTATTCTTCATAAATTACAAACTATTGACTGCAAAAAGAAGTTGATAATTTCACACAGCCGCCATTTTGGATTTCTATTTTGTCAGTTTTATCGGCTTCCAAACTCTCAATAACCATAGAAACGACACCCATGATGATATAGTTAATAAAATATTAAAATCTATTGCAGCCGCCATCTCGCCATTTGTCACAAAATAAGTCTCATTCGGTGTTGGCGTCCAGAAATGCGTTGAGTCTGGTTAGAGAGCGACACAAGGGAGACTGGGCTCGGGCCACGGTGCGACGACTAGGAGTAGCAAACAGCAAGTGCCTGTGGCTTGGCCTGTGCCTGATGTATTTATCAGGAACGTACAGCGAACACAGGAGATTGTGAAGGGTAGGGCAGTCCATGTTGCCTCTTAAAATTTTGCAGCAAGTGGAAAGCTGATCAACCGACCTTCTAACTTCCAAAGAGTTATAACCAAGTTGCCCGAGGAGAAACTTAGTTGGGTAGAGATAAGGGTAATAGCCATAAACCCGTTTGTACAAATACCGCAAAAAAGTTTTTTGCACCTTTTGCAGCAGCAAGGTGTAAGTCACGTGATACGGGTTCCAGACCACCGCACTTGCCTCCAGCCTACTCCTAACGAGAGTAGTAAACAAGAGCCTGATGACGTTAGGGTCATGGCAATCGCGCGCGTTCCGCAGCACAAAACCTAAACGTCGGGAGGCTTCCTTTGTGGTATTTAAAATATGGTCACGAAAAGATAGGCCACGATCAAACGTAACGCCCAGGTCCTTTATGGTGGTCACTCTTTTAAGAATATTGTCACAGATTGTATAGTTATAATGTATAGGGTCGCGTTTACGGTCAAAAGTCATGACGTGACATTTATTTGGGTTAAATAGCCTTTTATTTCGCTACAGTCCAGTTATATAAAGAATGTATGTCATTTTGTAGCATAATACAGTCACTTTGTGTTCTAATTTCAAGAGCTAGCTTAAGGTCATCAGCGTATAATAGACATCTAGCAACATCCACCTTACTAATGAGGTCATTTATCATTATTAAAAACGGCAACGGCCCAAGAACTGACCCTTGACTTACCCCGGAAAGAGTTAAGTACGGTTCAGAGACGTGTAAGCCGTGCTTTACAAATTGCCGACGGTCGCGCATGTAGTCAGCAAAAAACCTAAGCAATTGTGGAGTGAATCCAATATCATATAGCTTTTGTAATAACACATCATTGTCAATTTTGTCAAAAGCTTTTTGAAAGTCAAAATATAACACATCGACCTGTGAACCGCGGTCCATACAGGTCGACACATAGTCAACTAAAGTTAGAAGGTTAGTATTAACCGACCTCCCAGGTATGTAATATTGCCATCTCTAACAACTCACTCTATATCTATGAAATATGTATATTCGTACAAAAGAATCCTAATTTATTTCTTAAACACTGTGACGTAATTAAAAGATCTTGCCGATACGCAAACACGAAGTTGTACGTTCCACCACAACGTTCACGTCTAAACAGTCAACATGTCAATTGTATGCCAATTCGAGTTTATAATAAATTACTTGATAAAATCAAAGACGATGACTTAAATTTATTCAAGATAAAACTATTTGACTTGTTATTAGATAAATGTTTTTGCTCTATTAAGGATTATTTGAACTGTAATGATTTTAATTAATTAAATTTTATTAATATTTTTATTTCTATTCATTCAATCGATATTTTGACATTTTATGTATTATTATTGGTTATAAATTTTAGGTTTTAATATAATAATAGGTTTGGTAATAATCTCTTCTAAAATTGTATTCCAATATTTGCACGCCAATGTAGGCAGAATTTTGTTGGGAAGTATATTATGTACCTATATAATATGCTGTAATATCTTCGCAATTTTGTACCCAAAATTAATGCAAATAAATTTATGATTTATGATTTTATGTATCCAGAAAGTGAACTCTACCGGAGACTTATTCACAACTGTCCGGTAAGAAGCGAGATTTTAAATTTGTAATCTCCTAGAGTCCAGTAAGTAAGTATGTAATTTACTTACTGGACAGTAGGTCATCCTCTTTAGATGTGCTTAGTAGAAAAAACATAGTACCAGACTCAGATTAGAGTTTGGCCGTTATAAAATGGGCATGATTAAACTCCAAATATATATATATATATATATCTCATAATTGATCAGATAAATATATTTTGTGCGGCTACTGGTGGGATTTCACATTCCATTGCGACAATTATGTTTTAATTTACCGCGTGAACATAGATAATCCTAAAAAATTAGTTCAAGCGAATCTGATTCAGAAAAATAGATGGCACTCCTCCTGATTTAAAAGCTGAGGCCGAAATAGCAAATACATTCTTTAATTTTAGTGAAAAGCATTATACAAGCTTCAACCAGTAAGTAAGCCCTCCTTCTCGTATATAGCCGGAGCTCACCTGCGCTGCGGTTCGGTTCGGTCCGGACCAAACTCATACTTGGCCACGAAGGCTCACTTACTGGATTCTGCACTAATGTACTCCTACTATTACAAAGGCCGATTCCGACAGCCTTCTTTATTGACAAAAAGATTATTATTTAACATACGTACGTTATACGTTATTATATTGACCGATGTTAGTATTTTTTATTCCAAAGATTAACGCAAACGTTAGTTTATATCCCAATTAGAAGCATACCGATCCCCAGGAATTTCAATAACCCCCGCGAGTAAAGTCGCTGGCAGAACCTACTATCATATTAATAAAATTTTGCTAAGCGATGAGATATATCAAATACTAGAGTTACTCGCGGACGAAATGACTTGCTGCAATCCCCTGAGAATGTTGACGACACACACCACGCAAACGTAAGGGATCATGTGGAGCGCGGGGAAAGACGGCAATAGGTATTTGTGGGCAGTGGACTCACCTAGGTTGATTTAGGCCGCGTGTGCGCGTATTGTGCTGTAGTTTGCGTACTGTTATTTAGACTGTGACAGATATTAAACTCAAACTCAAACCATTTATTCTGTATAGGCCCACGGGGGTACTGGGTCGGGGATATAGCACGCTCCATAGTAAGCCGGCGATCTGCTTCAGTTCACGCTTGCCTGGACAAGCACTAGAAGTAGCTCAAATTGATCTGAGTGAGCCAAGGCTCTGGCTATGAAATGTATATTTATTTTATTAAATTCTGCAGCTTTAGGTACATAACAATATACGTAGTATATATTATTTTGATTTCAACTTGGTAGGTTTTGTTAGTCTTATGGTGCCATTTGAAATGGAAGAGAGATTGATACCAGGGTTTGACACTCGTGTAGTTCAGATCAATCGAATGATATGTCGTCCAGCAATCCTCTTAGAGCGACCATCTAGAACCGGTCTAGTCTAGGCATAAGTTACCGTTACGAGAAGACTATTCGCGTCGGTTGTTTTGTTTACTACTTACTGCTTGTCCACAAATCTATAGCTGCCGCAACACTGCACACTGTTAGGTGCTTTGCGACAGATGTGCAAACTGGAAGATGGTAGGTAGATGGGCGGCACACACACGGAGCGGCCTACCACCATACTGTGGACTTCATCACGATGTAACTGTCACCGCAAGCTAAAGCTCCAGGGCGGATCGATCCCGTGTAGTAGACCCTAGTTAGTGCAGGGTTGTGATCGCTGGTCGACACCAACCGAACGATAAAGTTGTACCTAAGCAAGGTGTGCATTGCGCATTGTATGGAGTAGATATATCACGCCTATAGCGAGTACTACACAGTTGTGTCGCGACCTCTGTTGCAGGACATCGTCGACCAGCTCAACATGTACTTGTCGGGCAACAGGCATCCCTTGCCGGCGGAAGATAAGGTAACGCACCCGCACACTCGCAGCCATGTCGTCTCACACTCTCACGGCCGGTGTCGTGCACACTCCATAACCGCACACTCGCAGCCATGACGTCTCACACTCTCACGGCCGGTGTCGTGCACACTCCATAACCGCACACTCGCAGCCATGTCGTCTCACACTCTCACGGCCGGTGTCGTGCACACTCCATAACTCGATTCACCGTAACATCACACCTAGTGCTCTATAAATACTACTTTAAAATGCATCCAAAGTCAAACTCATTTATTCAATTTAGCCCAGGAAGACGCACTTATGAACGTCAATTATTCATTATTATGTACTCTAAAGATTACCACCGCGTTCCAAAATATACAGAGCCTAACAAGAAGAAGCGGCAAGAAACTCGGGCCCATTCTTTGTATATAGATGTTTACAATGTTTCTACTTAGGTACTACAAATATTACATTTGATGGGTGGCAGAGAGACAGCTTGCCAGAAGTGGAGTATTCCAAGCATGTTTGTCTTCTATATAATGTCGGATTTTACGTGTGATGTTCCCGAGTACGGCAGTGAGGCTGTGCTGCACATTCGCTAATGTTAAACGTAATTTCGCCTTATTATAAAACGTGCACTAAATATAGTATCTAGTATAAACCATGGCTTAACCCTTTGCATCCCAGAGACGTAAATATACGTCAGTTTCATTCATAAATCTTTTGTTTTAATTATCACGCATACGAAGGATTAAGCAAACTTCTTGTATGAACGGGTACACGTTTTACAATATGGCGGCTTGTGTTGTGTCTCTCTATCAACACAAATAGAACGTTGTCTTGGTTTTGTTTAGCGCTAAATCTAATTAGTGAGAGGAGCGTAAGTGTCTCTTAGCCACATACATGAAAGATTAAATTAGGTCGTGCTTACGGCGCATCCCAGCGCAAATGACCTTTAGGAATTGGTTCCGGGCGATAGGCGGCCGCAGCACGACTTCTACTAAACATTCTTAACGATTATTGAATAATTGGTTAAGACATATTTTGACAAAAAACTTATAAAAATACATTTAATATAACGGTTAATCCATTAGTGTAGTGTACACCACATGTAATAACAAGTTGTACTTCCTGTTGAGATACTTGCAATTGTTTCTGTTGTTTTTTACTTATTATGTTAACAGCCCGGAACAAATATAAGTAGCAATTATCCTACGGAATTCGTTGGGAAAAGTAGCTGACAGTCTAATTTTGTTTTGCGTGGTAGTCGATCCGTCGCGTCATCCGCCATCTTGATTTCTACGTTTAATTTTTATTAAACAACTCGTTTATTTTCATTTACACACGAAAAAATGGTTTACAAAAGTTGTTTAAATTGAATTTCCTACAATTTTAATTCCATACTTTTTCTTATCACTGCATTATCCCGTTAAGTTTATGTAGATTTAAAAACCTTAAAATTTGGCAGTAGACTCAAAGTAGGTACTAACGAGTACCTGGTAGATTTGTTGGAAAGGACGAGATACCCTCGACAAACCACTTATGGTTTATAGGGTATTTTTTAAGTATACGCAAACTTTGTAATAAGACAAATAAATGAAAAAAAACCATTGTGATAACAGTGTTTCGAATAAAATTGACACTAAACGTGATAACAGAATGATAATATTTTATCCTCACCGGTATTTAGATATAAATCGTAAATATTAATCTTACCAAAATAAGTATGTAACTAAATTGTAGGAAATTTGATTTCAAACAACTTTGGTAGTATCCATTTTTCATGTAAAATTGTAAATAAACGTAATAAATAATGCAATGATAATATTTAACCCAAATTTTGCGTATAAAGCGAAAAATATAAATACGAAGAAAAAAATATCAGAACCAAAATTACAGAAAACTTAGGACCTTACTTATAAACGCTGAACTATAAACGCAAAACTTTAAATGACGTTCTGAAAAACTGTTCTGCGCCGTACTAAGTGTCGTTATTTTAATTTAAGCAGCGTTTTTAAGTAAGGCCGATTTTATTGTTAACAACTTTGGTTTACATTTTTTATGGGAAATTGATAATACACGAAGTTGTTAATAAATATTATTTGCTCCCTCTTTTGGTTTTTAATCGGAAAATATCGATCTCAGGAAAAAATATATGAATAAAAATTGTACGATATTCAACTTTAAAATTTCAATTCTAAACAACTTGTGTAAAACTACTTTTCGTGTGAAATTAAAATTAACGCATGATTGAATAAACAAAATGTGAACCTTATTTATAATCAAGATGGCGGATAACGCAACGGATCGATTACCACATAAAACAAAATTTAGAATCCCTAAGGGAAATTTTCTACTATTATTTTTTCCGGGTTCGCCCCTTTTTATAGCTAAATTGACTGGGCTATTAAATATCATTGGAAAACGCCATGATAGCTTCTAAACATCAGGGTCTGCGCACCATTAGTTGCACACTGTGTCACAGTAGGTATATTGTGATTGGTTAGCAAAGTGACGCGCTATCCGTTAGGGTTATTGTACACGTGTACACGTATTGTGTAAGCACGCAGCAAGAGGTAGCGAGGAAGCATACGCGTTGTGTACTCGAGTGAGTGGCGTGTTGTTGCAGAACATGAGCCTGTCGACGGTGCTGGTGCGGCTGCTGCTCGGCTCGCGCGACGGTGCGCCCTCCTCCTGATGCACCCCACCCCCTGCGCCGCCGCCGCCGCCCCCGCCCGCGCCGCATACTCCACCCGAGTTGTAAGACACAAGGACTACACACGCCAGTGCCGACATCACCCCTCTCTCTCTCTCGCATGTATGTACGTGTTGGCGGGGTGGCGACGGCGCATCGCATAACCATGTATCACTACTCTTTAGAAAGCAGCTAATTAAGTACATAATAATGCGCATACGTAGCAATATTCAATACTAATAGTAATTAATCATTTACAATTTATTATACTTATACACATTTTATACAAACTCTACAGTTACAATGATTACTAGAATGTTGGTATTTTTATAATGACATAATTACATAATTATATGAAATGTTTCATATTCAATTTTAATATTTTGACAATCTAATTATTGAGATATAGTAGTGTAAGAAGTACAAACATGTAAGTGTACAAATACACAGTGCCTGCAGCCGTGCGTATGTAGCGAACAATAATTAATAGTTAATGATTCATACTTATAGTTACTAGCTTTTATATTGTCAATTGACGATGCGTTACGCTTCGTAGTGTGAACGGGAGCATTTGTTAATATTGTACGTAAGACAAACCGAGAGAATAGACCATTGCTAAGCACCACGTGACACTCGCTCCACACACGATCGGCTGCACACACGCCGACCGCCGCGTCTCTCAGATCCTCCGTACGCACACGCGGCATGTCAATGGTTATTTTCTCTTGTATGACGAGTGTTCTGTTTCGGGTCTCGCGATGCTGTGACGTAGCACGCGCATAACGTAACCACCGTCTCAACATCACACTAACCCTTAAGTCCGCGTCGCCGTGCAACCGGCGCTCGTGTAACGTGGCCGGGACGAGACCCGCCTCCCGCCGCAGACGCGTCGCCGTGCAACCGGCGCTCGTGTAACGTGGCCGGGACGAGACCCGCCTCCCGCCGCAGACGCGTCGCCGTGCAACCGGCGCTCGTGTAACGTGGCCGGGACGAGACCCGCCTCCCGCCGCAGACGCGTCGCCGTGCAACCGGCGCTCGTGTAACGTGGCCGGGACGAGACCCGCCTCCCGCCGCAGACGCGTCGCCGTGCAACCGGCGCTCGTGTAACGTGGCCGGGACGAGACCCGCCTCCCGCCGCAGACGCGTCGCCGTGCAACCGGCGCTCGTGTAACGTGGCCGGGACGAGACCCGCCTCCCGCCGCAGACGCGTCGCCGTGCAACCGGCGCTCGTGTAACGTGGCCGGGACGAGACCCGCCTCCCGCCGCAGACGCGTCGCCGTGCAACCGGCGCTCGTGTAACGTGGCCGGGACGAGACCCGCCTCCCGCCGCAGACGCGTCGCCGTGCAACCGGCGCTCGTGTAACGTGGCCGGGACGAGACCCGCCTCCCGCCGCAGACGCGTCGCCGTGCAACCGGCGCTCGTGTAACGTGGCCGGGACGAGACCCGCCTCCCGCCGCAGACGCGTCGCCGTGCAACCGGCGCTCGTGTAACGTGGCCGGGACGAGACCCGCCTCCCGCCGCAGACGCGTCGCCGTGCAACCGGCGCTCGTGTAACGTGGCCGGGACGAGACCCGCCTCCCGCCGCAGACGCGTCGCCGTGCAACCGGCGCTCGTGTAACGTGGCCGGGACGAGACCCGCCTCCCGCCGCAGACGCGTCGCCGTGCAACCGGCGCTCGTGTAACGTGGCCGGGACGAGACCCGCCTCCCGCCGCAGACGCGTCGCCGTGCAACCGGCGCTCGTGTAACGTGGCCGGGACGAGACCCGCCTCCCGCCGCAGACGCGTCGCCGTGCAACCGGCGCTCGTGTAACGTGGCCGGGACGAGACCCGCCTCCCGCCGCAGACGCGTCGCCGTGCAACCGGCGCTCGTGTAACGTGGCCGGGACGAGACCCGCCTCCCGCCGCAGAGGGGCGAGTGTTATTGAGACACGCTTCAGGCTCGATAACTTCACTGTCTTTATGATGCACTATTGTAATACTCATCGAAAACACTCTCAAACTAATTGTATTTATTCGAAAATAGTGCGTAATAAATATGGTATGGTTTATGAATACTGAATAGGTACCTACGTAGGATCTAACGTCAGAGTGGAGAAGTCAAACTAGATATATGATATTGTGCTAATAATAATTATTTGTCTGCTAACAGCTAGCGATGCTTTAGATGTGTATTGTTAAGAATATGTAACTATTTTTAAGAATTGACACCCTGTAGGAGGCCATTAAACATGTATTTAAGGAAGATTAAATCTATGAATAAATGAACCGATCGTGTCGGTCGCGCATATAGGTACTTCAGCTCCTCGAGAAAGCGTAACACACAACCACAACCTTACCTTACCTAACGTTTAGCAGCCAGCTGTCGATTGTTGTCAGTGCCGTGCGTCCACTGCGCTATGGGTGTGGGGGACCTGGCCTGTTTCCGAGTAGCAATAGCACTGGCGCATGCGATGGCTGTTTCCATCCAATCGATCAATGTCAATAGATGATAAATCTACTATTTCACATTGCTCGTTAGAAGTATGTGATTTTTTACCATCGATTCAAAAGTAAAGTACAATTAGTACAAAACAATGTGACATCAGTGTGGACACGTGGAGGAGGGAACAGCCTGCATCATGCACCTCGCAACTTCATGGATTTACTTTTCCTTTTACGAAGTTATAATACAGGTCCTGAGGGATACAACTCGCGGGAGGCTTACTTACTTACTATTACATGTTATAATTAGTGTTTTGATGTCGAAATGTATTAATTTCTTTTGATGTTTTTGATTTTACTAATTAATGTTTGATAATTTAGACATAAGCTACCTGAAAAGCAATACATTCGACGAATATTCATTTTATACGACGACATATTATATTCATTGAATCTTGAATTGTTGTTTGCTTTGTTCTCCCTTCACATGAAGCTAAGTCGATCACCGCCGCGCCGCGCGCCGCCGCCGAGCTGTTCCCATCACATGTAGGTATCTACGTTCCGTCCAGTTTAATTATCCAACAGCTGGAGCCTTGCTATCAGCTCTTAAAGCAGGACTTCTAGAAAACTGCTCGGCTTAATCGTACCATGACAACATTACAGCAGGCTTGCCAGGTATCAAGAACCGCAGAAAAACCGTCCACGTGTTTTTTGCATGGACTGACATTACGATGAAGCTCTAAATTAACTTAGTTTATTAGCTTACAAATGTCTAGGCATCTGCAGTGTCATCATCATCGTCATCTCAGCCGTAGGACGTCCACTGCTGAACATATGCCTCCGCCATGATTTTCCAAAAGGACCGGCTGGAAGCGGCCTGCATCCAACGTGGTCCTGCGACCTTCATCAGGTCGTCTGTCCACCGTGTCAGTGGACGACCTACGCTGCGCTTGCCGGTCCGTGGTCTCCACTCCAGAACTTTTCGGCCCCATCGGCCATCTGTTCTGCGTGCTATGTGCCCTGCCCACTGCCACATCAACTGGCTAATCTTCTGGGCTATGTCGGCGACTTTCGTTCTTCTACGGATCTCCTCATTTCTGATTCGATCACGTAGAGAAACCCCGAGCATAGCCCTCTCCATAGCTCGTTGTGCGACTTTGAGCTTATCTATGAGGCCCATAGTAAGAGACCACGTTTCAGTGCCATAAGTCATCACTGGTAACACACATTGGTCGAAGACTCTTGTCTTGAGGCACTGAGGTATTTTTGACGAGAAGACTTCGCGAAGTTTCCGGAACGCTGCCCAGCCGAGTTGGATTCGACGATTGACCTCTTTCTCGAAGTTGGACCTGCCTAGTTTGACTGTCTGTCCCAGGTAGATGTACTCGTCAACAACTTCTGCAGTGTAGGTTATAATAAATTGTTAGAATGAAAGAGACATTATTCGTTCGCTTTGAGGAAAACAGTTTACCTAAATGAGCGTCATGGTATGATTTCATTCAAAACTTTCAAAAATTCAAGCCAGGTTTAAGAACGGCAGGGCACTTTCATAGTTTTTACAAAGCTGATAGTAAGGCCCCTGACAATGATAGGGTACACCCACCGAATGGGTATGTAAGTATGTATACATAACAATCACACAGCGCCTGCATGTTGAAACTATATACATTTAACCCCGCAATCGGGATGTGGAATTTTGTGGCGTTGGTGATTCATATACCTACTTAATAAAACTTCCATCCGCTTCTCCAGTACTGAGAGCATCCATTATTTGTAGCTATGTCAAAATCAAATTGGTAATTCCATATTAAATGACACAAGTAGGTAGGTAGGCTCATGCGCAAGTTGGAATGGCGGTGTGTCCAGTAGGTATAACCACGGCGCAGAGAGCAGCTTATGGTCCTTACATATGAAATTGGCGTTTTGTATGGGAGGAACAAAAAGTCGAATATTTTTTAATATAATATATTTAATTAATCAAAGTATGAACCATTATTTTCTATGCACTTTTGCCATCTCATAGGTAGTTCATTGATCCCTTTACTAAAAAAACCAGTCGGACGGGATCAATAAAATCTTTGAAGGCGATTTGGACTGCCCCATCGGAGTTGAATTTTTTCCCTTGCAAGAAGTTATCCAAATTTCGAAAAAAATGGTAATCTGTTGGAGCAAGGTCCGGGGAGTACGGAGGATGTCTTAGACTTTCCAATTGAAGCTCTTCTAATTTAGTAGCCGTCTGTTGCGCAGTGTGTGGTCTAGCGTTGTCGTGAAGCAGCAGTGGCGTGGAGCGATTGACCAACCTAGGTTGTTTAGCCGCTAGCTTTTCCATCATGGTTTGCAATTGCTGACAATAGACATCAGCCGTAATAGTCTGGCCAGATTTGAGAAAACTGTAATGAACAATACCGGCACTAGTCCACCAAACGCTTACAAGTAACTTTTTTGGGGTTAATTTTCGCATGGGGCAGGATTTGGCTGGCTGGCCAGGATCCAACCATTGCGCTGAGCGCTTCCGATTATCGTAAAGAACCCATTTTTCATCACAGGTAATGATTCGGTTTAAAATACCTTCATTATTGTGCCGGTTTAGTAATGTAACGCAGCAGTCGACGCGCGTTTGCCGGTTTGCTTCAGTCAATTCGTGAGGTACCTACCCACCTTTCAAGCTTTTTAATCTTCCCAATTTGCTTCAAGTGAATTAAAACAGTTTTATCACTAACATCGAAGCCTGCAGCTAACTGTGTAAGTGGTTTGCGATGGATCCGCTTCCACAATATAGCCCTCAACTCTTCATTATCAACTTGAGTCTCAGGCCGTCCACGGGGCTTGTTCTGCAGGTCGAAATTTCCAGAACGAAAACGTTGGAACCAAAAACGAACTGTGTTTTCTTTTGCAACACGACCGCCATACACATCATTCACCCTTCGAGTTGTTTCCGCAGCACTAGAGCCACGGCGGAACTCGTACTCGTAAATAATGCGATATTTTAAGTTTTCCATTTTGTAAAATGAGTGACGCAAACAGAAAAAAACAGAAGAAAAAAAACAAATGAATGACGATCATCGAAGCACAAATACATGAGTCTATAGCTGTACAAATTTGAATTTGGAATTCCTTACCAAAGAGGAGAAATTCGTGATTAAAGTGGCCAGTACGAAAAACGCCAATTTCATATGTAAGGACCTTTATAACACAGTGATGAGTTACTTTGTACCGCGACAGAACGAGTAGGTACTGACGGAGGGATTGCGGTAATATCGTACAGCTTTCTATAGGAACTGGAGATGAGAGTAATATTCTAACACAACCCACCTGCCTGTCTCGGACATTACCCGAACTTATCTCGTCCGAAATACCAGTGCCTCAAGACAACATGTGGTCATGGCGTCCCACACGGATTGTGAGAACGCACGGGTTCGAATCCCGTCGAAGGATGTGAATTTTTCTTATTAGTGTTACAACATTTGGGATTATGTCAATTTACCAAGCTTTAAATAGTGTAGGTAATGGCTTACTTACGTTAAACGTCTGACGTATTATCAAGTAGTTCACTCAATTGGGATACTTTAACGAGTCTATAAGTAATATTACTTACGTAATACTGTTCCAATGCAATTTTCTCAATATTAAATAAGTAAAAAGTAGGTCTGTAGCAGCGGATGGTCTGCGTAGCCTGTTTTTGGCGATTCCATTTTATGATGAATATTGAATATATAAGAATCGAAGTCTTAGTTGGTGACTGCTCAGAGACAACGACAGCCCAAACCGCTGGTCGTAGACAATTACGGAAAAAAAAATTACAGATCCATCTTGCTTTTGAGCCATGTTTATAAGCTGTTTTCGAAGGTCATTACGACCCGTCTCAGTCGCAGGTTTGATGAATTCCAGCCTCCGGAACAAGCCGGTTTCCGAAAAGACTATAGTACCATAGACCACATCCACACGCTACGGCAAGTTATACAGAAGACCGAAGAGTATAACTTGCCACTTTGTTTAGCGTTTGTGGACTATGAGAAAGCCTTTGATTCGATCGAGACGTGGGCAGTGCTTGAGTCTCTCCAGCGGTGCCGTATTAACTATCGGTATATTGAAGTGCTGAAGTGTTTGTACAAAAACGCCTACTTGTCAGTCCGAGTACAGGAGCAGAGTTCGAAGGCAATTCCATTGCAAAGAGGCGTGAGGCAGGGAGACATTATATCTCCGAAACTGTTCACCACTGCATTGAAAGACGCGCGCCTTCAAGCTTCTGGAATGGCAAGGACTCGGCATCAACATCAACGGCGAATACATCACTCACCTACGATTTGCCGACGATATTGTAGTCAAGGCAGAATCCATGGAAGTACAATGCTCGAAGACCTCCATCGAGTTTCCCATATAGGTCTTAAAATGAACATGGACAAGACGAAAATTATGTCTAATACCCATGTTGTACCTACCCCAATATCAGTTGGGAACTGTCTCGAAGTCCTTGACCAGTACATCTACCTGGGACAGACAGTCAAACTAGGCAGGTCCAATTTGAGAAAGAGGTCAATCGTCAAATCCAACTCGGCTGGGCAGCGTTCCGGAAACTTAATTCGCGAAGTCTTCTCGTCAAAAATACCTCAGTGGATCAAGACAAGAGTCTTCGACCAATGTATGTTACCAGTGATGACTTATGGCACTGAAACGTGGTCTCTTACTATGGGCCTCATAGATAAGCTCAAAGTCGCACAACGAGCTATGGAGAGGGCTATGCTTGGGGTTTCTCTACGTGATCGAATCAGAAATGAAATCCGTAGACGGACTAAAGTCGCCGACATAGCCCAGAAGATAAGCCAGTTGAAGTGGCAGTGGGCAGGCCACATAGCACGCAGAACAGATGGCCGATGGGGCCGGAAGTTTGTAGAGTGGAGACCACGGACCGGCAACCGCAGCGTAGGTCGTCCACTGACGAGGTGGACTGACGACCTGATAAAGGTAGCAGGACGACGTTGGATATAGGCCGCTTCCAACCGGTCCTTTTGTAAATTTGCGGGGGAGGGCTATGTTCAGCAGTGGACGTCCTACGGCTGAGATGATGATATATAAAAATTAATGGTTATTCTCGCACACCGTTCGTTGGACACGCAGGTTTATGAGAAAATTAGGTACCTTACAAACTAAAATCAAGTTAAATACTTAATGGGTCAGGCCGCCAATTTTGCTACTTTTTTAATCTCTCTTGTCTCCATCTGATATTTCTATTTTTATAGCATGTAGGTCACGGGGGGTTCTCTTCCTTACAGGCCTTAGAAAAATTTTGTCTATGGTTGTGCCACCAAATATTACAACACCACAGTACCTAAAAATATAATAATATATAATATAAATATAATATAATATATTATAATCTACTCGTATGTTGTATCAAACGGTGGCTTCGTTATCTTCATTTCTATTAGAGAAAAGAGTTTGCGTAATCTCATATCGTTGTCTAATCATCATTTGTTGGAGAGTTGTCCTACCCGTCATGACATACGGAGCCGAAACGTGGACACTGACGGCTCGAATGGTCCACAAGCTCAAAGTCGCTCAGCGGGCTATGGAAAGGGCTATGCTCGGTGTATCTCTGAGGGATCGCATCAGAAATGAAGTGATCCGTCAGAGAACCAAGGTCTTCGACATAGCCCACCGGATCAGCAAGCTGAAGTGGCAGTGGGCTGGCCATATTAGCCGTAGAACCGACAACCGTTGGGGTAAACGAGTTCTAGAGTGGAGACCGCGTCTCGGCAAACGTAGTGTAGGACGTCCTGAGGCACGGTGGAGTGACGATCTGCGCAAGACGGCTGGCAAAAACTGGATGCGAGAAGCTCAAGATAGACCTAAGTGGCGTGCAATTGGAGAGGCCTATGTCCAGCAGTGGACTGCTACAGGCTGATGATGATGATGAAGGAGAGTTGTCATTGATTGACGGACGTATGTCAATGATGAAAATTACTATGAGCTAATTTATATTTAATTATCGTGTTTTTATTCCTATAATATATGTTTATACACTGTGTGTAACTTCATTGTTCATTCTCGGTGAGATCATAGACCAAAATATATGCTAGGGTGAGATACCGATAAAGATACTCAATCCCACTCAGTCAATTCAATGTCAATTAGATGGAATCACATTTTACAATACACGGAAATTCATGATCGAGTTGTAATGGCGACCTGTGGAGTACACTCGTACGACACTGTTGAATTCTGATAAGGCATAAAGAGAGACCAAAAAGCAAGAGCGAGTATATGTTTGATGATATAATCATATTGCCTGGTTCACGTGGAATATGCAAAAATGTCAAAGGAGTCATGGTAAGTTTTAAGGTCAGCTTTTGAAGAAAAAGGTCTAAGCAACCGCTGTAGACTTTTGTCAAAGTTACAAGGCATAGCGAAATATGTTCAACCAATGAGACTTGTAATGGAACACTCAAATATAGAGTTGACTATAGACTATGTGAAGACAAAGCTGTTACAAATGCAGGATTCATACAGTGCAGTGCAGAGCCAAGTACAAACACCAAAGATACTGCACTATTAACGGATAAACCACACTAAGCAAGAAATCTCTACAGAAAAGTCACACATTATTGAATACCTATTTTAATTTAATCTAGTCATGATATATGATAAAACTAAATTTAAGTAATGATAATTTATTGTAACATTTACGTAAATAACCCTTCTATTTAAAACCCTTGTATTAAGGTATTTGAATACGCTTTGTTAAGCATCTATTATTTGTTCCGAGCCGATATCCGGAATCCATATTGAGTCAAGCACCTGTCTTTTGCGTTAGTTCTCCCAAGCGACAACCTCCCTTCCATGCTTCCGGCGCCACTGACTCGGTTTTAGGCGGGCAAGATGGCGACGACCGGAATGGCGGTAAGGCTTTTTCTACATTATAGCGTCGTCTTTTGTAGCGTAAACACGTCTCCGCGATAAATTACAATACAATTTATGTTGAAATTATTATAAGTAAAACTTAAAATTAATTCCTCCCTTCGTTATGGAGGACGAACTGAAACCGTGATGATTTGGAAGTGCATAATAGTAATATCGAATGCGAAAAGGACCACATGTCACGCACAAGGATTCGTTCTTCAAATTTGTACGTGATTCATCGGAGAAGGATTCGGATGCAAGGAAATCAAAGAGAAAACGTGTAAGTGATTTAAAATTTTAATTTATGTTGCAACAAGTGGCTTTCTTGACAATTCAATTTCACATAACATTACGAGCCTCTACCAACAAATGTATCATGTGGTGCAGAGCTAGCTAATAAGCCATCCACAACGGCTGGTGATGGTCTAGGTCGGCGCCCGCCCGCGCCGCCTAGTGTTAGCGAAGCTGATGAGCAACAGCTTATCAGATTTGTCAACTACATTGAAGGACCCAGCTTTTACTAGATCCAATGAAAAACATGTAGAAATAATCATGTATATACAATAATCATGCAACTGCAAAGATTAAACTGTCACGATTGGTACGCTATTCGTTTTTCGGAATCTCAAAAGAAATATTGTATCCGGTTAGTCCCGGTTTTGTGGAGCTTAGTATAAATGATGAGTTACAACGTTTTCATTCATTGGGTTCCACTGACAAACGAACATACTTACTGGAAATAACCTTAGCAGTATTATAGAGTGCCATTCAAAGCATTGCAAAGTTAGGTAGATTGTTCAAATGATAAGAATACTACGCTTTCAGCTAAGTATATTATTTGATAAAATTGAACAGTCGTTTAGCAAAGATTCGAACTATACAAAAGTGACTGATGATATTTTACAAATATCTTGCGATAGGCGGGCTGATTGTATAAACTCTCCAAGAGAGGTCATTCTTAAGATCGCCGAAGAATATCGTTAAGGGACCTTACATAAAATCCCACTAAGAGCTGAGAATTTGTTTAAAAGTGACGTGCGTTAAAAGTGATTTTTGAAGAGGCAACTCTTCAAAAATTGGGGGAGGGGCCGACAAATTAACAGCTTGCTTTTAGCCTGCACACCACACAGCAGCATTTTCGGCCTCCGAACCCATGTTCACCTACGAGTTAACCCTAAGCCATCTACGAGTAAGCAGGACAACTCAAATTTTGGAAGCAATTATTCCAAAGACAAATTCAAGGGCTCGAACAACGAGCCTAACGATGGGAAGAGCAAGCAACCCAAAGGTAAGCAAGCTCAAGCTAACTCACAGAATAGAAACATTTAGTTATGATTCGGGGGCGAATGACTCAATGACGATTGACTCGATTTCGGGGGCTGTTTAAAGCAATACTTACACAGCTACCTATAACTATTTTTTCTTTTGAAAAAATAGATGGAAATTTCCGCCCCATCTTCACTCTGAAACACTTGACAACTTTGTGATACCTCCTTGGCAATGGCCAACTCCTGCAGATAACCTGTCCCATTTGGCATTTAGCCTGTCGTCAGCTTCGCGAACATTTCTTCGTTGACAAACGGGATAGCGCGAATACCTGAAATGCCGAAATATAAGGTGTGTGGTATATTTAAACGATTTCCTATCTGCATATCAGTCCCAACAGGTTCTTCTCGATCATATATCATTCACAGTAAACCTGATGCATGTTGGCTGGACGGTAAACACGGACAAATCTGTGCTGGTTCCGACACGTCGGCTAAAATTCCTGGGCGTGACGTGGACCACACACCTCAACACAAAGTCCCTGTCGGAACCAAAGTGCCAAACGCTACGCAAGGCACTTGCAACTCAGATGTCCGAAAGGCTGTTGGTCCCTCAGACAGGCCCAGTTCCTTCTGGGGAGACTCAACTTAGCCTCGTTTGTGGTACGTAGGGAACGTTACATCCTAGCACCCTACAGTACCACACACAGTATACACTGATTCCTACACAAACTACACCCTTACATGCAAATGAAGCTGCCAGACTTAGGTATTATAGAAATAAAGTGGTGGTTGAAAGCAGCTCAGGGCTCACCACCAATATACACAGGTCCGTCTTTCACCTCCTTACCACACATGAATCATACTACGGCTGGGGTGCCCAACTGGGAGAAGTGAACATGTCAGGACGCGGGACAAAACAATCCCTGTCGTGGCATGTAACTCTCAGAGCTGTATGCAGTCTATGCAGCGATGCTACAGAAACAATCTGCTTCGCAATGCTCACATTTTATTATACAGACAAGTACACAGTAGTAGCCTTTATCAACAAAGAAGGTGGAAAATCGAAGAAACTTCTCAAAACACACAAATTGGTAGCGATTTTGGACAAAGTAAATATTCATTTGACACAACAACTCAAACTCAACAACAGTTGAACTGCGAGGTGAATGCTCTATCGCGAGGCAAAGTGTTTCCAGAGAGGCGCCTGACATCTGCAGCAACGAAGAATATATGCGCGATGTGGGGCATACCTCTAGAAGATCGACTTATTTGCATCGAGGACAGCTCGTGTAGTAAGCAATTATAACTCACGTGACAAGCTGGGCAGGGAAGCACAGTCTCACAACGCATTCCTACACCAGTGGATTTACGAGTTAGCGTGGTTATTCCCTCCAACGAACCTCGTGCCTCAAGTACTAACTCAACGGAACACAGTCCAAGGTCAGTACATTTTGATATCTCCGAGGTGTCTGAGCATTTTGGAGAGCGGATCTACAAACCCGGTCCATCACGGACCCGTACTTCATTACTAACCTTCCACAAGTGCTGATCGATACGAAAACCGGCACGAACCCACCAGAGATCCAAGAAATTTGTTTAGAAGCAGAACTGATTTCGGCTGGAAAGATTTCATAAAAAACTAGTTAGTAGAAGAAACATATTTTTTTTATTTATTTGGTGGGAATCCACTTTAAATACTTACACCCGTATATAATAAGTGGAAGACAAGGTGTGCTTCAACTAACACGTTCTATAAAGTCCGAGCCCGGAACAGGTAGGCCGTTTCCTAGCGCACCTACACAACAGCGTAGGTTTAGCCTTTCGAACTATTTTAGTTCTTAATCGTTAATAGCCAATAGCTTTACTTAATATCAGGTAACACAGGTCTGTCGTCGAACCTTTATTTATTTTATCAAACACATGATTTAAGCTATTTCAGTGTCAAAAGAACAGCAAATTAAAATACCTATTTGGAATGCAAAACATGTATTACAATATCTGGAAAACAATACACTTGGAGCCTTACTATCAGCTTCATAACATCCATGCAAGTTCCGTGCAGTTCTTAAAACTGGCATAAACAGTCTTGAATGAAATCATACCATGATGCTCATTTAGGTGAACTGTTTGAATATTGTTTTCTCAAAAGTGAACGGATAATATTGTCCCTGGCATTTTAATAATTCACTTTGACCAACATTACAGACGCCTAAATGTTTGTAAAAACTGAGTGGATATAGAGCGTCATGTTAACGAGAGTCCTGCTTTAAGAGCTAATAGTAAGGCCCCTGATGAAAATAATCAATATCAAGTTTCTAGGCGTTCGGCGTCACTTATGCTACTAGCATCGGGGTGGAGAGTTCATTACCTCACGCTACTGAAATTGATGCCGACAAAAACATGGACGCGGGTGATGCACTTGTGTTTTGGCCTTGTTTTGTATCGAAGACCAACACTTACCAACAGTAAGTATAGGCAATCTGGCTGGAGGCTAATAGCTCATCCGAAGAAAAACCTGCATTATATACATTGGGTTCGCCAGCTGATCAGCGTTCACAGAGTCGTCGGAAATCAAGTAATTTGACAGGTATTTATAGCCGCCGGAGGAAACGCGGCTGGATTAAGTCTGTATTCAAAGAAGCAGGCATTGAAGTATCTCCGACCTCGGTACGTTCTGCAGTGGCTTCTCTTAACCACACACGTTGCAGTTCCTGGAAAAGTAGGTTGATTTCTGCGAAATCAATTGTATTATTGGCCACATATGGCGAATCACGAGTCAACGGGTTAACTGGCTGTAAAAATTTAATACTCAAAACGAGCAACTGGACTCGAGAACATACTTTTAAGAAGTACTACCAGAGATAAATAGATAATCAATCAAGTCATACTAACTTTATCTATAAATTATACGGACAGTGAAACTGAATTCTAATTCAGGTCCCAAATAATGTAATTCAGTGCGGTAGCAAGTTATATTTAATGTCTGAACATTGCCTGATTCTTAGTTCATTATCTAGTAAGATATTGTTGTTAAATAACATTGAGTTTTTATTCTTAAGTAACACATTATATAGCATCATCATCATTACCTACATTTTGGCTACCAGGAGATAACAAACACATCACTCAATATGGATTCCGGATATCGGCTCGGAACAAATAATAGAGGGTTTTACCTAACAATAAAACTTACCTATTATTTTTCCAACGATATCCGGAATCCAGGTAATACCTACCTGGTATATCGTGAGCATAATGAAGAAAAAGCCTTACCGCCATTCCGGTCGTCGCCATCTTGCCCGCCTAAAACCGAGTCAGTGGCGCCGGAAGCATGGAAGGGAGGTTGTCGCTTGGGAGAACTAACGCAAAAGACAGGTGCTTGACTCAATATGGATTCCGGATATCGTTGGAAAAATAATAGGTAAGTTTTATTGTTAGGTAAAACCCTCTATTACCTAATTAACCTAAAGGGGATAGGTATTTGTAGGATTGGTATACAAATCAAATGACCTCGGACTTCATTCAATTTAAAATTGCCGCCACATTTACCTCGTTAACTTGCGTAGAATCTTATCACCGCATGTTAGAATTTATGGCCAATTTACTAGCGCCATCTATCGGTAAACTTATGAACTACGTGGAGCTCCACTAATGGTTCTAATATAAGTAAAAGGTACAAAATCACGTTAACTAGGTTAACTAGTTAATTCAACAGTAAGAGACCACCAAGGACAAGCTGAACTTCGTCCTTCACCTTCACCTTAACATACATTTTGCTCTTAATTTAAATATAATTAAGTGGTTGATATTGGCAGGAGACATAGCTTATTGACTGGTCGTTTGACTATGCCATTCTTAATCTTGAGAGTAACTACTCTAACTAAATGGTCTTGCCCAGGGTGTGTAGCAATAACTCTGCCGTAAAGCCACCGACAAACAGGCAAACCATCTTCGCGCACTACAACCACATCGCCAATGCGAGGCTGTGGCATTGTGGAAGACCATTTGTATCGCTTGTAAAATTTTGTTAAATATTGTTTTGACCATTGCCGCCAGAAGTCTTGAGTCATGCGCTGGGTATACTGCCACCTCCGAAGGGAACTGACATTTGAGGACTCGAAATTATTATCAGGCGGAGTCTTTGACTTGATACCTATTGGCCCAGATTTTCTAAAAAACTCTTTTATTATCAATGTAAACACTGCGTTAAAAAACATTACTGATATCTGTTTCATATAATTATGACTAATATGTACGTATTTACAGTTATTTAATACGCATTAATTTATAGTTAGGTACTAACCTAAATAACAAAACGAAAATGTTTAATTAGGAATTGTAATCATGCATGTTTTGAATCGTCATCTCACAAAACATAAGTACCTACCTTTAATATGTAAGGTAAACAATATGTATTACTCTTAATAAATTATAATCTTTGTTATTTTAGAATGTGTTCTTCAATAAATGGATTAAATTATCTTAAACTTGATTTTTGATTTCATAAACCCTGGTTTATATAACAATATTTTAATAGATTACATAGGAACGCTTATTGCAACCTCGATATCAAACAGCACATCCCTATTTATCGATATCGATATACTTTCGCGCTTTGCGCTCGTCTTTCACGTCGCTAATGCGTTCCACGTGACTAATGTCACACAGGAGGACGAGCGCGTGAATATTATCCGTCAAAATGGATGGCACTGAAAAAATTAAACGTCCTGCTAACGTTCCGTTGTTTGTTTGAGTGATTGCCATCTATCTTTAGATATAGTCTGATTAATTTATGATGTAGGTGAATTTTAATAAATAGTCACTATAATATATGGTGTAAGCTTATAAGACAATATGATTTCTTCTAAAATTTAATAATAATAAAGGAAATAAATAAATATTCATAGTATAACAGGAACTATTTTTTTTAAAATAAGCGTGTCTCCTGTGCTAAGTAACATCAAGTTTCGTAACACGTTAAACTTGTCCACGCGTACCTATACAAACTAAGCAATTATTACGCTAAATTGTTATGAAATGGGCTTATTATTTAGATACTACTTTGTAACAATAATCAATTATGTAAGTTTTAATTTGTGTAAGTATTTCACATTGTACATGTAACGGATCTAGCAGTCCATTTTTGAAGGTATTGTTTAACAAAATAATGTTCTCCATCGGCAACACCAACGTAAACTGACATTTGTGCTTGTCTAAAAATCGACCGCCATTTTGTGGGTTAGTCTGATTTTCTCATCAGTGATGTGGACATGGTAACGTCCTTACGTAAGCTGTTACGAAGATACTTGACCTTAGTAAACAAGACCATTTTCAACTATGTAGTTATGCTTGATTTTCGAGCAGAACGCCGTACTTACTTTTACCGTAGTTAAATTATGTAACGTTAATGTTATTGTTACATGTAACGTTTTATCTAATTATGTGGCAAACTTGTCGGCCTGAGCCTAATAGTTGTTAATAGCATATTTGAAAGTGGGCTTGCCTCGATCCAGCCAACGCATTATCAACTGTTTCTAGGACTTGAGTTTCCTAAGCTTGGAAGTCAAAGTGACCACAACTAAAATATTCATGGCACGTGAAACTGGCAATTGTTAGAAAACTACCCAATAATTACCCGCCCGTCCACACGGAGCGTACGGCTCGCACTGAGCCGATGTTCGAACGATCGTAGGCGGCGAATGCTTGCAGTGAGCGCACCTGATTACCACATGATACAATTTAGATTGCCAGTGACCTCCCCCTAAGAATTCTGAAGGAAAATAGCTACTTATATTTTTTCCGGGTTTGCCCCTTTTGTGAGCTAATTTGACTGGGCTATATTATGTATAAAAAATAAATATCGTGTCTTTATAGCAGTGTACCTGCTAGAATAATTGGATGTTTAATTCAATGAATAGTTATTTAGATGTAAGGATGAAGGAGCGCCGATGGGTGCGAGGGGCGACAAAGAAACCAGCAGTCCAGTTAAGTCCAATATGGTGGTGTACATTCCTTTAATCACAATTGTCAAAAATGTACAGAGCGTATAAATATTTGGCATAGATAAGTTGTTTAATTATGAATACACTTGAACTTGAATCGACTAAAATAAAAGTGAACTCTTAATATTAAACATGTCATTCTGAAAGGCTTAAATAATTTAACATTCGTTTGGTATTTTCTTTTTCGGAGGTTCTCTTAGGCACCGGTCGCGGCGTTCGAGTGGCGAGCGCAGTGCCCGCCGCCTTCAGTCTGAGCCGGCATAACTATGTAACATTTGTTCGCGATTCCTGTACGAGTATCTTTGGATTTATAATTTAATTTAGCATCTACAGATTAGTCCGTGGACTTGCCGTTTGGGCGACGCGCACTCACGCCTTGCAAGCTCACGGCCGCGCACCGCGTCCACGTGCAGGGCAGGCGCGAGAACGTAACGCGGCACGCGCTCTCGTGCCTACCGAGCCTAGCATCGGCAGCAGCGGCCGCTCGCTCAACAACACCAACAACGATAATTATCTTATACAATTGATTGTTTTTACAAATAATTTGTCATTTTATGATAAATTTACAAATACAAGTGCCCGGAGCACGTTGAACGAACGAACACGGATCGCGTTCCGTACTGCGCCACACTCGGGCGGCTCGCTCCCACACATACTACACCATACACACACACACACACCCACACAGCACAACATTGGAAAACAAACGATTGCGCTCGCACACAAATATTTGGTTCGGGCCGGGACCGCACCCGGGACCCCGCGCTCCGCCAACGGCCCTGTCTACCAACCGAGCTAACAGAACCGAATTCATTAAAGTGTAGTCTACGTGCGCTCAGTAGTGTGCTGACAGTTCCCGGTTGTGCCGATGCAACAGTTTAATTGTTTTGATATTGTAAAAGCCGCTGACAACTTAGTTAACGATATTATCCAAAGCCGTATGGTTCAAAATGGATTTTGAAGATTCTGGTATGGTGTACTTATACGAAAGATAACTTTTCAGAAATGGAACATTTTAATGATCTTATAATATGGAAATAAGGGAAGGGAGTACATAAATCATTTCTTAAATTTAAACTTGGAAGTTTCCAATAGGCTGAATAAATACTATACAAAAAGAGAAAAAGTCTGACTTATTAGCTATGATAGACTATTTAGAAAAGGAAGAACAAATAGCAAAAACAACCCAAGATACAAATAAATAAAAGTTATATGTACATACAAATGACACCATTGCAAGCTTAAGATGTATGACAGGACAGTTAGCACCTTTCTATGGTAATAGGCTCACTCATTTAGCACTTTCTTATTATTTTGTATTTAAAATGTTATAAAAAAAATACTATAAGTGACATAGGTACTATTCTATATTTATTTCTTAAGATATAAATAAAGAAATATGATCACTGGATAGAATTTAAGACCGAATTTAATTGCGTTGGAGTACTTTTTTGTAAATAAACAGTTTTTTTTAATTTTCTTCGTTTTATGTCTACTCAATTACTCAATTAGTCTAAATAGCTGTGTATGGATGTCAGCATGTCACCTCCCCGAGTGCCCCGAGGCTGCACACCTGGACAGTCAGCACACACACACATACTATAATCAGTGCCAAATAACATGGCAATAGAGGTTATTCACCAAGCCTTCAAAAAGAAACAGCCAAAACGTTAAAAAATGCATGTTTTGGGGTTACATAATTATTTGTACGCATAAAATTACAGATCTATATTATTTCCAAATGTATATAGGTATATTTTGTTGGAACAGGTACCCATACCAGGTATATCAGGATAGCACATGTTTACAAGTAACAAGGATTATTTATCATTGTTTGATTTTCTAAATAAAACAGACTGTCAGCAAATATTTGTTTCATTTCCGATGATTTTTACAAAATATCTCATAAATTAAATAAACAAATCACCGGTTCAAAATACATTTCATATTCTAATACAATAAAATAAATTAATAGAACTTTGAAAACAAAATTTCAAACAGTGATCTTCCTTGATTTAATGTATTAGTGAGTGGTGTTGTTTGTACCGCCTACATCCTTCCTCTTCGTGCATCCTTCTGCCACGACATTATAGCGGTACCAGTTTAGCAATAGTTTGTATAGAAAACGATACAAGAGGGTTGTTAGCCTTTTTATTGTACGTTTAATTAATCAGGACACCGAAATACACACCTAGCATATTTTTTAAAAACTCTCAAGTAAAAAAAATATGTTTTTATTTCAACTTTTAAAATTGGCGCTAAAATATTATTCAATGGCGGCCTATACGTCGTATGCCGTCACTAAGGCAAAATCAAATAGTGTTGTGATTATAATTCGTTTAGCTTGTTTGGAGGTTGCTTGCTGGAACATGCAGATGGCGGGAAAATACCATCAATGACAATTATAATTTATGTTCTTTTGTGTTTATTCTCAAGTTTTGACGTGTAACAGTGGTGGATTGTTAACCGTTGATGTTCACAATGGTGCACGAGAGTCAGTGAAGTGTATAAAATCATACAACATTATTTAAATTGATTTTTTCGCCAATCGTGTTAGCCAGTTCTAGTATTGCATCCACGTGACTTATACAAAACAGTAGTAGACTCTAATTACCTACGTGAAAAAAAGTTTATAAGTATGAGTTACAAAAATAAACCTACATTTTAGCCGCATAATTTGTTCTATGTAATCTAATGCATATGTTTTTGTTTAATTCATTGAACGATTTGCTCCAACTACTATTCAGTAAACATTACATTGTAATTTATTTTAGACTGTGGCAATTACCCTTTTAGCGATGCACGTAATGTATTTTGCGACATCGTGGTGAAGCCAGTGAATGAACTCTATTGCCATGCTATTTGGCACCGACTACAGCACACCCTGCATCACATGTACTGTACGTCAGCTCGTCTGGCGCAAGTATGTGCAACAATCCGCCGCGGCCCGACCTCACTGCCGCTCACTGCCGATGCAATACAATCAATGTTAAGTACTATGTGCGGGCACTGGGCGCGGGGGTGCGGGGGTGCGGGGGTGCGGGGCGCGGGGAGATCCGACGCTACCTTCCCACGGATCCTCACATCTCCATTTCAAATAAAGTTTTTGGAATAACAGAAGTATTGTAACATCGAACTACAATCCGATTGCATTGCATCGACAGAAGGAGGGAAGCAGCCCGTGCCCGTGCCCGTGCCATTGTTGCGCCTTGTGCGTTGTCGCGATGCGCACAGACGGTACAAACCATTCTCCGTGACCGCACTACCTAATAAGTTATCTTTGGCGTGACTGGACGCTGTGCTCCCCGCCCCGCCCCACCCCGCCCCGCCCCGCCCCGCGCTGTCTACATTTTTATTGCACATCAATTTGACACGATCACAGTCCGTTCCAATGAAGAGATCTATCGCGCGGCATCGGCGCGGCGCTCCGACTGCACGACGCGCATTTACGAATCACCTGCGCTACTATACGGTCGATTTTAGAAACGTTAACAACGGCTGGTAGCGTTAGCGCCGCCTACACATTAAACCTACTCTACATAATATTTACAAAGTGTGACATTAGCGCCGGGGCCGCGCGGGCCGAGGGGGCCCTTCGTGAGAGGGGCACGCGGCTGCAACGTGCGTGCGTAAAAGAACCTCCATTCCCGAAGTGTTGAAGAAGAAAGCGACCGGAATCGGTTCGATCGCACTTGATATGTTCGTCGCTCGCGATGGCTGCGTTCATGTCGGTCGACACGTGACTTGTAGCAGAACGATTTCTAAATGCCGTTGAAGAGGTCAGTCGGGCGGGCCGCCACGATCACGACGCGGTACGTCGTCACGCGCGGGGCGGGGGGGAGCGGGGGACGCGGGGCCGTCCGCCCGCTGCCGCCCGCTGCCGCGCCTCACTCGCACACCAGCTCTGCAACCGAACACAACATGTTACTTCTTACTGACTGCCCGTGTTCACGGTTACATTGTACCCCAGGTATAAAGCCTTTATCTATCTGTAAAACGCATCAATATCAAACATCAGTTATCCCGAGAATATTTCGCACTAATGCAAACATTATAGTTGAGAGTCAAAGCGTTGGTTAGATGTTGTAACGTGAACACTAACAATATTTTGGTATCGGAACTTCTGCCTTGGTCTTTCCATACATCGCTATCGCCAGTCGCTTTACCAGTTTCTCAAAAGAAACGAACCCTTTGACTGCACCGATGAAACCTTCCGACATTAAACACCGGAACCGTTCCACTGGAGATTGGATCATAATACGGCGCGCATACACAAACAGAGCAGTATCGCTTGCTCGTGGCGACGACATCCAATCCAAATTGGCCGTGGCGACGGCGGAGGTGTGAGCCGGTGCGTTGTCATGGCGGAAGAGCACTTTTTTCTTCGCCAAATGAGGTCGGTTTTTCTGCAATTCGGTGTCAAACCGGCCTGACAATTCGGCATAGTAGAGCCCTGTGGTCGTTTTGCTCTTCTCCAGATAGTCGATGTGGATCACACTTTGTGAATCCCAGAAAACGGTGGCCATCACGTTTCCGGCCGATGAGACAGTCTTTGTCTTCTTCGGAGCACGTTAAAATAAGTGGTCATTAATAACTTGCTAATGATACCACAATAATTGGCGCGTTGGAAGCAGAACTCAGCAAACTGCTTCAAGAGGTGGAAAGAGTGATCAAGGACTATGATGGACTGCACATCAATAGGTCGAAAACAAAGCTGTTTATCGACAGGGCGGGCACAATGCTTGATGCATGAACTTAAGGATGTAGATGCAGTTCATGAATTTGTATTTCTTGGAGCATTAATCTCGGACGATGGCGAATGTGATAAAGAGGTCATCCGTAGAACCCAGATGGCTAAGTCAGCAGTAAAGCGGTTAGAAAACATTTGGAAGAATAGAGGGATCAACCGAAATACCAAGATCAACCTTATGCGCACCCTAATCATTTCTATTTTCGCATATATCGCAGACAACTGGACGCTTAAAGCCTGCACACGGTCTAGGATAGATGCATTCGAAATGTGGTGTTGGCGTAAAATGTTAGGAATGTCATGGACGGCGCGCCGCACCAATGCGTCTATCCTAAAAGAATTGAATTTTGAAATTCGACTCTCCAGTATGCGCCTACAGCGACTCTTACAATACTTCGGACACGTGGCCAGAAGAGACGCTAACAACTTCGAAAAGCTCATTGTTGTGGGTCACGTGGAAGGAAAACGCAGTCGTGGAAGATCAACAGGTGGACTGACGTTGTCAAAGAGACAACTAAGACAAATGTACCAACTGCTATGAGATAAGCCAAATGCCGCAATACCTTCTGGACTATGGATAACCATAGTCCAGAAGCCCGTTCATGGTGGTCACGACCCTCTGTCATGAGGAACCGATCAATAACAAGAACTGAATCTAGCTTCTTTGGGTATCAACTTAATTTGTGTTTCATATAGGTGTCCCCCGGACCTGCCCACTGCCCAGTGTCCGCCAGAACAACATTATGTACTTATGTTTGGTTCCCCCGAACTTTATTGTCTTTTTATTCAAATGTCACAGATTGGCGTATGTTTGTATCGCAATTATTACTAACACGTTATTGTCTAAAGGAGAAATTGAGACTTGTTAAACAACAAATACACTGCGATGTGTATCAACGAGACTGATATAACTGCTGTTAAATTGGCGAAGTAAAGTTTATCTAAGTAGCCGTAGTTTTGTGAGTGCTCAGGTATGAGTGTGGTAGGTGGAATGGAGGAGTGCAGTGGATCAGCATGTGCACGTGGGCAGTGTCGCCTCCCGCACACTCGCGTGCATCCAGCGAGGCGGGCGGGCCGGATCTCGGCTGATCCACTTTCATCACAAGTGACAATCAGAATCAGAAGTAGTCCTTGTTCAAGGTGGTTCAGTAAGTTCATACGGTACTACTTCCCGCTTCTTTACATTTCCTATTTGACGTACACTAAAATCAGTATCGGCTCATTACTTTAGTCTTCAAACTGCTGTTAATTCCGATGTGGTTTGAGATCAATTTGTTGGATTTGTATATATTGTTATCGAGTTTCGAATATCGAGGCCTCCGGACGGCTACAGACAGGGAGTGGAGAAACGATATAGTGGAATGTGGACGCAGATGGATGGACACGTACCTGTGGGCGCTCGGCGCGGCCGGAACCCGCGTGTGCCGTCGGGTCCCCGCGGGGCGCGCGCCAGCACCACGCGCGGCACTCCGCTCTCCTCCAGCGAGGCGGTGCGCAGCCGCGCCAGCAGCCGCTCGGGCCGTGCCTTGCTCGCTGCGCGCCTGCAACACACACACACACCGCCTCTGTAAGTTCCCATCTACCTAATAGTTTCTTAAAATCACCTACACATTGAATGGCATGCACGTAAATTTAAATAAAGAGGGGAAGTCCGCAGAATTACATGACTATCAGCCCGTTGCAGAAAGCTATTATTAAGCTAAAAATAAAGCTATTAGATAAGATTTTCGTTTGTGGAACGATTTAATGTGGGATTAACTTTTAAAGACGTCTTTAAAAGTTAAAGATCGTTTTTTGCAACTGGCTGTTAATCTATGGAGAAGTCATCAAAGTAACTGCTGGGTTTTCTTTCTCACTGCAAGGGATTGCTCGTGTAACTGTACTACATATATATATTTGTGCGAGAGTATCACTCGGATTGTGTTGTTAACAAAAGTTTATATTTTGTAAATATATACATTTTGAATTTTGATCAAACGTTTATTACATACATTGAATTAGTATTAGACAAAATCATTCGTATCATCATACGTTTATAGATTGTTTTGTATTTATACATTTATAAAACCGACGATTTATTATTTATCCCATTTGAAGTTGACAGTATATAGTGTTGCGTAACGCCGAGACCGGGGTCGCGCGGGTAGCGCTGTAGGATCGCAACTTGGTGCAGAGCGAGCGCGGGTAGCGCTGTAGGATCGCACCTTGGTGCAGAGCGAGCGCGGGTAGCGCTGTAGGATTGCAACTTGGTGCAGAGCGAGCGCGAGTAGCGCTGTAGGATCGCACCTTGGTGCAGAGCGAGCGCGGGTAGCGCTGTAGGATTGCAACTTGGTGCAGAGCGAGCGCGGGTAGCGCTGTAGGATCGCACCTTGGTGCAGAGCGAGCGCGGGTAGCGCTGTAGGATTGCAACTTGGTGCAGAGCGAGCGCGAGTAGCGCTGTAGGATCGCACCTTGGTGCAGAGCGAGCGCGGGTAGCGCTGTAGGATTGCAACTTGGTGCAGAGCGAGCGCGAGTAGCGCTGTAGGATCGCACCTTGGTGCAGAGCGAGCGCGGGTAGCGCTGTAGGATTGCAACTTGGTGCAGAGCGAGCGCGAGTAGCGCTGTAGGATCGCACCTTGGTGCAGAGCGAGCGCGGGTAGCGCTGTAGGATCGCAACTTGGTGCAGAGCGAGCGCGGGTAGCGCTGTAGGATCGCACCTTGGTGCAGAGCGAGCGCGGGTAGCGCTGTAAGATTGCAACTTGGTGCAGAGCGAGCGCGGGTAGCGCTGTAGGATCGCACCTTGGTGCAGAGCGAGCGCGGGTAGCGCTGTAGGATCGCACCTTGGTGCAGAGCGAGCGCGGGTAGCGCTGTAGGATCGCACCTTGGTGCAGAGCGAGCGCGGGTAGCGCTGTAGGATCGCAACTTGGTGCAGAGCGAGCGCGGCATACTCACTGTATCTTGACGACGTTGCAGGCGGAGCACTTCCCGTTGCGCGGGTTGGTCAGCATCACGAACTCCACCGCGTCCCCCGGCGCCAGCTCACCCGCCGCGCTCCCCGCGCCGCCGCGCACCTCCGACATGTGGAAGAACAGCCGCCGCGCCTCCTCGCCCTCCACGTTCAGGAACCCGAACCCGCCTGCAACACGAGCAGTAGAGCGTCACGTCACAAGGCGCGCGACCCGACCCGACACGACACGACGCGGGCGAGCGAGCGTACCTTTGATAGCGTCCACGGTGGCGCGGCGCTTCTTCCGGACGGGCACGATGTCGGCGGCGCGGCCCTCGCGGTCCACGTGGAAGGTGACGGGGTCGCCCACCTGCAGGATCTCGCGCTTGCACGCCAACCCCGTGATGCCGAACTCGTACGTGTGGCCGCCCTCCGCCTGCACCAGGCCGCAGTACTGCGCCTGGTCCGGGTTGAGCGCGCGCAACGTGCGCGTCACCGTGCCCTGCCGCGGCGGCGAGTCGCGCTCCACCGCGCGCGCCCCCGCCCCCACCCCCTCCCTCGCGCGCACCCACTCCGCGCTCGCGCACCCGCCGCCCGCGCCTCCGCCGCGCCCCACCGCATACTCGACCTCGGCGCCCAGCTCCAGGCTCTCCGGGCTGCCCTCCAGGTTGCTGTAACACGCCCACACTCGCAACATGACTGTGCGCCGACACCCACAAATCTTACCAGTTACAGTATCATTCTTATTAAGAGTAACAAAAGATTTCCTAACAATAATAACATTAAAAATGTTATATTGTTCTTCAGTAAGAAGTCAACTTGAATATGCTTCACAAGTGTGGAATCCTCAATATGCTAAATATATAGATATGCTAGAGAAACCACAAAAGAAATTCTTAAGGATCATTAACTATAAACTCTTCAGTCCAAAGTCCTGATTATGTGGACAGTTGTAGACGTCACCACATATTACCTCTCTATGAAAGAAGGGAAGCAGCAGATCTTACTTTCTTGCACAATATTTTATTTCCTCGCACTATTGATGTTTTTAATTGTAAATATTCCAAATCAGTTGATCTCTTTGTGATGAAGCAGCATACATTGAAACTCTTGATGAGCAAGCGCTGTTACACGGGCGGATGTAAATGTGCTTGTTGTTTTTTTTTCTCTCTTAATTATTTTATTTTATTTTTATCTTACATGGAAAACCAACAGCTGCTTATTTGCTTATGGGTCTAAGATAATTAACATTAAAAAGCCTAAAGAAGTTTCCGTTTATAGACATATATAAGTAAAGTATCCTACAAAATAATAAAAACAGCATCTAACTTACAGAATAATAATTAGAAAAACAGTATCAAATGTGCAATAAATAATAATAATAATAATATTCAAAGTCGTATAAATCAATTTAAAGAATAGAAAATGCAATAAATTCAATCAATATAAAAGATTAAAATGCTAATTGTGAAGGAATTGGTCATTGATAAAAGATTTGAATACATTCCGCTTTGAGATAAACAAATCGACATTTTCAGAATAATCAGTATACAATGTAAAATTGGACAGTATTGTTGACCTTACCTGTCTGGCGGTTAAATAGATTGACAGTCCATATAAAGAAAGAGTTTTGACGGTAGTTGGAAGAGCACTGAGGAGCGTACAGCTTTAGGTAATTTCAGCGACAGGTCACCCTTGCCGGCGTTACAAGCTTGATTTTTGACAGTAAAGTTGGAGAGTCAAACAAATTCAGAACAATATTATGTAAAAAGGTAAGATCAGCAGCTTCTCTTCTTTTAAATAGAGGTAGGAGATGATGGTGTTTACAACTATCGACATAATCGAGGCTGCTTATTCTGTGCTTGTACTTGATGTGTTTTAGGAACTTTTTCTGGGGGTTTTCCAAAATGTTTATGTATTTGTCATAGCGTGGATGCCATATTTGCGAAGCGTATTCCAAGTTACTACGGACTAGGGAGCAGAACAGAATTTTTAAGGTTTTCACTGACTGAAAATCTTTAGTAACTCGAAATAAAAAGCTAAACTAAGCTTTTCATAGCTTTAGCTGAAACTTTTTCAATGTGTTTATCAAAAAGCAGTTTGGAGTCAAGAGTTACACCTAAGTCAAGCACAGCATGGGTCCTAGTGAGAGACTGGTGATTGATTTTGTAGTCATGTTGATGGATATTCGTTCATCTACTAAAACTACTGCAGCAACACTTAGGAATGTTGAGATCAAGTTTATTTAAAGTACAGTACTTAAGAAGGTTATCAAGATCATGTTGAAGAAGATAGAAATCATGACTACTATTGATTACTTTGAAAATTTACATGTCATCAGCGAATAAAAGGAAATCAGAGTGTCCAAAGCACGTTTATGTCGTTAACAACGAGGATAAAGAGAAGTGGACCAAGGATTGAACCTTGGGGCCACATTGAACCAGATGGAATTGGAGATGAAGCCGACGCATATCCATTTAGGAGCACAGTTTGGCATCGATCAGCAACGTACGACGTAAACCACCTGTAAACATTGCCCCGTATTCCGGCAGCATGCAGTTTGGCAAGTAGAATAGCGTGATCAATACGATCAAAAGCCTTGCTGTAGTCGGTATAGACAGCGTCGACCTGACCACCCGAATCCATGCCAGCAGTAACCGAATCTGTAAACGTGATGAGATTACTTATTATCTGTGTTTCTTTGGTAAATCAGGTTTTCTATGGCTTTATGTTGCTTGTAAACTTATATTAGAGTCTTATTTGTGTGCATCACTTTACTGTTTGTTTCCTGTTCGTGTTCTTCAATCAAGCGCGATTAATTGTTAATTAATTGTTTCCTATTCATTAATTGCATTCAGGGCACTTACAATGTTATCATAAGCGAAAACTGTTAGGCATTTGTATTCACAAGATCTTTATACTACATTATTAACTAAGCAGCTGTTTGTTTTCCGTGTAAATAAAAATAAAATAATACAATCATTGGGAGACGTCGCGTGAGGCAGGCAGTCGTACATAAACTACAAGTGAAGTAAACATTACAATTTAGAAATCGATATAAAAGCAAATTTTGATAAGTATAAGGTATTTGAATACAATACACAAACAATTTGAGCACAATACTGAACGAGGGGATTTGGAATCGATAACTGCAGGTCTAAAAAGGCTACTTTAGGCAATTCCTCTAAATTAATTCATTTCCCGACTTGCCAGCAGATCCTAAGTAATTCCTCTAATATTCGTAAAATGGCCACTTACTTAAGGCGAATCATACTCAATTCATTTCTTAGCAGATTCATATTGGCTTATAATACTGCCATGAGAAAAAAATAAGAACCGTAATATTACCGGTTATTGATTTTATAGCTTTAACTTGAACTTGACTTCATTTGACATTCATTTTATTTTGTCAACAAACTAAATAATGTGAATGTGTTTAGTGGATTCTTTTTGTGAAATATGCGTCGGTTCTAAGTGGATTTTTACGTGCCTAACCATAGAAATAATGTATCCTAACGGAAAGAAACTCAACTAACACTTGTACTGCCTAACACTAGTCGCTTTGGAATTTACACTAAAAAATAGACCACTCGAAAATTATCATGGAGCATGGCTGCATTTCAAGTAATTACAACAAGTTGTGAACATTTCTCCATTTCAATGGTTTACCTTGAATATGCTTTGTGAACTGTGCTGGATCTACAGCGCCACCTCTCTGCCACGGCAAACAAGACGAACACGAAACCGCAGTAAGTAAAAAAGCTGGTATTGAAATTAACTAGCAATAGTAGGTATATGGATCACAACATATTCATTCTTAAAGCTTACAAATGATATACTTCAATATATTTAAGTACATATCTTGCCTTACAAAGAAAAATGATGTTTTAGGTTGCCCTCTTGCTCCACTAGATGAGGCAGGCACGGAGGAGTCTTTTACAAATTGAGATGCAAAGATCAGCAGCTGCTGCTATTGCTCACACTCTTAACATCATTGGATAACCTAAGTAGACTGCAGATGCAGTGGAAAGATATCTACTTGTCTCATATAGGATCTCAATAAAGGTAAAGTATGGATTTGTACATAGTCTAAATAAAATGAAATATTATTTATGTGTTGTATAAAAATATATCTTCCCAAATCCCTTTTGTGTTATTATATTATATTAGTTTATTGCCGTGCTGACCAGCATATATAGCCTGTCAATAAGAGCATTTCTTGTGGCGTCACCTGCTGCTAACTGGTGATTTCGAGTCAATTCACTTTCAGGTTGAGTCTGCATCTAAAACATAAGTTTATGGCATAATTGTACTTATTTTAAGCCCTATAAACTTACAAACATAATATATATATTACAATGTGTTTATATTTGAATACTGAATTATAGAAACATAAACTCTAAAGATTAATATTGTATCAAATGTGTAACACAACGCAAGCATTTGTTATAAATCCTGCCATTGTCGGATGGTAGCGAGACTTCAATACTCCTATACACCGTTCTTCTGTGTTCCGAACATGACAATGTACTTCTGTGTAGTATCGTTGAGGCGTGTTGGGCTCAGTATTGACTATTGGAGTCATGGATTGGATGCTGATGGACCGTAGGGGATAGCCTGAATCACCTAAAACAACATCGGTATAAATACTCAGCATCACATACTTTATTTAATTTGTAATTACTATTATACTGACATAAGAACCACACTGTTTCATTTTCAGCTTGGTGGAGCAGCTCAAGGTGTGATTTCAGGGGGTGATGGTTCCACACAAAGGAGTCATGGCTTGCCCCACCATTGCTAGCTTAGAATATTTAAGTCGGAGTCACATACCTAAAAATAATTAGTAAATTGTGTTTTATTTCTGTATAGGTGAAAGTTTTTTAATAATACTTATATATTATATTTAAAGTTAAACAACCAATACAGAATCATAAAGTTAAGTGTGTAACATGTTTAAATTAGACAATTAAATTAAGGACTGTTAGAGAGATTCAAACCTTTATCCTCTAGGTTTGCCAGATTGCCTTTATCAATTGGGCACTAAGATCACAAAAACCTTGATATGTTATTTATTATATTTACTAATGATTTTGTAGTGATAAGGTACGTATTTAATTAAAAAGTTATTTTGATCCAAAACTTGGTTTCAATATAATATGAAGTACTCATCTATGTATCTACTTATAGTTAAAAATTTGCCTGAGTAATATTTAGAGAAATATTGAATAAAAGTAATTTCATGGTGAGTGGTAATCTACTTACTATTTGAGCATTTATTGAGTGATATCTTTTCCGGTTAACTCTTCATAGTCAGCAGGCCGTACGCCAGGCATGTTGAATTTTTGGTAAAACCTGAAACAGAATAGTGATTTTTCATTATCAATATACATCTAGTTCATTGACTATTGAGTATTTAATTATTTATTTATTTTCTTAACTTACAACTATTATTACAGGTTTGTTTTTGTAACCTAATGCAATAGCGTAGCATAATTAGGACTTACACTAACCTATTATGAAGAGGTTCAGTAGGCAATAGTTGTTGATTGAAACTTACTGTAGGCTACTTACCCACATTTAATTACATTACGCTCCTGGTGCATTTTGTGCAAAATGTATATACGCGTACTTCGGAAGTGGACATTATTTAAGGCATGCGTCACGGCTCTCATACAGTTTGAGACACTCACTTGGTGCATTTTGTGATATGCACTGGCTCCCAAAACCCTCTGATATAAACCAGAAGCATAAAAACCCAGTGCACTCAATACCTAAAAAAATTAAAGATTTGTATTATTCACATAGACTTATACGGTTACATTATAGAATAAAGCCCATACTGTATCACTGACAATTTAAATTATTAATATATACTTTAATTCCGGTAGTATACGGTATAAGTATACCATTTTGTAATTGGTCAGTGAAATTCTATAAATGTAGGTACCATACAGGAAAGTATGTACAGGAAAGGTACTCACAGGAATGCGGGTGGTCCGTGACTTCCTCTGGGTAGGCGTCCTGCTGAGGAATGCGTGCTGAAGGGTTCTGGCTGATGTCCTACTTGTATAAAGTTTGTGCACTAGTTTAACGCGCACTCGCGTACACGTGTATTTGCACGGCCAAAATGGCGGTCGGGCGTGCGCGCGCACTGGTACCGTTCGGGTGACTGGGGTGACGCGTAAACGCGGAGCTGATTAAGAATGCCGATTACATATATTCGCGCCGGTGGCGGTTCCCATGCGGTCGCGGCGACGCGGAGCTGATTGAGCTGATAACGGATGCCGATTACATATATTCGCGCCGGTGGCGGTTCCCATGCGGTCGCGGCGACGCGGAGCTGATTGAGCTGATAACGGATGCCGATTACATATATTCGCGCCGGTGGCGGTTCCCATGCGGTCGCGGCGACGCGGAGCTGATTGAGCTGATAACGGATGCCGATTACATATATTCGCGCCGGTGGCGGTTCCCATGCGGTCGCGGCGACGCGGAGCTGATTGAGCTGATAACGGATGCCGATTACATATATTCGCGCCGGTGGCGGTTCCCATGCGGTCGCGGCGACGCGGAGCTGATTGAGCTGATAACGGATGCCGATTACATATATTCGCGCCGGTGGCGGTTCCCATGCGGTCGCGGCGACGCGGAGCTGATTGAGCTGATAACGGATGCCGATTACATATATTCGCGCCGGTGGCGGTTCCCATGCGGTCGCGGCGACGCGGAGCTGATTGAGCTGATAACGGATGCCGATTACATATATTCGCGCCGGTGGCGGTTCCCATGCGGTCGCGGCGACGCGGAGCTGATTGAGCTGATAACGGATGCCGATTACATATATTCGCGCCGGTGGCGGTTCCCATGCGGTCGCGGCGACGCGGAGCTGATTGAGCTGATAACGGATGCCGATTTAGGCGTGCACAGACTTCATCAGAGCTGAAGACTGGCCGTCGTCTAGTCCCGATCTTAATCCGCTGGATTATGATTGTTAAGGACCCGCAGTCAGCTTAATTAGTTTAACTTAGATATAAAGTCATAATTAGCTCTGTATAATTATTAAAATTAACGTCACATACAAGCATAAGTACATTGAAACCAATCACGTAGCTTATCCAGAATGACCTTCAAAATGAGACAGAGAACTTAGTAATAATAACGAAAGAGATAGAAATAAGAACCTTTTGGATAGGCCGACTTTGGATTGGAAAGTAAAATGACACGCGAGGAGTATGTACTAGTTGAGACTCAGTTGGGTACTTAAAGTGAGCTAATTACCGTGCGAACCTTGAGGAACAAGTGATAGGAACATACAGTCTACAAGTGGCAGAACCGCTACAATGATTTATGGTCAGTTTTAGAGAGTACGGCTTGCTCTAAACGGCATAATTTGGAGTACCTGAAGCAATCCGTACGATTGACAGTGAACAATTTTCCCATGGAAAGAGTGCGTGCTTCTATTGATAACTGGTCTTAACGTTTGAAGGACTGTATTGCAGCCAAGGGAGACCACTTCGAATAAGATTCCTATATTTCAAATTGTTTTATATTTATGTATTAAACTAACACACTGTAAAAGTAATAAATGTTATTGCAATATAATTTTTTTCTTTGTTTCAGTATTTATGGCAAGATGAGTATTATTTTCAATGCAGCGAAAACACATAACGGTCAATATAAATAATGGTCAGAAAACATAATAGTTGTATTATCCACTTCTGGCAAGCTGTCACTCTGCCACCTATAAACTCAGACAAAATAAAAAGTCAAGACAGAATGTTGTGAACAGAAAAGTGAGGCCGGTAAAACTACGCCTCGCCGTGTACATACACAATTACACACACACACGCACATCGAAACTACGCCTTGACTCGTCAGTCGAACTATCGCTGCGCGTGGAAGCAACACGTAAAGTAAATCGACAAATTTACCTGTCAAAATGCCGAATTGTGTCGTGAAAGGGTGTATAAAACAAACTACAAAACATAAAAAGAATAATGGAATCACATTTCACACGTAAGTAACTTGGAAACCAATATTTTAAATAAATAAAAATAAAAATAAAGGTTATTGCTTGGAACATAGAAAGTGTTGCCATGGTAAAGCCTGTAAGGTTTACCCTATTATTGGGTAATCTTAATATTCAGTATATACGTTACGTTAATACGTTTTTATAATACTCGTAGTTTATCAACGTGTTTTAACCGACTTCAAAAAAAGAAGTAGGTTCTCAATTAGTTCTTTTCTTTAAATATTATATTGTATGACACGCGACGCAATATCTTTATACAAAACCGGTTCCGTCATTAGAAAGCAAATTAACAAAAATTGGCGATTCTTTTTTTTTTAGTTTATTTTTAACCGACATCTAAAAGGAGTAGGTTCGTAATTAGGTTCTATTGTTTTAAATATTTGTTACCTCATAAGTCCGTTATTTATAAACCGATTTGAACAATTTTTTTTTGTTGGAAACCTGATACCTTTAATATGGACTCACATTAATTTCATACTGGATTTTCAATTTCGTACATATTGAAGGCGGTTATGTTTTTTTGTAAAAATAAACCATATTTCTATTGAAGTCTTTTGTTTTTAGAGTGTATCTATATTGAATGTTGTTCTATGTAGAGTGGAATTATAACCATATTATAAAAGCAAACTTCAGTCGTCTGTTATCTGTTCATGCTTTATTGTGTTTAAATATTTTTTTATTAAATGCAAAATGGCTGATTTTTTTACCTACTTATAAATTAAGCCAGGACCATTTGGAGATTCTATTTACGTCTATTAGGATGCATGGAGGGTTCAACGATAACCCTAACGTAAGACAGTTTACAAGCAAGCTACAAAAAATACTATATCATTTAGAATTAAAATGTCTTACAAAAGGTAATTGTGTTCCTTTATAACACATAGCAATACTTAATTGCACTTCAACAACTAAAATTATGAATAGCACTTCATCGTCGTATAGACACGAAGAAGAAGAAGAAACCATTGAAAATTCTTCGTTGCAACTTCTTAATGAAATTGTTAATAAATCATTTGATTGGGCCAATTCATATTATGGTGACTACAGAAAAATGATAATTGGTTACATATCTGAAAGTACAGTGCACTATCTGGTTAAAACCATAAAATGCTCTAAATGTTTAGATGCCTTGCAGACTGATGAGAAACTTTATTTTCACAAGCTCATTAGTTTAAAAAACAAAGGTGGTCTTTGCTTCCCGATATGACAATGATCGTCATTCGCACCAGTCGATATGACAATGATCGTCATTCGCACCAGTCGATATGACAATGATCGTCATTCGCACCAGTCGATTGTCAATATTTTTGAAATTTCTATTGAGTCCGGGACGTTCGACTGATGAAGTATCATTATGCTTAAATAAGTAAATTTAGGCTTTATGCTTAAGAATTACTTAGTTTATAGTAGTTATGCTTCAATAAGTTGTCCACTTTAAAAGTTGTGTGTCGATCATCACCATGGATTTAAATAGTGAAAATTTGTTGGTAAAAACAATTTGTTCGCGTTGGATACCACATAACTTGAGAATTAATCAAAAATGGGCTCGTGTCGATTGGTGCGAAGGAATGTTTAAAAAATACAACCGTGGTTCGTCAAAAGCTGTTTATAATATCACAGGTGATGAATCTTGGATCTATGCGTATGACCCCGAAACGAACCGCACATCAACTGCAAGAGCTACCGGTGTTGTAATGTCCGAGCAAACGGTAAAATATAGGTCGATGGAAGCCAATTGGAGATGAGGCCGCCCAGTTCGGTGCGCGTCTGACTGTCCAACATACGCGAGCTCGCCGACGGTTCGCGCGAAATCACGCAAATCGGCAACTTCCACATTGGAGACCTGCGCTACGTTGCGACCGACGCGACGTCCCCTAGTATTTGCCAACAAAGTATATTTGTTTTTTAACTACATAGAAAATGAGTTTTATGTTTTATGATAATATGTATAACAAAACAATAGAGAAGACCGAAATGTTCCCCAACTGTGGTATGTAGTGGACGGTACCTGAAGTGGAAGAACACCTCCTTGGAGTGGTCGGCGGTTTCAATGAACCCGAAGCCGTCCTTGAGCGCGGCGATGTACCCCTGCGCGGGCGCGCGTCCTCCGCCGCCGCCCCCACCTCCGCCCCCCTCTCGCGCGCCGGCCACCTGCACGCCCATCGCCACCAGCTCCTTGGTGCGTTTGATCTGCAACCGACACACACGCCACTGTAACAGGTATACAGCCGGCCGGTTCCACCGGGACACGCTCCATCCGAACCGAACCAGCTCGGATTCGCGTGCGCTCGCGAGCCCGTCGGCGTCCATATCGCGTGAGAGGTCCACAGTACACATTCCGTGCGCGTTGCCGCCTGTGCAACGACAACGTTACCCACCGACTTGTTACCTGTGCCGCTGTGCCGCTGTGCCGCTGTGCCGTCTCCCGGGATACCATTTGGGAGACCTTCACTCTAACTAAAGTGATAGCGATGCGACACACCATAGCGGTCACACGCCATTCAATTCATTATTTTGAAAAAGAAGAGCACGTTAGACCGAGTTAAACATTATGATTGAAACAGTAAACTTGTAAACTCGTAAATTCAATAAAATAAAGAAGGAAATGTGAGTGAGATAGCAGGTATAGAGAAGGATGTGGTCACCTGGTAGACATCGAAGACAACCTTGTCGCCAACGCGCGGCTGCTTGCCCTCCTTCTTGAGCTTGAAGGGCAGCGTCTTCTTGGTCTGGTTGAGCTGGCACGTGATGACGCCGCTTCCCGCGCCCGCGCCCGCTCCGCCGCCTTCCTGCGTACACACACTGCATGTACCAGTATGCAGTGAACTGCACTGCACTGCACACTGTATGTGTAAGCCATACTTATAATTCAAATATATTTATTTCAGGCAAATAAACCCATAAAGCGTACAAATAATAATACAATAAAATACTCGTATATCTTGAGTAAAGTTCAAAAATACAAAAATGTTCAATAAATTTTGTGCACAATAAATTACAATATTCCAATTCTTATAAAATAAAAATTAAATGTCAATAATACAATAGCAATGTCGATATTATATAAAATTATGTCCAAAAATAAATACAATATGTCAGATAAATAAGCTTATTATTATATACGAGTACAATACCCATGTCTAATAAATAAATAATGAGTACCTTCGCTTCGGCATCGGTATCACAGCAATGCCGAAGGAAAGCACAATCGATCCTGCGTGCAATCATCGCCAAGACGGCGCTGGTGCCAAGGACACTCCTCGCTCACAAACCGTCTGCGCACATGCACATGCGGTGTCGGGGCAGCCCCAACACCGCCCTGAACGCGTTCTTGTATTGTACACGGAGCGTACTGTAGCAACTGTAGCTTGTCTCACAGTTAGTTACTGTTAGCATGATGCAGTGCGCAACAGCTACACGATTTTGTTGATAGTTAACTATTATATTAAGTCGGTTGTTAATTTGGGCAACAACTAACCGTGACATTAAAATATTACAGAAAATATGCAAAACATATATTATTCTTGATTTAAACTTACTATCAGAGTTTCATCATCAGTTCGCATAGCTACTGTCGTGTCGATATATATACGAGGGCTGCACTAAAACTATCGGGAATGGAATATTTCCACTGTTCCTGTCATATTCAAATCTTTTTAATTGAAAACTCCTTGGTTTTAAAAATCGAATACCATTTATTTTGTTTTCCTCTTGAGGGACAGAGAACGGTTAATGCAGAATGGTATGCTAGCATTTGTTTGCCACAGGTCGTTTCTGAACTCCGTAAAGAGAACTGCAACCGCCGCATCATCCTCCATCACGACAATGCGAGTTCTCACACCGCGCTCAGAACAAAAGAGTTTTTAGACCATCCGCCGTACAGCCCCGACCTAAGCCCTAATGATTTCTATACTTCCCTAAAATAAAGAATAAATTGCGTGGACAGAGATTTTCATCACCTGAAGAAGCTGTGGACGCCTACAAAACGGCCATTTTGAACACCCCACTTTAGAGTGGAATAAATGTTATAATTACTGGTTTAAGTGAATGGAAAAGTGTATTAAGCTACGTGGTGAATACTTTGAAAAACAATAAAAAGTACTATAAGGTTCTAGTTATGTTTTTTCTTCAAACGACTAAACATAAAAGGCATGCCTCGTATGGCTGGACGACGCTCATTAAAGCTGCAGTCTTAGGATTGCAGCAAGTTGACGAAGCTGAAGAGAGAAGACGTAGTGTAGCAGATTCCAACCTCCGGAACAAGCCAGTTTCCGAAAAGGCTATAATACCATAGACCACATCCACACGCTACGGCAAGTTATACAGAAGACCGAAGAGTATAACTTGCCTCTTTGTTTAGCGTTTGTGGACTATGAGAAGGCCTTTGATTCGATCGAGACGTGGGCAGTGCTTGAGTCTCTCCAGCGGTGCCGTATTGACTATCGGTATATTGAAGTGCTGAAGTGTTTGTACAAATACGCCAACATGTCAGTCCGAGTACAGGAGCAGAGTTCGAAGGCAATTCTATTGCAAAGAGGCGTGAGACAGGGAGACGTTATATCTCCGAAAGTGTTCACCACTGCTTTGGAAGACGCCTTCAAGCTCTTGGAATGGCAAGGACTTGGCATCAACATCAACGGCGAGTACATCACTCACCTTCGATTTGCCGACGATATTGTAGTCATGGCAGAATCCATGGAAGACCTCAGTACAATTCTCGAAGTCCTCCATCGATCTTTTCCCAACGGGTAGACTTAACTGAAGATGAACATGGACAAGACGAAAATTATGTCTAATGCCCATGTTGTACCTACCCCAATATCAGTTGGGAACTCAGTTCTCGAAGTTGCTGACGAGTACATCTACCTGGGACAGACAGTCAAACTAGGCAGGTCCAACTTCGAGAAAGAGGTCAATCGTCGAATCCAACACGGCTGGGCAGCGTTCCGGAAACTTCGCGAAGTCTTCAAAGTCAAAGTCAAAGTATATTTATTGCTGAATTACATGTGTAAAATGATATTATATTCTCGTCAAAAATACCTCAGTGCCTCAAGACAAGAGTCTTCGACCAATGTGTGTTACCAGTGATGACTTATGGCACTGAAACGTGGTCTCTTACTATGGGCCTCATAGAAAAGCTCAAAGTCGCACAACGAGCTATGGAGAGGGCTATGCTCGGGGTTTCTCTACGTGATCGAATCAGAAATGAAATCCGTAGACGAACTATAGTCACCGACATAGCCCAGAAAATAAGCCAGTTGAAGTAGCAGTGTGCGGTGCTGTTCTGGAGTGGAGACTACGGACCGGCAAGCGCAGCATAGGTCAGACGACTAGATAAAGGTCGCAGGACGACGTTGGATGCAGGCCGCTTCATAGGCAGAGGCATATGTTTAGAAGTGGACGGCTGAGATGATAATGATGTGAGTGTAAGGGATAGATAGCGATAGTGGGGCGGATGCGGACGGTGGGTACCTGGTGCGCGGCGGCGTCCTTGGCGTCCTTGTGCGGATGCACCGCGGAGACATGTCCGCGCACGGCACGCTCCACCAGCGTCTCGAAGGCGACGGCGCCGGGCGGCAGCGGCTTGACGCGGATGGCGGCCGGACGCGAGGGCACGCCGGGCGCGGCGCCGTGCGGGTCCACCGTGAACTCGACGGCGTCGCCCACGCTGAGCTCGCGCCGCGCACCCGCACGCAGCACCTCGCCGAAGGGGAATAGCACGGTCTGATCGCGCTCCACGCCGCGCACCAGCCCGTACCCGTCCCGCAGCGAGCACACGACGCCCTGCTCGCGCCTCTCGCCCGACACGCCGAACGACTCGTCCAGCAGCAGGATGTTGGTGGCACGCTCGAGCCGGTCGCGCCGGTCCGTCGCCACCTGGAACTGCACCCAGTCGCCATGCCGCAGCGTGAACTCGCCACACTGGTCCTTGTCCCCGAACGGCACCTGCAACACGCACCGCACGCTCACTCCCTGTCCTAGCGCACACAGTGCACACACCTCCACCTCCGACTCACCTCCACCTCCGAGTGGTCCTGCGCGCGGTACCGGATGCGGCCCGGTAGCGGGTCGTGCTGCGCGTGCCCGCGCTCTAGCGGCTTCAGCACCTGCCCGCGCAGTGTATCCGGCGACACGTCCTCGAACACCACGCTGCCGCTCGGCAGCTTCGTGATCTCGCACGCCACTTCCTTGCCCTGAGCGCACACACACACACATGTTATATATTGCACGACGCAGCCACGTGTTATACAAACGCTTCGCACATTAACATCGACATATGCCATTTACAGACGACGCGACCGGGCGACTTGTAAGCTCGCACCGGTTTCATACTGAATTGAAATGCTAGTTGGATTCCTCGGGAGACTCACATTCCTCGTCTGGATGATGAACTCGACGTCGTCCCCGAGCAACAGCTCCTCTTCGGTCTTCGCCTCGGAGTAGTGGAAGAATATCTCCTTGACGACGTCCGCGCGTTCGATGAACCCGAAGTTCTCTTTCATGGAGCACACGACGCCGTGGTACTTGACGGGATGTTGCGGGTTCTCGAAGCGCACGTGGCACGCACCTAGGGTGCCCCTGCAACACGCGAATCTATCGTTATCCCGCTCCCTCGCGCGCACCCGCACGTGTGGGTACACGACGCGACCTACCTCTGATTGGTCGCGATCTGAAAACTGACGGCGTCGCCGGTGCGGAGCACGACGTTCCCCTCCACGTCATCCTTCGTGTAGGGCAAGAAGAAGCACTCGCCGCGGTTTTCGTACGAAATGCGGCCGGTGTTGTCCCCGGAGCCCTCGCCCTTCACCTCCGTGGTCACGGTGCCGGTCACTCTTGCTTCGCTCAATACCTGTGCGACAGAGGAACACGCATAAGATGGAGCGTCCCGCGGCGAACGGGATGCGTGCGAGGCGGTCGTACCGCACTTACCACTTCCGGTGCGATCTTGGTAACGGTGGAGGCGATCGGCTTGCCCGTGCGCCGGTCGTACGTCATCTCGAACTCGACGGGGTCCCCGATCTTAAGGTGCTCCGTGTTCCCGCTGAACTGGCTGAAGTGGAAGAAGAGGCGCGCCTGGCGCTCGCAGCACTGGATGAACCCGTACGAGTGCAGCAGCTTCTCGATGATGCCGGTCTCGCGGATGGGCGGATGGTTCACGGAGTCGTACTGCGCCGAGTTGTTGGCGGAGGCGGACGAGTACGCGGAGTCGCCCATGGGACACGGGTCCATGTTGCCGTACCCGACATTGAAGCGGTTGCCCCCTCCCCCGCCGCCGCCGCCGCCCCCGCCCCCGCCCGGTTTCCCCCCGCCGTTGTAGTTGTCCCGCGGGGAGCTGGGGTACTCCCCACTGTAGCTACCTACCGTCATACAGTTTACATTTAAACTCGACGCCTTTCATTGGTGTATTACACGCGACAACATTTGTGAATATCTGCTGAATACGGAGCCCTCTCGCAGCACCAAAACAGAATTTACCGGATTCCGATTTTGAAAAATGCTTCATGGTCAAACATGGACAACAATATTATACTCGTAAATATAAACTTCGGCAACGTCACCGCACAATGACTGGAAATTAGTAACCTTTAAAACACGTCATACTGTAGAGCAACGAGGACTCCGTACTTCCGACCACATCACCAAATGTTATGGCCACTTGACGCGCTTGACCTTTAGAGTTGGCACTATGACTACACCAAGTTGCCGTTTGTACGATCGAGTTAGTACAACAAGTGTTTTACAATGCGATACAACGATTAGCCCACTCGCATTAGCTGTAAAGAGGGGCAATTCATAATATACAATAGTAGCAATGTTCGTTCGGAACTCGTCGGGGAAGGTCACTGGTCACTTGGTCACTGGTCACTGGCGCTCTACAATCGATCCGTTGCCATTTAACCTTGTTCGCGAATAATTCACAATAAACGGGATAATACAATGATAACATTTTATCATCGCCTCTTCTCGGCTATAAATTAAAAAAAATATCCAACGAAAATATGTAATACAACCAAAATTGTAGGAATTTAAATTTTGAACAAATATTATATATATAAAATTTGTTTAAAATATAATTTTCTACAATTTTGGTTGTATTACAATAAAATTGATCATGTAACATTGAAAATAAACGAGTTGTTAATATAAAAAAAAAACATTCGCTCCCTCTGTGGGGTATAAAGGGCCGCGGGGTGTCGGCTTAGAATAGCATCTCCCAACTCTACCCGTGGGTGTCGTAGAAGGCGGCTAAGGGATAACAATCAGAAGGTGCCGGGCAGCAGCACCTTCCCAGTTAAACACACAAAAACTGCGCTCGCCGACCGGCCTGCCAAGCTTGGCGAGTATTGGTAAAACCCCCCCGTATAGATTTCACAAAAGGAACCTGCAGGCCTAGACAAAATGCAAACAGGCGTGTTTCCGCACACGCTATAGACATAAATGTGTCTACGAACTTAGCGTGACGTCACGTGACTTTTCCACAGGTAATGTCAACGCCATACATTTTGAAGTTGTCGTATGGCGTTAACGATAACAGAAACATCTTTTGTCTAGGCCTGCAGGACCCAAGTCCCCGGCAGCCCCGCTATGGCAGGTATGGCTACGGTAGCGGCCACGCTAACGGCATTGGGGGAGATATATGTTCAGCAGTGGACGTCTTACGGCTGAGATGATGATGATGATAATTGGGTATAAATTGGAAAATATCGATCCTAGGAAAATATTTATGAGAATCTAAAATGTTAAAAAATAATATTAAACAACTTTTGTTATAACCATTTTCGTGTGTGAAATTGAAAATAAAAGAGATATTCAATAAACAAAAAATACCCTTAAAATGAAGATGGCGGATGACGCCACGTATCGACTACCACGCAAAACAAAATGTAGACTGCGAGTGACCTTCCCCAACGAACTCCGAAGGTAAATTGCCGGGTGAAATCCTAATTATACTGGGCTAATGTTCTTTCTGATTTGTTCCTATACACTGTACTTGTTCTGCGCCTGGCTTCATGCTTGCTTGCTCAACGAGGACTACAACTGTATTCATGTTTTGATTTACTGAACAGTCAAAGTATGCGGTTTAAATGACTATGATGTGCTTTTTGATCGTGTTAACTTATACATTTCATTTTGTACCTACATGTCCATGGGACTGGGAACATATTATGTATTATTTACAACTTGATACCTCCTCACGTTCCTTAGAAAAATAGTCTTGACTGACAGATAGACGAACAGACAGACCGACAAATAGACGGACAAACAGACCATCAGATACACGGACAGACCAACAGATATACGAACAAATAGACCGACAGATAGACAGACATATAGACAAACCGACAGATAGACTGAAAGAAAGTTGTCCCCTGACTAAAAGATGGTCGTACGTCGCGCTCATTTCAGGTCAAGGCCGGAGTGGCACAGGGGTCCGTCCAATCACCCACACTCATTCTCCTGCATATCAACAATATGTTAGCGCTAGGTAATATTAATTGCTACGCAGATGACAGTACTGTCCACGGTCGGTACTTTGGACGATCTGGTGCGACACAGACCGAAATTGTAGAGAATAGACGGTGTGTCGTCGCCGAGCTTTACGGGGTGCTTGTCAGCATCTCTAGTTGGGGTACCGACAACTTGGTTGAGTTCAACGCCAGGAAGACTCAAGTGTGCGCGTTCTCGCCAAAAACATCTCCATTTCTTCCTCTTTCTTTTCTTCAGAATATCACCTTACATGGACAGCGTAATATGGACATCCGTAGTCACCTGAACCAGCGTGACTACATCGAGAATATTATCAAGTTAGCTTCTCGCAAACTCGGAGTCCTGAATAGAGCGATACGTTTCTTTACTCCTGATCAGCGCTGCCTTCTTTATAAAACTCAGGTGTGCCCATGTATTGCATGTTGTTGCCACCTCTGGGATGGATTCACTAAGTACCTTATGAAAGTTCTCGACAGACTCGTCGCACTGTACCTATTATTGGAGACGCTAAAGTCACTCAACACCAAGAACCCCAACAAATGCGTAGAACTATAGGTTTTTAAGCGTTTTTACCGGTTGTTTTATGGCGAATAATCTGAAGAGCTTTTTAATCTTATTCCTTCCTCACCATTCCGATCCCGAAATACTCGTTCCAGCCTAGCATTACATCTATATACTGTTCGAAACTTCTTACCACAAACCAAAAAGTTTGGCAGATCCTACCTCTGTCGTGTAAGTAAATTGTAGAATGCTCTGCCGGCGTACGTATTTCCTTGCAGCTATGACCCTGGGTCTTTCAAACGGGACGTGAAAAAGCATCTCTCAGGTCATCATAGGGGTGGCGATTAGTGCAGCTTACGGCTGCACAATGGTCATCGTTTCTTGATTCTATCTTCGCTTCACTTCAGGCGAGAGGGAGTCACTTTGATGAACCATTATAAAAAGATATACAATGACGACAGGATCACATGTAGAATAACACACATAAAGGTTTCATTTTTTTCCTCTTGAAGTACGATACCCTAAAAATCTATTAAAGGTATGAACATCCTTATATCGAGTAGGGACTCGACCTTACGGGTGAGATTGCTATTGTATAGTTCTACCGCATTGCGGTGCCAATATACAGCTCATATCGAATATTTAAGTGTAAATCACACTAATGCAATCCTCAACATTTGACGAGATAATCGAGTGAGACAGACAGACGGACAAGCTAATAATTTCAAATTTGATTAGTGAGACAGGAGAGTGGCCAGTTACGGCGCTCGACGTATTATAGTCGAGTCTGTATAGCAGTGCGCCGTGCTCGCATGCGTCGGCAGAACGTTCACAGTATAATATTGAGCAGTAGGGAGGAGCTCTCGAGCGGAGTTCAACTGACGGCGCGGCGGTGCCGTGTCCGATGTGTTGCACCCGACTGGCTTCTCCTATACATTCAACGTTATCTTTATACATATCCAATCTCGATCAATGAAATGCAACGCAACAAAAACATCACAAATTATTTACCATTGTAAATTAAAAAACTACAAAAAGAAAAAAACGTCTATGTAATGTGCACTACATTTAAGAAAAGTTACTTTTACAGTTGAGCGTGGTGGAAAGTGCAGAGTCTTGTCGCAGAGCCGTGTGATAATGATAACATATAACCCTAACATATACATAACAATAGATAACAGTGAGTGAGTAGCGACAAGTTGACAATGCGTTGCAACAACAGTGTGCATGCTATGTATGTAGGGCGAGCCTATGCTATGTTTAACATATTATTGTACGTTGTATACAGTATGGTACGCACATACTACTTTATTGTCGGATAGTGGACGCGTCACTGCAAACGTCGCGATATAAATCTTGGAATGTCGTGCTGAAGGGCTCTCGGGGCAGAGCCGCCAGTAGACACAACTATTGTGTTGAGGACAGATTCCTGGGTCAACCACAGAAATATCTGTGGGTGACGAGCGCTATCACCACTACGCAAAACTTCACTTATGTTATGTTATGCATAGAGTCCTGGCACGGGCCTTTGCTAACAGAATCATTACTTCATGTTTGCAATCTTGTGTATGTCTGTTGGTTCGCTATTGGATATTTTGATTTTGTTTACTGAAGTTTGTTGAGTAGATCCCTTGGAGTTAGGGTTACCATGTGACCGGATAAATCCGGTCTAGGCCGGATTTCAAGAGTACAGACCGGACTCCGCCCGGATTTCATTAGAGAACCGGATTTTTCGTCATGCCGATTAAAGTACTTTTTTAATAAGTACATAACGCTTCCGTGGAATACTTGTCTCACTAAGGACTTCACAGTGGACGAAGGAAAGGAACAGATTATCTGTTGAGTCAATAAGAGCAATATTTTGTTATCGAGTGTGGTACGTTTGTGACGCGTGCACGTGTGTCCGTGCCTCCCGCGACACACGGCACGGGAGAAACGTTTAACAATATGATCATGAATGTGATGAGCAGGCGGGTCGGCTAGAGAACTGTACAAGTGCTCGTAGCATACGAGCAATGTTCACAATATTTATGGGACAGTTACCGTTTGGTTCCCAAACCAAATGGGCATTGCATTTCATTTTGCAGTTTGCACTGCGATTCAATTAAATGCCCATCACAAAATGAGCAACGATATCGTACCAGTAACCTACAAAGAAATAATAAGTTTGTTCGTAGCCAGTGACCACATCTAGTTGTTGTTTGAGAGCCACATCTAGTTGGAAACAACTCCACACTGACAGATACAAGAAACAGTTGATACTTGCTGCATGTGTATATATACTTAGCTATGTAAATATGTATATCATCGACTAGATGCGCTCCGCGGTTTCTCCCGCCTGGTAATGAATGATGATGATGAATCAAATATAGCATGTGTTACTCGGGCATAGAGTAGCTTGCTACTGGTGAAAGATTTTTGAATCGGTTAAATTAAATAGTTTTTGCGTTTTTTCATTACAAACAAACAATCAAATCTTTTCTCTTAATTATTGAGTAGATAAGGATTATACTACGGCCGTTCAGAGAATGCGTTCCTGACACGTCGCGATTCGCGATTGAACTGACGACGTAACTTTGTAATGGCGTTGCAGTTACGATAAAAATATTATTGCTGGTTGTTTACCGTTTTAACAATTGATGAGCATTAAAACAACATTATTATATCAATAATCAATTAATGTTATAATTAACAGGCAATAATAGTATCGTAATCCGTTCTTATACAGTTATACTTTATAAAATAATACGTTTTGTTTTTCTTTTTAAGAATTTGAAAATAATGGACTATAAGATAACTTTTATTAAATATAAAAATAAAACTACGGCCAAACCGAACGCGCGAAAGAAAGTAGCATTTTTATATTTAGGTTGAAAATGGTAACCCCAAATGGCGTTACTAGCATTTTTATACTCAGATTAAAAACGGTAACCCCAAATGGCGTTATGGGCCGCCATTTTGTGACGCTAAAACAGTCGTCTGTTGTCGTTTCGTGCGCATAGACCACGTTCTTCAAATGTTTTCGATCTGTTTTTGTTTGAGTACCCGGCTTTCCATTAAACGAAAGCCGGGTACTCAAACAAAACTGTTTCTGCTTTTCAAACTGACATCGGCGCTAAATCGGACTTCGATTGTGTTTTTGTGACTTTTGGTGCATAATAATGCCTAACCGTGGACAAACATTGAAAAGTGGAGCCCGTGACTTAATCATCAAGCTGCAAGATTACTTTGAGCGGGAGCGGCAAAATGGCGGACCCCTGGTACCTGTCGAACAAGTACAAGAACGCGTCTCTCAGGCGCTTGGAGTTAGCAAACGAACGATAACAAATATTAATAAAGAAAAGTGCGGCTCTACTGGCATGGAAGATAATATTTTACGTACTCCGAAGAAGAAACGTAGAACTAAACCCGTGACAGATATTGACACCTTTGACGCCGATGCAATCAGAAATCATATTTATGGTTACTATTCCAGAAATGAATATCTCAACAGGAAGAAGCTTTTGGCATCGTTAAGAGAAGCTGGACTGTTTAGCGGGGGTAAAACTGCTTTAACCAAAATCTTAAAAGATATTGGTTTTTCGTATAAAAAAACAGACATAAGAAAAATTTTATAAGAACGATACGACATAATTTTAAAACGGATAAGTTTTTTGAGAGAAGCAAAAAAAAAATTGATAACTGGGATAATGTCGTGTTCATTGACGAGACATGGCTAAACGCCAATCACACGGTTTCCCGTTCTTGGACGGATGATACACAAGCGTCGACTTTGAAAGTACCAATGGGTAAGGGGGCCCGTCTGATAATATGCCACGCAGGTTCTGCAAAATACGGCTTTGTGGAGAACGCGTTACTGGCATTTCAATCAAAAACTACAAATGACTACCACGAGGAAATGAATGCCACTACATTTAAAGAGTGGTTCCAGAACGTGCTTTTGCCCAGCCTACCAGAGCCTTCTGTAATATTCATGGATAATGCCTCCTATCACTCGGTTCAAATACAGAACCCACCTACCCAACAAGCTAATAAAAAAGAAGAAATGGTAGCTTGGTTACAAGCAAAAGGCATTGACGCAAATATGCAGATGCTAAAAGCAGAGCTAATTAAATTAGTTAAAGAAAATAAAGCGGCAAATGTGCGATACGAAATCGATGAACTGGCTCTGGAGTACGGTCATCGCGTTCTAAGTATTCCACCGTATCATTGCCAATATAACGCGATTGAGCTAATCTGGGCTCAAATAAAAGGTTACGCCGCCCGCCACAATACTTCCCCGCCATTCAGCACGAAAAAGATGATGACCCTATTAAAAGAAGCCTGCGGGAAAGTCACAAGAGATGACTGGGCAAAGGTTGTTGAGAAGACTAAAAATCTGATTGTGGAACATTTTGACCGAGATATTAGGATTGATTCTGTAATTGATAATAATATAATTATACATGTAGGCGAAGATGATGATGAAGACACCACTTCCTCAAGCGAATCGGAGTCTGATTAATATTCTGTACGCACATTCAATTCAATGTACTTTATTGCATAGAAATACAGATTGTAACTTTGTAACAAAGAATAAATAAAACAATTTTATTATATTAATAATACCCTTTAGATAAATAAATAAATAAATCTTGCAGCAATCCGTCCCAATGGAATTGTAGCAAATCTTTCAGTTGTTGGGTTGTTGTCACTCCGTCCAAGTCCTTCACAACACGTCCGGAGCATGTCCCATGCGTGCTCGATGGGGTTGAGGTCTAGCGATTGTACAGGCCAGGGCAATACCCGGATGTTCTCCGTTGCCAAGTATTCACCGGTTCGCCGAGCTGTATGCGAACGCTCATTGTGTTGCATTAACGTAAAATCGGAGCCAAAAGTTTGTGTAAATGGATGGACATAAGGTCTAAGAATATCCTCAACGTAATTTTCAGCGTTCATGTTTCCGTTTACAAAAATGAGCTCAGTTCACCTGTTCTTCATAATACCCGCCCATACCATAACAGTTGAGCCGCTGTATGGATGAACTTCCTGAACGCACCTGAGCCTTTCAGTATTTCCGGCCGACGGTACACTCTCACCCTTCTTGTATCAGGCCTAAGCCCGAATCGCGACTCATCGGACCACATAATTTTATCCCATTGCTCCTGGGTCCATGTTCTGCATTCTCTACACCACTCATTTCGACGAGCGCGATCCCCGTGACGTATCGGCGGGCAACTGATTGGGCGTCGAGCTCGTAGGCCGTACTCATGCAGTCGATTTCGCACAGTTTGGGGACTTACACCAACACCACTTGAATTCTGTAGCTTCAAACTTATTTCTCGAGCGGTTAACATCGGCTGGCGTCTTGCAGTCAGTTCTTATTCTTATTCGTTTTGGGGGCGATGAGGCCTGCACTGACGTCCCGCTTGGGGTGTTTTGTGCATTCCCCCCGTGCGTACGTCTAGAAGTGCGGATCTAGACTACAGGCGCGCACCAACAAGTGCTTCATACACGTCCACGCCATCTTTAGACTGCCGCCGCGGTCTAGGGCTGGGCCCACATACTAACATTTTTGTGGATCGTCCTCCCCGGGCAATGTTATGGTCCCCAACGAGCACGCCTATAACATCTACCTCGTGACCATAATAGCCAAGTATGCAGTGCGAAGGCGCCCAAGTGATATATCCAGCTCCTGCGCCGCCTGAGAAATGGGACGGGCTACTTTCGTAGCTAGACCCGGATCATGGGCGGAATGGGGGAGGGAACATACACAAAACCGATAAACTGGCCGGGGGAAGGAAACCCCTGTATAAAAATCCGACCACACTATGGCTGCAAACTCAAATAAGGAACTACCCCAGGAGGGTACCGGTTTACCCGGAGAATCCCTCCCTGAGCATAGCTCGGGCTGCCCCACGTATTCTGGGGGGGGCAAAGTATTGCACGATGTGGAAGAAGAGAGAGGTGAGCAAACCCTCACGGGTTTAGGTGAAGCGGTGAAGGAGCTCGTGGCAGCCATGTCAGCCCCGGAGCCCTGCACCTCTGCCTGGACGGTTGTCGGACCGAAGGGCAAAAAAGCAAGAGACAAGCAACAGGGACTTAAGCCGAAGGCTGGATTCCCCCATGCTGACGCTAAGGGACTTAAACCGAAGGCTGGATTCCCCCATGCTAACGCTAAGGGACTTAAGCCAGAAGCTGGATTCCCCCACGCTAACGCTAAGGGACTTAAGCCAGAGGCTGGATTCCCAGAGACTCTAAGCAAAAGTCAAAGAAACCGACTGAGGCAGAAGCTAAAGAAGCAGCAAAAGGCCGAAGCGCGACTGGCTAGTCAAAGGTCAGAAGCTGAAAACACCGGTACGGGATCTAGCCTAACGGGAATTAAGCCTCAGGCTGGAGTCCCCAAGGCAGGAGACCATCCGGAAGGTCAGAAGCAGACGACTGGAGATGCCAGTAACGGCGCACCTGGCCCGAGCTACTTCTTTAAAAAAGCAGGACACAGCACCGCACCACCTGCCAAACCACTGAAGACTGGAGCACCACTAACGGCAGAACCAGGACCTTCAGGGGTCCAGAGCAAGTGGTCGCACCCTAAACACAGCAACCGGTACAATCGCCAGAGGCGTGGGGCAGTGGCCATTTCGAAATCTGCACAGGCCCCTCCCCGCACTGAGCCCGGCAAGCGTACCCGGTTGGATGACACGGTGTCACCTAGAGGTGAACACAAAAGACCCAAACTGGACAGCTCACGGCGCACCCTGACCAGCTACGCAGACATTGCTCAGAATGAGCTATGCGTAGCGGTGACGGGGGAAAGCCAAGAGCTGAAAGAAGAGCAAGCCACCAAAGTGAAGAAGTACCTGGTCAACAGGATTCTAGCTGATGTTAAAGATCCTAACATCACATTCTCCCCCTGCTTCAGAGGGAAGCCCATCATTGCAGATGGAGCCCTGAAGCTGTGGTGTGAGGATGATGCTTCACTGCGGTGGCTCAACAAGGCAGTTAGCAGTCTTTCAGCTGACTCAGGGGTTAAACTCACTGTCAAACGACAGGGAGATTTAACCCGAGTAGTAAGAGCAGCACTGTTCATCCCGGAATGTGATAGCTCTGTCGAAGACACGAGCTTGATTCTGGCGGATCAGAACAAGTGGGCCCAGGTGAACACCTGGAGACTGTTCGCGCATAGCATGCACGGAGACGACACGATGTTCCTCACGTTGGGGATTCCCGAACCCCTTGTACCTACACTCGTAGAGAAAGGACGGAGGCTAGCCTTCAACCTGGGGAATGTCTACGTTCGATTCTATGCAGCGAACGGGTCTCTTCAGGACGAACCACCTGCACCAGCAAGCAAGCCCACACCGGCAGACAAGCTGGATACCATGCTGGCTCCAGACGGCAAGACGGGGGAAACTCCGGACGAGCTGTCACACTCATCGCCCAAACCATCGTACTCAAAGGTAACGGAGGATATGAGTGTGGATCCTGACCCCCCTACCAGAGGAGAGTGGAGGGATCCAAACGGGGCCAACACGGCTGAGTCAGAGGAGGAGGGTAGCTTGAATGATGGCGACCCAATCCTCCATGATGTGTAAGGTCATCCAGACAAACCTCCAGCACAGCCTCACTGCAACGGCTAACCTGCGCAGAGTGCTGGGGGATGACAGCGAGGAGACCATGGCCTTGATCCAGGAGCCGTGGATCAGGGCGGGGCGTGTGTGTGGTCTCAATAATCTAAGGGGTAAGTTAATATATGACAACACCTCCAAAAACAACATTCGAGCATGTATATATGTACCAAGCAACATTGCTTCATTGCCTCTAACCGAGTTCTGTTCCAGAGACTTGGCTACTGCCAGGCTCCGGGGTGTTCTCGGGGAGGAAGCTGGGGACGTGATCGTCGCGTCAGCCTACATGCCCGGCGACGAGGAGATCCCATCGAAAGACGTTGCGGACCTGGTAAGATACTGCGAGCTCAATGACTTCAAACTAGTAATATCAGCAGACACAAACGCCCATCACCCTATATGGGGTATGCCCACGTCAAACAGCAGAGGGGAGGACCTGGTAAACTTTTTATTTACTACAAATCTCCTTATAGCAAATACAGGCGCGGAACCAACTTTTGTTAGACAACGCAGCCGTACTATCATCGACCTCACCTTGGTCTCAGGTAATATAAACCTCATAGAGAACTGGGAAGTATCAGGCGAATACTCCGGCTCCGACCACAGGTGGATCAGGTATGAACTAAAAATAAGCAAACAGATACTAACACCAATCCGCAACCCCCGCAGGACTGACAAGACGATCTTCACTAGGTCCCTTGAACAAAACATGAACACAGTAAGTGCGAACACGCAACTAGTAAACATAGAAGAAATAGAGCAAACTGTTGAACAACTCACGTACAGTCTCACTATGAGTTTTAAAAAGCGCATGCCCCCTCTCTTTGCCAAACGCTGGGGGAGGCAATCAGGGGTGGACCAAAGCGCTGGAACGACAGAGGCGGAAGGTACGCAAGCTGTTCAATAGAGCCATGAATACATGCATGGACGAGGACTGGGACAACTATAGAATAGCCAAGGCTAAATATAAGAAACATATACGGTCCAGGTCACGCAGGTCATGGAAAAACTACAACACCAGCATCAAGTCGAATGGACAAGCGAATAGGGTTAGGAAAATACTCGCTAGTAACCCGAACCGCGACATCGGCTCCATAAAGAAAAGCGACAATATGTTTACAAAAACTATAACAGAAACCTATACAATACTTCTGAAAACACACTTTCCTGGGTGTCTAATATCAGACTCAAATGTTTGGACAGAACACCCCATGGCACCACCTACAGCGACAGACTGGGCTGTTGCACAGACTGTTGTTACAGGAGAGAGACTAAACTGGGCAATCAACACATTCACACCGTACAAAACGCCAGGTTTGGACGGGATATTCCCAGGACTCCTACAATGGAGTGAATATCATATAAACGAGACATTGAGTGCTATCTTCAAGGCATGTCTGGCGCACAGATACATGCCCAAAGGGTGGAGAGAGGTTAAGGTCTTGTTTATACCAAAGCCGGGTAAGAGTGACTACACAGAAGCAAAGGCTTATAGACCGATAAGTCTTACGTCTTTTCTCCTGAAAACCTTGGAGAGGCTCTGTGATAGGTACATCAGAGACACAGTTCTCATTACCGCGCCACTTCACCCAGAACAGCACGCTTACAGCGCAGGTAAATCTACCGAATCCGCCCTACACAGTGTTATACACAAAGTAGAGCGAGATATTAAAAGTAAAAATTTATGTCTAGGAGCTTTCATTGATATAGAAGGAGCCTTTGACAAAACTAACTTTAGCAGCATCAGAGCAGCACTGCTTAAACATAAAGTAGACCTGACCCTGATCGATTGGATCATTAACATGCTAGAATTAAGGGCGATACGTATTGATTTAAACGGCACGACCAGGGGAGTGGTGGCCAAGGGGTGCCCCCAAGGAGGTGTCCTGTCCCCGCTCCTATGGAATCTAGTAGTCAATGATCTAATCACCAGGCTGAATATAAGTCGCTGCTTCACGGTAGGGTATGCAGACGACCTCGCAATACTAATATCAGGCCATTTTGCCAGTGTGGCATGTGACCTGATGAGAAATGCGTTAAAGGTTGTCGAAAAATGGTGCATAGAATACCAACTCTCCGTAAACCCAGCTAAAACCGAACTGGTGATGTTCACTAACAAACGAACCCTAGGCAGGTTTACACTACCTAGCCTATTTAACAAGCAACTGAAACTGTCAGAAGAAGTGAAATATCTGGGAGTCACACTAGACAGCAAGTTGAATTGGGCCAAGCACTTAGAGAACAAGTTAATCAAAGCCAGTATTTCGTTCTGGCAATGCAGAAGGATGATAGGTAAAACATGGGGACTAAGCCCTAAGATCACCCTGTGGCTATATAAAACGGTAATCAGACCTTCTCTAACATATGGTGCAATTGTGTGGTGGCCCAGAACCACCCTGAGCACCACCAAAACCAAGCTACAAACCTTTCAGAGACTTGCCTGTGTAGCCACAACAGGCTGCATGCGCACTGCACCAACCGCCGCGATTGAGGCCCTGATAGGCCTGACCCCGCTACACCTATACATACAACAAGAGGCCGCGGCGGCTGCGTACAGGCTAAAGGCACTGAACCTCTGGTATCAGGATCAATTAGCACCCCATACAACAATCATAGAAAACTTTGCAGTTGGAAACCCCTTAATAAAGTCTATCTATGATAGAGTACAAAAGCAACACTTCTTTACAAAGAGCTACCGCGTACAACTAAATGAAGAGCCAAGCGACTGCTCAGGTATTCATGAAGTCAGAATTTACACAGATGGCTCCTAGATGGCAACAGGCACTGGAGCGGGAGCGTTCTCGGAGGAACTAAACATACACATAGCAACAGGGCTAGGTAAACACAACTCTATATTCCAAGCAGAATGTGTGGGTGTCATCCAAGCCACAGCAGCAGTACTTTGCAGGAAGGTAACCAATAGTAATATTAGGATACTCTGCGACAGCACTGCGGTACTACGAGCCCTAAATAGATACGACCACTCTTCGGGGCTGATCATACAATGTCACCGACTATTGGAGGAAGTAAGTAAGCATAACAATAATGTCACACTCCAATGGATAAAGGGGCACAGCGATTCCAGAGGTAACGATGCGGCTGATGAGCTAGCAAGGAGAGGTTCCGGTATGACATGTGCAGGACCAGAACCAATGATCCCCCTACCTTTCAGTCAAATTCGTGCATGGATTCGCAAAAAAACTAAGGACCAGCATCAGAACTACTGGGCAAGTACTGGGGTTGTAGGCAGTCGAAGGAGGCTTTTCCGATTCTAAATCTGAAATTCTCCAGAAAACTCCTCAATCTTAAAAGAAATAATGTACGACATATCGTCGGAATTATGACCGGTCATTGCTCCTTAAACAAACACCTGTTTAATCTAGGTGTTACAGACAGCCCCCTATGCAGAGGCTGCATGGAGGCGGAAGAAACAGCTGCGCATCTGCTCATCGAATGCAGGAGCGTGGCGGCACAAAGGGCAGCTAACCTCGGCTCGCCGAGGACAGTGTGGGAAGCCTGCGCCAAGCCGAAGGAGCTGCTGGCTTTCCTGGGCGACACCGGGTGGCTGGACTGATCAGCGTCACCCGGCTATCACGCAAAATGGGCCGCGCCACAGCGGCCTGGTTGCGGAAAAGAGCCAGCCCACCAAGTACCAAGTACCAAGTAAGTGCATTCCCCCCTGCCAACATTTACTCAAGCCAGCCTAACTCCTTCACATAGCGGAGTATAGCCTTGGGTCGCTGGCACGACTGCTCCAGTGTAGTTTCAGATGTTGTATAAACAGTCGTCGATGATGCTGATGATACATCATGCGTTCTGGAGTGAACCTCCAGTAATCCTGTTTTTGCTCTAATATCTTCCGTAGCCCTGCAGTGCAGCAGCACATGCTCCACAGTCTCGTCTTTCTGCAGACAGCCTCTACCTAGTGGGATGTCCGTTGCTCCAATCTTGTGCAACTGGTAATTTAGATTACAGTGACCAGTGATGATGCCCACCATTAGGCGAAGGTCTTGACGTTGTAATCCTAGTAATTTGTTCGTAGTATTTTTGTTTAGGATTGGAAACATGGATTTCGCATGTTTACAGTCCTTCCTGGCATCTCAACAGTTTCGTGTTTTCTTTCTGTGTAGCGACTCAGGAGATTCCGCACTTCCATTGCTCAGGGTCTGCAAAGTTCCATTTCCTCAGTGCTACCCTGCTTTTTGGCTCCTTATTTAGCTAGTATGTCTGCCCTTTTGTTGCCAGCACAAAGGCCATGTCCCTTTGTCCATGATATAACCATGTCCACATGTCCATAACTTGAAGTCAGTTGTATGTACCAGTCTTGCCGAGTGGTTGTACTCCTTCCATGGCCTGGATGCTGTTCAGCGGGTATACTGTATTGTTGTAGCACTGTCAAAGACGACAAATAATGCTGTTATGAATACCAAAATGCCGAGATAACTGAGATTGATTTCTTCCCGCTTGCAACATCCCTACAGCTCTTTGCATTTGATCTGCTGTCAAATGATGTTGCTTCATGATGAAAAGAATGTCTCACAATCCAATTTTGTCGCTAACTTTATTTAAATTGTTGGTAAAATTTAAATAATAAATAAATAATATATAATAATAAATTGCATTCAAGGCACTTACAATGTTATCATAAGCGAAAACTGTTAGGCTTTTGTATTCACAAGATCCTTATACTACATTATTTAATAAGCAGCTGTTTGTTTTCCGTGTAAATAAAAAAAAAAAAAAATATATATAAAATCAAGACTAAACCTAGCAATAGAAACGCACTTAAATACAAACAAATTCGCATTCGTTTCAATTTTATGAAAAAAACAAAAAATCGAAAAGTTGTTTACAACCAGCCTGTATGTCATCAAAAACAAAGTAGTTTACATACCTACGCACCTTGAGTGAGCAGACTTAATAATTGATTAATATAATTGGTAACATTTGTGACATGATGCATGTTGCTTACACTTTTTTGATGTGTGTATTTGTTTTTGTACTTATAGTTGTGAAAATTTGTATTGTGATACTTCATTAAAATTTAAAATTGGTGTTGTTTAATATTTGAGAGGGATGACTTAGATGGGTGAAATGGGGAATTGAACTTAACATGAAACATTTTTTTGTTTTAAAGTTGTAGTTATGAAAATAGGTATTTTGATAGATAGTATAAAACAAAACCGTGCCATAATAATATTTCTTGTCAGGGTTCATTTAAAGGTGTGAGAAGAAGAGAGATTTGTTTAGATAAATCTTTGTTTTCTAAAATAAAACTCCACGCGGACGTATTCGCAGACAAAAACTAGTGTACCTATGCAACATGTCCATTGTAGAAAAGGCGAGGAAGTGGTCAATTGTGGGGCGCAGCGAGGGCTTCTGTTATACAATGCAACGCAAGCGGCCGCAAGTTCCGTCGCCTCGCGTTATGCAATTCTACAAACATACGAGGAAATAACTCATTTGCCAATATGTACTAATCAGTTCACTTTTGTTACTTCCACTTCTATTTGAATGGTACAGTACATTATATTGTTTTTAATATTTAATATAATTATTTATTATATCTACTCATAGTAGAAGACCATTAGAGAAGCAATGGTTTTATTGATACTTACCTAATTTCTCGTTTTATACTATTGACATATCCCTCCCGCTTGATTCAACTTTCCCCTTTAGGCATTATTTATGACAAGTATCAAAACACACATTAATGGTTAAATTGTAGCACAAGTCAAACTAAAGTATTGTGAGGGTGTCGCACAGAAATATGTTCAGGGTCTAATACCTCAAGAGGAAGCGGTCATAGAATAATTTGGTTTTAAGTAAGTCTAGATCCTTTTTAATAGAAAAAATAATATAATAAATCAAGTTTGTAAGTGAATGCAATCAATAAATAATACAGCAATTCATACATGATGCTCGGTACACTCTCCAATAAATCAGAACTCCAAGGGTCTCATTGAACAACAATCAAGAGAGCACAGCACAGCACAGTACCGCCACAGCACAAGCAGGTACGAGTATAAAGGTAAACCCGTAATTGGTTAATAGCAGTTGCACACAAACAGTTCACTGTTACTCATATCCATCTATGGGATTACACTTTCTACTACTAAATAAAGTTTTTCTTTCCTTGCGATTTATCTTTTCATTGTTAGTATGGAACCCATGGTTTGCATGTGGAACTCGCATTTGCGCACTTTTTTCAATATGCAGAATAGCCAATGTGTTATTCCAGGCAGAAAACTATTTATATGAACACATAAGCATGAATGTTTCTGTTTAGCGGCCATTTGGATAGCTGACATAACTTAACACACTTCACAACAAGATATATATTTATTATGGTAATGCGAGTTTTCATATCTACTGAAATATTAAGTCCTTACCAAAGACATTTCCGATTACTTGGAGGATAAAACAGCTTGGGACTGATCACTCCAGGATCTAACCCTGTAACCTAAACCCTGCTCGTGTATTACCATGTCAAAGAGTAGCGTGTCTTGCCCTACTGATACCATTAATATGGTCTCTTTTGTAAGGCAACACACTGGAGCTAAAAATAAATGCACATTTGTTATATACATTAAGAAATTGGCAATACAAAAATTGTAAAAGGCAAGCCCACTGAGTTTCTTCCCGGATCTTCTCAGTCATGGTCGTGTTCCGATCCGGTTGTAGATTTAAGAAATAATAAATGTAATATGACAATTTGTAAGTATATATGCCCCCATAGGCCTATACAGAATAAACTATTTCATTTCATTCTCAAGCCGTGGTCACAGAAGATAGAGATAAATGGGCAATTAGAGCATTCTCTCCATACAAAGCACCTGGTTTGGATGGTATCTGCATATCATCAGGGCATGTAGCACATTTCGGTATGTACCGAAGGCCTGGAGTGAGGGATTTATTCACACCCTAACCATGTAAACAAGACTATACAGATGCAAAGGCCTATGGCCTATACCTATAAGCCTAACATCATGCTTACTAAAACATTAGAAAGATTGAGTGACACCTTAGAGACATAGTGCTCACTAGAGTATCAATGCACTGAGGACAACGGCCTAGTAGCAGTAGTTCGATTGTTAGTCCGGTTGACCGGACTAGTGCAACTTTTCAGTGGCAATAGTCCAGTTGATACAAAGCACTGAACTATTAACACTCTTTAGTAGCAGTAGTTCGGTTGTTAGTTCGGTTGACCGAACTAATGCACCTTCTCAATGGCAATAGTCCGGTTGGTACAAAGCACCGAACTTTTGACACTCTCTAGTAGCAGTAGTTCGGTTGACAAATAATTTTTTTTTTCTCAGGCAGGAATGGAAGTATGAGAATGACACTTACTAATTTAGAACATTAAGTATAAGTTGTAATTACACTGCTCTGACACACTGCCACTTTGAGAGATAGACATATTCAAAAGAAAGTGTTACAACACCCTAGTACATACCTAGTCAACAAGCAGGATGACAGTGCACAACTTATCACCTCAATCTGACTGAGAACAAGATGCACTTGCCTGCATTGTACTGTACATTACATTTGGATCTTGGTGCAACGATGAGTGCAGAGGTGTACTGTGAGTTATTGCAAATGATGAACAAGCTCGCTGTCAACATCAGACACTTGTCATTTGGCATTTGTCCATAAACTGCTCAAAAGACCTTCTTGAAACCACACTCACCACACATTGCTCAAACTGCTTTTGATTGTTTTGGAACATTGGTAAAATGTTACAGAACATTTATAACTCTCAATTAGGCAATGAAATGTGCCTTAGGAGTTAATAGACTGCCATTCCCAGAATGTATGTAGCTAAGATGTCGAATACACTTTCATTAAAATGGTGAAGAAGCATCCACTATAATGGCCAATAATACAAATTTTAATTATTAACCTGTCCAGTGTCTACTTCTTTCGGTTGTTTTCCTGAACTACGCATAAAAGTTTGGATAAAAATACTACACTAAATAGTTTGACCAACTAAACGCAAGTTTAATCGGGTGCATTTGATCTGATAAAATTAGTTACAACCCAGAAGTATAAAAATGTGTATACATTAGGTGTTCACACAACATGGCTTAGCACTGTTTTGTATGTACACATGGTGTACGACAGGCAACTCGACAGGCAACGGGTTAAACATTTCTATTATTTAAAATAAACTATATAACAACCGATTCTTAGGTAAGGACCTAATACTCCAGAATAACAAAGTTACAGTGTATGCAGCATGACCACACATTATACATGGCATTTCAAATCATACCTTCAAGGTACACATGGCCATGCTGACATACCTACATAGCACTATAGGCAGGGGTAGTGTGGTGTGGTACTTAGTATATATAATGAGGACTTACCATTGCGATACCCTTGTTTGGACTGCATGTTAGAATGTTGGAGATCTAGAATGTCATGCAGGGGAGATGAGTGGGATTCTGGTGGCTGGAACATTTTCCACTGAGAATTGTTTGACATTGTATTGTTTTGATATCTTCTTCTTGTATAATAGTCTAAAAACTCAGGCTTGTGTACCAATATATCACAGAAACTTGTGTGGTGTTCTAGTTATTAAAAATTCAGATATAAATGTATAAATCAAATCACATTTTCGTAAGTCTTTTGTGTCCGAAGAACACCGAACACGAAGTCACAATTTTAACACCGAAATCACAGAGTAGCAAAATAAACTAGGTACTTATATTATGTTTAGCTAGTTGTTCAGATGTCTTCAATGCTCGCTGGGTCGGAGCTGCGTGGTGGGTGGTTGCTTTGCTGTTGTGCCGTCGTAAAGCTTGTTTCTATCTACTTGTTTATCTCGGTACTCACTCACTACCTGCAATAGACACTTTCTTTGAGAAGTTTCAAAATTTACCTTTATCTAAATGGCGAGCCTAATTTGTGAAAAAGTTTATATTACGTCGGATTACCGTAAAGCTTGAGATCAGAACACCGACCTATAAATTAATGAAATACAAAAGGTGTCGCACGGCCGATACACCGATTCATCACCGACATCCATCACGAATCATAGCGCCGACGACGATGAGATCTGATACTTGTCACTGGCAACGGCCTATGTCTCGATAAAATCGTGCGATATTCTACGATTATTCAATGTAAATCTTAAATGTTCATTTATAGCTACTTATTAAAAAACTATTTAATTTTCAATCTCACCACGACACAGCACAGCACTGACGACATACCGCCATGTTGAATATCAACATTTTTCACGACTCCGATGAAGCCATATAAATTCGATAGTAGGTAGGTACCTATTTTGCGGGAAATGAAATCATTCAAATTTTCAGATGAAAATAGAAGACGGTGACTTGCTAAAGTAAATATTATCGTATATCGGAATTTTTAATTTTGTGTATTTATTTTTTTGTCTAAAGGCAAATGTCAGTCATGTGGATTTTTGATTTGATTGATTGATTTGATTGATCTGATCTGATATATGATCTGTGACCAGTGTTGCCAACTCCATTTTGAAAAGATAGCCAGGTCCGTAATTAAAGAAAGCTAAAATATTGCTAAATATCATCCATCATCATCATCATCTCAGCCGTAGGACGTCCACTGCTGAACATATGCCTCCCCCATAATTTTCCAAAAGGACCGGTTGGAAGCGGCCTGCATCCAACGTCGTCCTGCCACCTTTATCAGGTTGTCTGTCCACCGTGTCGGTGGACGACCTACGCTGCGCTTGCCGGTACGTGGTCTTCATTCCAGAGCCTTCCGGCCCCATCGGCCATCTGTTCTGCGTGCTATGTGCCCTGCCCACGGCCACTTTAACTGGCTAATCTTCTGGGCTATGTCGGTGACTTTCGTTCTTCTACGGATCTCCTCATTTCTGATTCGACCACGTAGAGAAACCCCGAGCATAGCCTTCTCCATACCTCGTTGTGCGACTTTGAGCTTATCAATGAGGCCCATAGTAAGAGACCACGTTTCAGTGCCATAAGTCATCACTGGTAACATATATTGGTCGAAGACTCTTGTCTTGAGGCACTGAGGTATACTAGTAGTAGGTAGACTACCTAGTAGACTTCGCGAAGTTTCCGGAACGCTACCTAAATAAGACCTAAGCTAAATATATGAAAAATCAATAGCCAAAACAGTTCTTGGTGTTTTTTTAACCAGTTGTACATTAAAAACAATAGAACTTATAAATCTAACAATATACCTAGGTACATTTTTTTTTGTCCCGTGGAAATCCTTTATGGATACCACCTACCACGGGGAGGTAGGTGGTTATGTGGGAGTCCGTATACCCACCAAAACCTCGGGGTGTTCCGTCACTGCCGCCCTCGGCGGGAACGCGGGACAGATTTTCCATACTACTGCGAACCCGCCGCGGCTGTCCGTTGCCGGACCCTTCTCTTCGCGGCACGCCAGAATACATGGCACGCCGCAACTACCTCGGAGACCGAACCCGCCAACAATGAGCGCCAGACTTCCCCGTGTCTGGACGCCCGTGGTCTCCCTGCGGTGGGTCGGATACGTAGCCCCACCGCCTGCTACGTCAGCCACAGGGGATAATCCCCAGCGACCCCACCTTCTCGAGTCTGCGCCGAGCGCCCGGACCCCACCTCCTCGAGCCTGCACCAAAGTGCCTGGGCCCCCCTCCTCGAGCCTGCGCCAAAGCGCTTGGGCCCCACCTCCTCGAGCCTGCACCAAATCGCCCGGGCGCCCCTCCTCGAGCCTGCGCCAAAGCGCCCAGGCCCCACCTCCTCGAGTCTGTGCCAAAGCGCCCGGACCCCGCCACTCCTATGTGGACTTGGCGGCCAAAGCCCATAGGAGCGGCCCCGCCTGAGCCGGCCAGCGCACCCCAACGCCGCGCCCCCTGGGTTCCGCTTGGCTTCACCGTAGTGATCCAAGCCACGGCTACTGAGCCCCCCCGCCACGTCAATGCGGGAACCCTTCGGGGGGGATACCTAGGTACATATCGTAATCATCCGCAACAGAAAAACGATTCTGGTTTATGTTGTAGCCAACCGGAACCAGCACCTGTAGGCTTTAAGAGTTACAATTTTATTAAGGACTTTTAAGGAGAGCTCTTAATCATTGCAGCATTTTTTCATTCTTCTCAATCCTCATCGGATTGTTAAAATGGCATTTATCATTAGTACGTACCCTCAATCACGCAGTACATATAAAGGTATGTGCCTCAATCTGGTCCGCGATTTAGTTTTTTTTTCTAGAATGAAAAGTTCAAAGACCTTACACATACTAACTAGACTGTGTATTTATAATTTTTGTTTAGCTAAATTGAGATCTATCTACTTACCATTAGGGCAGCTATTTCCTCAAAGGCTGTAGCTAGCCAAAAGCGGTTCTGGCGAGAGGGCTTCCGTTGGTAGTGTGCCCTTGTCTGACGTCTTGCCAGTTTAACTAATCATCGGGTTAAAATGGTTGAAAATTGTATATTCTGCTTTTTTTAATTTACGTAAACGAATGATTCATAAACTTTGAATAAGATTTAAATATTCTATGTTTGTATAATTCATTCATTCATTCGTTGTACTTTAAAAAGTAATTATTTAATTAGAGATATTTCAGGATTCCATGATGTTTTCATGATCAAATAAAAGGGTAAAGACATAACGGGGCGTGTTCATCTGATTTTGACGAATAAGATATCTTGGTGACTTTTCTGAAGATATTTGGTAACAATGAAACCCTTTTTAAACTAGGTGATGATGTGGCAGATGTTAAAAAGGAACAATACGTGAAAAAACTACCTGTGCCCAATATATTCATGCAGGCTAAGGAATCCGAACCACAGATAAGTAACAATATTAAATTCCACAGTACGAAATTTGTAATTAACAAAATATTAATTGTTTTCCTGACAATATATAATATATAACTGAAAAAAAATGGAATCTATTAATATAACACGACGAAGGTCATTCTTCCGGTGCACTTCAATGTCTGATATGTCGAAAGATTGCTCATCCGTCTTTGACGAGACAGCCTTAAGCTTACCAAATACAGCGCTAGAGGAAAATGAAGCAATTAATTCGTTAAACGAAAGATTAAATGAATTAACCATAAAGTTGTAATGTTGCAGCTTGCGGGGATCGAACCTGCAAGGGCAATGCTTACATTACGGGTCCCACGCGCCGGCTGCGCGTGAGATTGGGTGTGCTCGGCTAGCTATGGTCGGAGGCTTCCTAGCGGTGGAGGTGACATTAAATACGGATCACTTTCCACTGGCCGTGTGCTTTATTTACTTACAATGGTACTTTATACATAAAGGGGGTTTTACCCCAGGTCACAGAGGTTACGGTCGGAACGCGGGGAGGGCTCCCTCTGACGGGGCTGTCCGTCCTAGTTGTAATGGACCCGCACGTGCTAAGTGACCTATTTCTTATATAGTACTAATACTTCCCTTATACTTATCACAGCTGCAAAATTCTTGAAGTCTCAGCTATCAAGGACTCGTCCACGGAAGTAATCGTGTCTTATCTTTGTTCACCATTTACCAAAGATACCCTGCGTATTGTCGTTCTTAAGAATATCTCTTACTGATTTGGCTGACAGAATTTTATCAACCAAAGGTTAAAGACAAGAGTTTAACATTAATTTAAATATGGATTTGTAGAGGTCGACCTTTCAGTTAAGTACGATTATCTGATGTCTGCCTGATAAGTCAATCCCGGAAATTGACTAACGGCTGACGCAATCAACTCTGCTTGCGGGTCAAGACCAGACCTGTCAGTCACCTGCAGTGTATGTGTCCTCTCTGAGCCGGAACTGAGTTAGCCAGTCTTTTAGCAAAATGTCAGGACTTCGTTAACTGATGTTTTAATACTATCAAGTGTATTAGTACTATATAAGAAATAGGTCACTTAGCACGCGGATCCCTATCTAGAATACCACCGTGCTGCCCGGTAGCCCCCAGGCCGCAACAGTGGATTCCCTACCGGACCGCGGAACCCTGAGTGCTGCTCGGTAACCCCCGAGCCGCAGCTGCAAAGCTCCACGGGAGCGACTTGGTCTGCTTGCCTTCTCACTGGTAAGGGTGCGAATCGGTACCCCAGTCCGCACAACCTTTCAGTTCGAGCGCTCGCAGAAATTAACATACAAAGTGCGAATAATGAAATAGACAATCTTAATTCTGAAGTTATAAATCTTAAAGCCGAACTATTAAAGAGAGAGAAAACTATAGAGGTACTCAAAAAAGTCGGAATCTCTGACAGCCCTTGTACAGCCTCAAATAAAATGACGCCCATTTCTGGAAGAAACAAAAAGAAAAAAAGAAACATTTTGATATCCACTCCATCGAAAGTAGATAAAGATAATGCTAATGCAACATGTCAACAAAATCAAGAAATAAATGATCCACCGGCAATGAAAACGGGAAAAACCCGTATTCAGCATGCTAAAATTGAACACAACTCCAAGCAAAGAGTCCTAGAAAACCAGAAGGAAGCAGTAGAAACACAGAAATCAAATATCGAAGTAATATGCGATGATAAAATTCATCATCAGCGAGTATCACCGAAGAGTTATTTCGTGGAAAAAAAAGAGAATAACAAAATTATCATATTGGCTGACCAACGGGGAATAGGATTAAGACATTCGCTTCAATGTTTAGTAGGAGAAGACTTTCAAGTAAAATCTTTTTGGAAAACTGACGCTACAATAGGAGATATTTTGAATTCATACAAGAAAGAATTATTGACCTTAACTAAAGACGATTACATCGTTATACTAGGCGGCATGAACGATCGCAACCCAGATAATTTCAAATTTACACTTAACAGTTTTTTGAACTTTTTTAAATTCACAAATATTATTGTTAGTGAGGTTCCTTATAATAAATTTTTGAATGAAAAGAAACTTAATTTTGAAATAAAGCATTTGTGTATAAAGTACCAACATGTCTTGTATATAGACATGAATTACGGTAGGAATGTGCCCAATAAAAATGTAATACGTGCCAATATTTGTACCGCCATAGCTACAGAACTTAAGGAACAAGAATACCGTTTAAAGTTATCTGAAATGAAACGCCTTACGTACATGAAATCTAAACGTGAGATAGTAAAAAAATAATTTGAAACGCAAACCGATTCCAGTATTATAGATAATTCAAATTTAAATGAAGATAATTGTGACATAGTTGAGAGTTGTGTTGATAAAGAGTTTTTTCGTGTCTAAATATAATATATGTGTTCTACACCAAAATATTGACAGCCTAATGGGAAAATCAGACTCACTTACAGTTCAGGTTGAAGAATTAAAATCAAAAAGTAAATTCATAGATGTTTTGTGCATTACAGAACATAATATGTTAAACAACGACACCGAGTATTTAAATATAGCTAATTTTACTTTGGCTACAAGTTGTTGTAGGAAAATCCGAAGAGGAGGGTCATGTATTCTGGTCCATAAATCTCATAATTTCAGAGAGCTTGAGGAAGTTAAGAGTTTTAGTAGCATTAACAACATTGAATGTTGTGCAGTTGAACTATTTCAACACAACATTATAATAGTCTGCATTTATAGACCACCTAGAAAGCAAAAGGCTTCCAAAGAAATATTTTATGAAAATTTAGATAACATATTGAACCGGGTTTGCTTTAGAAAGAAAAAAGTAATAGTATGTGGGGATTTTAACATAAACATCTTGGAAAATAATATAACGACGAAAACTTTTCAAAACATAATTAAAGGTCACCGGCTAAAAATACCACTTAATGAACCAACTAGGCCAGTTAGTAAGACCTGTTTAGATAATTTTTTGCACAATGTAAGAAATGCTACTTGTGAATTAATGCAGCTAGTTCTATCTGATCATACAGCTCAATATTTTAAATGTCCAGTACCAGAATACCTTCCTTTCAAAGTTTGGTACTCGTTTAAACGGGATTATTGTGAAGAGAATATAGAAAAATTTAAGGATAATTTAAGTAGGTTATATTTCGGTGACGTATTCAATAGCTGTTGTCCTAATAAGCATTTAATACTTTCTTTGAAACATTTAAACTGGTGTATGATCTTTGTTTTCCTTTAATAAGGCGTAAACATACTATATATAAAAAACTATCATGGATTTCAAAAAGAATTAGAATATGTACTAAGAAAAAGAGGATGTTGCTATGGAAATACAGAAAAAACCGATGTGCACAAAATTTAACAATATTTAAGAACTATACGAAGCGTTTGAAAACTATTATGAAATTAAGTCAGAAAGCTAGAAATAACTTTACAATTAATATGGCTAGGAATAAATCAAAAGCCACGTGGAACATAATTAATAATAATAAAGTTAATAAACGACCAAACACTGACATTAGGCAAATAATATGCGAAGATAAAATTTTGACGCACCCAAATGACATTGTAGAAGCATTTAACAATTACTATGTCAATCAGGTAATTTCCACTAATATTAAACCTTTCACTGACTTGCAAAGCATCGTAAAATCTGTAAATTGGAATAAATCAAACTCAATATTTATGTGCCCATCGACTCCAGAAGATATGTTGAAGATCATCAAATCACTAAAAAATACTAATAGTACTGGTTATGACGAAATAACAACGAAAGTCATTAAACATGTGGCTTTGATAATATCTCCATTACTGAGTCATATTATTAACCTATGCATAGACTGTGGGATGTTTCCGGAGAACTTAAAACTAAGTATAATTAAACCACTTTTTAAAAAACAGGATAGAGAAATTATTAACAACTACAGACCTGTCGCATTGGTCCCTATTTTCTCTAAGATATTTGAAAAATATATTTATGCTGGCCTCTATACCTATTTGGACAAATATAACATATTGATCGAAGAGCAGTTAGGTTTCAGAAAAAAAAAGTCAATAAATATGGCAATTTATAATTTAATCAAGACTGTTAGATCTGGTCGTGAAAAAAAGTTGCCTGTATATGCTATGTACATGGACTTAAAAAAAGCATTCGATTATGTTGACCATGACATTCTGATAGGGAAACTAGAAAAGTATGGAATACGAGGTAATGTCTTAAATTTAATAAAATCTTATCTCAGTAATAGATCACAACAAACTCAAATCACAAAAATTTGTCTAGAAACTAAAACCGAACAAAAATACACGTCTTCTCCTGGGCTAGTAAAATATGGGGTGCCGCAAGGGAGTGTACTTGGGCCGTTGCTATTCATAATTTACATCAATGACTTACCTCAAGCTATAGCTCATCCCATGATTCTGTATGCTGATGATAGTACTGCTATATTTGTAGGGGAAAAAGAGAAGCAATCTGGCCCAGTGATAAATTTAGCTTTAAAAAATATAATAAAATGGTTGACATCTAATAATCTTATAATAAATCTTGAAAAAACGAATATAATGACATTTAATAAGAATATAAAATTGACATCTAAAATAACATATCTAAATAATGACATTCATGACATTTCTGTAACGAGGTTTTTGGGTCTTTATGTAGATTCTGATCTGAATTGGAAAATGCATGCCGAGTCAGTACGTGCCAAACTTAATAGTTATTCATATGCTCTTTACTTGCTGTCAAAAGTGGTTAGTCAACCAGCAGTAATAATCTCTTATCATGCATATGTCACATCTACCCTACGTTATGGTATAATCTTTTGGGGAAATTGTACGGAACGTGAAACTTTGTTCAAGGCACAAAAGAAATGTTTAAGATCTGTGTGTCATCTGAAGTCTACAGATTCATGTAAGCCACATTTCTTAAAATTAAAAATATTGACATTCCCATGTCTGTATATTTTTGAAATGGCACTATTTGTCAGAAATAATTTTCAGTTATTTGAGTTTAATAAAAGAGAGAGACACAAAAACAAAATAAATATACCCCCACATAGAACCGCATGTTTTACTAAGGGTGTATGTGGTATGGCTCCCAAAATATATAATCATTTGCCAAGAATAATACTGGAATAAGAAAGTGTAAATATATTTAAAAGTTAATTGTTCAAGTTTCTTATATTGAAAAGTTACTATACAATAAATGAATATTTGAATGATAAAATTTCAAACTTTTCTGATGCTATGTTGTATGGTTATTGACATTATGTAAATATATTTTATCTTCTATGTAAACTTGACATATACACCTGACAATAATCTAATATTACACTGACATTAATTTAAAATTTATATTATAATTATCATTTACTACCTGTTTAAAATATTGTATGTTCGCTGTGGACAAAGCTGTTGACACTAATAATTATAATTTAAGAACCCAATGTAACACAGTTTAACAATAAATGAATCTGAATCTGAATCTGAATCTGAAGTGATATACAAGCGTGAACACTCCCTGCAGAAGAACGTCCTAAATGTTCGAAACTTCGTCGGACTTAAACCGACATAATACCAAGTGAGTGCAGGTCATTATGTAAATTTCAAACTGAGTGGAAGTAATTTAAAAAGATTTTATAAAGAAGATACAGATTTTATGTTTTTACTTTAAGAAGTAATAAGTTCAAAGGTTTAATAATAACAATGATAAATGTATGATATCTTAACTTGAGAATGATAGGTTCTACCGATACTTTAATCCTGTTATTTAATTTTATAAGAAGAGGTTGGATTTTTGTATTCCATATTTCTAAAGTGACTGAAATTATTTCAATAGTAGTTTTAGTGTTTAGAATACTTATTTTTTCCTTAATAACATCTATTACTTAAGGCTCAAATTGATTTTATAATAAAGATAGAATTTTTGGTGTTTCTTTAAGAAGTAGTTAACGTTTAAAGGACATGTTTGTTTTGATATATTTAATAAACTGATAGGTTAACCCAAAACTGTTTTATTTTGTAAGAAGTAGTTTGATTGTTATTCGTATTAAACTAACTCATAGTTTTATCTTATATTCAATTTCATTTATTTTTATTGATTTGTTGTATTCAGAAACTTAACTTGAGAAAGTATATAGAAAGTCATAATTTATAAAACGATAAAAAAGTGTTTATAATCATTTCAGACTGATAGAATTTTATTTATTAAAATAGTAATTTATTTACGTATTATGTTCGTTAATAAATAACATTTGTTACTGATATATTTCATTTAACATATAAAAATACTAATAGGATGTAACTTTCCTGTCTCAATTTATCACTACCCTGTCTATGGTGTCACTCCCCTGGCTACACTTTTTCGCCTTGAGCCCATAAATCTTAAAAAAAAAGAAATAATGTTCTGGCCCATAACATTACACATACATACACATTGCGAAGTTGTGAGATATTTAATACTCATTCATACATAACTTTTTCCCAGGGGACACTGAAATACAAATACTGTATATTGACCCATATACTTAAAATCATGCTGTCTAGCAAAAAAAGTCAAAGTCAAAGTCTAAATCATTTATTCAATTTAGGCATCAAAGACGCACTTATGAACGTCAATTTTTCATTATAATGTACTTAAAGACTACCGCCGCGTTCCAAAATATATAGAGCCTACCGAGAAGAAGCGGTAAGAAACTCGGGGCCATTCTTTTTATATAGATGTTTTTACAATGTTTTTACTTAGGTACTACAAATATTAGCTCAAGTGTGTTGTCTTACAAAAGAGAACATAATAATGGTATCAGTAGGGCAAGACACGCTACACTTTGACATCTTAGTACACGAGTAGATAGATCCTTTTTTTTTTTTTGTCCCGGGGAAATCCTTTATGGATACCACTTACCACGGGGAGGTAGGTGGTTATGTGGGAGTCCGTATACCCACCAAAACCCCGGGGTGTTCCGTCACTGCCGCCCTCGGCGGGAACGCGGGACAGATTTTCCACACGACCGCGAATCCGCCGTGGCTGTCCGTTGCCGGACCCTTCTCTTCGCGGCACGCCAGAACACATGGCACGCCGCAACTACTTCGGAGACCAAACCCGCCAACAATGAGCGCCAGACTTCCACGTGTCTGGACGCCCGTGGTCTCCCTGCGGTGGGTCGGATACGTAGCCCCACCGCCTGCTACGTCAGCCACAGGGGATAATCCCCTCCTCGAGTCTGCGCCGAGCGCCCGGACCCCACCTCCTCGAGCCTGCACCAAAGTGCCCGGGCCCCCCTCCTCGAGCCTGCGCTAAAGCGCCCGGGCCCCACCTCCTCGAGCCTGCACCAAAGTGCCCGGGCCCCCATCCTCGAGCCTGCGCCAAAGCGCCCGGGCCCTACCTCCTCGAGTCTGCGCCAAAGCGCCCGGACCCCGCCACTCCTATGTGGACTTGGCGGCCAAAGCCCATAGGAGCGGCCCCGCCTGAGCCGGCCAGCGCAACCCAACGCCGGCGCGGCCCCTGGGTTCCTCTTGGCTTCACCGTGGTGATCCAAGCCACGGCTACTGAGCCCCCCCGCCACGTCAATGCGGGAACCCTTCGGGGGGGACGAGTAGATAGATCCTGGAGTGATCAGTCCCAAGCTGTTTTATCCTCCAAGTAATCCGAAATTTTGTAATAACCTTTTTGACAGAGTTTAGTTTTAATAGTAATTTTTAACTTATTAATAGGCAAATCTCGGATAACATTGGGAACTTTATTATAGAATCGTATACATTGTCCCATAAAAGAATGACTTATTCTGTGGAGACGCGTTACATGTACGGATAGCTTGTGCTTATTTCGCGTGTTGATGGAATGAGCATCACTCCTTTTATCAAAACTGCTAATGTTTTTCTTTACATACATTAGATTTTCATAGATAAACTGAGAGACAACAGTTAGAATGTTTATGTCTTTAAACTTCTGTCTAAGGGAAACTCTGGGAGCTAAACTGTAGATCGCTCGTATAGCCCTTTTTTGCAGTATAAAAATGGAATTAATATGTGCAGAACATCCCCAGAGCAGTATGCCATAACTCATAACGCTATGGAAATAACTAAAATAAACTATTCTAGCTGTATCTACATCAGTTAATAGTTTAATTTTTTTAACAGCATAAGCCGCTGAACTGAGCCTACTTAACAATTTTTTTATGTGGGGACCCCATTGCAATTTAGCGTCTATAGTAATTCCTAAAAAGACCGTTGACTCCACAAGGTCCAACCCTGTTCCATTCAAATGTATACTTATTGGATTCTACTTGTCTCACATTTGGTGTCGAGAACATAATACAATTAGTTTTCTTCTCATTGAAGAGAAGATTATTACAAAACCAATTCACAACTTTAGCTAATGCATTGTTAACATCGTCATAGTTTAATAACTGCCTTTTAATTTTAAATAACAGTGAAGTGCCATCTGCAAACAATACAATCTCGTGATTCTTCTTTAGATAATAAGGTAAGTCATTAATTTAGATTAAAAACAAGAACGGCCCTAGTATTGAACCTTGTGGAACGCACATTGGGATTATAGAGCCGGGCGATTTTTTAGCATTTATGTCAACCCTTTGAATTATATCATTTAAATATAAAGTCAAAAGGTTGAGAGCCATGTTCCTAATACCGTGGTGTTGTAATTTCCTGACAAGTATATCATGTCGGACGCAGTCAAATGCCTTAGATAAGTCACAAAAAACACCTAAAGCATCTTGAGAGTTCTCCCGGGCATCAAACACATCTTTTATAAGTTCTATACCTGCGTCTATAGTGGAGCGATTCCTTGTAAACCCAAAGTGATTCTTATGGAAAATTTTGTTTGCACTAAAATGAGTTTCTAATTGATGTAATATAATTTTTTCGAAAATCTTACTTAGCGTAGGTAGTACAGAAATAGGCCGAAAATTTGTTGGATCAGTAGTACTACCAGATTTGAATAAAGGAACCACTTTACAGTGCTTCATTAGGTCAGAAAATACACCACTTGCAACACAACTATTAAACACAGCTGCTAAATTGGGTGCAATGACATCTATAATTGAAGAAACGGTCTTCACAGAAAGACCCCATAGGTCTGCCGTTTTTTTAGCATCTAGACTTGAAACTGCTTACAATATCTTTGCAATTAACTATTGAAAATTTAAAAGTTGTGTCACATTCAGTTACACTTTGTTTAAGTAAGATCTCAGCAGAGATGGAGGAAGATTTTAGAGTTTTGGTTGTTAAAGAAAGAATAATGGTGAAGAAATTCTCAAACTCGGCCGCTACCTCCAAATCTGCTCTTACATCTTTATTATTAATTTTTAAATGAAAGTCTCGATTACGCACTGTATTTCTACCAGTTTCACTGTTTATAATGTTCCACGTCATTTTTATTTTATTAACAGAATTTTTGATCTTATTTCTTAAATAATAGATTCAGCTGAGGAACAGGCTCGTTTAAATAACTTAGAATAACGTTTGACATATTCCAAAATTACAGGATTATGATTATACGATTTTTCATGGTACAATTCATATAACTTTTGCCTACTTTTATAAATTACTGGAGTTGCCCAATCACTAAACCTAGCACGATTACCAACAGGTATTGTTTTTGGTACAAACACTTTGCCAAATTCATCTCTGATAAGATGGAACAGTGAGTTAGAGTCTGGCCAACGAAAGCTGTCCAAGAAAAAAAGGCGGGAATTTTTAAAAATCAAGAGCTGTTAACCCTGGCTATACACTGCATAAACGGAGTTGATACTATTTATTTTTCAGCAAGTACATTTTTTTCGAGTTGTAAAAATTTTGTTTTGTTAGCAACTGTTGTTGAAATTTTCGAATGTATTATGAAGAATATCAAATAAAAGATTACATTTAATTCTGTATTTTTATTATTTTCAAATAATCCATTATTTATGTACAGTCGAGGACCCCGAGGAGCCGTACAAATATAGGAGCTATGAGTCATAGTTAAAATCGGATTCCAAAAACTCTACACCTGATATTGAATCAGCTTCATTGCTTTCTTCGCTGCTACTGCTACTGTCCCCAACATGTATTATGAATGGTTCAAGTTCGTTTTCAGTAATATGGTCCCTTAATTTGTACTGATTTTCCACATTTAGTACATGATCAGTGTACTTCTTCCAGTCATCAGTAGTTATGGATAGAAAACATTATTTTATTAAATTTTGCATTTCAGACCCTGGTATTCCTATATTTTTGCTTGCTACTTTTCTCTTCGCTTGACTCCATACAAGCTCAATAGCATTGTGGTCGCAATGATACGGTGGCAGCAACAAAATTTCGTGATTGTGGATATGACTGTGTTTTTTTAGAAGCACTTCTGCTTCGTAAACAACGGCAGGTTTATTATCTTTCACCAAACACATTAATTCAGCTTTGGTGTGATATTCTTCAAAATGAATATTATTTTCTTGAAGCCATATTCGGAGATTAGCTTAGCTTGTTTCACATGGTAACTTGCATTGTCCATCACGATTACACTAGGTTTAGTGAGATTAGGTATCAACATTTCCTCAAACCATTTCATAAAGTTGGTAGCATTCATATCATCATGGTAGTCAGCTGATTTGGATTTTGTGCTGAATACCAATAATGCACCTGGCACAAACCCTTCCTCCGATCCGGCATGCACAATAATATGTCTTTTTCCTGATGATATATTAGTAGTGACACCGCTTGTTGAAGGTCCTTGCCATGATTTTTTATAGTTCTGATGTACATATGTCTCATCAAGGTAAATAATCTGTTTACCTTCTAGCCTCTTTTTATGTATTGTCCTCAAGAATCTATGTCTCCATGCCGCAATTTCATATTTTTCTGTAAGTAAAGCCCGTTCATTTTTATTGTTTTGAAACTCAAACCCGTTCTTGTGTAAAATTTTTCTAAGGGTTTCACGGCATCCCTTAAATTCAATTGCTTCCCTCAGCTCATTGTGCAGGCTTCTCAGTGTTGGGACTTGTTTTCTAACTCCATAAAATTCGTTTATTTTGTGTCTTATAGCTGAAATATCAAAATTATCCAAATTGGAAACTGTTGCTGAATGTGGACGATTTTTCTCCGGAGTATTCCACTGTCCTTGATTTTTAGACCCTTCAATTTTAATTCTTCTTAGGGTCTTCACACTGACATCCGAAGATTACAAATACAATAAATTATGTATGTAACAGTATATTATAAATTATCAGTCATTAAAGTCAAAAACCATAATAATATACCTACAAAGACATTATTACAAAACCATTATATTATATTATTTAATTAAGCCATCTATAAGTTTTGTCTCCTCGTTGTTAATACTTCCTGAAAAGTAGATACACCATGAAAAATATTGCGATTTGTCTTAAATAGTCTAAAAGCTGCCGTGGGGTACCGGCTTAGAATAGTACCCCCCCAACTCTACCCGTGGGTGCGTAAAAATCTGCTAAGGGATAACAATCGGAAGGTGGGCAGCAGCACCTTCCCAGTATTAAAACCCCAAAACTGCGCTCGCCAACCCGCCTGCCAAGCGTGGCGAGTATTGGCAAAATCCCCCCTATGGATTTGATAAAAAGAACCAGGCCCCCAGTCCCCGGCAGCCCCGCTATTCCTGGCTACGGTAGCGGCCACGGTAAAGGTGGGGCAGAGGGTGCTAAGAATCCCCGGCAGACGCCCGGCTACCACCCCCAACGACGACGACTGGCCCTGGTGACACACAACATACGCACAATGAGGACAGACGAGAAGATATATGAGCTGGAAGAAGAAATGAGTAAGTTACACTGGGACATTGTGGGGTTATCTGAAGTCCGTAGAGCGGGTGAGGACACGATAACCCTAAAATCAGGTAACCTACTCTACTACCGGGAGGGCGACCAACAATCCCAAGGTGGTGTTGGTTTTCTCGTCCACAAGTCCCTTACTAACAACATAGTTAAGATCGATAGCGTTTCCAATAGGGTCGTATACCTAATACTCAGAGTATCCAAACGATATTCGCTGAAGGTCATTCAGGTATACGCACCGACGAAGTCGCACCCGGATGATGAGGTGGAGGATATGTATGAGGACATTAGCCGGGCCATACATACCTCTGAAACGCACTTTCTAGTTGTTATGGGGGACTTCAACGCGAAGTTGGGTAAGAGAAGCGAGGATGAGTTGAAAGTGGGGCAATTTGGATATGGACAACGGAACCGTAGGGGACAGAGGTCGGCCGACTTCCTGGAGAAAGAGGGACTCTTTATGATGAACTCTTTCTTTCAGAAGCCACCTCACAGGAAATGGACCTGGCTGAGTCCCGATGGTTCCACGAGAAATGAGATTGACTTCATTATGACCACCAAAAGGCAAATATTCACTGGTGTCTCCGTGATCAACAGGGTTAAAACCGGTAGTGATCACCGAATGGTAAGAGGCACGGTGAATATTAATGTCAAACTGGAGAGGTCTCGTCTGATGAAGTCTACGCTCCGACCCACTCGTGCCCGTATTCAAGACCCCGAGAGCTTTCAACTTGAGCTATCCAATCGCTTCGATTGCCTTGAGAACATCGCTTCAGTGGACGAGATCAATAACAGGTTAGTAGAAACTGTCCATACAGTGGGTTCCAAGTACTTTAAACCCCACCGTACAGATAGGCCACAGAAACTCTCCAACGATACCCTCAACCTCATGGCTGAACGACGCTCATTGAAACTGCAGTCTTCAGATGATGCTGAAGCATATAGGCTGCTCAATAGACGAATATGGAAGTCCTTGCGCCACGACATCCGGATCTTTAATACAAACCGTATTAAAGAGACGATAGAGCGGAAAAAAGGCTCCAAAGTGTTTGCAAGAGACATGTCTATTGGGCAAATCCAGTTGACGAAGCTGAAGAGAGAAGACGGCAGTTTAGCGCCGACCAAAGCAGAAGTATTAGGGGAGGTAGAGAGTTTCTACGGACAGCTATACACCTCGGTCGCTAAACCTGTTAGCAGCTCGGCCAAAGACCCAAGAGCCAAGCTGACCCGACATTATACCGAAGATATCCTGGACATCAGCCTGTACGAGATTAGAATGGCCTTGAAACAGCTTAAGAACAACAAGGCTCCTGGTGACGACGGTATCACATCTGAGCTTCTGAAAGCGGGTGGAACACCGGTACTTAAAGTCCTTCAGAAGCTCTTTAATACCGTCTTACTCGAAGGTTCAACGCCAGAAGCATGGAACAAAAGTAGTAGCGGGTAATAAGCGGGTAGTGCCCCCCCCGCAAACCCCACCCGCCGGAGACCATTAGTTTTCGAGTTATGTTTGTTTAAGTATTTTGAGGTTAAGTACTGCATTTTGATCTACTACCACCCCCGCGTCGGCTCTGCAATCCGACAAGACTGCTTGAAATCGGGGTGCTATGAGTCGGTTCTGTCACTGACTTCGACTTTTTTTTTTTTTTTTTTTTCGTGTTGAAAATGCATTTACGCATACCCGCTCGTCGGGGATAACGAACGGGTTATGTCGGACTCTCACTACTAACTCTAAAAACACCACGATGTCCTTCGGCAACGACTTCAAACAGGGTTACGGGGCCGTTTGCGCATTCTCCTTAGCCCTGTCTTGCCGACGTCTGCCCCTCGATGTTTCAGGGCAGGCCCACCTCGAAGGACGGACAGATTGCCCCCCTCGTACTGCTCCAGCCACGCGCTGGGACATACAGCGCGTCGCCACCTAAGAAGGACCTAATGGATGAGGGGTGCCGAACGTCCCCACGTCCGACAACCCAGGCCCTGCTAGCGGAGACGGAGTGCGGGCTCGAATAGCTCGCCTCCGTGTCCGCGCCCTCCGGAGCGGGAGAGAGAGGGGATTTATCTCTCTCTCGCGCTCTTCGGTCTCTCTCTGCGACATCACGTCCTCACAGAAAGAGACCATCGCCTCCCATGACCTCTCGTCATCGACCATCCTGGCTATGATGGTCGGTAAAGAGAGGTCCGCCCCTACTACCGAGACAAGGGTCTGCCGCGGTTCCTCTGCCCCCGGGCACGCCTCCAATACGTGCTGCGCGGTTTCCTCTACGCAGCCGCACTGGTTGCACGCAGGGGTCGCTTCTCTCCGGGCCACGTTACACAGGTACCTCCCAAAGCATCCATGCCCCGAGAGGACCTGAGTCATTCGGAAGGTAAGTGACCCGTGCCCCCGCTGAACCCACTCCTCCAGTATTGGCCAGACCGCCTCGAGAAACCGGGTGGCTCCGGCTCCTCTCCGCGGGCCCACGGCCAGCCGTCTACTCCAGGACGCCAACGCTACCTTCCTGGCGTCCGTTCGCCATTGTCTCTTCTCTTGGAGGACAGGATTGAGACCCTCCTGTCGGGCCCACGTTCTACGCCAGAAGACGGAGGAAAGAACCTCGGCCTCCAGGTCCCATGGAAGGGAACCAGCGAGAACGCAGGCCACCTCGTGTGACAGTGTACGGTAGCCCCTGCACACTCTCACCGCCATGACTCTCTGGGCCCTACATAGAAAGGCGGTCTCCCGAGCGTTTAGGGACCCTGCCCATATGGGGGCACCATAGAGGGCCATAGACCGCACAACCGCCATGTAAAGGTGGCGGCAGCTTCCATCGCCCCCCCCCGAGATTTGGAAGTAGGCGGCCTAGGGCAGCGGCCGTCACCACGAGCCTGGGTGACAACCGCTGCAAATGAGCCCCGAACCTCCACCTGCTGTCAAGTACAACACCGAGATACTTCAGCGTCGACCCGACAGCAATGGAGGTCCCTCCCACCATAATGTTGCAGCCAGAAGGTGGCGCTCTCCGACGACCAGGAAAGCATATGGCCTCGGATTTATGGAGCGCCACCTCCAGACCCAATCGCCGTATCCGGGTCACTACCGCCGCTACTCCAGCAGTGACCAGAATGGACACTTCCCGTACCGTACTCCCATGGGCAGTAACCAGAGTGTCGTCAGCGTAACAAACGACGCTGACGCCAGCCAGGTTAACGCCCCGCAGAACCCAATCAAAACCTATGTTCCACAAGAGTGGGCCCAGGACCGACCCCTGTGGAACGCCGCGCGCCACTGGGCTCTGGCCTCCGCCATCCTTCGTTGGGTAGACCACCTCTCTATCTGAGAGGTAGTCACCAACGATGCGTTGGAGGTACTGAGGCACGCCGTGGTGCCCCAGTGCCCCCGAGATTGTGCTCCAGGGTATGTTGTTAAAAGCGTTGGCGATATCTAATGACACCGCCAACATGACCCCGCCGTTAGAACTTGCCTCCTCGGAGAGATCGTGAACGCAGGATATGGCATCCAGCGTCGAACGACCTCTCCGGAACCCGAACTGGTTATCCGCCAGATCTGGGCCGACCGTTGTCAGGTGCTTGACGAGGCGGGCAGCAAAAACACGCTCCAGGAGTTTGCCCGCCTCGTCAAGCAGCACTATCGGGCGATATCCGGCCGGTTCGTCCACCGGACGCCCCTCTTTTCTCAAGAGGACGAGTTTCCCTTTCTTCCATCGCTTGGGGAACCTGCCCTCCCTCAAACAGCGATCAAAGTGGGTCCTGATTTGGGGCTCGAGAGTCTCCTGAACGAGGGCCCACGCACGTCCGGGAATGCCATCAGGTCCCGGTGCCGTGTTTTTGGCCCTCATTTTCCGGACAGCCGCACCCAGCTCACCCTGCGTGATCTGCGGGACGTTTTGCTCCTCTTCTTCGACCCGTTCAAGCTCCACCATGGTAGGAGGGATGAACTCCGCCTCTGGTGCTCCAGGAAACAGACCTTCAATCACCCGCTGGAGGGTTAGAGGTTGGAGTGTGCTAGCGATGGGGGGAGCCCAGGGGCGGAGCTTCTGTCTCGCCCACCTATACGGTCGGCCCCATGGATCTCTTTCCAACGACTCTAACAGTTGCCGCCAGGCTTCTGCCTTTGCCTCTCTGATGGCTACATGAAGAGTCTTGGACGCCTCTCTGTAGGTTGCATACAGGATATCGGATACGTCTGTTTCCTGGCGTCTTCTTCTTCGGTATCGCTGGTAGCGACGGCGCCTCGCCACGCACCGACGGCGAAGCCCAGCGATCTCCTCCGACCACCAGTAGACCTGGCGCCTGGACTGTGGGGCTCTCGCACGGGGCATGGCAGCGTCGCAGATGTGTGCCATTGCCTCGCACAGTCCACTTGCTTCCGCGTCAATATCCACTGGCTCCGAGGAAGAGGCGTTCCATGCTTGGACAATGGCTGCTTCTTGCAGCAGCTCCACGTCTAAGCGTTTGAGGATCCATCTTGGACCAAAAGTCGATGTTGACCTTGTGTCCAGGTTAACTGCTGTCGAAGACACACTAAAACGAATGTATCGGTGGTCGGACAGCGTCTCCTCGCCAACCAGCACCTCCCAGTCATGGACACGCGCTGCTATTTCAGGGGTGGCGAAAGTCACATCAACCACCGACCCACCCGTCCGCCGCACGCAAGTGTTCGTCGACCCCTGGTTGAGGATGCACAATCCCATCTCCGTCAACCAGTCTTCGACAGCTTCACCTCTTGCAGTTGTCCGCGGAGAACCCCACGCCGTAGATTTGGCGTTGAGGTCTCCGAGCACTATGACCGGCCGTGGTCGAGTTTGGCCAACCAGGGTCCCCACCTCGCCTAGGAGTACTTCCAGGTCGTGAAGGGGCTTATTAGGAGAGTGGTACACCCCTACGACCACCACCTCACCAAGCCGGGCTGCAACGTAACCTCTCCCTTTTACTACTCCATCGTACCCACCCAGTCTCCTCCAGTGGAGGAGACTGGGTGGGTGACTGAGTGGTGATCGCCACCAAGCCATCGAGATCACCGACCCAATCAGCTCTGGGAGGAACCCGGTATGGCTCGGCTACTACAGCCACGCTTATCAACCGCTCCGCCAGGCTCTGGAGCAGGATGTCTTGAGCCCCAGCGCAGTGGTTGATGTTCGCCTGGAGAAAAGTTAGGGCCATACTAATTTTCCTCCATGCGATCCGTCTGCACCGTAGTAGTGTGTGGTGGCTGCGACTTGGCTTTGGCCTCAGTCGCAGCTTTCCTCCTCCTCGCCCCCATCTTGTTCGGGGGCTTGGCGCATGCCTTGCCCCCGGAGAGGTGTTCCGCTGTTTTTCCCGCAGCTGCACACAAAGTGCAGTGTGGGGCGGCAGAACAGTCGCTGGCCTTGTGGCCTTTTGTACCGCAGCGATGACATTCGTCGCTGCGGTCAACCTCCGACTTGCACTGGGCCCTAATGTGGCCAAGCACGTGGCAGCGGTAACAGCGGCGGGGTCTGGCGTCAAGGATTTGAACTCGCGCTGCCACCCAGCCTACAAGCAGCCGGCCGCCATTTGCCCCTATCTTTTTGGCGGCTGACATTGGGCATCGAACGAAAGCGACGCCCATCCCCGCCGCTCCCTTCCTAATCTCGCCGGCTTTTACGGCCGACGGGTCGCACTCGCCTGTTTTGGCTAGTGCTTCCACCAGCTCTGCGGCGTTGATTGAGTCATCGAGGCCGCTTACCCGCAGGTCAGTGGTGACTATTGGCCTCGAAACTTGGATGTCTTCAACTCCCTGGAAGACCTCCCGCAGCTTCGCAGCCAGTGAGTCCGCCTTTGTTGTCTTTTCTACGCCAGGGACTTCGAGTATACGGGCCCCAGTAGCCGCCGTCCTTATTTTCAAGGGCGGCATACCGAGGGCTCCAAGATCGATGCGTCGTTTGGCGTCCGCCAGAACCTTCGCGTAGCTCAGGCCTTTCTCCTCCGCCCCTGGCAGCAGCGTATTGACAACGGCTGCGGTTCGAGGGAGGCGGAGTTTCACCAACTTTGGTTTAGCAGGTGCTGGTGGACGTACTTGCTGAGCCTGTTTCTTAGGTTGGTTGATTTTAGGCCGAGCCTCTCTTTCCTTATTCCTCGAACCTCGCTTCACCACCTCAATCCAAGGTTGGAGATGAGCTGGTAGTACTGCTGAAGGGTGGCTGGGCGATTCAGCAGAACTGATTTCAACAGTTGCACACTTTTCTTTTGGGGCTATTTTGCCTCTGCCCTTCTTGGCCCTAGTTTCCGGGACCCGTAGAGAGGCAGACTCAGGAGGGGTGATCTCTACCTGGTTTGTACCGACTCTTTCCCTTTCCTCATTACGCTTGTCGGCTGCTAGAGAGGGCCTTTGGCGCTTTTCAGGAAGCAGCCGCCCCTCAAGGCCCTCGAAGCGGGCACTGATCATTGTGCCCACCTGCACCATGACCGTTCGCACCATGTCATCAAGGGCAAGCACCTGAGTTGAAACTGGGGCAGGTGATGCCAATGGAGGAAGATGTGCCTGAGCTACTCTCAAATCCGCTATCTCCCTACGCAGTACTTCAAGCTCGCTCGAAAGCCGAACATTAGCCGCCTCCAACATCGTCACCTCCTCGGGTACTGTGCGAGCCCGTATCTCCGCCACTGAGACCTTTATTGTTTCAGCAGCTTCATTTAAATATCTTACGTACGTGCCCTTTAAGTTGCTGGATGTCTTGGCGACTTTCTGTATAGTCACCAAGGATTCATCAACCAGCTTCTCAAGGTCTGCCGTATGTTTTGCCTCGCTGTTTGGTTTCGTCACCATCACTCTCGGGGATTTGCGAAAGAATGCGGCTGCCGTCTCTCTCTTCTGCCGCACTTCTTCCGCTAACTCCCTCTCGGCTTCCAGCTGTTTTTCCTTAGCCTTGGCCGCGTTCAGGTCAGCCTTGGCTTTCGCCAGGCCAATGACCATCCTGGGCGGGGCCACTTTAGGCGCCGGGCAATCGTCGTCCGCACTATTCCTACGACGCTTTCGCCATAGGCCACCCGAGGATGCTCGGGATGCCACGGTTTGTAGACTCGTATCAGATCCAGATACCGATGGATCCAGTAACTTCGAGCCTAGAAACCGGTCGTCGTCGCCACACATCTGTTCCAAGCTTGTGCAACTCGCTATTACCGTCCTGTCTTCTTTACCCACGCTCGCGCTGCGTGCCTACTGTCTCGTCTGGTGTTTTTGCCTGCCTAGGCTTGCGCTACGCGCTTCCTTCATCACTCGTTCGTCCAATCTGGCGCAGCGGGATAGAACCACGTGCGCCTCTCTCGTCAATGCCAATTCACGTGCATCGGTGTCCATTTTCTTGCTGGGTTCGTCGTTAGTGCGAGGGTCGGGACCCTTGAGGCGGATGTTGCCCCCCCCCAGATACGGTGGGGCAGAGTGCCGGAGCACTGAGGGATTGGCCCTCCTGGGGAATATTTTCATTCGCCGTGTGATTCATGATTTGGTTTCCTTTTTAAGGGGGTGCGGTCCCCCTTTTTGGTGGTCTAACGGCCGAGACGACCATGCTTGAATCCACGAGTTCGGAAGCAAGGCGCGAAAGCGACAACCTGCCTCAGAACTCGACGCCCCAAGCAACCCCATCGCCGACCACCGAAACTTGAGGAGACATTCACAAGACACACAACACATAACACAAAACGCAGACACAGAACAAACAGAAATATATACATAACACTCGAGACAAAAGCCTCCACGAGGATAAAAGCTCCGGGTGGGTGCTCCCGTCTCGACACCCTTGACAACGTGTCGGATCCGTCCCCGCGTTCCAAGAACCTCTTCGCAGAGGTCCTCTTCACGCCATCCTAGCATGATGGGACTCAAGCTGAGTCCTACCTACCCCATCCACTGTGCCCTATGCTGTTTTCATAGGGACACGCGGAGGAGTCCACCGTGTCAGGTCTTTAGCCAACGGCCAACAAGATCACGCAAAGGGAAGTTGTTGACCGCTGCCCAGGATGCACCGTCCCGAAATACTGCTGTTCTCCCGGGATAAACCGTATCCAAGGGGACCAGCAGCACTCGAGCACACGAGGAGGTAATCTGACGTAGCACCCCACTGACTTCGACCTATTCTAACTAACTATAACTAACCTATAGGTATGTCACAGACAAGTGACTTTGCCAATTCATTAGATAGCTACTGATATACTATTGTGCACAAATTTGGAACAAAAGTAGTTTGATGAAGCGCCTGGTGGGTCACAGTTCAAACCTAACCTAACCTATAGGTTTGTCACAGACAAGAGCAGCAAAATCGGAGTCCAAAATCGTAGCAAAGTCGTTGAGATATCAAAAGAAAGCGCAGAAAAACAGGAGAAAACATTCACGTACACTCGGAAGTTACGGAATGACGTGAGTATTCCGACAGTGACATTACGCTATCTTCGATGTTTGCGTTCCGTTTCAAGAACTTACATACAACGTACATGTCAAAAAAGGCTAAAAGTTACCTAGAAACGTTTCGTTTTACGCATTAATGTCATTTATGTCACCTGTCACTATCAAAATTACGGTGTTTTATTGTTACTTTAAAAAACTATTTAGACTATTTTGGCGTGTCTCCGGCAGCTAAAATGTTGTAAATACGCTTTATACAAACCCCTTCAACCCACCCACAGTTTTTGTTTCACCAAATTCAGGGGTCACGATTCTAAAGCCAACCCTATTGAAGTGCTGAAGTGTTTGTACAAAAACGCCTACATGTCAGTCCGAGTACAGGAGCAGGAGTGGAGACCACGGACCGGCAAGCGCAGCGTAGGTCGTCCACCGACACGGTGGACAGACGACCTGATGAAGGTCGCAGGACGACGTTGGATGCAGGCCGCATCCAACCGGTCCATTTGGAAAATTATGGGGGAGGCCTATGTTCAGCAGTGGACGTCCTACGGCTGAGATGATGATGATGATGAGTCTAAAAGTATCAAAATGTTTCATTAGAAATTCAATAAACTAACCTGAAAGTGAAAGGATTGAATCCAGTCGTAGTATTTTCTCTGCAGATTTCTGATTTAAATCACTTTTTATGTCTTTATATTTGTCAATCATAGTAAATAGAAGCTTCCTCGTCGAACTTTTAATTGTTCTCGGTATTATTTTAAACAAAATCAATGAAAATATGATGCACATAAACCAACGTAAACAGAAGATGACTCAAGTACGAAACGTCAAAGTGTCAATTTTGACAGTCTTAAATTATTGCCATATCAAAACTTCTAAAAATAATACGTGGACAACTTTCGTTGGCCAGACTCTATATGATATATTTGGGTCATTGTGACTAGGCAACTCTGGAACTTTCCGGGATATATTACTTCTTAACAATTCGAGGCGGCTTGCATTTATTGGAACAAAGCTAACATATTTGCTTTGGGGTTTGTTAGTTTTTCTTGGAAACACTGCTAGTTGACCACAGTGGTTTGATGCTAGATTATTTATAATGAAATTTTTAATAGGTTTGAGATTAGTAAATATATTGTCTATGCAGGTGGAACTTGTGGATGTTATCCTAGTAGGTTCCAAGAAAATATTGTACATATTATAAGATTTAAACAGTAACAAAAATTTATCCACTACCTGATTATTTTCTAGCAAATTAATATTAAAGTCTCCACAGATAATCATTGATTTATTTGTATTAGATAGCTTAATTAATGTTTCCTCCATGCACTTTTCAAAATCATCATATGGTGAGCATGGAGGTCTGTATACACATAGAGCAAGGAACTGCTGAAACTCAATACAGGACATTTCTATTACTCGTTCAACAGATAGGCTCACAATGTCTTTTCGTTCTTTGAGTTTTATATTTTTATTTGTAATAATTAAAGAGCCACCACGTATAGATTTTTCTCTGTTGAGGAGCTAGCAACTTGATGATTATTAAAATTAAATAAGAGTTGGTTCTTTTTAAGCCAGTGTTCAGTAATACAAAGAATATCTATTTTGCTATCATCTATAAACAATTCCAGTTCCAACTCTTTGCCCATCATACCTTGAATGTTCTGATGAACAATATTGATTGATTTAATGCAAGAGGTTGTCTCTATTGTCTTAGGCACAAATTTAAATAATGTACAATGTCATTAGTAGCCAAGCAATTGGCTGAATTAAAAATGTCAAATTGAGCCGTGGCGGTGCCGGCTTAGAATAGCACCCCCCCAACTCTACCCGTGGGTGCCGTAGAAGCCGGCTAAGGGATAACAAATCAGAAGGTGGGCAGCAGCACCTTCCCAGTCAAACACACACAAACTGCGCTCGCCAACCCGCCTGCCAAGCGTGGCGAGTATTGGCAAAAACCCCTCAATGGATTGGACAAAAAGAACCAGGCCCCCAGTCCCCGGCAGCCCCGCTATTCCTGGCTACGGTAGCGGCCACGGTAACGGTGGGGCAGGGGGTGCTAAGAATCCCCGGCAGACGCCCGGCTACCACCCCCAACGACGACGACTGGCCCTGGTAACACACAACATACGCACGATGAGGACAGACGAGAAGATATATGAGCTGGAAGAAGAAATGAGTAAGCTACGCTGGGACATTGTGGGGTTATCTGAAGTCCGTAGAGCGGGTGAGGACACGATAACCCTAAAATCAGGTAACCTACTCTACCACCGGGAGGGCGACCAACAGTCCCAAGGTGGTGTCGGGTTTCTCGTCCACAAGTCCCTTACTAACAACATAGTTAAGATCGATAGCGTTTCCAATAGGGTCGTATACCTAATACTCAGAGTATCCAAACGATATTCGCTGAAGGTCATTCAGGTATACGCACCGACGAAGTCGCACCCGGATGATGAGGTGGAGGATATGTATGAGGACATTAGTCGGGCCATACATACCTCTGAAACGCACTTTCTAGTTGTTATGGGGGACTTCAACGCGAAGTTGGGTAAGAGAAGCGAGGATGAGTCGAAAGTGGGGCAATTTGGCTATGGACAACGGAACCGTAGGGGACAGAGGTTGGCCGACTTCCTGGAGAAAGAGGGACTCTTTATGATGAACTCTTTCTTTCAGAAGCCACCTTACAGGAAATGGACCTGGCTGAGTCCCGATGGTTCCACGAGAAATGAGATTGACTTCATTATGACCACCAAAAGGCAAATATTCACTGATGTCTCCGTGATCAACAGGGTTAAAACCGGTAGTGATCACCGAATTGTAAGAGGCACGGTGAATATTAATGTCAAACTGGAGAGGTCTCGTCTGATGAAGTCTACGCTCCGACCTACTCGTGCCCATATTCAAGACCCCGAGAGCTTTCAACTTGAGCTATCCAATCGCTTCGATTGCCTTGAGAACATCGCTTCAGTGGACGAGATCAATAACAGGTTAGTAGAAACTGTCCATACAGTGGGTTCCAAGTACTTTAAACCCCACCGTACAGATAGGCCACAGAAACTCTCCAACGATACCCTCAACCTCATGGCTGAACGACGCTCATTGAAACTGCAGTCTTCGGATGATGCTGAAGCATATAGGCTGCTCAATAGACGAATATGGAAGTCCTTGCGACACGACATTCGGATCTTTAATACAAACCGTATTAAAGAGACGATAGAGCGGAAAAAAGGCTCCAAAGTGTTTGCAAGAGACATGTCTATTGGGCAAAGCCAGTTGACGAAGCTGAAGAGAGGAGACGGCAGTGTAGCGTCGACCAAAGCGGAAGTGTTAGGAGAGGTCGAGAGTTTCTACGGACAGTTATACACCTCGGTCGCTAAACCTGTTAGCAGCTCGGCCAAAGACCCAAGAGCCAAGCTGACCCGACATTATACCGAAGATATCCCGGACATCAGCCTGTACGAGATTAGAATGGCCTTGAAACAGCTTAAGAACAACAAGGCGCCTGGTGACGACGGTATCACATCTGAGCTTCTGAAAGCGGGTGGAACACCGGTACTTAAAGTCCTTCAGAAGCTCTTTAATACCGTCTTACTCGAAGGTTCAACGCCAGAAGCATGGAACAAAAGCGTGGTGGTGCTGTTCTTTAAGAAAGGTGACAACACTTTACTTAAAAATTACAGACCCATCTCGCTTTTGAGCCATGTTTATAAGCTGTTTCCGAAGGTCATAACGAACCGTCTCAGTCGCAGGTTTGATGAATTTCAGCCTCCGGAACAAGCCGGTTTCCGAAAAGGCTATAGTACCATAGACCACATCCACACGCTACGGCAAGTTATACAGAAGACCGAAGAGTATAACTTGCCTCTTTGTCTAGCGTTTGTGGACTATGAGAAAGCCTTTGATTCGATCGAGACGTGGGCAGTGCTTGAGTCTCTCCAGCGGTGCCGTATTGACTATCGGTATATTGAAGTGCTGAAGTGTTTGTACAAAAACGCCTACATGTCAGTCCGAGTACAGGAGCAGAGTTCGAAGGCAATTCCATTGCAAAGAGGCGTGAGACAGGGAGACGTTATATCTCCGAAACTGTTCACCGCTACATTGGAAGACGCCTTCAAGCTTCTGGAATGGCAAGGACTTGGCATCAATATTAACGGCGAATACATCACTCACCTTCGATTTGCCGACGATATTGTAGTCATGGCAGAATCCATGGAAGACCTCAGTACAATGCTCGAAGGCCTCCATCGAGTTTCCCAACGGGTAGGTCTTAAGATGAAGATGGACAAGACGAAAATTATGTCTAATGCCCATGTTGTACCTACCCCAATATCAGTTGGGAACTCAGTTCTCGAAGTTGTTGACGAGTATATCTACCTGGGACAGACAGTCAAACTAGGCAGGTCCAACTTCGAGAAAGAGGTCAATCGTCGAATCCAACTCGGCTGGGCAGCGTTCCGGAAACTTCGCGAAGTCTTCTCGTCAAAAATACCTCAGTGCCTCAAGACAAGAGTCTTCGACCAATGTGTGTTACCAGTGATGACTTATGGCACTGAAACGTGGTCTCTTACTATGGGCCTCATAGATAAGCTCAAAGTCGCACAACGAGCTATGGAGAGAGCTATGCTCGGGGTTTCTCTACGTGATCGAATCAGAAATGAGGAGATCCGTAGAAGAACGAAAGTCACCGACATAGCTCAGAAGATTAGCCAGTTGAAGTGGCAGTGGGCAGGGCACATAGCACGCAGAACAGATGGCCGATGGGGCCGAAAGGTTCTGGAGTGGAGACCACGTACCGGCAAGCGCAGCGTAGGTCGTCCACCGACACGGTGGACAGACGACCTGAGAAAGGTCGCAGGACGACGTTGGATGCAAGCCGCTTCCAACCGGTCCTTTTGGAAAATCATGGGGGAGGCCTATGTTCAGCAGTGGACGTCCTACGGCTGAGATGATGATGATGATGATGATGGGGCTAAAGCTATAAGTTAAAATTCTAGTCATAATTTCCTGATATGATAGACCATGTGTACAGTAATTTATTACATTATGTCCCTTGGATGTATTGGACAATTAGTGACCCATGTCTTTGCCAATTTCATCACTAAATATTACAATTTTTGGTTTGTCTATAGTTGATGGTATACTATTTGTATTATGGGAACCACTTGTTAAAGTTGTATCTTGACATACATTTTTACATGTTCGCACTATTTCAGAACTACATGATGGCAATGAATGATCCAGCGATAATCGGTTCTTTATGTTATCATTGTATACAGGATTGCCAGTAGAATTACATTTAATCATCTCATTCATTGCCAATATGTACTCTTTTAGCTGTTTTACTGAGCGTTCATACTTATTATTAATTGATTTTAACTTTTCCTCTAGAAAGTCAATCTCACATTTGAGGTTATGTGTGTCACTTTCATATTGCAATGTATTATTTTCTAATTTAGAAGCATACATATCCAACGTATCTAACAGACGAAGACGCTCTCCATTTAATTTAACATTTTTGATGAAAAATTTGTGTTTTTTTACAAGTTTTTGAGTTTTTGAAATATATTTGTTAATTTTTACATATTTTTTTAGTTTGTTTTTGCTGCAGTTAGACTTAGGTATAGTGCTAGGTGTTACTACACTGTCATTGGTTAGGTCAATTGTAACCATTGGTTTAGTATTAACTGCAGCAGAAACCATGCCCGGGGCACTGCACACCAACTCATCAAATAAACTTTGGTTCAAATATTGTTTAGCGACCTACTAAAATTGACCTATATTAATCTGTACGTATATCTTATTTAAGAAAAAAATATATACTGTAAAGCGTCTTATTTGAGTTGTTTATTTATTATTAATTTTGTAATTTAAGTTTAAGATAACTCCATCAATTTATTTGTTAATCCGAGGCAATCAATCAGGTAAAATACGTAAAATCGTATGTAGGTCCCCGCGATACAGGCTTTGCCTTGTGCGGGAACCTTAGCCTTATCTATTTTTGTACCTTGAGTTCGTCATAAACATGTTGTAATATACATTAGTTAGTCTAAACTTTATAAAACTGTTTTTGATGCTTATGATGCTATAAAAATGTTTTAATTTTTTTTTTAATTATTTAGTAAAAAGTAGTATTCAAATGTTTGGACCTGGTAATACTAAATGCAAGATGGTGGTTTGTTGAATATTCTTTAGGGTAACCATGAATATTGTTGATCTAAGATTTTTTGCAATTCCATAGTATCCCTATAGTACGTAAGTAGATACTTCTGTCAGACTGTCTTAAATTGGAGATGTATTTCCTAAGGTAAAGAATAAATCATCAGAACGCATACGTGCATTAACCTATTAATCTTGAAGATTCAAATCTTACAACGGCTTTTTCACATTATTCTACTTCTACTGAACTGATTTTAATATAATTCACATGTCAATACATACGAGTATATGTTGTACAAAAAATATTTAAACGTTTTATAATTTTGGTGATGAGGGTTTGATGACAAGGTAAAAGTAAAACTCTTCAACGATTGCTAGTAGAAGCTTTGATCTCACCCCTCTGCGCCAGTCTACTCATGTATACCATGTATTAAGTTTCTTTACAGATCGAGCCCTGCGAAAAAATACTGATGTTTTAAGCAATATATGTACTTACCTATAAAAGAAAGACAAGCACCAAAAACGATAAAACTGCAAGAAAATGACCGAAATAAGATAATTACTAGTTAGAGAAAGTGTTTGCACGCAAACTGCATCTGCTGCGACTACTGCCTCCCTCAATTACGTCGAGATATCAAAGTTACTACAACGCCTGAAATTACGTTACACAATTTTAAATAACCTAAAATGTTTATTAAAAATAATGTGATAGTTATTCTGAAATCGAACAGATGGTCCAACATAATTTAGAAAACATTCACACAAGATTAAATACGACAAAAACTAACACGTCGAATAAACATTGAGATATAATTAAACCGTTTATTTATCATTATATGATTATTTGGGTAAAGCCTATTAACTTTTGAGGAATCGCATCCCTTTACCTCGCCCTACAACTCTGCGAAGGATATTGGCGACGCATAAATGCGACCTGGATATCATGGCAGAAATGATGGAATTCTTAACGGATAAGGCTGTAAAGGGTGAAATGAACGTCGCTTTAATATTACATGCTATGGCTATCAAAGCTGGCAAATAATATGATAAAGGGCCAGACAAGTATTGGCATAGCGTTGATTTAGGCGGAATATTGACATGTGCTTCTGACACATTCACGCAGTAAGCTAAATAAATATAAACTTTCTTTTGAGACACCTTGTACTTCAGAAGTTCAGACTCACGTGTAGGGTAAGTGATGTAGATTCCAAAAAAATATACATACCATGTTTGGTTGTTTTTTTTATACTTACAAAACATTTGGTATGTGTATGTAGAGTAGTTAGTTAGCATCAATATATCAGAATACAATCGTTTTTACAAGCAATTTGTCCTGTATTCTATTTGGTCATGGTCACTACATTAGAAAGAGACACACTACCAAAGGGAGCCCTCTCACGCGGACCGGTATTTTCGTCATAGTGCACAGTCAAGTTAGAAAGTGTAAGATCTTTGGAAAAGTTACTATATTACCCAATTTAAATCCCCACCAATTACTTTTTGCACCACAGGTAGCATAGATTTTGTACTCTGTGGTATAGAAATAGAATAAAAGTATGTCCCATAGACGGCAAATGAAATAGCCACCACCACAGGCCACCACAACAGAGCACAAATAAAGAATAGTCACCTCCCAAGTTACTCCTATAGTGATTGTGTCAGACAGATCATTTGTCGTCCGATATCCGATAAGCTATTGCATAGTTTCTATCGTGGGCCTTGAGCGTGGAGACCAAATCCAGAAATCCAGAGATCCGTAAAGAAAATAACCTAACACCCCCCACTCCGACTCCATCTATCGATGAATAGCAGAACTTTAAATGACTTTTTGAAATATCAAGCTTGTCTCTTTAGTTCAGCAACTTGCCTCTAGATGGCATTGCTTAAATAATTATTTTTATTTTATTTTTATAATCTTTGGAAAACTTACAGCTAGCTTACAGATAATTACAATTCGATATATATTATACAACCATAAATGTTACATAATATGACAAGGCCAATTAAAAGTTTCCACATACAATAAAAGATTTAAATATAAATAATTAAACAGTTAAGATAGACGACACTTAGAGAAAAATAAAATAGAAAGAAACATAAATTGCAATACACACCAAAATACTTACACAATATAAGTTATAAGTATATTATATTATTAAGTCATAACATTTAAATATTACAAAACTGTTCACTGAGTAAGCACTTCAGCTTACATATTTTTGTGTAAAACAGGTCAACCTCTTTATTAGACCTAGCCAACGAGTTGAATGATTTACTAGCTCTAACTAAAAATTAATTTTGCCTATAATATGTACTTACTAATGTATATAATGTTTGGATTTCTTAGTGCAGTATAATTAGCTCGCAGTCCTATTTGCTCCAGAAGATCCGGGCAATCCACACCTCCATTTGCTATGTTAAAAAAATAAGTCAAATCGGCTATTTCTCTTCGCTTAGAAAGCGGAATGAAGTGAAATTTACGACACCTCGTTTCGTAATCAGGTAGAAATGTTTGGGCTCGATATTGGATATATCGGATATTGGATATTATAATTGCATAAGTTGATTTGGCATCTATCGATGAATAGCAGAACTTTTAATGACTTTTTGAAATATCACGCTTGTCTCTTTAGTTCAGCAACTAGCCTCTAGATGGCATTGGTTAAATAATTATAATTGCATAAGTTGATAAAAACAGCTATGCAATAGCTTTACCGTGGCAGTCTCCGAGGGCCACACGTCTTTTTTTTAAATATTATATGTGTCTGAGATAAATGCTAAAACTGTAGATAAAAATAGCTTAATAGCTAGATCGAATTTTTTGGAGCTTATGAAGTTGATTTATAGCTAAATCTAGCTATAAAAACTCTGACTTGGCCACGGGCCTAACTATGAGCTCAGCAAGACTTCTAGAAAACTGCTTATGCGTACCATGAAAACGTTAAAGCATGCCTGCCCAGGCCTACTATTCAAAAACCGCAGAAAAACCGTTCGACGACAAACGAAACTCGTTAACAGGACACTCTAAATCCACTCAGTTTATCAGCTTACAAACGTACAGACGTCTGCAATGTTGGATATAGTAATTTGTTAGAATGTCAGAGAGAAAAAACATCCGTTCACCTTTGCGAAAACAATGTTCAAACAGGTCACCTATATGAGCATCATAGTCTGATTTCATTCAAAATGGTTTATACCAGGTTTAAGAACTGCACGGAACGTGCATGGTTTTCATGAAGCTGATAGTAAGGCCCCTCCAAAATTTTACCAAAATTAGGTAGGTACCATATAATTCCTATGACGATACTCGGCTCAGACTACATAGGGTAAACTACAGAATTCGCCCAACTATCATAGGTCCAGGAGGATAGTTTTCATACAAAATATATTTAATGAAGTTACAAATATTTTTAGGGTTGACCCAAAGAGATGATGGGTTGACCATCCTGCCAGATCTGACAATATTACAAAAGCATGCATACTAAAACCACAGAATTCGCCCTATTTACATAGGTCCAGAAGGATAGTTTCCATACAAATGACATTTAAAAGTGAAGCAATAAATATTTTTTTGAGGTTGGCCATCCTGCCAGATCTGACAATATTTGCCGATACTTTGAATATATGGGGGTTCGCAGTGGTGAATACAGATACGAATACCATAGATAAACACTTCTTCTTCTTCTTCTTATGTGGCTTTTTAACGTGGAAAGACGTTACTCTGCCAGTGTCATGTTTTGGCGGATAATTTGCCCTTGTACTCCCCCAACCCTGAAGGAGTGACCATTGTACGGTACGGAATCAAATGAAAGTAATATGAATATCAAAAGTATTAAAAACTGGTTTCGCTTTTACAAATGTATATTATTGGTTTTAATAAAATTATATAACATATAAATAAATGGTGTGAAAACAAGCGATAAAAGAGAGTTAATATCAGTAGGTCTAGCGATATCAGAATTAAGTTTTATGCTCCGTTTTTCATCATCATTATAATTACCACTCATTACACAATCGCGGAGTATATATAGTGCGTTCGAATAGATCACTTCTGATCGTTTTTGGCAAAAATAACGCTAAAAACGCTCACAAGGGGCGTTCGAATTGGGAGTCTGTGGGTAAGAATGTCGTTCATGCATCTTTTTGTTCAGCGTTCGGAAAGCTAAAAAAGAGGAATTTTTGCCACGAAAAAGTGCATTTTTTGACCCACGTCCGGAGCATAGTTGTTTGTGATCGTTATTTGACAGCATAATCATGCGATTTTAGGTCTTATGCTCAGTTGAGCGTTCGAATAGGGTATGTGCAAAAGTGGCAAAATAACGTATTCAAGCTTTGCGAACGCTTTAACAAAAGAGACATCATTGAAAACGCCACCAATGCCCTCATAAGCTAAACGAACGCACCTATAGTATTCTATTAAAACCACTTTATTAAGTACTAGCCCACTACTTACAGTACTAGCTGCGCCACGCGGTTACACCCGCATAGTGCATACCATGCATGATGCTGATGAAAAGTATCCTAAATGCGTATATATATCCAGTACCTCATGCATCTCAATATCAAATTTCATGCGGAGTACCATAAGGTTCAATCTTAGTCATGTTTTGTATTTGACTTGATCTTGTCAACTCATTGATAAACTGAGTGGATAAAAGTTGGTTTTAAAATCATCTGTAAACAAACTTTTATCCCAGTATTGGTGTCGAAACCCAGTCAAAAGTCTAATAAAATCCAATTAGGAGTCATATCACGGCTGAGGGTTTTAAAGCTACGAATATTTGATCAGATAAGATCGAAATAGCCTTAATGATATGCAACAGACTATAAAATAAGTTTAACTAATTTTACAAGCATATAATATATGTGTATATATATATATATACGGTTTACATTTGGCCTTCGCAAATATGACCATGTCTCTGAATTCCGCACTAAACTCAAGTGGCTTCCCATACGTTGTCGCCGGAATGCTCATATATTGTCCCTACTTAATATTATATTGTTCAATACCTCATTCCCACGCTATCTTCAAGAAAATGTTGAATTTTTACATGTTGGAAGCTCTTTTTCTCCACGATCATCAGAGAACTTAATGTTAAGTGCCCCGATACACCTCACCACTGTTTTTGGTTCCTCCTTTTGTGTTGAAACTGTTCGTCTATGGAACACTTTGTGGGGGCCACTGATCGGCTGAGCACTACAAGCCGTGATTCCAGTGGGATATAGCGCGGGGGATTATTCCATAGGGCGATTCAATAGACTAACCTTTGAACAATGGAAATAATGCTGCACCGCTGGAGATAGTAGTCTTATTCGCGCTTCCCTTGCGCGAGTCCTCCTGGTTATATCTGGTGCCGTACAGCTTCCTCTTGATCAAGGGTCACTTCCCGAACACTTCAGTCCAATCTTTTCTATTGTGTATGTAGTAGCGGTGAATTACAAGCGCGGCGCGGGTTTTATATTTTATTTTTGGTGAATGGGTCAGTACGACGGTTGGTCGCAGTGCCTCCTTTCAGGCTGAGCGGTGCAGCGAAAAGTTGATACATAGAGAGATGCGGGTACATTAAAATAAGTTCAGTATTTTTAAAAAGTAGGGATATATTGCCATAAGCGGCGCGAACACACTTTACCCTACGAAATTAGAGGCGCGCCTTCTCTGGACATCTTCAAACATCGTGTCAAAGCATTTTACTTCGCGAAATAACTAACCGCAAACCTATTTACTATCTTTGTTATAATAATTAAATGGTACATGTATAGTTATTTATATATTTTGTAGTATATATGTCTAGTATAATTTTATATCATAGTTTGTATAGATTATAAGTATTTTTTTCTAGGTATATTCTTTAGTTTTGCTATATGAAGTGTTTAGTACACTTGTTTTATACACCACCGCCTTTATAAGTGTGTGCCTATTTCTTTCCGTGCATGTTTATCTGGGAGAGATCGCTGTGAGCGATAAGACCGCTAATTGTGACGCTTTTAATTTAAGTATTTAATTGTGAAATATAATTGATTGTATTTTTTTTCTTATTTCAATATTTTGTAACATAATTATATTTGTATTGTGGTGTTTTAATAAAGAGTCAGTTTATCTATTTCACTATCTATCTAATTTGAAAAAAATATCTGTTTATTGTGTCTACGTGAAAATAAAAAACTAGGTGAACCAAATAATAGATAAGCCAAAATTCAAAAATAAAGACGGAAATCTAGGATAATAATATACAATAAATTGTCTCTAAGAGTTACCAATCTACATTGTAAATTGTTCTTAAAAAAGTTGTTTGTTCTGGATCTTTTGGAAAACTAAATGACACCCAATCGGGAAACTAAACGAGTAGAGTGGTAACACTAATTGAGTTTTGAATACTAGTAGAATAAACTCTTGTAAAACACTTAAAAAGAGGTGTTGGAGACTGCTTTTGCGTGAAGGGCGATTGTGGTCTCCTTTATTTTACATATACTCTAATTTCCCTCCTAAATCCCCGATCATATTCTTACCGATACCGATCAGATTAGAACCTACAAACTCCTCGCGGTTTATGACACTAGCATGTACGAACACTGGCAGAATTGTGACAATTTAGTCACAGAAGCCATCGAATAAGAAGTAGAAGAATATTACAAAACAATTTTTATGGTTCTATCTTGCCATAGAAAACTTTTACCCGAATTATCGGGTAATTAAAATTTGAACGGTTGGAGTGATAGGAAAACTCGAAAAAGGTCGAATTTAATGTTAATAAAATTACGTGTTGTGTGACGCTACTGAACATTAACATTGCTGTGGCTCCTGTATGATCGTATTAATGTGCAATCTTGTATGTGTGTTCGTATGCCTGTGTGTTTTTATTCCGTCACGCGGAAAGGGTGACGGAATAAGACACTTATTCACCTTTTTCCCACCGTCATTCTCATTACCGTTCATTATATGTCATAATGGCGAGGTTTATAGTAATATATTTTTCAACACACTTGCTACATTAAGTGGCTCTATGGTCACTGCAATTAGGCACAGAATGACACCCATAATCAAACTGTGACTTTTTCATTGCTATAACTCAGTAGTGATTTATAGATATTTTTTAACATTTTTTGGTTGAGGTACATTGTTCTTAAAAAAGTTTTTATTCAAAAAAAAAATCGTGTTCAGTAGAACAAATAAATTAATGTTCCTATTGCTTTTTCGTTTCATGCAACTTCTTATTTAAATAGATAATTTTAACTCGTGTTACGTGTTTAATAAATAAAACTTTCACTCAAATATAACTTTTGTTTTCTCTGTAATAAAAGAAAACTTTAAATTCCCCATTTTGTACGTGACAGAATAGGCGCAAAACCTATGCGCGGAAAATAAAAAAAAACCTCATCCCTTTAGTCTATGGCTGATCGCAATGCGCGCGCATAGGAAAACTGATTAACTTTTTCCGCCATAGTGAAACATTTTTCACAACTCGTTTTCACTGTTGAAATTATAGTTATTTATTAATTAAAATGTCTACAAGTACTAGTTACGAAAAAAATGATTTATGTTGTACACCGCCCGATGTAAGATGTGAAGCCCTTAACGTTATGGAAAGTTTACTGATCTGAAAACTCCAAGGAAAAATATCTATTAGCGTACCAAAATTTCATAAAATGGCAAAACAGCAAGAATACGCAGTCTTTTTCAGAAAATGTGTTCATGGCGTACTTTAAAAAATTATCTTCTAAGTACAAACCTAGCTGCTCTTTCTGGTGTTTATACTCAATGTTAAAAAGTACAGTCCGAACAAAGAATGGACTAGACTTAAAAACATAATCTAATTGTCAGCTTATCTAAAGAGACTATCCGATGCATTTAGAAGCAAGAAATCAAAGGTTTTATCATCTGACGATATTGAAAAAATTATAAAAGATGCTCCAGATAACCAATATCTGGCTACTTAGGTTAGTTAAATTAATTTGCAATATCTACACGACTTCAGCCTGTGTTGTGTGTTGAACTTAATTATTGTTTCTTCTTTTCAGGTTGCTTTAATATTTGATGTAACTGGTGCCTGTAAGATACAAGAGTTAACAAATATAACCGTAAAAAACATAGAGAACCATGGCCAGATGCTTTTAGTGAAGATACCTATCACGAAAAATAAAAAACCGAGGTCATTCACCATACACGGTCCATTCTATGAAATTGTTAAGAAGTATGAAAGTTTGCGGCCACCAAAAGCAAAAAACTGACCGTTTCTTTCTAAATTACCAGAATGGTAAATGTACCTGTCTGCCTATAGGTATAAACAAATTTGGTTCTATGCCTAAAGAAATCGCTAAGTTTTTAGGTTCAGCAGATGCTGAGATCTACACTGGACGTAGTTTCAGAAGAACTTCAGCTACATTGCTGGCTAATAAGGAGCTGATATAATGACTTTGAAGCTTCATGGTGGGTGGCGATCTAGCAATGTAGCAGAATCATACGTAGAAGATTCCATACAACACAAGAAGGAAATTTGTGCAAAAATCACAAAAAGAATTAAACTTGATTCTGAGGCGCTTCCTACTGACGAAACACCAAGTACATCCAATGATTGGATTTCACCTACCTACACAAATAATGAGTCATCTCAAATTACAAAAGAACTTGAAAGTATTTCAATAAATAATCTATCTGATAAGACCGCTAAGCCATCAAAAACAGTTAATTATAATTTTACTTACTGCACATTTACTAATTGTTTCTCTAAATAAACTTTTTATCTACTAAATAAAATGAGTTTTTATTCACAAGTGTGTTGAAAAACGTCGTTTGATACACGTGTGTATTAATGATAACCGTCCTCGGCGGTAATCACCAATGTTACACACTAGTACCATAATGTACTAAAAACCATTTTATTAAGTACTAGTAGTGCCCTGCGATTACACCCGCGTGAAGGTGGATAATGATTATGATAAAAGGAACCTATGTGTTAATCCAGAGCCTCATCTACATGCATACCAAATTTCATCACAATTAGCCCGGTCCAGCCGTTTAAGCGTGATAGAGTAACAAGCATCAATACATCCATACATAAAAACTTTCGCATTTATATTAGTAAAGTTTCACGCAGTTTTACTCAGATATAAAAGTAATCTATGTGTTAATCCAGAGTATAAGCTATCTTCATTTTTACTTTCAGCTAAATACTAAACTAAATAAATGTTAACTAAACATTAATAATGTAAAGAAATGTTTTCATGGCGCCGCATTAAAAATGAAGAGTAGACGTTTGTTTCTTCAGCAAACTTCTTTAAGGGGAATTATATCAAGCGGAGTAGCACAAGGTTAAATTTCAGTCCTGTTTTGTATTTGTCTTGATCTTGTCATCTCATTGATAAACTAACTAAACCCGATAAAGCAGCATACATAGCAGACACGCTCACGGCAGGCGGTGGCGTCGTGTGGCGGGTCGCCATCTTCCCTCAAATATGGTTGAGGAAGGCGATGGCTGCCACATGCGTGAACGACAACTCGTGAACGGGTGCTGTCTGCGGAGACCTGTCTGAGTCTGCTCTGAATGCTGATGCAAACTCGGAAACGATATAGCCCTTTAGTAAGTTTTTTAGTTAGTTTAGTAATCCTATGTCCTCTAATTAAGTATGTATTTTTGTGTCTTTTTAATTATATTTAGATTTCACACATATGCAAAAAAAGAAAAATGGCACGAATCCTGGTGTCTGTGGAAGCTAGTTACAATAATAATAACAAAAACCCAATCAAAAGTGTAATAAAATCCAAAAGAAAAATAATAATCGCGGCTAGGTGTTTTGTGACCATACGATCAGAAAAGAAAACGGATATAGAACAGATAACACAATATCACAGTGCTGAAATTGATATTTTTTATTTAGGTGGTAAATAATTTGCTAGTGGTAACTTTTGCTTATTTTTAACTATGCTTTATTATAACTTGTAGTGATACCGTAGTATCCCTGAAAAAAAAAACGAAATAGCAAAGCCAACCTAAAACACAGTGACGTGATCATCACGTCAGGCTATAGCTTTAGACACTTAGACAAAGAAAAGAATAGACGGCGGGTAGCTCCGTTTCATTTCAACAAGAAAGAGATATAGTATTGAGTTATTATAAGTAACAGAAAAGGACAAAGCTATACTATATCCGTCTCTAAGAGCGTGCCAGCTTTTTCAAGGCCAGCGACATAAGTAGCTAAACAAACTTTGACAGTTATTTCGTCTTTGTAAAATTGTGAAGTTTATTTTGGCATTTTTCTGTATCACTTTAAATATATTTGCTTGCATATATGGTTTTAAAGCAGAGATAAACCTATAAAACAATGCGGTGTAGTGTACTTAACTGTAAAAGTGATAGTGAGCGGAAAATTCCTGGATTATCCTTTCATATGTAAGTTTCAAGTTTTCTTAAACATTTGGTTATTATAACAATGTACCGTGTGTTAACTGTTTTATTTAAGTGGCATAGTATTAGTTTTTGTCATAATAAGAGTGGTCAAAGCACTTAAAATCGCGATTTAAAATAATGTTTTTATCATAACCTAAAATTCAGTGTTGCTAGTGTCGGGTCGTGCAATTTCCCATTGTAACAACGATTTATACATTAGTAATTAGATAAATACCTAATGTAAGATATATAATCAAAAATAGAAGCAGATACCTATTGAATTATTTGATTGCATCATTTTCAATAAATAATTTAATTTTATCTTATATTACAGTTTCCCGTATAACCCTGATATTCGAAAAAAATGGATTGCTGCCTGTGGTCGAAATGAATGGGTTCCAAAAAAGAGTTCTAAAATGTGCAGCAGACATTTTGATGCGGACCATATATTAAAAAAAGGAAGATATACTTACATTCATCCTGAAGCTGTTCCAGTTATGATCGTGAGAGAAATATTTATATAAATTTGATTCTTATCGTATGATTTCCCTTTATAATAAAATTAAGGGTTCAGTAGTTTCGGAAATAATGGTGATACTGTTGGTACGGAACCCTTAGTGCCCAAGTCTGACTCGCACTTAGCCGGTGTTTTATTATACGTTAATGTTTGACAATTATTTAATCTCTCAACTTAAATTATACAGTAGTGTTATGAAATTAACTAACTAGATAGATAAGTACACTATTGTATTAGGTAAGCCTGTGATGACAATGCATGTTTTTTAAAGTAAATAGATATTTTTTTGTTTTTCAGCTTGGAGATGACGAAAATTCTAAAAAGCTATCTGAACATCTATCAGCATCTGCAGCAATAGCGTTGACTACCATCACAGATAGTCACCCTGTGTCTACTGACGTGTTGCAATGCGATACACAATCTGTGCCTGTAAGTGTCTACTTCTCCTTTTATTAATCCGTCAATCCTTCCTTCTGCCAGAGGCAAACCAACAAAATGTTTGCCTGTAAGTTTATCTTTACAATAAGATGCATACATATCACTACGCCTATAAACCCCGACGGGGTAGGCAGATGTGTTCTCCTATTACAGGTGTTTCTACACCCAAGTTTCGCAGTGAATAAGCCCCATGTAATAGGAGGCGAGCCTACTGACATTCATAAATATATTCAACACTTATATTAATTTTTGTTATGTAGTTTTTAGGATGATGTTGTCATAGAAATAAGTACTTCACTTAATGTAACAATTCTTTTAGGAAAAATCACCTGAACTAACACCAAGAACTCTGAAACGAAAATGGAAAAATGAAGAAAAACGATCTAAAGAAAGAATGAAAAAATTAAGAGCGCTTCGAGAAAAATCGCGACGGTTGATAAGAAAGTGAGAAAGTGGCAAATTTAGAAAATATTCTAACAGAATTGAAGTCAAGATCACTTTTTAGTGAAGAAGATTGCGACCTAATTGGATCACTTGAATGCGGCAACAAAGACTTCTTGAAAAAAGTTATTAGCCCTGGTCCTGCTAATTCTAAGTATTCTCCAGCTCTCCGAAAATTTGCGCTTTGCTTGCATTATATAAGCCCAAAGGCATACAATTTTGTAAGAAATTCATTCAATTCTTGTTTACCACATCCGTCTACTTTACGTTCATGGTATAAGAGTTTTGACGGTAGCCCAGGATTTACTGATGAATCACTTGAATGTATAAAGTTATTAGTTAAACGTGCTAAAGGTAAAACAATTTATTGCGCTCTATCTCTGGATGAAATGGCGATTCGGAAACATGTTCAGTGGGATGGTAAGCAATGCGTGGGATTAGTAAATTTTTGAGAAGTGTTAGATGGAGATAATGTTGCTGTTGCTAGGGAAGCTCTAGTATTTAGGGTCACCGCTGTAAACGACAGTTGGAAAATTCCAGTGGGCTATTTCTTGGTGGATGGTTGTACAGGGGCAAAAAAGGCAAATTTGGTAAAACAATGTGTGGAACTTTTAATTTCATGTGGAGTTAATATAATATCACTGACGTTTGACGGTTGCCCTGCCAATTTTTCTATGGCCAAATGCCTTGACTGTCTTTTGGATCCTTTAGATTTGAGTAATCTTAAAACTTCTTTTACCATTCAGAATCAAGAAATCTCTATTTTTCCCGATCCAGCACATATGCTGAAATTAGTGAGAAACACCCTTGGAGAAAAAAAAGAGCTTACCAACTTAAATGGTCAAAAAATATCTTGGCAATTTATTGTTAATCTTCATAATTTACAAAACAATGAAGGCCTTCATTTGGCTAATCGACTCCGAAGCCAACATATCAATTTTGCTAAACAAATTATGAAAGTGAAATTGGCAGCCCAAACGTTCAGTTATTCTGTAGCTGAATCTATAGAACTGTGTCGAAAAGATTTAGAAATAGCAGATTTTGTTGATTCAGAAGCTACAGTAGAATTTATAAAAAAACATAATAGCATATTTGATATTTTAAATAGCAGAAACTTCCATACATTTGGTTTCAAAAAACCTATGAATGATAAGAACTATAGTGACATTGAAAATTTCTTGAATGAAATGGAAAATTATATAGTTGGATTAAAATTAAAAGATCAACCAATATTACAGACTAATAGAAAAGTAGGTTTTTTTGGATTCTATATTTGTATTCAGAGTCTTAAAAAGGTTTACCGAAATTTAATCGCTTCCAAGATTTTGAATTTTGTGCCCTTGTACAAAATGAGCCAGGATCACCTGGAATGTTTTTTTAGCTCTATTCGTGCCAAAGGTGGATTTAACAATAACCCCACTGCTATACAATTTAAAGGCGCATATAAAAGACTAGTTATACATGGGGAAATAAAACATATTACGTCAGGAAATTGCATCCCCCTAGAAGACATAAAAATTTTAACGTTCATTGAGATGCGGTACGAAAATAAAATTAATTTATTTACGCATACAACTGAATCTATTGATAATTACGAGTCAGTAGAAAGCCTACCAGCTGTCGATGGTGACCATGACTACTTGGCAGACCCCTCTAGGCTTTCTTTGTACACACAAGAAGTCATTGTGTACATAGCCGGATTCGTTGTTAAAAAGTTGAGAAAAGTAATTAAATGTGAGGAATGCCTCCTATCTTTAATCTCCAATAAATATGATGGATTTATTGCCAAAAAAGATAAAGGAGGGTTGATCTATCCATCGAGGAGCGTTACTAAAATATGCGAACGTGCTGAAAAAATATTTAGATTGCGTTCACATGAAGGTATCAAATTTTACAATGAGAAAAACTTAATGCAGAAATTAATACTTTCATGTTTTAAGGACTGTATATGTGACATTTATATGTTTGAAAATCTTCACAATAATGATGACCAAATACTGATTGGAAATCATAGAATAATGCTTTTGAAAGCAGTCGCCATGAATTACTTTGAAGTAAGGATTCACCACAGTACCAAACAGTTTTTTGCACCCAGAGATAGGATTCGTAATATACATAATAAACTAGTGCTATTCAAAGGGCAATAAATGATTCTCTCTGTTCTGTGGTCTTATATAGTATGTTTATATTAATAAAAATGTTGATTGTGATTCAGGTAATGCCTTTATTTTTGGACCCTTGTTTTATTCTCGAGGAACTAAAATTTAAACTGGTGATATAATGAACCATTGATAAAAGTGAACCATCGATCTCGTAATCCGATCGTATAACGAGGCTTTTAACTACCCAGCTTGATAACTACGTAGAAGAATATATATTTTTATATATCACGATATACGATAGAATATGCTATAATTTATATATTATTATTATATCGCTCCACGCCACGTTATATTCCTAATCTGTGCTCCGCTCCGCGTTGGAACTGCGTGGTACTTAAATCTCCCTGTGTCTGGGTAGAGGGTAAGGTTTATGGTATCACTGAGTTTAGTTTTTTGTCTCATGTGTGGCCACGCTACCCGATCCTCTATAGCTTTCTTCCTCTAAGTTTAGACACCTAAATTTCATGGCATCAGGAAGAGCTAGATCTACAAGGCTATTATCAAAAGCTTCCTTGTCACCCAGCTAACTTAGGAACGATGGAGGTCTAACTTCGACCTTTCGTTTATTTGAATCACTAGAGGAAGTATATAAAAAAGTCGGCTCATATTTTAACGCACTTGAACTGTTTTATTATAGCCTATAGCTATGCCGCTATGGGTATTTAGAACTCCCATTGTACTTATAATTGAGTATATCTAACACAACGGCGAGATGTGGACGCGGCCATAATTATTCCAAGTTGAATAAATAACAATTCACACTGGCAACACCGCCTTTATATTGTAGGCAAATAATAATCATTCGGGTCGTTTCTCTGAGAATCCACATCAAACAGTTCACTGTTGTTTACTAGATTGGATGTGTTCTAATATCATTACAAAATATTTGTACTCTGTGTAACTAATGTAACTTGACATTAATTTACTAAATCAAGGTCATAAACTCTGCTGTACCCCTCAATACTATCATCATAACGTATTTTATAATGCCTGTGAATAATATTGGAATATATATAATCCAATACTTCATAAATTGAACTAATTTACAAATCGGATCGTTACCAATATAAGGCTAATCTTAGTTTCAGAACATAACATAAGCCAACATAAACGAAAGAGTAAGAGCATTATACAAAGCGGTAGAGCGTTATCTCTTTCATGCAAACTGTCAGAGAATATAATTTAGAGCCCTTCTTAGCCCTAGCAGTTATAACGCATGTCAGTCAAATGAAGTTCATGGTACGATTTTTGGCAGGTCATTTTGAGATCCTTTTGTTGTACTGATCGGAACTTGACAAGTAATCTGAAAGTTTATGGTAGGCCTGCAGGAGTCCAATGTTTCGCTTCATTTATTTTGACGTACCTATTAGACATCTGGAGACTATGTTTATCTATGGGGTAAACATGCATCGTAAATAAAAGTGAAGATTGAAATAGGTACCTGGGTCGTTCTTTGAGGACCCAACATTTTATGTCGCTTATGAAAACTCTTCAATCATAAAGTATTTTTTGAATACAGAATATTGCTTTACGTACTTAAATGGCTATTCGAAAAGCAATCTCAGCCAAACTCAGGATAAGGCCACCGAATCTAAAGATATTCATATCAAAACCACTCAAAACTCTATTATTTTACATGTCGCTTTCGCTGGTTGTAGACTGTTTACTCATAATAAAAATAAATGGTTTGAGTTTATTGAATTAATTTACTATTGCATGTTTAGTAAATATACTCGTATAATGCATCTTTGTGTCTATAGAACGTTCAAAAATATATCCTGTTATATCTAAAAAACTATATTAAAAAATATTCATAAAATTAACGTCATTAGTCGTTCATCACCGTTTTTTTTATATCTACCGTGAAAGTGAACGGTTCATTGCCAAGTTTCATGGCGTAGAAAATAACTGCCCTCGTCCTCCATTCGGTTGGCAGGCGTCAGACGAGATATTCGTGATGGATTTCGAACTGGTGAGTCTTGAATCAGATTCTTCTATTTGTGCCATTTAAATCGTTATTCGCATTTTAACCATAACTTGCTAGTTGAGGTGATTCCTTGATAATTTACATGTTAATAAGGTTACGTTCATAAGTATTTATTCACACCTGAATAAAATGTTCATCCCAGTGTTCGTTTTAAACGTGTTCGACATGTTTTATCTAAATGTAATCGTATCATTATTGGTAACGTCATTGTCAGCAAAAACAATGTAGAAGACAATGACGCATGCTGCGAACAATGATCACGTGTTAAGACGACAATGACTCTTGTTGAGAACAATGATTTCGCGCGCTTCGATTGAAGTTAAGATGGGTAGATCTTGTCACAATTGATTGGAAATCATTATTAGTGAATCAATTTAAAAAACTGGTCTAAGTTCGGGTCAGACTCACGCAAGTTTCCGTACATCATAAGAATCTATGCTGACATCAAACCTGGTACTGGAGAGCCCTGCCCAGAGGTGAGAGCAGTACTCCATGTGAAGCCAACCTTGAGCCTTATAAAGTTGCACGAGATGGGCTGATGTGAAGTATCGTCTCGATTTTCCAAGCACACTAAGCTTCTTAGAGGCTAATTTAGTCTTCCCTTCCAATTGAGGGCGAAACGGAACGACGCTCGAAATGTCAACGCCATGAATTCTGGCTGAGGCAGTTAGGGAAGTATCCTCAAAACAGAGAGTTACAACAAAGAGAGATAATTACAGTCGCCCGAACCTGATAGTTACCATCAATCACGAGTTGTTGTGCACACACCGGAACCCCATGGATGTCGCGTACGCGTTGAGGGAAATATATTCAGGTATATACTCCTCAGCCCCACGTTTTAGGTCCCTGGAGCAGAGAAGGTACAGAGATGCGCATATACCCAGCACTCTCCCCAGCACCCTCTTCCTAGTACACACTCAGGAAGAAAAGGAGACTCTGACCAACCAGGGTTATGGTGGAGGCACGGAGTCGCGCATCCTTACTATCCATGAAGCACAGGGACTGACATACGAGACGGTCATCGCCATTAAGACCAAGGGCAACATGAGTCTGCACGAGAGCGTCCCGCACGCGGTGGTTGCAGTCTCGCGGCACACCAGGATGACTTCACCTATTACGCCGATGACGAAGGAGATGCCATCAGCCATTTCGTGCGGCGTGCGGTGTATGCGTCACCGAATGCTATCCGCAACTTCAACCTGCAGATGGCCATAAAAGATCGGAACCAGGATGTGACGGAGGCCCTGAGCCGGGTGGAGAAAGCGGATATAAATAAAAATTACTCGTAGTTATATAAAAATAAAATACAAGTACGGCTTTTGTATTAGGAATGCGTGTATACCTTGAGCATTCACGCTCACTAAAAGGCTTCATCTGGCAACGTCGTGTGGCGGGTCGTCCGCTTCTCTCAAATATGGTTGAGGAGGGCGATGGCTGGCACACGTGTCAAGCTCGTGAACGGCCGCTGCTTGCGGGAGTCGGTCTGCTCTCGGTATGTACGATATTTAGAAATTAGTTAAAAATCTGTTTGTGTACAAAAATATGCAAAAATGCCCTTCTGGCCTCTTCTTAAATTGTATATGCCCCTCAGGTTGAGATATAAAAAAAATTGTGCCATGCAGGCCCTTAACGTATCTGTGCCCTTTAGGCTAAGTAAGTTTTCAAAGTGCCCTTCAGGCCTTCACAAATGTATTATGTAAGTCTAGTTACGTAAAAAAAAATGACAAATTCTACGACTATGCTTGGACTTCGCTTTTGCGATAACTGTTTTGAAAGACAAACGAGCTAGAGGCAAAATTATAGGTACACATTTTAAGAATTCGCTGGTGTTTACATCTTTTGATGCCAGTGCATCGGCTCAAGCTTTGTAACACTCTTGCTTTTGGCCTGAAGCCATTTAAATAAGAGCGATCAAACCAAGGCTGGGACCTGCCACCAATAGACACCACAAAATTATGGAAAGAAGAGTTCCATACCCTGAAGAAGGTTCTCAAGTGGCGACCACGCACCGGAAGACGATGTGTAGGGCGGCCCCCGCTAGGTGGACCGACGACCTTGTCAAAACCGCAGGGAACCGCTGGATACAGAAAGCGAGTAGCAGGTCCAAGTGGCGTGCTATGGGGGAGGCATATGTTCAGCAGTGGACGTCTTCCGGCTGATAATGATGATACCCTGAAGAACCAAATGAGCAACAGAGTTGGCAGCGACATCAGGATCATCCGGCGAGAAGCAAAACTGCCTTCATAGGTGCAAAAAAATACCACATCTCGTCCAAGTCTGCAGGCCTGGGCCACAGCCTGCGAAACGGAGTCGTGTTAGGCGCGTAACCGGCACCGAACTCTGAAGCAGGCAGTATTCCGACATTCCAAGAGGAGCATTAACGAATATCGGGTTGCTCTCCGGTTAAAAGGCCAGCAGAAGGTCCAGCAGGTATGGTGTTTGATCATCCAAACTTGGGATTCGCGGAGGCGATTATTTGTGTCAGATCATACTCCAAAGCGAAGCCGTGAACAAATCGCCCCGCATGATTGGTGGTGCGTGAACCAAGCCATTCGGTATGATGGGCGTTGAAGTAGCCAAGTACCACGATCTCTGCAGTAGGGATCTGCTCAAGTGCGGAGTCTGTAGCCATCTATACCTATGTGCTTCATAAATTGATCAATTATGGCGTAACTGTTATGATGGGACCTATAAATGCACGCGTACACTCGTTGATGGTCATCGCAGTCTACACGCAGCCAGATCATAGGCCCCGTCCTTCAAGGGTGTTTAGGCGGGGAGCACAGGAGTCCTCTCTGACTTAGAGATACACACCCGCTCGCGGCAAAAAAGTATGTTCAAGCTTATACCTCGGGTATGTCACAAATGACATGTCTGTCAGAGAGCATATCTGCGTCTCGACGAGAAAGAGCAAGGTCGGCTTCGCAGTTTCCAAATGGTGATGGACAATGTTTAGGTTAAAGCGGAAACCCCGTATTTTGCAGAAGTCCACGGTGAGCGTGGTAAAGGGTGAGTAAGGAGTGAGGACTCCCGACTCGTATGCCTCGAGCAACAGCAAGAGAGGATTTGAACACGGCTTTTTCCTCTCCAGAATACCCGAGGCAACCCGAAGAATTCTCCAGCTGCATCGCAGCTGGCACCATCCTGCAGTAAAATCTCTGTTAACTGTGCTGTCATATATGTCATATTAGAAGGTGTAAGGGCGGAGGGGGTGGGGGAGGTGAAAGGAGAAGGGAAAGAGGGGTGCGGAATTGGGCCCAACTGAAACACAATAACAAGCTATATTACTTCGCGTCGGGTGTTATGTGGGAGTGTGGTACTGCCCTGGTCGTGCCAGCCCATTCGGCTGTAACCCATGGGGTTACAACATGGCACTACCACCCACACAACGTAATTTCTACGTAACACAATTATTTTATTTTATTTTTATTTTTATATTTACGGAAAACTAACAGCTAAAAATTACTACGAAACATTTGATGGGTATACGAGAGCCATAAACAAGTTCTTACTAATGTAAACAATAATATTGAAATCCCTACCGTATCAACAGTATGGGCATGAGGTACATACATTATTTTTCAAAATTGACATATAGAGTCTAAAATAATCATATACAGAAATGATATAACTATTAAAAATATAACTATAAATATACTACTTAATTATGAACTTTATGCTAGTTTATCGGTTTTTTCTATTACATTTTTTTCTCTTTCTCTTTAATATTATATTCTTTGTGGTCTCAAATTTTGTTTTCGTTTTATCAAAAACGTTTTTATTCTAAAACTAGGGCTCAGTTCCCAATGCCTAATAGAAAGAACTATCTCCATACAAAATGTAACGTATATACTCGTACCTAGGTTTAAAATGTTTTAGTTGTTTTTAGCCAAAAATAACATTTTGAGGAGAACTTCCTACCTACTATGAGTATGTAATCTAACCACAGATAAAAAAACCATGACCAGAAACTACAGATAAGCATGGAAGTAATAGTACTACGTACAACAGGAATGAGCTCTGGCGGAGCGAAACCGCCATACGGTCGGAACGTCTCGAAGTGACGTCGCGCTTTAGCGCGAACAAGCTCTATCTGTACATCTTGCAGCTAAAATAAAACCTTATGCTAAGGTCGTAAGAGTATTGTTGCGCGCAAAATAAAAATCAAGCCGAGTGAGAGGGCAACCACTGAACGCTGTGTGCCGTTCTAACAGTGACTTAGAGTTGCCAGAGTTAAGTTGACTTCAATCCTTTCGTTGTTTGTAGAAAAATATGCGATCGATGTAATGTAATGAAGTAAAAACATTTACTTCTAAAATGTTTGAAATATGCCTAAATAATAATTTATTACCAACACGTTAAAGCAATATTATTTGATGCTACGTGTAAAGCCTTACTAACGCAAAAAAATTATAGATAAAAAGTATAGATTTTCTTTTATTTGTATGAAATACGGACAACTGACCGACAACCCCACATAAAATCGTCGACTCGGACGTTAATGGCGGAGTGTTTTTTGATTTCGTGGTTCACGAGAAATGAGATTGACTTCATTATGAACACCAAAGGGCAAATATTCACTGATGTCTCCGTAATCAACAGGGTCAAAACCGGTAGTGATCACCGAATGGTAAGAGTAGGGGAGAATTGGGGCTTCTGCCTCACACTCTCGCTTCGCTCGAGTGCGATGCAGAAGCCTCAATTCTCCAGCACGACATCGGCCGACCTACCGCATCGTATCATGTCATGGCAAGCCGATGCGCGATGCTAACGTGCTTAATTATTATCGGCGCGCGATAGCGCATCGAGTGTCTCGAGTAAGACACCGCGCGTGCCGAGGCGATACGCGATACAATGTTTTCATTTGCGTGAAAGCTATTTTGTTACACGACTGGTTGATGTAACTAAGAGATCTTTCCTGTGTAAAGGAGACTAATCAATAATATGCTCGCCTCTATTCGGTTTGCAATGCGTTTTGATACTGCTGCGGTTTGTATAGAGACTGCATAACATTTAGTTGTAAAACATTTGACTTATGTAGTAGCCTTACATGTCTATCTAGGTCACAGTTAGCTTGTTTTGTAATCGTCCATGTATTAAATACTAGAAAGATTGATTCATATAAAAAATCTCTCCAGGGGTTGCTTTACGGAACTCTAGTCTCGGAAAATAACATTAAATATTTATCCATCGTATCCACGTAAAATATAAATCCAGCCTTCGTCATTTCACTTGACTTCCAATGTTTTTATTTTTTAGGTCAGAGTGACATCGTTAGATTATGAGATAGTAAGATTTTATATTATTGACGTTCACCTGATGGCCATTAAACACATCTGCTCATAACAGTAACAGATCCACATAAAACTTTGATCGACAAGATTTTGTACCGCCCTGCGCTGCGCTCCACACCCTCGTAGGCAAAAGATGTTATGCCTCACAATGCCCAATAATTTCACTGTCTACCATGCACTTCAAACCAAACACAGCGATGCTGGCACATAGCTGCTTGGTGGCGGAATAACTCGCAAAGCGGTGGTGTCTACTCAGACGAGTTTTAGCATACGAAAAAATCACCTAGTAAATGCTAAGAACTTTTATAGTAGGTAGGTAAAACTAAACTTTAGATCTTTATAGTATGTGAACTAACAGTTATAACTGTAATACTTAGACGTTTGTGCGATGTTAGCAGCCAAGATTGATAAGGTTATTTTCAATTAAACAACGTAATAACTACAATAATAACCTTGAAGCGATGATAACTCAATGGTTGGCGTGGTCGGCTAACGTCCCGAAAGGCGCGGGTTCGAACCCCAACAATGAGCATGAGCTTTGGAGACAACATCGTGAGGAAACCATAGCATGGTGGTAGGGCATTTTCTAGCTCGTGATCGCCTGGCTAGCTACCACCCTCTTGTAGAAAATCTGTTGACAAACACCTGATGGTGTGTTCCGGCAGCCTCACTCGAGAGCCAGTGTGCCATTACAGCTGGTAGCATTTGCCACCATCTTCGGCTACAGCGTCACATAACATCAAGTGACCTGGTAGCCAAATACCTAGACTGTGAACTGTAAAAAAAAACAAAACAAAAAGTGAATAGAATATTACTAGTTCTTGAAGTGTAGAAGTTGCTTTTTAAGGGGTATAATTTATTATGTGTCGCATAGATGTAATTAATCAAAATATAGTTTTAAATTCCCTACAGAGCCAAACAGTATATAGGGGCTTGTTTTTGGAACATTTTAAATTATCACTTTATGTATCTTATCTGTGAACAATAAGTAAAGCATAGACCGAGGTTTAAGGATAATTAAAAATTAGTTTAAGAATATTTAGCACAAAATTGTGATTTCATTATGTTTGTGACTGAAAATAAGGAAGGGCTATGCATCAAAATACCAAATAATTAGTAATTATTAGGATTTATTTCAAGATATGGGTGGTTTTAGACCAGATAAGTACATGCGACTTCCTTATAAAAATTTCGTCTCAGGTATCCGCGACGGCGAGGCGCCGCTAACATAAATGGAATTGTGAATAAAGCCTCGACCACGGTGAGCGTTCAATGCTTAAATAAATTTAATCTGTATTCGCATGCGGCATACAGTTCATTACGATCAGTATCATATAAATAACATGTCAGCACTTCAATATAAAAATTATGAAATGGTGTGTGTGTGTACGCGGTTTAATAAAGTGATGTTATAAATAGATGTGCATCGAATAATTTGCTCATATATTTTATTGTTCTGCGATCTGTGAAGTGACATTTGGATCGGAAAGTATGTAAGTGTTTTTTTTAATTGCCCCTCAAATATGTTAACATTTCTATCCTGAATAATTTTAGTTTAACTTCAAATTAATAGTAATCATCATGAACTATTCCTTAGACAATATTGTTTTAAAATATTTGGCTATAAATTATTAATTTTTGATTTTTTTTATCACTTAAAAATCAGCCTAAATTCTTAACTTAGTAATTAATTTAGGTACTTATTTTGACATCATTTTTGATGGTATTTTTATTTGTTGTTTTTTTATACATTGAGCTTTCTTAACGATTGATAATTTCGATTTCGCAGGCCGGGTTGGTCGCAAAACCCTTTCTGGGCTGATGAAACGGACGCTGAGTCCGATGTAGAAGCGGGTGGTAGTCTACCGCTAACACAAGCAGCTCCACCTCCATCGGAAAAGAAAAAAGAAGGCGGTGCGAGCACTGCGAACAAGAAACGAGCCAACAGCACTTCGTCAGCGCCGAAGAAAAAGAACAAGACGGTTGAAAAAAACTCTGAAACTGAAGATTTGTCCCTAGGACAAAATTTATTTCTTGAGGTAAGATACATTTTGTTATCTATTTACATTATTTCATAGTGAGTAATATTATAATATATTATTTTTGTACTCAATTGCACTTATCACATATAAACTGAATTGAATATGGTGTCATTAAACGCTTGTGCATACTACGAGTACTACGAGTGTGTGCGATATTTAATTGAAATCCTTACAATAACTTTATTTCGTATATTTTAGGAGGCGGTTGAAAGCAGCTTGAAGCAGTTGAAGCCGGTTCGAGCGGCATCACTGCAAAGCTTCTTGTCTCAGCGCGGGGCGAGCGGCTACACAACTCAGCGAGATCTCGTAAGAGCTGGTGAATACTACATCGAATTGAGGGTTTACAACTGTCGTGAAGCGGAGACCGAGCCAGCCGACGAGCGTTGGAAGAGAGCGCTCGTCACCCTCAAGCTGTGCACTGATGCAGACACAGCTGTCTGGCGCGCTGTGTCCAGCCTTGTGCAGGCTGGTAAACAAGAATTTAAATCTATTCAGCCTATTATGTATCCGAAACCGCGCTGATGATATTTTTACATTTTTATAAATAAATACCATATATCTTTCGATTTTATAAGCCTAATTTACTTACTTTTGTTTCCTTTACAGCATACATATATGAAATACTGAAATGTCAAATGCAAATACTGAAATACAAATATTGAAATTCAAATACTGAAATTATAAACTCAAAATTTGAAATGACAAAACTGATTTAAAACTTAATTCATATATTATTATTTTTTATCAATTAAACATTATTAAGCAGATTTTGTAATTGAATGTTTCAGTTCCTAGTTGATTTCATGGCTTGGCTGTAAAAAAATAATTAGTTAATCATAGTTGTTACGTACTTACCTTGGTTTATTTACAGCTCACAAATATCAAATACTGAAATGTCAAATGCAAATACTGAAATACAAATATTGAAATTCGAATACTGAAATTATAAACTCAAAACTAGAAATGACAAAACTGATTTAAAACTGAATTCATTTTTTAATTCATAATTGAATGTAACAACATTGACATTTCAGTAGCTAGTTGATTTTTGTGGTTTGGTTGTAAAAATATTATAATTAGTTTAACATAGTTGAAGTTAATTTAGCACTTATTTACATATCAGAAAAACAGAAATCTATGAACATAGCCTACTTTATCTTGCTCTTCTATAATTAATATGACTATGAAATTAATTCACTATTTGAATAAAATCTAAGCGTTATAACTATATAGAGACTGAGATTTACTATTTTGAATATTGATACGCGGGTCGCATTCTGAGTAGGATCAAAATGGTATTTTGTAATGAGTGCGGGGTTTATGTTTCTCACATATCTTCACATAAAAAGTCACTTTATCATAAATCAAAGTGTCTCCTTAACTCAGAGTTTCAAAATGTGCATATAATCGCTAGCGCCTTCAAAAACAGAATAGTGAGTTACAGAATAAATCCTGATACGGAAGATATCATCACAGCGCCTGAAATTTTCTTGAATAATATTTGCGCAACGGTCAATGAACTAATAAGAAAGTCCTTGTCTAAACACAATGCTTTAAAAGTCAATATGGAACTATTTGTGTCATATTATTTACCAAAAAACAATGAAAAGTCTATAAAGTCTTTTAACGTTCAATTTACTACAGTATTTCACAATACGGATTTACCTTCATTTTACAAAGAATTTTGTGAAAAGTTGATATCTAAATGCTCAGAATTTGAACAGTCAGAATCCGGATGGGCGATAGAATCTGTCAATTATTTAGAATTGAATATTAACAAATACAACCCATTAAGAGCGGGTACTTATATTAAATTACCGAATAAAATACAAAATACTAAGTCATGTATAAACATTAATAATGTGAATGATAAAAAATGCTTTTTATGGAGCATTATTGCGCACATGTATCCTGCAAAGAGAAATCCAAACAGAGTAACATCATATCCGCACTATGAAAACATTCTGAATATTTCAGGTATGAAGTTTCCTGTGAGTTTAAGTGATATTAAACTATTTGAGGAGAACAATCCAAATATTTCTGTAAATGTGTATGGCTTAGAGAAAAACTGTGATGTGTCCGGACCTCTTTATAAAACAGCTCATCGAAAATTAACACATGTGAACTTACTTTTAGTGCAAAATCATAGTCAAAACCACTACTGCTTGATAAAAAATTTTGAAAAACTTATACATAAGCAGCTTACAAAACACAGAAGCAAAATATTTTTATGTGATGAGTGTTTTGTTTATTTCGAATCGCAAGAAAAACTTTATGGCCACATTTGTGCGCGAGTTAAAACAGTATTGCCTCCTTCAGGAAGTAAGTTATCGTTTTCACACTTTGAAAGAACTCGAAATATCCCAATTGTAATATACGGTGATTTCGAAAGTTTACTTAAAGAATATTCTGATAAAAACAAATCACAGCATGTTGAAGGAATACAAATACATGAAGCCACCTGTTTTGCTTATTACATATGCTGTAAATCTAGACCGTCTCTGAACAAGTTTGTTAGTTATCGAGGTCCTGACTGTGCAAAAGCATTTGTTGAAACTCTTTGTAATGATGTAATGGAATTACACCAAATATTATCAACAAATGTAGATATGGTGTCATTAACCGAAAATCAGAAAAAAACTCACGAAAGCGCGACTGCTTGTCATCTTTGCAAGAAAGCTTTTATAAAAGGTGATATAATTTGTGCAGACCATGACCATTTTACCGGATATTATCTAGGCGCTAGCCACAATACGTGCAACTTAAACGCGACAATATGTAAATTTATTCCAATTATATTTCACAATCTTACCGGATACGACTGTCATTTATTTATTAATGAATTGTCAGCTATTGTTGGTCGAATCAATTTAATCCCAAAAACAAAGGAAAAATACATATCATTCACTAAGTTCATACCTGTTAATGCCAAAAATGCTGCACAGCTAAAATTTATTGATTCTTTTAACTTTTTAAGTTGTGGGTTGGATAATTTAGCAAAAACATTACATCCTGATGATTTTATTAACTTGAAGCACTTTTATCCTGATAAAAAATCATTTGATTTATTGCGTAGAAAAGGTATATATTGCTATGATTATGTTAATTCTTTCGAGCGATACAATGATATGTGTTTACCGGAAAGAAATTGTTTCTTTAATAAAATGACATCTGAAGAGATTTCGGAAAAAGATTACGAACATGCTAAAACTATTTGGAAAGAGTTTCAAATACAAGATTTAGGACAGTACACTGACTTATACTTAAAATGCGATGTTTTACTGTTATGCGATGTATTTGAAAAATTTAGATCAATGAGCCTGACTCATTATAATTTAGATCCTTGTCATTATGTATCCTCCCCATCCTTAAGTTGGGACGCAATGTTACTGTACACCAAAATTGAGCTTGATATGATTTCCGATGTTGAAATCTACCAAATGATTGAAAAAGGTATAAGGGGAGGTCTTGCACAATGTAGTCTACGGCATTCGAAGGCAAATAATAAATACTTGTCTGATTATAACAAAAATGAGCTAGATTCCTACCTTGTATACCTTGATTGTGTAAATTTATATGGCTATGCAATGATGAAATGTCTACCAATCAAGAATTTCAAATTTTTGACAGATGACGAATGTATAAGATTAAAAGAGATTATTAAATTTATATCAGATAATAATAATCAAGGGTACATACTTGAAGTATATCTCGAATACCCGACAGAAATTCATGATTTACATTCAGAATTACCATTTGCACCTGAAAAATATATTCCGCCTAATGGAAAATGCGAAAAACTAATTGCAAATTTGCATAATAAATGTCAGTATGTTATACATTACACACATTTAAAAGAGTGTTTAAAACATGGTCTAAAGCTCTTGAAAATACACAGAGTTTTAGTTTTTGATCAGAAAGAGTTTTTGAAACCTTACATAGAACTAAACACAGCACTCAGGCAAAATTCGTCATCAGACTTTGAAAGAGATTTTTTTAAGAAGCAAAACAACTGTATTTTCGGTAAAACGATAGAAAATAAAAGAAATCAAATTGATGTTAAACTTGTTAATGTTTGGAAAGATGTTTCAAATAGAACCAATAAAATATGTGGCGCTGAAAAATACATAAGTGCTCCGAACTTCAAAAATTTGTCAATTTTTTCCGAAAACTTGGTAGCTATTCAATTGCAACAAAGTAAAATAATCTTAGACCGCCCAATTTATATTGGTTTTACAGTTCTTGAGCTTGCCAAAACCCATTTATACAAGTTTCATTACTCAGTCATGAAAAAAATGTATGAAGAAAACATTCAACTTTGTTACACAGACACTGATAGTCTTTTATATTTGATAAAAACTGAAGATTTTTACAAAGATATGAAGGGCAGCCTACAATATTTTGATACCAGTAATTTCAGTGATAATAACTTGTACACCATACCTCGCGCTAATGCTAAATTGCCAGGCTATTTCAAAGATGAATTAGGTGGTAAAGTTATTTCGGAATTTACAGGATTACGTGCTAAGCTTTATTGTATTGATACTGAAACCTCATCGATCAAGAAAGCTAAAGGGGCAAAAAAGTCTGTAACCAAAAACCTTACTATGGAAAAATTTAAACGATGCCTATTTAAAAACGTAGATATTAGAGATGATATGTATGTAATAAAATCTAAGAATCATAGAGTCTTTACCCAGAGGTTAAACAAACTGGTGTTAAATAAATCTGATGACAAGAGACAGATTTTCAAGAATACTGTGAATACCTTACCTTGGGGCCATTACGCCAATATATTGTAAATTTATAAAATACTTTTTCATTTGTAATAAACTAACGTGTGATTATTACTTTTAGGTTAAAAAGTATTTTACTTATTATTTCAAATGTTATCAGTTACTGTAATAGAATTTAAATTGAAGTGTTTATCTTATTTTGTAATCTTTAATAAATAAAATTGTACTTAATTATCTAACATTGTGTTTGCATTTATTATCTATTTCCGCTGACCAACCTAAATACTTAATATTATAAGAAATTATTGAGATAAAACAACCAAAATACATGATGCCAATTTATTTTTCAATTACAATAATTTATGCACAATTAAATTAATTTTAATGGATAAGGAGAAATATTTTTCATAAGTCACAGTCGTAAAGTTTTTTTCCTATTTGTCTTATAAGTGAATTTGCAGCATCCATTATTACATCATAGTTATGGTTTTCTTCAACAACATACTGAGCGCTTACACTCGAATTCTCACTATCACTATAGTAACTGCTATCATCTTCTGGATTCTTGACATCATATATACAGATCTTGATTAACTTTTGACCCGTCTTCAAATGAGTGCGACGCACAATATTTGTTGTTATTGAAAATGGAGGAGATGCAAAAGATTTTCTCTTTCGAAAAGGCTTTCTTGGTTTTACGAGCGATTCTTCCTTATCAGTATTTTGAGAATTTTTAGTTTCATGAGTTGCAATTTTTGTGAAGTATCATCCGTATCTTGTGCATAGTAAAATGGGTTGATGATAAGATCTTCGCACTCTTGAGACATATTCACCTAAAAAGAGAGAAAATTGATTAAAGTAATTAATATTAATTCATGTTAAAGTAGTTATTATTACAAGCTTAATTATTATTTTTTAATCAATTCAAATATATTTTTTAAAACTTACTTAATTTTAATGTGTTTGCTGAACAGAGATCAATGTGAAGACGAGTGTCAGCTGCAAATGTGAGCAGTGAAATAATGAAATGTTTTTAACAGGATAATACTTGAACTTTCGCGGAACTACATAAATGGCATGCGCATATTAAATATTATTTATTACTGTGATGTGATCAAATAACCCCGATAAAATGGATCAAATGAATCATTACCTGGAAATGTAGAAACAAAATGATGGTGTAATTGGAACATATGTACATAATAGCATTACATTGCATTCGAGTAACAAATACGATGCTTTTTAATAAGAATACGCTGTACACCAGTATCAGACATCATTATGAAGTTGGTCAAACAGCCCACTACCTTAGAAATTAATGATATAGAAGTGAGATCACAACCCAATACTGTCAGACACAGCGTTTTACTCCCTAACACCATTCGCTGTATAATTTGTGGGCCATCGAATTGTGGAAAAACCAACGTTATGATTAACATGTTATTGCATAAAAATGGACTTAAATTTCAGAATGTTTATCTGTACTCAAAAACAACGTATCAACCAAAGTACTGTTTTTTGAGTGAAGTGTTCAACTTGATTCCTAATTTAAATTATTTTATGTTTAAAGACAGCAAAGATGTCGCTGATCCTGAAAGTGCTCTACCAAATTCTGTTTTTATTTTTGATGATGTCGCATGTGAGAATCAAGTAAATATTCGCAATTATTTTTCTATGGGGCGACATAAAAAAATTGATTGTTTCTATTTATCCCAGACTTATTCTAAAGTTCCGAAGCAGTTAATACGAGATAACGTAAATTTGTTAATTGTTTTCAAGCAGGATGATATTAACTTGAAACATATTTACAATGAGCATGTCAATACTGATATAGACTGGTTACAATTTAAAAAAATGTGCTCTGAAACATGGAAAGGACGACACTCGTTCTTAATAATAAATAAAGATAGCAAGTTAAATAACGGTAGATATAGACATGGGTTCGATACGTTTATTAAATTTCAGTGACTTTATATAGAAAATACATGCGTTTTATATATTCAGTACAACAGCTTCAGTCCAAATTACTGGTTGTGAATATACTAAACTTCTAACATGGAAAAAAATATGAAAAAGCGAATACTTACGTCAGTCAAAACAATTAAACAAAAAATAAAAGCTATGAAAAATAATGAAGATACTATCAACTATAATTTAGATAAAGTATTTAAACCTCTTATTGACCCTTTGAATAAAATTGCTGATTGTAAGGAAATTAAGTCACCAATCAGTGATAAATCTACTCTTTACACAGATGTGGCAAAAAATTCCTCAATGCTCTCTAATGATTCTAGCGATATAAGTGAAGATAACTTTAACGATGATGCTAGTTCGTATAAAAGTGTCAATACAAACTTATCGTATGATGGCAACAAGAGAGAATATTTGACGCCGGTTAAAGATGAAAAAATTGTGACCATGCTAAATACCCCTTTAATGTCTATGTTAAACAAAGATAACTTACTTGAGGAAAATAATAGTTTAAATGTGCCGTTTGGTATACGAAGTGAAAATAATAAATTGTGGATGGGTAGCGTACCAATTTCTTTTAAATTGATTGGCACTCACTCTAGTGGAATGCAAATATCTTTGATTTCGATAGGCGATAAAAGTTATGAAATAACAAACGGCATTAAAGAGCTATTGTTTAAAAAGAAACCAGACTTAAATTTAGTTTCAGAACAAGACCGGATTACTTACAAAGACATATTAGAAAACACTCATGCTCATAAACGAGATTTTAAAAGTACTAGTCAAATAAAAGGTGATAAAGGAATGAAATACAATCAAATAATTAAACCATTATTTTACGAATATGATCAACTCTTAGAAAATAAAGTTATTAAACGTGGTGGTAGTTTACCTTGTTTGAAAAAATCGTATAAAAAGAATACTGATTTTATTTATTGGGATGATCCTAATGAACTGATCGAAAGACTTAAACTATTAGTAGCATCCAGTGATGCTGGTAATACTAATCATGACAATGAAATTATATCATTAATAGAAGAATTGAAAGAAGCAGGTATAATTAAAGAATAAAATGACAACATTCAATGGAACTTGCTTAGTTTCAACATTCTGCTCAAACATGAATGTCGATAAATTCGGTCTCCACATATACAAAAAACGTAAAAATAACTACGGTTTTAATATAGCTCCAGAATGTGTGATAAAGCAAATTGATGCAAAAAACTTAGATGCTCAAAGTAAAAGACTTAAAAATCTTGGACACCCTCAGGATTCATGTGATGCTGTAACCAAAGATTATGTTGACAAATGCATAACTGACCTCTGGAACAAAGTTTCGACGAACATTAAATTAATTACAGAAATAAGTAACACATTAACTAAATTAGAAGACCATTTTCAAAACAGTAATAAAAATGAGCAAAAGAAGCGTAGTAAATGAAATTCATAAATATGCAAGGATAAATTTTCCCAGAAGGCATGTTGTGATGAGAGATATTGATGATCTTTGGCAAGCTGATTTGATAGATATGCAATCTGTTTCAAAAATAAATGGTGGCTACAATTATATTTTAGCAGTTATTGATACATTTTCAAAATACGCCTGGACGATTCCACTGAAAAATAAAAATAAAGATTCAGTTTCCGAAGCATTTCAGTCTTTATTACAAAAAGGTCGTATCCCTAAAAATTTGCAAACTGATCAGGGCACAGAATTTTACAATAATAAATTTAAAATAATACTTAATTTGCATAATATAAATCATTACTCAACATACTCTACAAAAAAGGCGTCTATTGTTGAAAGGTTTATTAGAACTATAAAAAATAAGATTTACAAAGAATTCAGTTTACAAGGATCTTACAAATGGAAGGATGAACTATTGGACAAAGTAATCAAAATTTACAATAACAGCGTTCATAGAACGATCGGTATGTCGCCAGCGCAAGTTGGAGATAACAATAAAGATCTTATATTGAAAAGGTATAATGAAGTGTGTAAATGTTACAACAGAAAAGAAAGCAACATATTGAAAAATGGTGATTTTGTGCGTATTAGTAAGTACAAAGGAACATTTGAAAAAGGTTACACCCCAAATTGGTCCACTGAAATTTTCAAGATTATCAAAGTTCAAAAATCTAATCCCTATTCTTATTTAATTGAAGATATGAGACATCGCCCCATATTAGGCGCATTTTATAAGCAAGAACTTCAAAAAACTGAACACCCTGATGTATATCTTGTGGAAAAAATATTGAAAAGAAAAGGAAATAAATTATATGTTAAATGGCTAGGCTTTCCATCTAGTGAAAATAGTTGGATTGATAAAACAAACAAATTATAAAGTAAGCGCATCATGAAAAATTAGTCAGTTTCTATTTGGTTATGAAAGAGAATAGTCATCTTAATAGTTTGATTAACAAACTGCCCTTCGAACTTCACCTGCCTGGGTATAATTATTGCGGACCAGGAACTCGATTGGCAGAAAGACTTGCTCGAGGAGATAAAGGAATAAATCAGTTGGACGAATATTGCAAACAGCACGATATAGCTTATAACAAATCATCTAATTTGGTTGACCGACATAAAGCGGATATAATTTTACTTAAAATGGCTAAAAAGAGAGCAACATCTTCGAATACTAGCTCTGGAGAAAAAATTGCTGCTAATTTAGTTAATACAGCTATGCTAGCAAAAGTTAGTGCTGGAGCAGGACTAAAAAAGAAATTTAAAGCTATTGTATCGCACACAAAAAACATATTCGTAAAATGAAACCTAAGTGTCAAAAAATGGCAATCGAATTGGCTTTTGCTGCTGCCAAAGAATTGTCCAAAGATTTGCCTATTCAACTACCGCGTGTTATACCTGTGCCCAAAACAGGAGGCTTTCTTCCTTTAATACCAATTTTTGCAGGATTATCTGCTGCTGGAAGCCTCGCTGGTGGTGTTTCGGGAATTGTAAAAACTTACAATGAATACAAAGCTGCGAAGAAACGTCTTTTAGAATTAAAGAGACATCATGATAAAATGGAGGGGTTAACCATAGGTAAAGGTTTGTGTATAAAACCTTACAAAGAAGGGTTAGGAATATACATAGCAAAAAAAAAAAAATAGTCCATATATTACCTAAGCGAGCTCTTACTAATATAGACCTAATGAAATATTCTAAAAATATTCCATACTTTAGAGGTGTTTTTATGAGAGATGGATTACCTCAAATTCCATTTCCTATTGAATGCGGTATAATTAATTTGGACAGCTCACAAAATTCTGGTACACATTGGGTGGCGTACACTAAAATTAATGATTGCGTTGAATATTTTGATAGTTATGGAAACTTGAGGCCGCCAAAGGAATTTATTAGGTATATGAAAAAGTGTAAAGTTATCTATAATTACGATAATTTTCAAAAAAATAATTCGTATAACTGCGGTCATCTATGTCTAGGGTTTTTAAACAAATTCTGGCGCAAACTCAGCATTTTGAAATACCGAATAAATAGCATGTTATAACTATCTTTTTTCAGTCTTTGTAATATCTCTGTTCAGCTCAGGACAATGTCATTCACTTTATCATTTTCCGGAAGTCAATCTGTGTTAGAAACAACGTTTCATCCCCCCTTAGTTTTAGAAGAAAGTTATGAGTGTGGTTTATTATATTTTTCTGTATTTAATGGTATACCTAACGTAACTAGCAATAACAATGTGTTTATTTATGGTGAAAATAATAGTCAAATTCAAATACCAAATGGTTCGTACGATTTACAAGATATTTATGAATATATAAATAATAATATTGACTGTGAACTCAAGATTGAATCGAATTGCAATACTTCAACAATATCTATATTCTGCGCAAAGAGTATCGATTTCCGAGCACCGAAGAGTATTGGGAGAATCTTAGGATTTCGAAAAGAAATACTAGAAGCAAATAAATGGCATGTCTCTGTAAACCCAGTCAACATTCTTCCAGTGACCGTGATAAGAATCGAATGTGATTTGGTGCAAGGATCTTACAATGATGGCATATCATCTCATATAATTTATGAATTTATACCAAACGTTTCACCAGGCTATCGATTTATTGAAAAAGCAATAAATGCCATATATTTTCCAATTAAAAATAAGAACATTGCATCCGTTACGGTAAAAATTATTGATCAAAACGGAAATAACATTAATTTTGGTGGAGAGAATATTCAAATGTGTCTTCATTTACGAAAATCAATATGATTGTATTTAATGATCAAAACTCTAATATAACATCAAAAACAAAGTTAAAAAGAGCTATTCTAACAGAAACACTCAAGAAACAAAGACGTACCAAGATATCGAAGATTACAAAAGAAAACAAAGATTTCTTACGAGCTCTTGGTTTCAAAATATGAGTATCTTAAATATTGACGATTCACCCCATTTCGATAACTCTATCGAGGGTTACGAAATTCATACCTACAACCCATATAGTAATAGCTTCAAAGAAAATGATGAAATCCGTATATCGATTCATCAGCAGGATATATACGTATTACCATCTTCAAGTTTTATATATATTGAAGGACGCGTCAACGTTTCTATGAAGGATGCCTCAGGCAAAGTTGCAAAAAAGAGTTTGAAATTCACAAATAATCCAATAGCATTCCTGTTTCAAGATATTCGTTATGAGATTAATGGTATAGAGATCGATCGTATTAGAAATGTAGGAATTACTTCTACAATGAAATCATACGTCTCTTTGAACAATGGAGACAGTAAAGTAGCAGCCGTATGGGGATGGGATATGAATGGGTTTAAAGTTAAAGATGACTCCTTTAGTGTTCTGATACCACTTAGTAAACTGATAGGGTTTGCGGAAGATTATAATAAAATCATTTTAAATTGCAAACATGAACTCATTATGAGTAGAAATAATACTAACAGAAACAGTGTTATCTCTGATCAAAATGATACTATTCAAATTGATATACTAAGGGTTCAGTGGAAAGTGCCACATATTAAAGTATCTGATCGTGAGAGGCTTTCTTTATTAAAATATTTAGAAAAAGACAAACCCATACATATAGCTTTTAGGAATTGGGACTTGTATGAGTATCCTCTATCACCCAAAACTACAAAGCACTCATGGTCTGTAAAAACAGCTACTCAATTAGAAAAACCAAGATATATTATTTTTGGCTTACAAACTGATAGAAAAAATAATATAGCCAAAGATAGTTCTTTATTCGACCATTGTCACCTAACAAACGTGACATTGTTTTTAAATTCACAATATTACCCTTATGATTCGTTAAATATAAACTTTGGTGAAAATAGATACAGTATATTATATGAACTGTATACCAAATTCCGTCAGTCGTACTATAATCTCCCAACCGATCCGTTGTTAGACATAAGAGAATTTAAAGAAAAAGCACCTCTGTTTATAATAGACTGCTCAAGGCAAAATGAAAATCTGAAATCTGGCCCTGTAGATGTTCGTTTGGAAATAGAAAGTTCCCAAGATATTCCCGATAACACAGCTGCTTATTGTCTTATCATCAACGACCGAGTTGTTGAGTACAAGCCTTTGAGTAATATTGTGCGTAAAATATCATGAGTGTGTTTGTGGACGTGCAAGGATTCAAAACGAACTACAATGAATTCATAATAAAAGAAATAGCAATAAAATCTGGTCAACAGTTTATTACACTCCAGTTTAAGCCACCATTTTCCTACAACGAATTAACAAATACAGAAAAAAAGAATGTTTGTTGGATAGAACGAAACAGACAGATATTTTGGGATGAAGGATTTATACCATATTCATATCATACAAATTATATTAGAGGACTCATAAAAAATAAAACTATTTACGTTAAGGGCTTAGAGAAAGTGACATGGTTGAAGAAAATTTTAGGATATAATATGGATCAAAATTCATGTATTTTTAATCTAGAAGATAAAGGTTGCCCTAACCTGCTTAGTTTATATAAAGACTACAAGTCATGCTTAGATGTATATCGATGTATAAATCACTCCTCGCATTGTGCTTTACAAAATGTTACTTGTATGCGAAAATGGTGCTTAGAAAATAAATGTTTTTGAAGAAACCAATTTTATTTTTAATTATTAATTCCTCATATACCCTACCCTACTAGAATAACTCGCTCTCGCTTCTAAGATGCAGCAGGTTGGTTGTAGAGAATAAATTATTTTTTAAGAGAAGTATCTTTCAACTGATTGAATCAGATCATTGATTGAACAGAACCAGTTCAGATCAGATAGATAAAGTACAAGCTGTTCATGAAATAACAGACTCAGTTTTAAATGGTTGTGACCCGATCAGATATGGTTGACCGATGTCACGCTGGATAATTAGGACTATCTGCTTCACTTGCTTCTACGATGAAGCAGGGCGGCCGATGTCGTGCTGGAGAATTGTGGCTTCTGCATCACACTCGAGCGAAGCGAGAGTGTGAGGCAGAAGCCCCAATTCTCCCCTACTGGTAAGAGGCACGGTGAATATTAATGTCAATCTTGGGAGGTCTCGTCTGATGAAGTCTACGCTCCGACTCACTCGTGCCCGTATTCAAGACCCCGAGAGCTTTCAGCTTGAGCTATCCAATCGCTTCGATTGCCTTGAGAACATCGCTGCAGTGAACGAGATCAATAACAGGTTAGTAGAAACTGTCCATACAGTGGGTTCCAAATACTTTAAACCCCACCGTACAGATAGGCCACAGAAACTCTCCAACGATACCTTCAACCTCATGGCTGAACGACGCTCATTGAAACTGCAGTCTTCGGATGATGCTGAAGCATATAGGCTGCTCAATAGGCGAATATGGAAGTCCTTGCGACACGACATCTTGATCTTTAATACTAACCGTATTAAAGAGACGATAGAGCGGAGCAAGGGCTCCAAAGTGTTTACAAGGGAAAAGTCTATTGGGCAAATCCAGTTGATGAAGCTGAAGAGAGAAGACGGCAGTGTAGCGTCGACCAAAGCAGAAGTGTTAGGACAGGTAGAGAGTTTCTTCGGACAGTTATACACCTCGGTTGCTAAACCCGTTAGCAGCTCGGTCAAAGACCCAAGTGCCAAGCTGACCCGACATTATACCGAAGATATCCCGGACATCAGCCTGTACGAGATTAGAATGGCCTTGAAACGGCTTAAGAACAATAAGGCGCCTAGTGACGACGGTATCACATCTGAGCTTCTGAAAGCGGGTGGAACACCGGTACTTAAAGTCCTTTGGGAGCTCTTTAATACCGTCTTACTCGAAGGTTCAACGTCAGAAGCATGGAACATAAGCGTGGCGGTGCTGTTTTTCAAGAATGGTGACAACACTTTACTTAAAAATTACTGACCCATCTCGCTTTTGAGCCATGTTAATAAGCTGCTTTCGAAGGTCATAACGAACTGTCTCAGCCGCAGGTTTGATGAATTCCAGCCTCCGGAAAAGACGGACTCCGAAAAGGCTATAGTACCATAGACCACATCCACACGCTACGGCAACTTATACAGAAGACCGAAGAGTATAACTTGCCACTTTGTTTAGCGTTTGTGGACTATGAGAAGGCCTTTGATTCGATCGAGACATGGGCAGTTCTTGAGTCTCTCCAGCGGTGCCGTATTGACTATCGGTATATTGAAGTGCTGAAGTGTTTGTACAAATACGCCAACATGTCAGTCCGAGAACAGGAGCAGAGTTCGAAGGCAATTCCATTGCAAAGAGGCGTGAGGCAGGAAGACGTTATATCTCCGAAACTGTTCAACGCTGCATTGGGAGACCCCTTCAAGCTTCTGGAATGGCAAGGACTTGGCATCAGTATCAACGGCGAGTACATCACTCACCTTCGATTTGCCGACGATATTGTAGTTATGGCAGAATCCATGGAAGACCTCAGTACAATGCTCGAAGGACTCCATGGAGTTTCCTAACGGGTAGGCCTTAGAATGAACATGGACAAGACGAAAATTATGTCTAATGCCCATGTTGTGCCTACCCCAATATCAGTTGGGAACTCAGTTCTCGAATTTGTTGACGAATACATCTACCTGGGGCAGACAGCTAAACTAGTCCAACTTCGAGAAAGAGATCAGTCGGCGAATCCAACTAGGCTGGGCAGCGTTCTGGAAACTTCGCGAAGTCTTTTCGTCAAAAATACCTCAGTGCCTCAAGACAAGAGTCTTCGACCAATGTGTGTTACCAGTGATGACTTATGGTACTGAAACGTGGTCTCTTACTATGGGCCTCATAGATAAGCTCAAAGTCGCACAACGAGCTATGGAGAGGGCTATGCTCGGGGTTTCTCTACGTGATCGAATCAGAAATAAGGAGATCCGTAGAAGAACGAAAGTCACCGACATAGCCCAGAAGATTAGCCAGTTGAAGTGGCAGTGGGCAGGGCACATAGCACGCAGAACAGATGGCCGATGGGGCCGAAAGGTTCTGTGTTTGGATTCCTATACATCTGCGCTATAGGAAAGCTGACCGATCGCGTATTGATGCCTTTGAGATGCAGTGCTAGAGGAGGCTACTCCGCATCACATGGACAGCGCACCGAACCAACTCATGCATACTGGCTCTCAACAACGTGTATTTGCAGCGTACCAACCAATTTCAACAAAAAAAAAATAATGAGTTACAATAAACGGTTCAGTAAAATCATTAGGCTCACTCAACGTGCGCAGAATGATTACGCTATAAAAACAGCACCAAATAAATCAAAATGTACATGGAAAATAATTAATAATTCTAAATCAAGTATACCTAAAAAGTCTATAGGTGAAATTAGATTCAATAATGAGAATTTATCTGGTCCGACAAAAATATGTAATGCATTCAATGACCACTTTATTGATAAAGTTAGGCCTGTCTATGAAAATCGGCAAAAAAAGAAATCGTTGGTAGACTTACTACCAACGATTTCTTTTTTTGCCGATTTTGGCAAGGCCAAATTTGATGTTTTTTTTACCAAGCAATGCTGATGATGTAAATAAAATAATTAACTCGCTGAAAAACACTAATAGTGTGAGTAAAATAAATTCGACAGCGTGCGGTTCAACCAAGTATAATGGTACAATACAACGGCAGCATTGTGCAGGAAGTAGAATCAACGAGATTTCTTGGCCTAACCATTGATAGAAAACTCAACTGGAAAGCACAAATAGAGGTTGTGGCTAAAATAATTAACTCTTCGGCATATGCCTTATATAAACTGTCATTTATAATTAACAGAGACGCACTATTAACAGCATACTACGGGATGGTAGTATCAGTTTTACGGTATGGTATTATTTTCTGGGGGAACTCTACTGATAAAAATATTGTTTTCATAGCCCAGAAAAGATGTATTAGAGTAATCATCACCTAAAAAAGACAGATAGTTGTAGACTTTAATTTTTAGAACATAAACTTTTGACGTTACCATCACTGTATATTTTAGAAATAGCTACTTTTATAAAAACTAATCCAAATCTTTTTGTCGCTACTCTGAATTAAGCACTCGTAGCAGACGTGATGATACTAGACACTGCTCGAGAGCTTGTCAAACTATTTTAATGCAAAATAGTGTTTCCTGTATGGCTCCCATTGTTTTCAATAAGATACCAAAAACTATTAGAGGATTAAACAATGGTATGTATAATGTAAATTAAAGAAATTGCTTGCAGAAAAATGCTATTATAGTATTACCGATTTCTTAAAAGACAAATCCATTGATAAATATTCAGTATAATTGTAATATTAATAAATACTAAATTATGCATGTGTAAATATTATAAAATATGATTAATTCTTAACAAAAACCAATATATGTTATACATTACCTATTTTGAAATTGAATTTGCACGCCTAACAGGAAAGGACATGTGATATATTCATTAAGCCTTTATAAGATCTTGTATGCCTCTCTGTATATTGTATACCTACCATGTTCCTAGCAAATAAATAATTTTGACTTTGACTTTGACTTTGACTCGAATACTTCGGGCACATTGCCAGGAAAACAGGTAACAACCGCGAAAAACTAATGGTGACTGGCAATGTGGAAGGGAAAACATCATGAGAACGAAATCCAATGCGTTGAGCCGACCAAGTCCTTCTTTTTTTTTTCGTAGTGTAATCCTTTATGGATACCACCGGCCCCGGGGGGAGCACGGTGGTTATGTGGGAGTCTCTGCCAGAAGGGAAGCATACCCACCAAACCTCTGCGGTGTTCCGTCACTGCCGCTTCCGGCGGGAACGCGGGACAGACCCTTCTCTCTTGCAACACGCCAGAACACTTGGCGTGCCGCAACCGCCTCGGGGGACTAAACTCACAAACGGACGCCAGACTCCCCCGAGCCTGGGCGCCCTAACTACCCCTACGATGGGTCAGGTGAGTAGCCCCACCGCCTGCTATATCGACCGCAGAGGAAAGGGACAGCGGCGCTTCTCAATACCGACAGTCCTCTTCCCTTGCGACCCCACCGCGTCCGCCATCTAACAGTGGCGGCCCCGTCAAGGCCGTGGAAGGCAGGGAGAGCGGCTCACCGTAATACCGGCACTCCTCTCCCGCCACGGCCTCTAACTCTCAGCCCGCCTCAGTTTCAGTGGCGCCCATACACCACCGCAACCTACAGTGACCGCTCCCATGTGGACTTGTAGGGCAAAGTCCGCGGTCCCACCTCGGGCCCGCCAGCTATCGGCTATCACTGGCAGACCCATTGGTTCATCTTAGCTCCACCATGGTGACCCAAGCCATGACTACTGAGCCCCCCCGCAACGGCAAGGGGCAAGGTGGACACCCTCGGGGGGGAGCCGACCGAGTCCGTTCCAACCTAGATATCTCGGTCTCAGAGCCGAAAGATAGTTTGCGAAAAATTGATTCATGAAGGTCACGACCCTCATCATTGAGAAATACGATTAAAGGAGGAGATGGCATAAAGCAGTGCCTTACTTCACGTCACGTCACGAAATTCATATCAGATCCTGAAACTAACAATGGATGAATAATTAGATTAGTAATGTAATAAATATTAAAAGTATATAAATTATTTCATATCCTAGACAAACCCGTTATACAATGATTGCATTACAATACATATTTATTCATACTAGTAGGTACTAGGCTAAAATTCAAAGAATAAAATGTTCTGTATTATTATCAATCACGTGGGGCAGAACTCTATGTGGCACACAACTGTGAACCCCTTGCAAATTCTGGGCCTCGTCTCACAAAGCTAAATGTAACAATTATTGTTATAATAGAAAGTGGCATCATTATTCAGAACAAGGGTTTACGTAGGTAGGATATATTTTACAAACTGTTGATACTGGCTACAATGACAAAGTTACAACTTGATATAGAGGCACGTATCCAGGCCTTTTTTTTACACAAGCATTGAAACAACCATGTGAACAGTGTAAAAATCGCTGTATTTTTCTGTTTCCGCTGGCAGCTATTACGTCTAGTACCATATCAGGATCTGGTGCCAAAGCGGAATGAATAGACAATAGCGCGAGACCAGTCTCGCCCACCATTCTATTCCTTAGAAAAGATTTTTCTTTAGACATGAAAATGACCGCTCCACAGATGCCATTGAAACCGGAAGGGTGGCCAGAATATGTATTAGCCTGTTAATGGTAGGAAAGACAATTTTGTCACACTTGTCTAAAATTTCCTTACTTTCGACTGGTTTCTTATCTGTGTTTTTCCACTTGGCAAACCACATACTATACTCTGATTTTTTAGTGATTCTCCTACACTTTCTTCCCAATAAATTTTCATATTTTCTAATCTTCTCGTCCACATTTTTCGAAAGAATAATTTCTAAAGAATAAAACAGCTCTCTTTGATTCGAAAATCTATCATTAATGCCAGATATAAAATCATCCAAGCACGGTATATTTTTTTTTTCATCTGAAGTATTCTTCAGGAGTATCACTGGGAGCGTTGCTTCTTGCAGTTTGGCGGACAGTAACTCGAGGACGCTGAATTTCTACTTGCAAGACATCTTCCGCTATTTTGCAGCATGCGTTATATATTTCCGAGAATACCGGGTTAACATCGTCACGTATCCCTTTTAGTTTTCCGATAATGTCATCGGAAAATTTCATAGCTGAGGCCAGGTCGTGTGTAGCGTTCTGCAAATATGCTGACAGTGGGAGAGTGTAACTGAAAAACTTTCACAGGTTTTTAGACAAATCAAGAAACTACTCTTTTAGACTTAGTAGACGCAGTTTGGGCAACACTTTTGTTGGTGCAGGATAGTTCTCCCAATGTGATGACAATAGGTTCGAGTAACTCACAAAATACATTTATAGGGTCGTGACGTTCTAAAAAATCTAGTGTCACGCATGCCGGCCAGTCTTTTTTTCTTACATTCTGGTGTGAGCTTTTCCACATTTTCCTTGAACTGTTTCCCGGCCATTCCATTGTTGCGAAGTAAATTGCAGACTTCTTTCACAACGCCCTTTGCATTTCTCACCGTGGGAACTGAAAGAGCTTTTGAAAGAACTAGGTTCAGACGATGAGCCGAGCAATGTACGTATGTGGCCTTAGGAAATTCTTTTCTCATTCTCGTCTGCACATCACTGATGTGTCCTCCCATGATAGCAGGTCCATCATACCCCTGACCAACTTAGTAGTTAGTTTATCGAGGTTCAAACCAATCTCACGGCATTTCTTTAAAATTTCTGCACTTATATTATCGGCGCTTAGGTCGTGTACTTCAATGAAACTGAGAAAGACCTCCCTCAAAATACCTTTATAAATCCATCGTTCAGTTCCATCCACATCTAAAGTTTAATCGCCAAGAATCGCGAAACACTCTTAACTATTGATTTGTGTCATAACTTTTTTTTGAATTATCTTTCCGCAAGTATCTTTTGAATAATAGGGCTAAAATACGTTGCAATTTTAGGGGTTCTAATGATATGATCTTTCAGAATATTATCATAGCTTGCTCGGTATTGCAGCAGATCCCTGAACTTTCCTTCTTTACCAAGTGGTTTTTCCAAAGTCAATGGTCCACGAAGGTCTTTGTCTCCACGAAGCGGCAACTCTTGCTCTCCACAGAAGATAATAGTTTCGATAATAGGTTTTAGTGCTGTTCTATTTATTTCCTTTTCTTTGCGCCATTTGATAGTTTTTTTATTTTTGTTTATTTATTGATACACCAACAAAGCAACCACTAAGACAATAATTAACAAAAATAATTTAAAAAGTTCACACATGAAATGTGGCATTTCAATTACAGGTATAAACAAGCCAGGTATACACTTAGACAACATTTAAAAGATCGAATCTTGTGAGACGGTTTGTCTGTAAAATAATTAATTCGGTATTTTGAGTAGTAGGCCTTATAACGCGTTCGCATGGTTTATAAATATCGCCTAGGTACCTTTATCCTATATTGAATATCGCATGTTGAATAATATTTGTTCATATTGCCCTGGGGTTGGGCTAAACGCATTAATATTAATATTTGTTTCGTTTATTGTAAATGTTTATATAAATTTTGCCGTTATTCTTGAACCGGCTAAGGGTAGGTCCAGCCAATCTCAACCTCAATACATTGTGTTGACTTGGTTTATTTTTTTTGTTTCTTTCTTGTTGTTTACCGTTGGTACCCACGTCAGACATGGCGCCACCCACGCCGAAGGCGGTGCTAGGAAACGAACTGCGTCAGGGGGGCACTACGCAGTCTACGAAAGTCCGAGGCTAGAGTAGCACCCCCCCCCCCCCCTACTTTAGGCACGGTAGGGGCGTGGGGTATGCGCTGCCAGGGTTGGCGTTTTGTACGGGCCCCCCTCCTGGCCTGGACCAGAGAGCGCATAGCTAGTCGGCTCCCACAGGGTAGTAGGACCGTTCTACTGCACACCGTAATAGTACGGGTGTGGGTCCGAAGGGGGACCACGTGCGGGTGCAGGCCCTCCTTGACACGGGGGACACTCCTTTTTTTTTTACGCAATGTAATCCTTTATGGATACCACCGGCCCCGGGGGGAGCACGGTGGTTATGTGGGAGTCTCTGCCAGAAGGGCAGCATACCCACCAAACCTCTGCGGTGTTCCGTCACTGCCGCGGGAACGCGGGACAGATTTCGCACACTACCGCGAACCCGCCGCGGCTGTCCGTTGCCGGACCCTTCTCTCTTGCAGCACGCCAGAACACTTGGCGTGCCGCAACCGCCACGGGGGACCAAGCCCGCAAATGGACCCCAGACGTATATAAAACCCCGGGGTGTTCCGTCACTGCCGCTTTTGGCGGGAACGCGGGACAGTTTTTGCACACGACCGCGAACCCGCCGCGGCCGTCCGTTGCCGGACCCTTCTCTTCGCGGCACGCCACATGGCGCGCCGCAACTGCCTCAGAGACCAAACCCGCCAACAATGGGTGCCAGACTTCCCCGTGTCTGGACGCCCGTGGTCTCCCTGCGGTGGGTCGGATACGTAGCCCCACCGCCTGCTACGTCAGCCACGGGGGATAACCCCCCCGCGACCCCACCTCCTCGAGTCTGCGCCGTGGGGGACCCTACCTCCTCGAGCCTGCGCCAAAGTGCCCGGGCCCCACCTCCTCGAGCCTGCGCCAAAGCGCCCGGACCCGCCACTCCTATGTGGACTTGGCGGCCAAAGCGCATAGGAGCGGCCCTGCCTGAGCCGGCCAGCGCACCCCAACGCCGGCGCGGCCCCTGGGTTCCTCTTGGTTTCACCGTGGTGCTCCAAGCCACGGCTACTGAGCCCCCCCGCCACGTCAATGCGGGAACCCTTCGGGGGGGAGGGTTTGTCACCTTACAACAACCCATACCATACCCTTTACCCAGATCTTTCAAGATCCCAATTATATATACAATTTCATAATTTGCTCATCTATCAAACTTATTTTATGTATAATAATTTACAAACTCTACCAATTTATAAAGGATTTTATCATAAGTAAATAAAAACAAAGTAATTCAAACTCTGACGAATCCCTTTCTTCTATTACAGCGCAACCACAGGAATCGTTGCCAGTGTAAATTTTTCCCAACCCCTCACCTCCTATGCAGGTGTTTTTTATAATGAAGAAGGTAAAATGTATGTCTCTGACGAATCATGGAAGTTAATTGTATATCGAGACCTAAAACCTCTATTTATCTCACATGAATCCTTAAAACGACTCTCTACCAATTTTCAAGCTATGTCATCTCAATTCTTAGACTTCCCTAACATTCAATCTACTAAATCGTACCTCAACATTAATCTTCATAAAATAAAATCGCGACTTTCAGAACTAAAGATATATTTAGGTAAAAACTCACGAGTAAAAAGAGAACTTCTGGATGGTCTAGGCTCTGTTTTTAAGTGGCTCATAGGAACACCTGATGCTAAAGATGTGAAAAGATACGATGCCTGCATCGATAAACTTGAAAGACAAGAATTAGACTTCACCGATCTCATGCAAAAACATTTACAAATCACTTCATCGACTGTAAAAAACTTTAATGAAACAATTTTTAAGATTTCATTTGATGAACAAATCATAAACGAAAATATAAATCGCTTAAATTATTACCTTAACCGTTCACAAAGCCTCATTCAACATTAAATTAAGTCAAGAAATTTCCACAATTTCTCTCCAAATCCTAGAACTTGTAACTAGTCTAGAAAATGAAATCAATGACTGTATTACAAGTATCTTATTTGCTAAATCAAATAACGTTCATCCCTCAATAATAAGCTTGAACAAACTATATGATGAACTCTTACGGTCTAATAAAATCAGAACTAATAAAAAACTAGTCACAGGAGTTACTATTAACGATATTCACACCTTGCTAGATTCTTCCACTTTGACAGCATATGTATACGCCGACCGTTTAGTTTATATTCTCGAATTTCCACTAGTCCAAGGCGACCCTTTAACACTATACCATATATATTCTATTCCTATCCAACATCCTAATACCTCCCTTCATACCACTATCCTCCCAGAGCATAAGTACCTGGCCACTGATCCTCGTGGGCAATACTATGTGTCAACGAGCTCACTCGACAACTGCAATACCTTCGCAACAAGAAGAAGCGTGTGCAAGGACCTAGTGGTTTACGACTCAACGGAGCGACCTATCTGTGAAGTACAAATCCTCTTCAGTAAAACGAAGGCAATTCCTGATACCTGTACGACGACAACATTTCCAGCAGAAATTTAGACCTTTCAACCACTGAAAAATAACCAAAGGCCTTATATTATGAACAAAGAAACCAACTGTGTTCTACAGGGCAACGATGAAGTTTCAAACCATAAACTCCAAGGCTCAGGCATCATCACGCTACCTCAAGGCTGCAATCCACACCGGCTACAGTACACTATCAGCCTACCAGACTTCAGAAGACAATGTAACATTTCCTATAATCATCCCTGACATGAGAACGGATGATTGTTTCCAATTACCCACGAACATCGAAGTACCACACCTACTTCCAGTAACAATCAATGAAATGCCACTGGATTCCTTAAATCGAATAAAGATACATCTAGAAAAGTATTCTGATGAAATAAGAAAAATTCAAGCAAATTCTAAGTCCCAAACATTTCTAGAAAAACACAACTCTAGTTTCGTTTGGTTCTATTTTATACTCGGAAGCCTAATGCTTTCCTACATCTTAATCAAATTATGCAATCAATGTCCCAATGGCTTAATTCAAGGAAGGCGAACACCTAATGACAGAAGTTGCATCCAAATCTTCAACAACTGCTTCGACAACTCACGCCGACAAGGAACCACCCAAGTAGCTATTCCGATGAGGACCATAAATCGGAATACATCCTGCATTTCTGAAGATGAAGAAGATGACGACAACACTCACACCGACGACATCCCATCACCACACTTTCAAAGATCCGGCGCTAACGCCCAATCTTTGTTCTAAGAAGGGAGATGTTATGTATCGCCCTTTAGACTTGTAAATAAGATAGTGATCATTAGCTTAGTATATTGTTATTCCCACAGCTTAGACGTAAACATGTAATTAGCCTAAGTCTCCGATATTGTATCTCTAATTTCTTAATTACCTTTCTTGTTTGTGCTTCTCACCCTCACCAACCCTTAATGATATCCATATCTTGTGTTCATTAGCATATAAGCATTATTATTATTGTAACAATACTTCACTTCTATTCCGATCTCTGAATTCGTCAAACCTCTCTGTATCTCTTAGCTTTAGAATTTTTCTTAAATAAAATTATTTTTATAAAGTTTGTGTTGTTTACTGCGTAACAGCTGTCTCGTTTCCAGATGCTCCAACATCGTTGGTCCTTGGAGTATCTTGAGTACTTACTGCAACAGCGGCAGACCGGACAGATCCCCCCAAAGAGGGTGACTTGGTCCTCTTGAAGGAGGCCAATTCGCCTTCTCTGTGTTGGCGGAGGGGGCGCATTTTGAAATTGTTTTCGGGGCCAGATGATTTTAAACGTGCGGAATCGTGTGATGCTAACGAAAACAAAACGGGTTTCGGAAATAGCTTAAATCGGGAAGGTTTTCTAGTGTTGTTGGAAAGCAGTCGATGTGCGTGAGAGCGTCGCGAGAATCGAGTGTGGTTAATTCGAAGAGGTAACCATCGCGCGGCGCGAACTCTGTGACAACCGGCAAAAACCGGAACGGACCGGTGCATATGTGAAGCGTTAGAACTACATAGAACAATCTGACGGTGGTGACTCTTATATTGGGAGCACCAAGGATCGACTTATGGATTGAGAAGGCTCGCCCCTCAGTCGGCTCGGGTGAGTATTTGGTTAGTCTTCCTTTCTTGATATTGCGCACTGTTAGGGAATCTAACTAACTAAGTACAAGTGTCCGATTGAAGCATTATTGGAGAGCAAGACAGGGAGCTAGCGGTAAGCTCCCTAAATTATTTAGCCTAGTTGTTAATCTAGGAACGCCACGACGTACGTGGTAAGTTTACGATCGATGCGGGTAATTATACACCCCTCATTTTTGTTAACGAAGAGGATTCAAAATTTCCTTAATATTTATTATAATTTGCATTATGCAGTGAAGTGCAACGATCTCTTAACATTTCGAAAGTGAAACGATCGCGAGGGTTACCATTTTTACGATACTTACTTCTATATTTATATTTTTCTTACAAACTACTAATCAATGCAGCTGAAAGCCAAAAAGGCACTTTTTTTTATTCTGAGGCTTAAATTTAGGAACATCTTTAGTTATTAATGATCTTAGTGTGACATAAAAAACCTTAACCATTTCGTCACCAGTCGCACATCTTTCTAAGTCATCAGCCCTGTTAACACTATCTAGATCGTTTTCAATGTTTTCATCAGTTCTATGGAAATGGAATCTACATCGCAGTTAGGTGGTACTTTTACAGAGTATTCCATCGCTACATTAAACATTAAAGGGGAGTGCGATATATCTATTTTGATAAGTGGGCATGAGCAGACTGTGACTTGAGTGATCGTAACGGAGCTGAGTACAAAATCAAGTACCTACCTATATTTAGTTTTACGTTTTTATGAGAGTTATATTGAGCTAAGTTATTAAGTGCCACGAAGTCCACTAACAATTTATGAAGTAAACTGTTAGGCACAACTGGTGAAAGTTCTTGTTCAGTGTTACTAGTATATAAAGATAAACGCGTCGGGTCACGCGACACGTAAACACATGTTATTTGTAGCTCCGTTTTCAATGTAGTAAAAGTGAATAAAAGTGATTTTTACTGTCTAAACTATACATCAATACATAGACCGTGACACAAGGGTTGTGTTAGCAGAAAGAATTTTTTAAATAAGTGTAATACAAGTGTTTGAATTACTGTTTTTCTGTAAATTTGTAAACGTTAAAATCAAAATATCGGTAGTGCCGTGTGTAGTGTGAGTGTTCAATTCAATGACCGAGCCAAGCCAACAGCGTATGAGTCATCGCATACTTGCAACACATACTGTTCAGTGCGATTGCGATTTTTGCCTGCATGAAATAGAGCGGCGTAGTGTAGAGAGTGGCATTGCAGACTGCGGCGCGCTAGATACCGAGATCAAATCTCAACTAACGTTTTACTTTTTGCTGTTCCAATTTTATTGTTACCATGGATAGCAACTGTTTTAAATGTAAACAGCCAATAACTAGTAATCAGTTTTTACGCTGCTTGTTTTTCGAAAACTTACCACTTACTTTACCATGTCCATTGCTCGAATAGATCGGAAAAGCAGTATGTTTTAATGGAAGTTGAGAAGAAAGCTGCTTGGAAATGCGCGGCATGTCTGTGTAGTAAAGGGCAAGCCCAACAACTTACCAAGCAACAAGATACCACTCTACAGACACCACAGTATAAAAATATCACTACCCGAAAGCCATATAAAGTTAGAGTACCTACTCAAAATTCATTCGAAGCTTTATCGCTTGAGGAAGATGATGAAGATCTCTCATTGAGACTATCAGGCTCGAGATTAAACAGAAGTTGTTCGAATTTGCAACCAGATTTTTTCTAAGTAATTGAAAATGTGCAAAATCTAGTAGCTTAACTCTCAGAAAAACTAGAAACTGCTGACAACTAGATTCTAAATCTTCTGACAGAGAATAAGTGTCTAAAAAAACAAGGTGCTTCATATGATACTCAGGTTTGCCAGTTAAAGGACATAATATGTCTTTTAACTGGCAAACCTGAATATCATATATTATGTAAATCCACACCCAAAAAACAAAGTAAAAGCATAATTAGAAATATTGTGTGTGTGAATAAAAATAATGTGAATACAACATATTAGACTGATCATTTGAACAGAGTACTTCAACAAATTACAATAAACAATTATCAAATAGCACAAATACTGAAACCGTTGGTAATAAAATGAAGAATAGATGTTCCATAGAAAAAAAACAATATAATATACCAGAGGAAAATAATTAACTAAGTAAATGTAAAGTATTAGTATTGAATGTGTACAAAAAAATATTATTTAAATGTTAATGAATTAAATTATGAATTAAGAAAGTTAATCACAAACTATAATAATTGTAAATTTACTAAGATTAAGGATTTGTTTGTAAATACAAGACAGAAAAAGTCTCAGTTAGACTTTATAACAGCTAAATTGATATTTGAAATTGAACTTTATAAATCTGACTCAATGTATGGACAAAACGTATGTAATGAAAATTCTAACCAGGTCGAGTGTAGTGTCTCCCATGATTCTCAAAGTCAAAACTTGTTTTTTCGTCCCTCATGTAGATAAATCTGGTGAAAATTCGATATACGGCGAGATAGGAGCAATCAAAGATTTAGGAAATGTTACAATCATGCATCAAAATATTGCGGGACTTTGTAGCAAACTCGAAGTTTTAGAGATATGCTTAGCTGAATTAGCAAACAATGACAGTTTGGTTGATGTACTGTGTTTTAGCAAAATTTTTATTAAACAAGGAACAAAAAGCAATATAAAACTTAATGATTTTAAATTGGCTGCCGTTTATTGTAGAAACAAATGTGTGTAGGAGGTACGTGCATCTTCATCAGAAAGTTTCTTAATGTTAAACCAGTAACGATTCCGTCAAAGCTTACCGTAAAATTTTATTTTGAGTGTTGTGGAATAGAATTGATAGGCCTTAACATCATTATCTTATGTATATACAGAACACCGGAGCAGACAAAAACACAGATTGGTATATTTCTACATAAGCTAGATTGTTTACTGAATTATTTGACCGATGAATATATACGTAAAAAGGTTGTTATTTGGGGCGACTGGAATATAGATATTTTAAAAGATAATTTAGCTGCCAAAGATCTCCTAAATTTACTACAGAGTGAGAGATTACAACTTTCATGCCCATATTAAATGTCCCACACGACTTAACTCTTGCCTAGATCAATTTACAAGCAATATTAAAAATGTACAATCTTATGTTCACGTACTAGGACTTTCAGATCACGAAACAGCACAAACCTTGACTATTAAATCAAATAAACCATTCATTACCTGGTTTGAACGCAGACGTGACTATAGTGAAGTTAACATAAGAAAGTTTTGTGATAGTATATCTTCTCTCTCATTCGAGGCAACTTTTGAATCAAATATATTATCAGTAGCTTTTGCACATTTCTATGAAATATTTTGTGTATTATACAATTTATGTTTTCCTATAATTACAGTTAAAATGAACAATAAACCAGTGAAACAAAATTGGCTTACCAAAGGTATTAAAAAAATGTAGCAGAACCAAACGTAAAATTACACTTAACATATTGTAACAGTAATAAAAGTAAAAAATAAAATAAAATTAAATATAATACATACAATAGGATTTTTAAAAAAGCTGTAATAAAAGCACAATAATTTTTTTATGCGAGACGTATAAAAACAATAAAAATAAAAACAAAGGTATATGGAATGTTATCTCATCATCCACTTACGATAAGTTAACGACTAACGACGTTGAAAAAATTACATTTAATAACATGACGTACACCAATCAATAATCAATAAGAATAATTTTTTTGACCCCCGTAAACGCATGTGAAGTTTTTAATATAATCATGAGTCTAAATAACAGTAAGACAAGTGAATATGACGATGTTATTACTTAAGTACTCAAACATTGTGTCTCTTGGATATGCTACCCACTTGCACATATTATTAACTTGTCATTCATAGAATGAAATATTTCCGGAACAACTAAAGACGGCAACCGTGAAACCTTTATTCAAGAAAGGTAATAAATCCGATCCAAATAATTATCGTCCCATAACATTAGTCCCAATTCTTTCGAAAGTTTTAGAAAAGGCAATGCTTGTTAGATTAAATAGCTTCATTAGAAAGTTTTCACTTCTACGTACAGAACAGTTCGGTTTCCGCAAAGGATGATCAACTACTCTAGCGTAATTTGACTTAGTTAAATATATAACAGAGAGTATAAATGAAGGAACCCCTATAATATCCATATTTTTCGATATGACGAAAGCCTTTGATTTTGTTAATCACTCAATACTATTGTATAAATTAGAATTTTATGGCATACGAGGGGCAGCTAATAAATGGATAGCTAGTTATTTGAAAAATAGAAAGCAGTATACTGAAATATCCAAAATTAATACAAGTAAAGAAAATAAACTTACAAAACAAACGTTTAAATCGCAACTTTTAATTAATAACTTAGGAGTTCCTCAAGGGAGTATACTGGGTCCATTACTATTCTTAGTTTATATAAACGACCTTCCTGAAGCTACTCCCCATAAATGTATACTTTTTGCAGAAAATACTACAATTGTTATTAAGTGCGCTAATAAAAACCAGGCTCAACATACAGTCAATAAAGCCCTATCAGAAGTGATCCATTGGATGGAAACGAACCATTTAAAAATTAACATAAATAAAACCAAATTATTACAATTTCTTGCGTATAACTGTATTCCTTTGCCAATTGACATTCATTACCATAACGAAATCGTAGAAAGCGTTGATAATTTTGAATTTTTAGGTTTAACCCTTGACAAACACCTGAATTGGAAAATGCATATTGACATATTGTGTAAGAAATTAGAACGCTTCGTATTTGCGCTAAAAAAAGTAAGCCAAACTGTGTCTATGGAGGCTGCATTGATGGCATATCACGGTCATGTGTCTTCGTTGCTTAGCTATGGCTTGATAGTATAGGGCAACTCAGTCGACATAGGCAGAGTATTTAAAATACAAAAGCATTGTGTAAGAGTCATAAACAGGGCGTGGTTTTTAGAAAGTTGCAGACCGCTGTTTAAAGCATGTAACATACTTCCTCTGCCGTGTATGTGTATTAGAGATGAGATGCTTGTGCCTTAGTGAAACAACAGCCTGATATTTTTTTAAAACGAGGACAAATTTTTAGCCCGCCAAAAAAGAGTGAAGTTTGTAAATTTACTATATCAACCACCTGCCCGTAAGGATTTATATAAAAGGAATATGTATAATATGTGCATAACTCTATATAATTATTTACCAGATGAAATTAAGGCCTTGGATGGAAATCTGTTTAAAAGTAAACTATCAGATTGGCTTCTTTCGAATTGTTTTTATAATGTACAGGAATTTCGGAATTATTGTGTTCGACTTTTTTAGACAGTACCTATTAGATATAGAAAATTTGCAGTTGTAAGTTTGAAAGTTGCTGTTTGAAAGAATACATTGTGACCTATATTTTATAAGATCTCGACTTTGTACATGTGTTCTAGCAAATACATTATTTGATTTTGATTTTGATATAAAACCACTGTAAGTTACTTAAATGAAAGTCACCGAGAATGATGGTCTTCCCATCATGTTTTGCTAACATATTATTTTGCATGGCTTTTGAAATGCTCAAGGATGTGTAGTTGAGTAGGAGGGGGTAAATAAACAGCGCAGATCAATAAGTACTCCAATTTGTTATTTGAGCAGCGCAATTCCAATTAAACCCATAGATCCTCACAGTCAGAATCATTTTCACATAAACGATATGATTTCAAATGTTTTTAGACTGCAATTAAAAAACCACCTTCGTTTTTAGCGTGAAAACCACTATGTTCGACATATTTAATTAAGCTGCGATGCAACGTCTATAGCTGCAGAATCCATTCATCATCATCATCATCATCTCAGCCGTAGGATGTCCACTGCTGAACATACGCCTCCCCCATAATTTTCCAAAAGGACCGGTTGGAAGCGGCTTGCATCCAACGTCGTCCTGCGACCTTTATCAGGTCGTCTGTCCACCGTGTCGGTGGACGACGTAAGCTGCGCTTGCCAGTCCGTGGTCTCCATTCCAGAACCTTCCACAGTTCGCCCCCCGCGCTCGCAAGGGTAACAGCTACTACTGTTCGCTCCGCAGTTAGTTAAACTTCATTGCAGTAAAAAGTTAACTTCTAGTAGTGCGTTATACACGGATTTGCAGTTATAACAAAGACAGTGACAGTGGCGTTAAACGGAATCAATTTGTGTGAGTGGTTTGGAAGATATTAGCAAAAAACGTTCCCAATTATTTGCTAACCGCCCCGTGATTTGAACTGTATTTGGTATAACTCAGTGTGCTACGACGATGAGTCAGCGCAACCGTCACCGTGTGTGCAATCCCTACCACTGCTGTTAGAGGTGCCTCCGCGCCCGCGCGCCGGTACAACACCCCCGACCCCAGTCGGCCGCTCGGCCGGGTCTGAGTCATCGCCGGCAGCGCACCCGCACCCGCGCACCGCTACCCCCGAGCCCTGAGAGACCGGTTCGAGCCTGAGAGCCTGAGAGTCAACGACGCGGCGATCAGCTGTGCGTATTTGATTATTTACGTTTCAGTGAATCCACCCGCACACCATTAATAATGCATTGTGCAGCGTGTTGCGGTGATATAATTGCACAGGAGGAATGTTATTTGACCTGTACATTACAAAGTTGTCATAAGTCTTATCACCTTTTGTGTACCGGGGAAAAGAACACAAATAATTCCCCTACTCAGTCGTGGATCTGCCCAGAGTGCCGTTGTGCCACAAAAAAGGGAGGCGACAATAGCCTTACCCCTGTAGGCGCCTTAAAAAGAATCAGAGACATGAATGTAACGGTTCGCTCGAAAGTTCCGCGGATCCCCGCTGAAGAATCAACAACGATAGATGACACTCAGGATGTTGCCAGCGAAATTCGTGAACTACGAACGGAAATGACTAAGATGAGGGAGCAACTAACAAAATCGAATTTACTTCTTGCATCTTATGAAACCCAGCTGAATAAATCGACGTCGATTATTGCAGATTACGAGCAAAAACTCTCTGTATCAGTATCTGTCATTGTCAACTACGAGAAAAAGATAGAGAAGTACGGCGACTAAATAGGAAAACTTATTGAAAAGCTCAAAGACTCCGAGTGCGGCTCAGTTCTAGTCTGCCCACCATTAACCTCAGATACTCCCAGATCTCAGCTCCCGACGAGTGTTCCGTCATCGAAAAATAAGATACAACACAAACCGTAGCAAGCAAAAGAGAGGTAAGCAGTCGGATCACTCAGTAGAGGCCAGCATAGCTGCGATCGAAACTTTGACTTCTACGAGTGTAAAACAACCTTCACAGGAAGCTAATACACATCGGGAATCTCAAACCTCAGGTGAAGATAACTGGACGGAAGTACGTTATAAGAAAGCGCGCCAGTCGATATCGCTACGCTGCGTAGCCGGGCCTACGGTGACTACGCTTAGGGCGGCTGAGCCACGTAAACACTTCCACCTTTGGAATATGTTGTCGGATATAGACGAGATAAAAACGTATTTAAGTGAGTTATGTCTTCAAAGAGCGATCACAGTCGAACAATTAAGGACATCACAAAATTATAATTCGTTAAAGATTGGAGTCCCAGAAGATTGCTATGAGAAATGCTTTTCTATAAACGTCTGGCCGGAAAATGCTCGTGTGAAAAAGTGGATTAATTATAGAAAGCATAAAAGTGTGTCTGATGATAAAACATTTCGACATGGACTCGGCACTCAATGAGCCGTGTACCGAAAAACAGCCACCAACTAACATTTTTTATCAAAATGTAAGAGGCTTGAAAACGAAATTGTCAGCTTGGCAAGCCAGTTTACTAACGTCCGACCATATGCTGGTAGCCGCTGCGGAAACGTTTCTCGATAGCTCCATAGAAGACGCCGAGGTGGTGCCGGATGGGTGGACTCTCTTACGTAGAGATAGAGGATCCAGGTGCGGGGGTGTCTTGCTTGCTTCTAGACCTGGAGTGACTTGGATGGTTTGACCGCGAATCCCGAAGCTATTTATGTATATTTTATTTATTTTCCCGGGTTTACCTTAACCTATTTGCGGGTTTTTATTTTTATTATTATTATTATTTTTATATATTTCCGTGAAACGACTTTAAAATCTCAAGTCTTGTCTGTGGGTATTTGTTTGAACGCTTGTACCTAATGAATGTTATTTTGAGGTCTAAATGTAATGTCCGTTAGTCCATGTGTTCAATGTAATTAATTATATCAATTATGTATAATTAATTACTACCGATACTTGGGCGCCAAATGTAATGTTGCAGCTTGCGGGGATCGAACCTGCAAGGGCAATGCTTACATTACGGATCCCACGCGCCGGCTGCGCGTGAGATTGGGTGTGCTCGGCTAGCTATGGTCGGAGGCTTCCTAGCGGTGGAGGTGAAATTAAATACGGATCACTTTCCACTGGCCGTGTGCTTTATTTACTTACAATGGTACTTTTATACATAAAGGGGGTTTTACCCCAGGTTACAGAGGTTACGGTCGGAACGCGGGGAGGGCTCCCTCTGACGGGGCTGTCCGTCCTAGTCTATCGTGAAGTTTTATTATCTGGCGAGGGGTCGTGCTGCTCGGTAACCCCCGAGCCGCGCCAACGTCCCCGCTGATACGCGGATCCCTATTTAGAATACCACCGCGCTGCCCGGTAGCCCCCAGGCCGCAACAGTGGTTTCCCTACCGGACCGCGGAACCCTGAGTGCTGCTCGGTAACCCCCGAGCCGCAGCTGCAAAGCTCCACGGGAGCGACTTGGTCTGCTTGCCTTCTTACTGATGGAGGGTGCGAATCGGTACCCCAGTCCGCACAACCTCTCAGCTCGAGCGCTCGCAGACGAGTGCTGCTGTTTACTGCCGCGAGTGGCTTATATAGCTCCGTGGCGAGTCGACGTGCGTCGTGGGTGGGCGTGGCGCGGGTGGGCGCGGTGTGCCTGTGTGCGTGCGGCCATACGTCATCGCGTCGCTGTGCGCCGGCCCATCGGAATGCGTGGAATGCACTGCGTGTCGGCTCGTTACACTCTCCCTCCTCTTCGGAAGATTTTTACCTGTAAAAATCACAGCTGTAAAACTCTGGACATCATGACTTAAAAAATGTTTGTTGTAGGTGTGGTGGTTTTGGGTTTACTCCCTGCGGTGAACCGAAACGGTGCCTAATAATAGGTTTTCAACTTGGTTTATTCTTTCTATATTATTTCCCCGGTTAATCTGTGGCCGTGATGAAATACTAAACTGTTGCCACTCCCCGGTTTTAAACTAAATTTGAATAGCTTGAATTCTTGTGGTTTCCCCGCCTTACTAGAACTGTCAAACCTTTTTCTGGTTTTGACTAACTGTGCAATTAACGCAACCTTTCCTTGGCTTAACTAAACTAACTTAAAAAAAAAACTTAAAATGACATGCAGCCTTCTCTCGGCTTTAACTAAAAAAATGGCCTTCACTTGGCTCTCACTAAACTAACTTAAATTACTGATAAACCAAAAAAATGGAAATGAAAGCTTGTTATGCTAAGCTTCACTTCTTTTTTCTTCTTTTGTACTGGGTCTTCGGTTGTCTCTTATTTCCTGGAATGCTTTTCCCTAGTTCCTTCTGGGAATACGATTTACTTGCGTTCATCTTTACTACTTCTCTTGGGACTCTGTGTCCCAAGTAATCTACTTCTGGCTTGAAATAAATACGCTTGCTTTGGTTTATCTTAAGTCCTGCCATTCTTTCTTGCGTGAGTTTATGTTTTTGACAAGTTATGCATTTTTTTATGTATCTTGCGGTGTCTCTAAACATTCCGGGCCAGTAATAACTTTGTGCTATTCGGTTTAACGTTTTTGCAGTACCCACGTGCCCTGAGTTTGGTGAATCGTGGTTTCGTGATATTGTTTGGTTTTTATCCTTGTCTTGTATACATAGCCTCCAATTGGAATTCGGTTCTAGCTTGGTTCCATACGCTGGACTTGTAATTCTTTTGAATAATTTATTCTCTTTAATACAATAGTCCGGGTGTCGTCCCGGGTTTTCACTGACTTCTTTTAATTTTCTGCAGTACCAATCCTCCCTTTCCGAGGTTATCATGTATGCAATCGGGTTCCTTTGTAATTCAACCGTTGCTTTGGTTTGTGTGCCGCTCTTATTTGCAATAACTTTTTCCAACCTGACGTTATTTACTAGTTCGTTTATTTTTACTTGCAATTTTGGATTTCTTGCGTAATATTTCTGTTTTACTGGTTTCTTATGTTTTAACTTAATTTTTTTTTTCAGTGTTCGAACTGGGCTTGTTTCCGTGATCTCTATTTTTTCTGGTTTGGGTTGTTCTTGCTTTTGACTTGCCCCTGGGTTTTTTCTTTTACTGCCTGTCCATTGCAGTTTCATTCCCATCCTCTTTAATAGGTCCATACCTATTATGAAGTCGGATGTTCTGGGAATCACGTATAGTCGATGAATAAATGTGGTGCCGTTAATGTCCAATTCCAATTCTATGGATTTATCGATCTCCACTTTCCTACCATCGGCTATAGTTATGCGCTTGCTGATGTCCTTCACGGTTTCGTTTGCGCATGCTTGCAAGATTTCCTTATTTATAAATGAGCTAGTCGATCCGGTATCTACTACTGCCTTGTATTTGTTACCTTTTACTTGTACGTTCAGGTAAATTCTATTGTCGTGAAAATTTTCCCCTATTGCCGTGAAACTTGTCTGACAACTTGTGGTTTGATTTGACTTGCAGCATTCTTTACTTCTCTTGCCTATTTTCCCGCAGACACAGCAGAATACAATTTTATTCCCACTGCATTGCTGACGGGTATGTCCGTGTCTACCACAACCCCAACAGCTTGTCTGTGGGTTGTAGTTTTTCATAAACTTTTCATCGTTTAGATTTGTTGTATAATGACCCTCTACCTGGGGTTCATAGTTTCTTGTGCTGCTTTTGCTATCATTTGCGCACGGCTGCGCCTCTGGATTTGTAAATCGTTGGTTGTTTCTTGGCTTATTTTCATACCTTTGTTCTGATATTGACTCATATTCACAGGCTAGATTTATCAATTCGGTGATTGATTGAAATTCCTGTCTTTTTATATAGTACTTGTACTTGGGGTTCATATTCTCATAAATTCTATCTATTTGTTCTATTTGTGACATTTTTGCATACCTTCGCATTAATGTTTGCAACTCTGTCAAATAGTCCATGAACTTCTGCGTGTGATGTTGTTTCTTAGCAATGACTCTTTTTAATAAGTTTGCTTCGTATTTTCTTGGAAAGAAATATAATTTAAATTCTTCTAAGAATTCTATCCACGTATTCCATGCCGTGCAGTTATTGCGATGCCACATCAAAGCTTTTCCCCGTAATAATTGCGGTAGCATGGGAAGTAATTTATTCGGGTTCATATGGTCAGCTGCGATCAATTCGTCTAGCCTCTCTATAAACTCCAACGGGTCATCTGACGTGTCAAATGATATGTTCCAGCTGGATATGATCTTCGATCTATCCCAAGTTGATTGGTCGTCTTGACCATCTCCTGGATTGGTTTTATGTTCTTGCATTTTTTGTTTTCGCGAACTTGGTCCTGGCGAGAAGCTCTCTGCGTCTTCCATTTCTTCTTGTTGTTTTTGTTCTCGTACTGACATGGTGAGGTTCTTCCGTAATTCTTCCACGGTTTTCCCCTCTGTTGGGAGTCCCCTGGCTTGGGATTCTTCTACCAGAGCGGGTTTCCGAATTTCGTAAATCCACGAAGTGTATGGCATTAGTACTAATTTATCTAATGCTACGCTGTGTATTTAACGGTTATGGTAAGAAACAGTAACGGTAAACGGCAATGTCATATATGTTTTTTATTATTTTTTTATTTTATTTATTTAAAACGCGGATAACCGAAAAAAAAAATTATTTGATGGTTTGACCGCGAATCCCGAAGCTATTTATGTATATTTTATTTATTTTCCCGGGTTTACCTTAACCTATTTGCGGGTTTTTATTTTTATTATTATTATTATTTTTATATATTTCCGTGAAACGACTTTAAAATCTCAAGTCTTGTCTGTGGGTATTTGTTTGAACGCTTGTACCTAACGAATGTTATTTTGAGGTCTAAATGTAATGTCCGTTAGTCCATGTGTTCAATGTAATTAATTATATCAATTATGTATAATTAATTACTACCGATACTTGGGCGCCAAATGTAATGTTGCAGCTTGCGGGGATCGAACCTGCAAGGGCAATGCTTACATTACGGATCCCACGCGCCGGCTGCGCGTGAGATTGGGTGTGCTCGGCTAGCTATGGTCGGAGGCTTCCTAGCGGTGGAGGTGAAATTAAATACGGATCACTTTCCACTGGCCGTGTGCTTTATTTACTTACAATGGTACTTTTATACATAAAGGGGGTTTTACCCCAGGTTACAGAGGTTACGGTCGGAACGCGGGGAGGGCTCCCTCTGACGGGGCTGTCCGTCCTAGTCTATCGTGAAGTTTTATTATCTGGCGAGGGGTCGTGCTGCTCGGTAACCCCCGAGCCGCGCCAACGTCCCCGCTGATACGCGGATCCCTATTTAGAATACCACCGCGCTGCCCGGTAGCCCCCAGGCCGCAACAGTGGTTTCCCTACCGGACCGCGGAACCCTGAGTGCTGCTCGGTAACCCCCGAGCCGCAGCTGCAAAGCTCCACGGGAGCGACTTGGTCTGCTTGCCTTCTTACTGATGGAGGGTGCGAATCGGTACCCCAGTCCGCACAACCTCTCAGCTCGAGCGCTCGCAGACGAGTGCTGCTGTTTACTGCCGCGAGTGGCTTATATAGCTCCGTGGCGAGTCGACGTGCGTCGTGGGTGGGCGTGGCGCGGGTGGGCGCGGTGTGCCTGTGTGCGTGCGGCCATACGTCATCGCGTCGCTGTGCGCCGGCCCATCGGAATGCGTGGAATGCACTGCGTGTCGGCTCGTTACAAGCTTTTGCAAACTATTCTATTATACAGACTCCAGTGTCTTCCAAGATGATGTCCCAGTACTAGATGCAAGCTCATCCTTGGAATCGAGTGTTCATAGCGGTTTCGTCTCTATACCGGTAGTATCACCAACAAACATCGAGTCGACAAGTCGAGCAGCTCTCCAGGCCCCGATAATTTTCCTAGCTTTGTTCTTAAAACAGGTAAAAGACATTTTGTTCTTCCGCTGTATCATATATTTAATCTGTCACTTGAAAATGGGAAGTATCCTAACAACTGGAAACTGTCTAGAGTGACGCCTATCCCAAAGAACATTAAAAAAACGTTAGTTGAGGAATACCGTCCTGTTGCGATTTTATGTGCGCCAGCTAAGGTTTTTGATTATATTTTACACAGCGAAATATATAGACAAGTTAAGCAACATATAGGTGAGGAACAACATGGTTTTAGGCCAGGCCGCTCCGTAAATACGAACCTACTATGCTTGGTGGACTTTATTTCTAGAGCTATGGATCGTGGGTCGCAGGTTGACGTTATATACTTCGACTTTCAAAAGGCCTTCGACAAAATTGATAATGACGTTTTGTTGCAAAAGCTTTCGTCATCTTTTGGTTTTTCTCCGAGGCTTTTGAATTTTTGGGCGGACCTCATGAAAGATCGATGTCAATATGTTAGGCATGGGATATACGAATCAAGACCGTACCATACCAGATCTGGAATAATACAAGGTTCAGTTACCGGTCCGTTATATTTTCAGATGATGGTTTATGATCTTCCAAAAGTTTTGTCATCCGCTCAGTGCCTTTTGTATGCCGATGACCTCAAACTCTTCGTTGAAGTAAAATCTCTTAGCGACTGTATTCGCTTACAAGACGACATAAATAGTGTATATGAATGGAGCGTGAGGAACAAGATGTACTTTAATTTCGGTAAATGGAATGTAATGACAATCGATCGGAAAAGAGATCCCATTCATTTTGACTATAAGTTAAATATTACGACCATACATCGAGCAAATGCCGTGAAAGACCTGGGAGTGACGTTTGACCGCGGCTTGACTTTTCACAAGCATGTGTCTGATCTCGCGAAAGAGGCGTACCGGCGACTCGGGTTTGTACTTCGAAATGCGAAGGATTTGGAAAATCCGGAAGTCATGAAAACCCTTTATAGCGCCTTAGTTAGGAGCAAGCTAGAGTCGGGTGCATGTGTCTGGAACCCACATCACGTTACGTACACGCGATTGCTTGAGAAAGTCCAAAAAGCTTTCTTAAGGGCATTGTACAAAAAACGTTATGGGTACTATCCTTTCCTGTACCCGACTAAGTTTCTGCTTGGCCAGCTCGGCTATAACTCGTTAGAAGTAAGGAGAACACTAGACCAGCTCACTACATGCGTCAAGGTACTCAGAGGAGCAGTAGACTCTATTGAGCTACATGACCTACTGTGTGTGTTGTTCGTGCCGGATAGACCCGGGGTCCCGGTGAACAGGCGAGGCCGGCTGCCGAAGTTGTTTCACGTGGAACAGTGCCGAACTCGGGCTCGCACAATGTCACCGTTAATTCGCGCTCGCAACCACTTCAACGCGCTCCTGACCGCCAATACTGATTTTGACATAATTGTTGATAGTTGGAAAACTATTATATCTGTTCTTGGGACATATTGTGAAAACCTCACCGACCAATGGGACAGATCGATTGACATTGTAGAGATTCATGATGATTATTGAAGTTTGACATTTTATAATTGTATATACCATTTCTGTTGACATTTTATAATTTTATGTGGTATGTATTTGATTATTTTTAATTTTAGTTTCTATTGACTTCTTAATTAATTTAATGACTTGTACTTGTATTTGTTTTTAATCTGGTCTAATGAATGTGAGATGAATGTAAATGTTTTTGAAGGCGTTTTTATCTATATATAATAAAATAATTTAATTTAATTTAATTCCGGCCCCATCGGCCAACTGTTCTGCGTGCTATGTGCCCTGCCCACTGCCACTTTAACTGGCTAATCTTCTGGGCTATGTCGGTGACTTCTTCTACGGATCTCCTCATTTCTGATTCGATCACGTAGAGAAACCCGGAGCATAGCCCTCTCCATAGCTCGTTGTGCGACTTTGAGCTTATTTATGAGGCCCATAGTAAAAGACCACGTTTCAGTGCCATAAGTCATCACTGGTAACACACATTGGTCGAAGACTCTTGTCTTGAGGCACTGAGGTATTTTTGACGAGAAGACTTCGCGAAGTTTCCGGAACGCTACACAGCCGAGTTAGATTCGCCGACTGATCTCTTTCTCGAAGTTGGACTAGTTTAGCTGTCTGCCCCAGGTAGATGTATTCGTCAAGAACTTCGAGAACTGAGTTCCCAACTGATATTGGGGTAGGCACAACACGGGAAATCTGTCCCGCGTTTCCACCAAAAGCGGTACTGACGGAACACCCCGGGGTTTTGGTGGGTATACGGACTCCCACATAACCACCTACCTCCCCGTGATGGGTGGTATCCATAAAGGATTTCCCCGGGAGAAAAAAAAAGGCACAACATGGGCATTAGACATAATTTTCGTCTTGTCCATGTTCATTCTAAGGCCTACCCGTTGGGAAACTCAATGGAGGTCTTCGAGCATTGTACTGAGGTCTTCCATGGATTCTGCCATGACTACAATATCGTCGGCAAATCGAAGGTGAGTGATGTACTCGCCATTGATATTGATGCGAAGTCCTTGCCATTCCAAGAGCTTGAAGGCGTCTTCCAATGCAGCGGTGAACAGTTTCGTAAATATAACGTCTACCTGTCTCACGCGTCTTTGCAATGGAATTGCCTTCGAACTTTGCTTCTGTACTCGGACTGACATGTTGGCGTTTTTGTACAAACACTTCAGGACTTCAATATACCGATAGTCAATACGGCACCGCTGGAGAGACTCAAGCACTGTCCACATCTCGATCGAATCAAAGGCCTCCTCATAGTCCACAAACGCTAGACAAAGAGGCAAGTTATACTCTTCGGTCTTCTGTATAACTTGCCGTAGCGTGTGGATGTGGTCTATGGTACTATAGCCTTTTCTGAAACCGGCTTGTTCCGGAGGCTGGCATTCATCAGACCTGCGACTGAGAGGATTCGTAATGACCTTCGAAAACAGCTTATAGACTTGGCTCAAAAGCGAGATGGGTCTGTAATTCTTAAGTAAAGTGTTGTCACCTTTCTTGAAGAAAAGCATCACCACGCTTTTGTTCCATGCTTCTGGCGTTTAACCTTCGAGTAAGAAGGTATTAAATAGCTTCTTACGATTAAGACTTTAAGTACCGGTGTTCCACCCGCTTTCAGAAGCTCCGATGTGATACCGTCGTCACCCGGCGCCTTGTTGTTCTTGAGCTGTTTCAAGGCCATTCTAATCTCGTACAGGCTGATGTCCGGGATATCTTCGGTATAATGTCGGGTTAGCTTGGCTCTTGGGTCTTTGGCCGAGCTGCTAACAGGTTTAGCGACCGAAGAGTATAACTGTCCGTAGAAACTCTCTACCTCTCCTAACACTTCTCCTTTGGTCGACGCTACACTGCCGTCTTCTGTCTTCAGCTTCATCAACTGGATTTGCCCAATAGACTTGTCCCTTGTAAACACTTTGGAGCCCTTGTTCCGCTCTATCGTCTCTTTAATACGGTTAGTATTAAAGATCAAGATGTCGTGTCGCAAGGACTTCCATATTCGTTTATTGAGCAGCCTATATGCTTCAGCATCATCCGAAGACTGCAGTTTTAAGGAGCGTCGTTCAGCCATGAAGTTGAGGGTATCGTTGGAGAGTTTCTGTGACCTATCTGTGCGGTGGTGTTTGAAGAACTTGGTACCCACTGTATGGACAGTTTCTACTAACGTGTTGTTAATCTCGTCCACTGAACGAATCCATTACGCGTAAGAAATGTTCTTCGCATAACTTCGACAACTGGTGATATTTAGCAGCAGAATGTTCGCGAAATCTTTCTGTTGCATCTTTCCAATTATCAAATGGTTTGCTGACATAACTTCCAAATGTCTGATGGCAACCTTTTCCAGCGGTGCCTGATGAAAAGACAACGCAATATTTGCAGAATACACCGTTTCTCCTCGGCGAATATGTTAACCATTCTCATAATCCCCTCCATTCTCTTCGAAATCTAAGTTTCCCCTTTCTAAAGCTATTAGCCGGAAACGAAAATGACGCATCTGGGACAAACGGCTGTGTAATAATATTTTTTTCCTGTTCATCTGTGAGTACAAGAGGATGATACTGTGTGTTATATATGGCATTAGAAACCACGCCACTATCAGGAAAAGTTTCACTTATAATCATCATATCTCAACTGCACGTTTTTGAAGTTGAACATTCTCCTTCATCTCTACATCTCCCAGCCGGTACGGCAGGAATCTCATTTTTTTCTGATAATAAATTTGACGAAGTTGTTTCTAGTTGTCCACTATCAACAGAAGACATGCTTGGAGTAGTTTTTCCTCGCTAGTAGTAACTTTTTTTTACCACTGGTTTGAAAAAGTCTGGTTTGTCAATTCTCGTCATTTTAGCAGCAGCAATTTATAAACGTTCAATCAAGCACAAATCAAGAAGCACTCACACATTACTTTACTTTACTTAAAGTAAAGTGATGGATAGGGCGAACGGTCCAACAAATTAACAAATTATGACGTCAGCAGGTCCAAAATTGTCCAATTCAATCCAATGGATAAATCCCATCTACCCCCCCCCCCCCCCCCCCGTGCTATACGTGCTTGGATTCTCAGTCTTTTGATAAGGCATGACGCTATCATGTTTTTGCCAATACATAATTTCCGCAGCTACTTCCGTTTTTGGTCACGTGACTACTAGAAACTTTTGTACACATTTTATCTATCTATACATACAATAAAGGAGTAGCGGCCAAAATGTCTGTACTTGGAAGACAAATTTAAAAAATGCGAGTCAATTTAAAAGAAAGTGTGTCAAATTAAAAGAATATGACGTTTTTGAAAAAAAAAGTGTCTGTCTGTATGCTCACGCATAACTTAAAAACTACTGCTGGGAGTGTGATTGTTGTGCACCGCGTTGCTATGGGTTACGCACGGCCTCTCCGCGCATTCAAGGTTAAGTTAAATTAAGTTAAGTTCAAGTTACTGGTGTTTGGTGTTATTTCAACAACTTCCATAAAATGTTATAATTTTGAACGTGGCGTATTTATCTAATTGTACCGAAATATCGGGAGCTCCAAAAGTAACTAAATCATGGTCTACATCTCGTGAGTAGATACTAATTATAACTTAGTTAACAACCGCAAAAGTCTAAAACATTGATTTTCCGTAAAATGTTCCTTCCAAAAATATTACTCTGTCCTTCTATAACCGGACAAATGTGTCCAATTTTAATATGAACTATTCATTTATCTTGCTTATAACTAAATAACTGCTTTTTAAAGCTCTGAGTTTTTATTGTCTTGCAGTAGGTATGAAAAGTAGAGTGTGCGCCTCGAGGATAAAGCCTGTCTTCGTCTTGGGCGGCTTTAACCGCTCGCTGCACTCAGGACTCTACATATATTCGAGAGTAAAATGTTAATGCCCTTGCTGCGCTCAGGGATTAACTCAAGAGTCCCCGTTGCACTCAGGGTCCAATATTTGAACTGGATTTGTGGAAACTGTGAACTGGATGGACTTGGTCTGAAATAAAGGATTTTTAATTTAATTTAAAAATATACCGCCCGTGACGTAAGACACTGCTTTACTTCCTCGGTGCATAATCTACTAATCATTAAGTGTAATCATTGTAAGTAGACTACTTTACACTATATACATAATGAAATACATGTTATTTTTAAATTTAACAAAACATATCGCCACGCCCTACATCGTTGAAGGGGTAGGCAGCGGTGTTTAAAACACCTACCTTTCGCCAATGGGACAACATTTTTTTGGTCAAGGCGAGCGTATTGCCATTTTCGAGGCACTGTTCCAGACTCCAGACTGCTATTGAGAATTTCTTTGTCAGAAAATCCCAATATCTGTCCAACCCGAGGATCGAACCCAGGACCCCGAGATTCCAAAACTGCGCTTCCACTACTTGACCGAGACCAAGCGAGCGAAGCCGTGGGCAGGTCAGCTAGTTCAAAATAATGTTAATCCAATACATATGTATTAAATAATATAATCGACCAGGGTCTTCATAAATGATCATCTCACTCGTGAGAATAAGCAGCTCCTTACGAGGACCAAGAAGCTGGCTCTTGAAAAGAACTTTAAGTTTACATGGGTTCAAAATTGCAAAATTCTTATCAGGAAACATGACACTTCGCCCATTATACATATAATAAGTTCTGATGACCTTGAAAAAATTAAATGACTATGTTCTATTAAGCATCTTTATAGTTTTAGTCATGTGTTATCTTTTTTTTTCATATTTGTATTTCTATGTTTTTTCTTATTTTATTATAAACTCAACAATGTAACAAAGCCATTTAAAACCAATAATGACATTTATAAGGTGCACATTTTAAACATCCCTCTCGTTACTATGAACGTGCTAGATTTATATTTCCTTCGATTGCTTCATGATTATACAATTTCACTATACTTACGTCATATCAACATTATCATACTTACATTTTCATTTCACAGATTAATCTCAATACACCGTACTATGAAGAAATACTTATTATTTATTCGTAGATACTATGATATCAAAATTCTACCGTTACGTCATGACACTGCTAATAATAACTTCGTCGATTATTGGTGCATACACGTAAACGTAAGTGTACCGCTATTTTATATATACGATTGTATTAGTTATGTGAAAATAGACAATTATCATAGCGCTTGTATCGTACGTTCGCGTCTCGTCACACAACTAGTCAATCTTTATTGTTATGTACTTGCATTGTTTTTCGCGCAAACAACTAACATCTGTATGCCTGATATTTATGTGTTGATTATCGGGTCACTTACCAGTCAAGTATCTACTTGGCTGGTTTGTGATTATGGTTTTTAATATATATTATCAGAATGTTAGGGGTTTGCGCACAAAAACAATGCAATTTAAAAGAAATATTCAGCTTTCTAATTTTGATGTGGTGGTGTTGACGGAGACGTGGCTTATGGACGGGATAGCGAGTGAGGAGTTGTTTAGCAGTGTGTACACCGTGTGGCGGCGCGATCGTGAATACGCGCGGCTCGGACAGACCCGTGGTGGCGGGGTCCTTATCGCTGTGCGCCGTGACCTTGCAGCGCACGCGCGCCCCGAGTGGCATTCCACTGCGGAGGATCTTTGGGTTTCAATTCAATTTAAGGGGCATGGGACAATTCCACCACAAAACCTTCATCTGGGAGGCGTCTACATGTGTTCACAGAGTCATGGCTTGTAATTTTCATCACAACTTGCTAATTTCTGTGAGAAAATATTATCTATTTCTCTGGCTAATCCTGACGATAAGCTATTAATTATGGGTGATCTTAATATGAGTGACATATCATGGTCATCATCCTGTGACGATACTCACATGTTACCTACCTACAATAGCAATGATTGTGATCATGTTGAATTGGTCGATCTTATGAACCTCACTAGTTTAAACCAGTACAACTACATTTTAAACCAAGAGGGTCGAATACTTGATTTGATTTTATGTAACTATGACATATCCATATTCCGCTGCTTGGATCCACTGGTGCCGGAAGATAAATTGTATCACCCGACCTTAGTCTGTAGACCTTTGTTTTTAAACCACAGTGTTCTTGTACCCTGTCCCAGACTAAAAGTTTTCTATGCTAAAGGAGACTACCAGTCTATTCGTAAGAACTTGAGTGATCAAGACTGGTCTTCACTTCTCTGTTGTGATAGTTTAAATGAAGCTGTTCATATATTTACTAAAATATTATTAGAACTTAGAGATAAATATATTCCATTTAAGTACATACGGCCTAGCCAGTACCCGTTATGGTACTCGCCTGCTTTGGTAAAAATTCTAAATGAAAAAAAGAAGTTCCATAGTAAATTTAAAATATATCATAATATAGCGGACAAAAATTCTTTCAAAATTCTAAGGGACCGAGCGAAGAAGGTGGAACATGAATGTTATCTAAACTATATTTCTAGAATCGAAATGTCTATCCGCGATAACCCTAATGCGTTCTGGTCCTACATAAAATCCAACAAAAAACACAACTCATATCCGTCTACAATGACTTATATGAATTCTAATATCACTACTGGTCTTGGCATTTGTAGTGCTTTCGCAGACTTTTTTAACTCTAACTATTTGCAAAATATACCTTCACAGTCTCCATCTTCTTCTTCTACAATAAACAATTTATCAATCTCTCCTGCAGCAGATATACACACCATTGAAATTAGGAACGATCGTATACTTCAACTACTCAAATCTCTAGATTGTAAAAAGTCTGCTGGGCCTGATGGTCTTCACCCATGTCTACTAAAAAATTGTGCTGAAGAACTAGTTTATCCCGTTGCTCTCCTATTCAAAAGGTCTATTGACGTAGGTGTGGTGCCTAAAATCTGGAAATCGGCCATTGTAACGCCAATACACAAAAAAGGATCCAAGCGTGATATCCATAATTACAGACCAATCTCCAAATTATGTGTGCTGGCCAAAATTTTTGAAAAAATTGTACATGATCAATTATACGATGCTCTAATCCACACGCTTATACCACAGCAGCATGGATTTCTTCGGGGTAGGTCGACTTCAACAAATCTCATAGTGTTTATCGACTCGGTCACTACTGGCATGGACTCGGGTGGTCAAGTTGATGCTGTATATACGGACTACAGCAAGGCATTCGATCGTATTGATCATATTATTCTTCTTGCCAAACTTCAAGATGCGGGCATACGTGGCGATCTTCTACGATGGTTTACTTCATATGTTAAAGATCGATGCCAAACTGTAGTTCTGAATGGATATGCTTCGGCTTCGTCACCGATCCCATCCGGAATCCCTCAGGGATCGATCCTTGGACCTCTCCTCTTTATTCTTTTCATCAATGACATCCACTCATGCTTTGAACACTCTAACTTTCTTTTGTTCGCCGATGATATGAAGATCTATAAAGTGATTGAAACTAGTCGTGATCTGGATTTGTTGCAACTGGATCTAGATAGCCTTCACAATTACTGTTCAAAAAATAAACTCGACCTTAACGTTGCTAAATGCTTCTGTATTACTTTTAGCCGTTCCAAAAAAACTTTGCTGTTTGATTATAAAATAAATAGGCAATCTCTTAAGAGGTCGGACATTGTTGTCGATCTAGGCATTACTCTGGATTCAAAACTTTTATTTGACAAGCATATAGAGAACATAACTAGTAAAGCATTGAAAACATTGGGTTTTCTATTTAGAGTCACAAAAGATTTTAAATCAACCAAAACATTTAAAATCTTATACTGTTCCCTAGTACGAAGTCAACTTGAGTATAGCTCACAAGTTTGGAATCCATGTTACGCTAAATACATAGATATGCTTGAAAAAATACAAAAAAAATTTTTGCGCTTTATAAATTTCAAGTTCAAGATTATAAGCCCTGGATATGTGGACAGCTGTAGACGCCACCACTTGCTGCCTCTCTCCGTAAGAAGAGAAGCAGCAGATCTGACTTTACTTCATAATATAACCCTTAATATAATTGATTCGTCGACATTACTGTCGGAGGTTAAACTAAAAGCACCCTACAGATCACTCAGTCGTAGGAATTATTTACAGTTGTATACTCCTCCCTTCATCTCTAATTATCGTCAAAATTCTTTCTTCCCGCGAACTGTCAATATTTTCAATTCGAAATACTCAAAATATGTTGATCTCTTTTCGATGAAGCAAAATACTTTTAAACTTAAAATCAACGAACAATTCTATGCAGACTAAATTATTTATATGTCATTGTTTTATTTTACATGGCTTGTAGCAATTTATTATCTTCGAATTAATCTTTTGTATACACATTTAAACTCTTATTATTATTATTTTTAAGTTAGCGCATAAATAATGTTACTTTAAGTTAGGTTTTATTCACCTATGACATTTTAACTGTTCCCATAAGCGGAAACTGTTAGGCTTTTGCGTATCCATTCATTGTTTACTTCATTGTTTACATTATTATAATCTAAGCAGCCGTTTGTTTTCCTAGTAAAATAAAAATAAAAATAAAAAATAAAATAAATAAAATAAATAAAAACTTATTAAATATTTTTGTAATTGCTCCAACCACTAATAAGTTAACATTACACAAGACAATTTGTTTAAATTAAACAAATACATAATTATTAGTCTGCTGTGATTAATGAACCCATTGTTTGTGAAGACCATTGTTGCCGCCTGAGGGTAGTTGACACAGCCAAAAATAAATCACAATGTTATGTTAACTTATTAGTGGTTGGACTAAGATTTTGTATTCCACCCCCCCGAGTTTTCCTGCCTTGCCGTGGCGGGGGGCCTCAGTAGCCGTGGCTTGGGTCACCACGGTGAAGCTAAGAGGAACCAATGGGCCTGCCAGTGATAGCCGATAGCTGGCGGGCCTCAGTAACCGTGGCTTGGGTCACCACGGTGAAGCTAAGAGGAACCAATGGGCCTGCCAGTGATAGCCGATAGCTGGCGGGCCCGAGGTAGGACCGCTCCTATGGGCTTTGCCCTCCAAGTCCACATGGGAGCGGTCACTGTAGGTAGCGGTGGTGTATGGGCGCCACTGCAACTGAGGCGGGCTGCGGTGTCGTATGGGCGGCACCGCGGCTGAGAGTCAGAGGCCGCGGCAGGAGAGAAGTGCCGGTATTACGGTGAGCCGCTCTCCCTGCCTTTCGCGGCCTTGACGGGGCCGCCACCGTTAGATGGCGGACGCGGTGGGGTCGCAGGAGAAGAGGACTGTCGGTATTGAGAGGCGCCGCTTGCCCAATCCTCTGCGGCCGAAGTAGCAGGCGGTGGGGCTACTCACCTGACCCATCGTAGGGGGACTTAGGGCGCCCAGACTCGGGGGAGTCTGGGGTCCATTTGCGGGCTAGGTCCCCCGTGGTTGCGGCACGCCAAGTGTTCTGGCGTGCTGCAAGAGAGAAGGGTCCGGCAACGGACAGCCGCGGCGGGTTCGCAGTCGTGTGCGAAATCTGTACCGCGTTCCCGCCAAAAGCGGCAGTGACGGAACACCGCAGAGGTTTGGTGGGTATGCTGCCCTTCTGGCAGAGACTCCCACATAACCACCGTGCTCCCCCCGGGGCCGGTGGTATCCATAAAGGATTACTCTGCGTCAAAAAAAACAGATTTTGTATTCCAACTCTCTGTGGTTGGAGCAATTAAAAAAAGATTAAATATGTTTTTATTAAACAAAATGTGTACAAAAGTTTCTAGAAGTCACGTGACCACAAACGAAAGTAGCTGCGGAAATGATGTCATAAGGGCAAGAACATGATAGTGTCGTGCATTATCAACAGATTGAGAATCAAGCAAGTGAAGCAAGCATCCAATATTATAGCTTTAAAACTAAATACATACTAGGTCAAAGGACAAACCGTCGATCCATAAACACGGTTATAACCGCGACCACAGATAATAAGTTTGTTATACATGTTTTATATTAATTGAATACCTAAGTTTATAATAATACTCAACATTCAATTCTTTTTTGTAGTTACCATTGTTGTTACACATTTATGGGTTTCAGGTTCTTTATTTTATGAATGAAAGAGGGTCTTGACATGCAGATAGACGGACAGACGGACAACAAAGTGATCCGATTAGGGTTGATTTGTCCTTTTGAGGTGGACAATCCTACATAGAACAAATTATGCTGCTAAAATGTAGGTTTATTTATGTAACTGCAGAGCTAGAAACTTTTTTTTTCTAGTAGTATCGTGGAACTACCTAGTGTAGCTCTTAGATGGGTAGCAATCTGGGCGTACCACGCCGGGGCGGCGTAGGTGAGTAGTGGCCGGATATACGTTTTGTATATCATCAGTTTCACCAGTTCACGAACCTCTCGAGGTACGATGTGCGGCGTTAGGTGCGGTAGTAGCAACCTTTCGAAGGCTTTCGATAAGGTGCTAAGCAGCGTAATGGGTCGGTAACTGTCTGGTCTCTTCGGGTCCTTTCCGGGTTTAGGGAGCATTATAACGACGCCCGTCTTCCAGGTCCTTGGGAAATGGCCACAGCGCATAACTCCATTGTATATTCTGGTCAGCGCAGCCAGGGCTCTAGGCGGGAGATGCTTCAAGGCTTCATTAGAGATCCTGTCGAGCCCTGGGGCTTTCTTGTTCGGTAGGCGCCTTATCAGCCTCTGCCGGGTGCAGAGGCTGATAAGGTGAGAAGATGATGGGCGCCTCCTCTTCTTCAGTCACGTCCGGGGGTGTAGACAAGTAGAGTTCTACCTGTCTACAGATGGTGTCAGTAAGGGTGTCATCACTGGTCGGGTTGGGCTGAAATTGCGCCTCCAAGTGCTCCGCGAAGATCTCAGATCGGTCTGTGGCGACAAATTTCAGAAGGCCGTCCCGCCCGACCAGTGGTCTAGTCGGCTCCGGGGTGTGGGATAGTTGGTGGCAGAGTCGGTGTACTGATAGAAATTCCGTTTCCACCGAGTCTAAGTGCGCGTCCCAACTATGCGTGGCGTAATCTTGTAAGGCGGTCTTAACGCACTCCACCAGCGCGTTCAGTTCGCTCTTAAGACGTGGGCAGCGAGTTTGTTGCCACAGCTTCTTCTTCTCCCTTTTTTCGCTAATAAGGTTACTGATCCACGCCGAGAGGGGTGGCGCCCTCTCTACCGGAGCGGCGGTGTGCGAGGCTGCCTCGAGGGAGGATTGGATAGCTGCGGTCAACTCTTCAGTGGACGTTTCTAGGTCCACTGGTGTGCGTATGGGCCTCGTCTTGGTACGCTCCTGCGCTTCTCTCTGGAAGGCTTCCCAGCAGATCTTCGTCTTCCTGGCGGGAATGGCAACTCTGCTTGCAAGCTCCGTCAGCGTCAGGAGTACCGGGCGGTGGTCTGATGGCAGGTCTGGTAATACCGTCTGGCTAGGCGGCGTCCTCAGTCCTTTGTATACCGTGACGTCTAATATATCACCGTCATCTTGATGGTGATAGTGGGTGGGCTCGTCTAGCCCGATGACGTCATAGCAGTGGTCCACCGAATCTTGATGCAAAACTCTCCCATTGCGGTTCGTTTTGGTAGAGTTCCAGTGGGTGTGCTTGCAGTTGAGGTCTCCGGCAATGGTTCAATGGCATGTAGAAGTTTTCTTATTTCGCCGGGCTTGAGTAGGGTGAGCGGCGGTTTATAGACCGCAAATAAACGCCGTGTCTCTCCGGCGATGTTAACAAGCACACCCAAGGCTTGTATGGACTCGAACTCTTCTGGTGGGATGAGATGGTGGATGATTCTTCGGTGGACCAGTACTGCAAGGCCTCGAAAGGCGCGCCCAGTCCCTGACACCTCGTCTTTCCGGTATACAAGGTAATGTGGCATCTTGAACCTTTGTCCCTGTTTCAAAAGCGTCTCGCTGACCAGTAGTACGTCTACATTTTGCTCGCGGAGGAAGATGGCCAGCAGTTGTTTCCTCCCCGCGAGGGACTGGGCGTTCCAGTGAACAATCCTAAGCCCGTGATCCATTATTGGCGTTCAAAATTCTCATAAGGCCCTGTAGAGTGGCCGTTTCGGGGTCGGTGCCTTTTTGCACCGCCTCCAGGATCTCTTTAAGCACGCTGTTTAAATTGTAAATTATTATGTTTTATTTAAATTAGTAACTCCGCGCCATCTAGGATAATAAAGTGTTACTGTTATTTTAGTTCACACAAACCTACTAGATGGCGCTGTACTGCCTTATAACATGCAAGCGTTATGTTCATGTGATTTTAGATAAGGTGGGAAATTTGAATTTAATATACCGAAAATATACAGTTTGTTCCTACTTGCATAGTTTTATTTACACCAATCGCGGGCTTTTTGGGAAAAACGGCGACACTTGGTGACTGTGACATTGTCCGTTGCGGCACCAAACAAGGTAGTGGATCGCTACCTGGTACTGCCTGAAGTTTTGTTCTTCCTAACCAGCAGCATAACTGCTGTGTGGGGAGTAGATAGATAGATAGATAGATAGATAGATAATTCTTTATTGTTACACCACTTAACATACAAAAATTACATAAAAGTAAAAGAAAGCTTAAAATAAAGTGTTACAATGGGCGGCCTTATCACTAATAGTGATCTCTTCCAGGCAACCTTAGGATGGAGAGGAAATACAGGAATAACAAGACGGGGCGTAATATAAAGATAAAGGTACAATCAAATCAAGACAATAATACATTACTAAATCAAATTAATAATAAATTATAAACAAGAAAAGAAAAATATCTACTTATACATAAAAATACACTAATACATATTGAAATATATATAAACATATAATTAATTCATTGATATACTTACATAATATATATATATATATATATATATATATCTATACACTACAATACAATATACTTCCATACATATATTTATACATTAATTCTTTGATGTATTATAATCAAAACCCAAGTTCACACGGGTTAAACTAATTGGCGAGATAGAAACTTTTTACTTGGCTTTTGAAGGTCGACAAGGATTGTGCACGCCTGATAGTCACTGGTAATAAGTTCCATAAGCGAACAGCTTTCACTGAAAAAGAGTGATCATAAAATACTGTGCCATGCTGAGGCATACTGAGGGCAAGATTTTCTGATGACCTAAGATTGAGAACGTTGGCATTGTGAAGGAAATTGAAACGTTCCTTAAGATAGCGCGGGGTCAAAGGATTGAACAAAATATTGTAACGGAGAGAGAGTATGTGAGCATTCCGGCGAAGACGTATAGGGAGCCACTTGAGCTTTGATCGATATTGAGATATGTGATCATACTTGCGCAAACCAAATATAAATCTTATGCAGAAGTTTTGAAGACGCTCAAGCTTATCTAGTTGATTCTCAGTGAGTTCTGGATAGCAGACATCAGCGTAATCTAGAATTGGGAGTAGAAGAGATTGAACTAGAGCAATTTTAGTGGTGACAGGAAGAAAGTTGCGCAGCCTTTTTAAAGCGCCAGCGGTGGCGTACAATTTGCGACTAGTAACTTGTAGCTGAGGAGCCCAACTTAAGCAATGATCGATTGTCAACCCTAGATTTTTTAAAGATGTACTATAGGGAATAGGGATTCCATCAAAATGAATGGATGGAATCGTTGACAAGTCCACCTTTGAGATTAACTGCGAACTTCCCACAATCATTACCTGCGTCTTGCTATGATTTATTTTCAGACCAAATTGTCTGCACCATGTTGTGATGCAATTTAAATCAGCATTTATTAGGTCTACGGCTCCAGAAAGCTGGTCAAGAGGGGCTTTAGAGTAGATTTGTAGATCGTCTGCGTATAAGTGGTAGGCGGAAGAAAAATTATTTGAGATTGAATTAATAAATATTGCTAAAAGGAGAGGAGATAAAACGCCGCCTTGTGGAACACCTGCAATTGCATCACACCAGGAAGAGAACTTCTCTTCTAGACGGATCCGTTGCCGGCGCCCAAATAAATAACTGTGAAACCAATCGAGTACCGTTGGAGATATGTTAATTGAGCGTAGTATGGCTAGAAGTATGTCAAAGTCAACTGTGTTAAAAGCATTACTAAAATCTAGTAATGTAAGTATAGTTAAGTTTCTGTTGTCCATAGATAAGCGAATGTCATCAGTGATCTTCACGAGAGTGCTTACCGTGCTGTGGCCAGGACGAAAACTGGATTGGAAAGGATTTAGTAGGTCATGAGAGGATAAATATTTGCTTATTTGGCTGTGGACTAGGCGCTCAAGAACTTTTGATAGAAATGGGAGAATGGATATAGGACGATATTCAGTAAAAGATTTGGGATTGGGTTTTTTGGGTAAGGGAATAAGTTGTGCATCTTTCCAGATAGTGGGATAAATGCCGTTTGTCATGGAGTTATTAAATATAAGGCAGAGAACAGGAAGGATGATGTCAAGGATGGGCACTATCATATTGCGACTAATTCCATTACCGCCTACAGCATTGGAAGTGATCGATAATAAGCTCTTCTTAACATCACAAGCGGACACTCGATTAAAAACAAAAGGAGAGTAGTCAGGAATCGGTAACGTTGAAAGATAATTAATAGTATTAGATTTTTCAGATACATCAATAGGAAGCACTGAAGAGAAATAGAGATTGAGAGAATCTATGTTTATGTTGTTAGGGATACTATCTTGAAGAGATTTACCAATTCCAAAAGACCTTAGAAACTGCCAGACTTTTGCTGGATCATCATTATCGACTGATTTATGAATATGGCGACGCAGGGCATCCCTACACACCATATTGCAACGATTTCTGGACTTCACATATTTTTCTTTGTTAGAGTCATTAGGGCGGCATTTATATTTATGTCTAGCACTACATTTTTTGCTCATTAATAATTTAATGTCATCTGTAAGCCAAGCAGCTGGACGATGCTTTAGCTTGATGGCACGTAATGGAGCGTGCTTATCGTACAATTGAGTAATCATTGAATTGAAAATTGCAACTTGGTCATCGACTGTTACAGCGTTGGTCACCGGGGACCAGTCTATGTTGCTAGCATCTTGTAACATTTTTTCTTTATTCATACCACTAAAATTGCGCTGAAGAATTACTTTGGGTTTAATTTTTGGAGGTCGAATTTTATACGAGAGAAATATTAGGTCACGATATGAGAAATTGTCAGCAGAACGTTGACCATGCTTAGCAACATGCTGTGGAGAAGACACTATACACAAATCAAGGAGGGAGGGGCTATAATTGGGTGCATGATGAGTGGCACTAAATGGGAGGATATGCATGTTGCAAGATTTAATGATCGATTCAAAGGAATGAGTGCGGTGGTCTTGCTTGAGGAGACAGGTATTAAAGTCTCCTAAAATAATGTTATGGCTATATAATGGAATAAGATCTTCTAAGATTTTCTCAAAAGATGAAAAGTAATTGACACTTGAGGAGTGGCTGTAGTAGGCTCCAAGCAGTATTTTGTTATTAGATAAAATTACCTCCACAAACAGATGCTCGCCGGCGTTGGAGGGTGGTGGTTGAGGCGATGTGCTGATCACAGAAAAAGGAATATTTGACCTTAGGTAAATAGCCACACCACCACCTCTACTACTCGTGCGGTCGTTGCGTATGAGGTGAAAACCGGGTAGTGAGTACAAGGTAGTAGGAAGGCAAGGTCTGAGCCACGTCTCAGAGAATACTATAGCTTGAATATTTTTGTTAAGGAGGGATGCCTGCATATCAGGATAATGAGCCGGAATGCTTTGCGCGTTAATGTGGACTACGTTAAAGTTTTTAGGTACATCAGAAAACTGAGCCTCAAGAGAGTCGGCAAGGGATGGTAAGCTTACAAAACTGCCATCGTCTGTGCTACCATCGGAAAGTAAAGATAAGAATGATTGGTCGCTATCACTACTTGCATTATCATTGAATAAATTAAGCATAATATAAATATAAAATAATATATATAAATATTGTAATAAATAATAACTATATAAAATATTTAAATATGTAAAAAATACAATTACTTATAACCAAAACTATCAAAAACTCCACCTGCCGGGAATCGCAATAATTAATTAAACAAAACAGAATAAATACTAAGAAAAAAAAAGGGACAACAGTATGTACATACATTAATTTAAACACAATCACATAAATACAAATGCTTCACCGCCGTGGTTTCCATCCATTGACACACTTGCCATACGTTTGAAACTCTGAATATTTAAAAAATACAAAGTGTGGTAAGCCAAAACATAAAAAAAAAATATTAAAATATTAATGTCAGTGTCATATGACATTGACGTGACAATGACAAGACAAGCATTAAATACGTATGAAAACTAACCTACCGTACCGCTAATTTTTTGTAAATAAAATTATCAAGTAACATTTGTGGGTGGATAAATGATATAGTTAAGAACAGAAAAAAAAGGGTACATACCGAGGAATCGGTACCTCAGCGGGCCGCAAATACAAAATAGAACTAAAAGTGAAAAAACAACAAAACGGTGCTACTTCTTGCTGGCTGAAGGGGCTCGTCGACTTTTCGATGGCGGTGCCGTGTCCCTGGCTCTGGTGGTGACAGCAGCTGTACCTGCAGTCCTAGGCGCACTCGACGCGGCAATCTTATCGAGCTCTTTGAGATTGCTAATCCGATGCCGCACACCATCGGTCCCAAGTACAAAAACGAAGCCATCCCTTGTCCAACACCTTTGAATGCCAAACTTCTGGCGGGCAGCCATGAAAGTGTCGTGACGCGGTTTTGTCAAGAACTCTGACAGCGTGATATTGGACCCTTTCAGACCGGTCTTACCGCTCCAAGTCCTATTTTTGGCATCAAGATCACGTATTTTGAATAGAATAGGTCTGGGTTGTCAGGTGCTGAAGCACGGCCCATCCGATGTGAGCGACTGATGTCTTTGCTGGAAAAATCAAAAATTTTCTTCTGACTAGTTACCAACTTCACCACTACAGAGGTAGTATCTTCGTCTCTGGTTTCTGGGACACCGTGAAGGAGAAGAATCTTTCGTCGCCCTCGCATCTCCATAGCATCGTGTTGCTGCATAACCAGGCCTACTTGATCTTGCAGGCAGCGAAGTGCAGTCATTATAAATGTACGGAATGCAGTAAAGTCCGCTGACAAGACTGCTACAGTTGGTGAAGAAGATGCTGCTTGAAGCTCACCTTGATAGGAGTCCATTCTCTGAAGGAATAGACTTTGTAGTTCAGCCACACTTTGCTGTAGGGTGTCCATTTTGTTTGAGTTGTGAACTCAGTATTTTTCAATAGTGACAAAAGTGTTTTGTGATAGTGCCACAGTATGGATAACAGACCCCGGCAGGTATTGCAGATTATATTTTAATTATACATATGTTTTAGGCTATTCAAATGTTATTTACTATATTATTTCAATTAATTAAAATGAGAGATATTTTTGTAAGTTTTTTACTATTGCCTACCCGCCAAAGAAAAAAAAAGTACATATCACTGCGGAGAAGTGAAGAGTACCTCCAGCCTTGAGTGCTCCCATGGTGGGTGCAGCCAGTGAAGGAGATCATCATCACTCATCATCAGCATTCGTGTTCGCTCTACTCTGCCCTTCAGCGGAGTGAGGCGGGGAGGCGGATTACCACTGACAGCGAGCCCCTACTACAGTTCCTGCCCGGTGACATGACGTCATTGGAGTTGTGACGTCAATACAAGTATATGGTCAAGCGTGAGTTATTTATTGGTGGTGAAATACTGTGAGTACAATTTGAACCTTATTCTCTTGAAGATTTTAACTTTGAAGAAATAGTGCATAAAGCTATAATTTCGACAAGGTTACAGACACTTAGCAAATTTCATTAAATATTATCTTGGACTTGTAAAAATGTATGTGTGCATGACTTAGAATAGTTTCGCGAAAAGTGTACATACAGGGAATCCATGCCCGAATTTGAGTAAAATTGAGTGCGACAAGGGTTTCCAACACTTAGAATTTTTTCGTATAATATATTATTTTATAATATATATATATATATATATATATATATATATATTCGTATGATATATACCTAGCCCATCACGCCGTTGTGAAGCAAGACAAAACCACCAGTAAAGTTCGCGTGGTTTATGATGGATCGTGTACTGGAATTAACGGCGTTTCATTAAACGATGATCTGATGACAGGGCCTACTCTTCAGTCGGAGCTAATGCATTTGGTGATGCGTTGGCGCTGCTACCCGATATCAATTGTTGCAGATATCGTAAGATGTTTAGGCAAGTAAAGATTGCGGATGAAGACGCTGATTTTCAGCGACGAGATAATCCAAAAGCCAATGTGAAGCATTTGCGATTACTGAGAGTCACATTTGGAACTACATCAGCACCGTTCTTGGCTGTAAGATCATTACAGCAGTTGGCCAGAGATGATGGCGAAGATGTGCCATTGGCGCAAACTCGCGCGCTCACGGACTTCTATATGGATGACCTCATGACCGGCTGTCATTTGGTCACCGAAGGAGTTCAAATTTATGAGCAAATGACCACGCTTCTCGGCCGTGGAGGGTTTCCACTCCAAAAGTGGTCAAGCAATAGTAGGGAGCTGATGGGGCACATCTATAGTGAGAATCAACCAGAGACTGATTTAGAACTTAAGACGGATGAAGTAATGAAGATTTTAGGTCTGACATGGAACAAGGAAGCCGATATGTTTCAGTGCACAGTTCGGCTCCCTGAGGTCGAAGGTCCACTCACCAAAAGGCGAGTGATTTCAGACATTGCTCGACTTTACGACCCTTTAGGATGGCTGGCCCCAGCTATCACAACGGCTAAAGTCTTTATCCAAAGGCTCTAGTTATCCGGTATTGGATGGGATGACCCACTTCCATCTTCGTTGCGCGAGGATTGGCTCGAGTTTCGTGACGATTTGGAGATGCTCCAGAAAATCCGCATACCAAGATGGATCAAGTCAAGCAGTCAAGACGATGTGCGCCTGGAGCTACAGGGATTCTCCGACGCATCCAACGTAGCTTACGCTGCCGTAGTTTATGCACGGGTTATAGATCGCGAGGTAAACGTTCACGTCAGTTTACTAACTTCCAAGACCAGAGTCGCTCCCATCAAACAAGTGTCGATACCACGACTCGAATTATGTGGTGCTGTCTTGTTGGCTAAACTTCTAAACGAGGTTGCAGAAATTCTGAGCGTTCCAAAACACCATCTCCATGCATGGACCGACTCAACAATAGTACTGGCCTGGCTTAGCAGCCACCCTAGCCGCTGGAAGACCTTCATTGCCAACAGAGTCTCCGAGATACTTATGATTATGGACGGAAGTCAGTGGGCTCACGTAAGTTCCAAAGACAACCCCGCAGATAGTGCCTCAAGAGGAATAACATCTTCGGAGTGTGTGACAAATGATCTATGGTACCGTGGCCCGATGTGGCTGCATTTGAAGGAAATTCTCTACAGTAAAGGAGAAGAGCTGAAGGACACCACTCTGGAAAAAAAAGGGACAAAATGTCATGTTCTGACCAGTGACGCTGATGCAAGTGACAGTTTTCTTGAAAGGTTTTCCACCTTGAGAAAATTTGTACGAGTGTTGGCTTGGTGTAGGCGGTTCTGCTTACCATCTAATCAGAGTACGTAGCCATGGTTGACGGCTAAGGAACTGCATGATGTCTTGCAAGCTTGCATCAAGCGAACTCAGGCTCTATATTGGACTGCTGAAGACCTTAAAGATAAGAAAGGTAAATTTAGCTCTCTTAACTCCTTTAAAGATGACAAAGCAGTGTGGCGAGTTGGTGGTAGATTGCAGAAGGCTAATCTATCAGAAAACCGAAAGCATCCTATTTTGATACCACGCCAGTCTCATTTAGCGAAGCTGATCATCGGAGATTCTCATGAAAAAACTCTTCATGGGGGTCCGCTTCTGATGATCAATTATATTCAAGCGAAATACTGGATTGTCAATCTTAGAAATTTGGTACGGTCTTACATTCACAAGTGTATGACGTGTGTACGTTACTCTTCTCAGGGAGTCCACCCACTAATGGGTCAATTGCCTGCAGCTAGAGTAACGCCAAGTAGACCATTTTTACAAAGTGGCTTAGACTATGCCGGTCCTATAGCGATAAGGACTAGTAAAGGTCGTGGTCATCGATCCACAAAAGGATACATTTGCCTTTTTGTCTGTATGGCGACCAGAGCCATTCATCTCGAAGTAGTCAGTGATCTTACTTCTACGACTTTTCTAGCAGCCTTCAAACGATTTGTCTCGCGACGAGGCCTCTGCGCCGACCTCTGGAGCGATAATGGCACCACCTTTGTAGGTGCTGAACGTGAACTGAAGACTTTACTAACAGCAGAAAAATCTTCTGTCGCGATCGAAATCGCTGATTGGCTTGCGACTAATGGAACTACTTGCCATAGAATTCCACCATATAGCCCAAATTTTGGAGGCATCTGGGAGGCAGGAATACGTTCTACAAAAAGTCACCTTAAAAGGATCATCAAGGGTACACTGACCTTTGAAGAAATGACGACGGTATTGGCTCAAATTGAGGCATGTCTCAATTCGAGACCAATATCTCGTATAAGGGATGGATCTGATGAACCTGTTCCGTTGACGCCTGGACATTTTCTCATTGGAGAACCGTTGGTTCTTGTTCCTGATCGTAACTATGAAAGTTCTAATATCTCCAGTCTTAGGCGCTGGCAATTAACGCAACGTATGGTGCAAGAATTTTGGAGACGCTGGTCTCGTGAATACCTCACTCATTTTCTACAGCGTTATAAATAAAAACAATGCACACCGGAGCCTGAAATTGGGGATATTGTTCTTGTAAAGGAAGATAACCTCCCATCAGCTAGATGGTTGTATGGTATTATGACCGAAAAACATAGCGACTCTGATAAAATTATGCGTGTCGTTAGTTTGCGTTGCAAGGGCGCTACTATAAAACGACCAGTTTCCAAACTCTGTAAGCTACCTGTTACGAATTAATATTTTAATTTTAATTGTGAATCGATTTCGTGCAAATTTTATGTAATTTTGGTTAGTTAGTTATATAGTTCAATAGAAGTTGCTAAAATTTAATATTAATATGTTTAGATGTGTAACATGGCTCTTAAGGGCCGAACGAATATTGTTGTCTTTCTCTACTGTTATGTCGATGTGCAATCAGTTATAACCACATTAAATTGTAAAGTAATAATCAAGTCTTTTCTTAGAGAATGCTATAATTTTCTATAACAATGATCATTGGTTGGTTGTTTGTTTTCTACACAAATTACTTACTTATTTTAAACTTTTATGTTACCCGAATGATGGACATGTGGTCCATGGCGGGCGGAATGTTTAAATTGTAAATTATTATGTTTTATTTAAATTTGTAACTCCGCGCCATCTAGGATAATAAAGTGTTACTGTTATTTTAGTTCACACAAACCTACTAGATGGCGCTGTACTACCTTATAACATGCAAGCGTTATGTTCATGTGATTTTAGATAAGGTGGGAAATTTGAATTTAATATACCGAAAATATACAGATTGTTCCGACTTGCATAGTTTTATTTAAATTAATCACGGGATTTTTGGGCTTTGTACACACGCCGATGGTCTGTCCCAAGGAGTCACGGCGGGGAGCATCTTGCTGTTGTTGTTGCTGCTGCTTCGGTTGCTGAAGCTTTTGCGCCTTTCTTCTAGGCTTCTTTTGGCCTGTCTTTGGTCCGGTTCCCTTTGGCAGGTTTGCCGGCGCCATTAGAGTCGCCTCTGCTGTTTCATCTATGGTTGCTGTTGCAACTAGGGCGGTACCCCGACGGTTTGTCTGGGTAGTGGCCACAGTTCCCGCCCTCTTGTTGCGTGACTACTTTCTGAAGATCGGGCATGCTTTGAAGTTGGCGGGGTGCATCCGCTGGCAGTTTGCGCAGGTTGCCGGTTCTTCCCGGGGGCGCGGGAACTCCTTCGCCGAGTGCTCTTCACCACAGCGCACACAGGCTTGGGCTCGATGGCAGTTGTGCGAGCTGTGGCGGAATTTCTGGCAGCGGTGGCATTATGAGGGGCCCTTCTTGCCGCGCCATGCTTCGATGACTACGCCGGGCATCAGTAGCAACTCGGTTACCTCATATATAGCCGGGATCGTCTGTGCGTTCTTTTTCAGTTGCACGTAAAAGATACTGCCAGGGCGCCCTTGCCTGGCTTGGATGTTCTTGACGTACTCTGGTTCGAACCCTTTCTCCTCGAGGGCCTCCTTGATCTCCTCGGGGTCGGTGTCTGCAGGTAGTCCTCGGAGGGCCACTTTCAAACTGCGTTCTGCAGGCAGCGAGTAACTGAACCAGCTGATATTTTCCTCTCTTTCTAGCTGGGTCAGATACGCTTGTATTGCACGGTACTCTATTTCGTCGGCCGGCATAAATCTTATGCCTTGTCCGTATGGCCGTCCGTTTGGTGGTCTCCCCAACTTGGATGCTATCTCCTTGAAGTGGTACGTCCAGTTCTCGATACGTTCCACTATCAGAGGAGGATAGCGAGACCCTTTCTCTTTCCCACCTGCGGGGGGCGGGGCGGGCTGCGTATCCTTCACCTCTCTCTGCTTCTGTCCCGCTCTTGCAGTCGTTTGCGTTGGTTGCGGGGGTGCTGTGCGGGGGGTACTCTTGGTGCCACCCTGTTTCTCTGCCTGCGCTACGCGCGCGAACGAGGGCTTCTCTGTTGCTACGCTCTCAGTAGCTTTTCGTTTCTGCCTTTGTGGCAGTGGGGCATCGCTAGTGCTCGTCGTCGTCGTTTTGTCGGTCGACGTGGATGGGTATGCGGTATCTATGATGGGTGGTCGGGTGACCACTTGTGCGGGTGGGCGCATTGCCTTCTGAGCGGGCGGGCGCGGTACCGTTTTGGGCGGGCGGGCGCTCAGTCGCTTGTGCAGTCGGGCGGGTTGCAGGCTGACTTGCTTGCACTGCCTTCGGTCTCGTATCCTTCTGTCCCTTTCTATCTCTAGTAGGGGCGGTATCGCTCTGTCCCTTTCTTTCGCTTGTACTTGTACTCGCAGAGTGCGATCATACAGTGCGGGGTTTCTTGATTTCGTCGTCTGCCAGCTTCAGAGGGCTGGTGAGCTTGCGCCTCCTTGCATTGAAAGCAAGCGGCTTAGTCGGCGGCAGGGTGATGAGTGATCGCGACGCGAGTTCGAGCACTCTGCGATCTTCGGCGGACATTTATTTTATTTGCGACTTACATGTATTTTATTTGCGTAGGTAAATTACGCCAGGCGATGCAACAAATGCCTACAGCTTCATACATTAATATATTAGGTACATTTCATACATTAGTATCTTAAGTAAATTACAGATTACAATACATTTAACACTTTTACTTACAAAGGTTGTAAACAAACTATATCAGTGCTGAACCCCTCTCTGCAACTAGCTGAGCTATACGATTTTATTTTGTTACAGTTGAAATAGCCGACAAGTTGAAATCGTCGACAAGTAGGTAGGTAATTAAAGTCTGCTCTAAGAAATAAGTCAGTCATTTAATTACTGTTTTGTATAAGTCACGTGAATGCATCACTAAAACTTGCTAACACGATTGACGAAAATAATGTTGTATGAATTTATACACTTTACTGACACTCCGACACCATTGTGAACTTCAACGGTTAACAATCCACCACTGTTGCACGTCAACACTTGCGAATAAACACTAAAGAACATAAATTGTAATAGTCATTGCTGGTTTTTCCCGCCATCTGCATGTTCCAGCAAGCAACCTCCAAACAAGCTAAACGAATTATAATCACAACACTGTTTGTTTTTTACACAATAGTTGTAGTCATAAACTTGAAAATAAAACGTAAATAAAATCGTTAAGTCTTGAGATGCTGCACTATAGCTTGCAATTCTACTTAGCATCTCAGGCGGTTTCGACTCCAGGAGCACGAATACGATTGAAACTAAACAGTTCTGCAGCCACAAGACCATACGGCAATAGGTATCTTCTGGGTAAGCGCGCTCCATCATCGATCGCATCATCACTTAGCATCAGGTGAGATAGTGGTCAAGTGCTACCCAGTTAGGTATAAAAAAAAAAAAAAAAAAAAAAGCTCTAGTCATAAACTGGAGCTGGAGTCGAAACGCCTGAGATGCTAAGTAGAACTGCAAGCAAGCTAGCTTTCGCCCTAAAATGAATAGAACCACTTCTTTTTAAGCATATTTGTGATCTAACTTCTCAGAACTCATGAGATGCTAAGAGATGGTGTGTGAAGTTAGCGTCTCATTTTTTTTTTATTGTTATTCACTAGAACTATTATTGGAACTTCGGCAGTCGATAGAACTCTGTATTTCAACCATATTTGTGGTCTAATAATTGAAAACTAATTATTAATTGAACAACTAGTTCAAGTCAACAACGCGTTAACTATTGTTTCAAATTGGTTCGCCGCAAACAACCTGCTTCTCAACGCAAAGCAAACGAAATGTTTAAAATTTTCCATGCCTAATGTAAGACATATAGAGCCAAACGTATTACTCGACGGAAATAAATTGAAAATTGACAAGGCAATAGTCTTTCTAGGTATTAGCATAGACTCTAAATTACAATGGGGTCCTCATATTGATGCACTATCTGGAAGACTGAGCTCAGCTGCATATGCGGTTCATAAAATTAGGCAATTGACAGATATAGCTACTGCTCGACTGGTCTACTTTGCTTACTTCCACAGCATAATGTCATATGGTATCCTGCTGTGGGGGTCAGCGGCGGACATAGAGACAGTTTTTATATTGCAAAAGCGGGCAGTTCGAGCCATCTACGAAATGGGTCCCCGCGAATCCTTAAGACAAATGTGCAAAGAAATTAATATATTAACTCTTCCATCTTTGTATATCCTAGAAAATATAATGTACGTTCGTAAAAATATAAAAAAGTTTAGAATAAATAGTGATATGCATAATATTAATACTAGAAATAAGGATAGGATAGCTGTATCTAAATTTAGACTCACGAAAACTAAAAATAAGTCCTTCTTAGGCAATTGTGTACGTTTCTATAATAAAATCCCGAAAGACATTACTGAGCTCACTGAAGGGAAATTCAAGTTACGTGTCAAAAATATACTAATGAAAAAAGCCTATTATAAATTGAGTCACTACTTAGAAGACAAAGATGCCTGGAAGCTTTCCACTTCTGCCTAATAGCCAACTATTGAATAAATTTGTTATTTTAATACTACTCATATGTAACCTCAATGTACAAAGACTTGAAAAAATAATGGCCCACGAGTTTCTTGCTGCTTCTTCTCGGCGGTGGTTCTTTTCCGAAGACAGCGGTAGAATCATTTAAAAATTTTGACGTTCATAAGAGTGTCTATGATGCCTAAACTGAATAAATAATTTTTGAATTTTGAATTTGAAAATTTTGAATTTTGAAAAATGAGATGCTGGGTGACGGCATGCGAATTTAACATCTCATTTGTCAAATTCGAAGTTTCCTGTCAAAAATAGGTGAACTATTCAAAATTACTACATGAACTATATAACTATTGGGGATGCTACTTAACTAGAACTCCGAATACATTTTTGAATTCTGGAAATTGTTATGCTAGGTTCACAGACACAATGTTTCTGCGTATAGGAATGGCTGCTCTGACCAGTCTCATTTCGCTAAACATTTGCTTGATACTGGTAATTCTTTGCGCAACAACAATTATTTTATTATAATTGTTTTTGCTAAGAATCACCAGGCCATAGAAGGCCGCCCAACCCAACTGACTCTGGTTACGTATAACGGACGCACGCTACGGCTCGACGAACACCTGGTACAACTAGAAGAAGAACTGAAAAACATTAAATAGGAATTTTCTTGGGTTGTGTGAAATCCGAAGAATGGGAAAGGATACTGTTACCCTGGAATCAGGCCATCTAATGTATTTCAGAAAGGGAGACCATCCATCTCAAGGTGGCGTTTGGTTCCTGGTTCATAAACTCCTCATAAAAAACTAAATATACAGCCTCAAGGTTATCCAGGTTTATGCGACCACGTCGACATACTCAGATGAGGAAGTAGAGGGTATGTTCAATGACATATCGAGGGCGTTGCAATTTCAAGATTTAACGATTTTATTAACATTTTTTCAAATGAATGGCTATAAATATTGCCGTATGGCCTATGGTATGTATAATAATAATAAAATAATAATAATAATAATTTATTTCATAATATTAGCACTTACATAGTTTTGAACTTATATAATATGGCTAGAATGTTACACAAAAATGTTTGAAGTGTCTGTCGCCGAACTAGGCTTATCGCCTGTGTTTCAGCATACAGCGCCCTCCCCCTATTTTATCTCATGGAGCTAGCCTCGTATTAATTACTAATAATCTTAAATATTTTTAACTTAAATCTGAGGCATATAATTAACAATGTAAGTACTCTAAACTTAAATAGATTAAAACATTAAATACCAAAAATAGTTAAAAATGTTCGTATCTACGAGAGTAACTAGGCGAGGCATATGTCCAGCAGTGGACTGGTACTGGCTGATGATGATGATGAATGATTTTTATGTAGGTATAATAATTTTATATATTTTTAATTATTATTTTTTAGATTTTGCATGTGATCGGTTATGTTTGTTGAAACAATTAGATATTATAGAACATAAAATTATAATATTAACTTTACATTATTGAATGGCGAAACCAACATGGTTTCATTATCATTATTACGTATATGGACCCAAAATACTTACATAATCAAATAGCAGCAGCGCCGCTAGCGCAGTGAGTCATAACATTTTAAGGCGGAGCTTCCAGACTGACTTACAGTACTTTATAAGCAGGCGATTTTGCGTTGTTCACTCAACGTCTTCAATCAATGCTCGCCTTAGGTGGTGCGCCCTCTACGCCCGCATCTGGCTGAATGCCATGTGCAGGTAAATGCAGGTAGAAGCAAACAGCAATAAATAGACCGTAAGAAAAAAACATTTTGTTCACTTACTGTCGGTCTAGCGCTTGACGCGTCAACTTTTCCCGAGGATGCCTCGTATAGTGTCGGATAGCTTTTGGTTGCATGTGTTGCATATTTTGTATAATTTGTTTCGTGCATGCATTTTATGCAGAAGGGACGGTGCTGCAGCGGAAGTCTCACAAAATAAGTATTTATCTTTTTGCTAGTTCAATCTCAAAAATATTGAGCGAGGCGGTTCACGATATAAAACGATAACTTTACTGATTCATTTATTAAGTACCCTTTTATAAAGACATGGTAGAGTGTATCCAAGTAGCATAAGGGGATATATCTGTAATAATGACAGGAAATCCATTGCCTTTTGTGTCACCCCACGAAGCGATGCCGGCCATGCGCTCCTTGACGAACAGCGCCGAACCTTGGGTGAAAAAACAACTCTTGTTAGATAATCCTACTATATATATATATATGACGAAGCAGGGTACCCGTAATTCTTATTAAAAAGGTGACACCAACATTGCTGGCGTCACAACATGACGCTCATCTTCGGTGATCAAAATAAACACAAGTAACACTTTCTTTAATTGATAATCAAAACATTTTAAATTATTTTAAAAGCTATTAGCATGTGTAAATCTATTTCTAACACGTGATAAAACAATGAACACATGCTTTAATTTCAGAAATGCAGCTCTCTCACAAACAAAATTCATCAGAAATAATCTGTATCTAATCATTCGCAATATTAATCCATTTCTCCAATATTTTTAAACACAATCTATCACCCAATTACAATAAACAAATCCGATTGGATTTTTAAGGTCATTCCGGACACGTGTTTCCGTTCCCTATTTGTTTTGAAGTGTGGCAGCGTGAAACCTGCCTGAATTTAAGAAAAAGTTTTTCTTTAAAGTAGGTATCAGTAAGCAACCCATGTTGCTTATTTTTATAGGGTTGTTGTTGCTACAACAGTACACAAAGACATCTTAAGTGCACTACCTTATTAATTTAGAATCTGTGGTGTATACTTGTCTACCCATAGTTCCACAAGGCGTCCCAACGGTAGATATCTCAGGGATCACTTGTAGATGCATCAAGGATCCGTGGTTAGCTCAAGGGTAACACATGGCTTAGCTCAGAGGTACCACTCTCCAGACATTTTATTCTTGTAGATTCTAGTTGAAAATATCGTGAAAAATTATGAATTTTGGCTGGTTTTATTCCGATGACACTTGTTCGTCGTCGTGAGTTATCTGGACCGACTGGCCAGCTTGAGATGTGGATGGCACTGGATCAGGGGCGGTTTTGCAGTGTATCGAGATCATCTCCCGCCGACACGGCACCTTGGTTTCCCGGTTGTGGTGCACGCCAAAGTTGATCGTGGGCGACTTTTCTGGAGCGGCCTCTGCCCACCACCTTTTTCACTATGTAGCGGTCATTTAAAAAAACCCTGTAAACACACTGGGCACATTGAATTTGGGATCCAGTGATGTTTGATTTCGGGGATTGTTTTTGATCAGTACATCAGTACAGTCCCCAAGTTGAAAATGAATTATTTTAGCCTTGTGGGAGTTGAAGCGTTCCATATCATACTTAGTGGCCTGAGTCATTCGTTGTCTGGTCAACGCCTCTATGTCAATCGTCTGGTTGTCATTGTCGACCAGGATAAGTAATCCTGGTGGTGCGCAATGCTTCCGTTGTGTGATTAGGGTGAGTGGTGCTACTCCTGTCACGCGATGTGCTGTGCAATTCATTGCTAGCTGTAGTTCTTCAAGAGTGCTGTACCACTATTTGGTGTCATAATTCTTGATCATTATCAGCGCAATTTTCAGTGTGGCTATCACTCTTTTCACCTGGTTTTGCTCATCACACAATACATTAAGATATAACACACAATATATTAAGTTTGCCTTCCTTATATGTATTTGAAAATATAATGTATGTTCGTAAAAATTTACATAAATATAAGTTAAATAGTGATCACCACAATTTTAAAACTAGAAATACAAATAGGATAGCTGTACCTAGTTTTAGACTTGCGAAGACTAATAAGTCATTCCTAGGAAATTGTGTGGGTTTATAAATAAAGTACCAAAACACATAACTGAGCTCACAGAGGGCAAATTCAAGTTGACTGTAAAAACGTTTTAATAAAAAAAAGCTTATTATAAAGTTCGACATTATATACGAGTAGAAGATAAAAATGCTTGGAATACTCCACTTCTGGCAAGCTGACACTCTGCCACCCATAAAATGTAATATTTGTAGCACCTAAGTAGAAACATTGTAAACATCTATATAAAAAGAATGGCCCCGAGTTTCTTGCCGCTTCTTCTCGGTAGGCTCTATATATTTTGGAACGGGGCGGTAGAGGCTTTAAAGTACATTATAATGAAAAACGAACGTTCATAAGTGCGTCTTTGATGCCTAAATTGAATAAATGATTTTGACTTTGACACATTATACTGCTGCGCTTGCCTGTAGATCTCTTTATGGATAACATTTTGGAAGGCTTTTGCTGGGGATGATAGAATAGCGACGGGCCTGTACTCCATAACAGATGATGACACCAATCCCTTTGAGAATAGGTGTCACTTTTGATAATTTCCATTGTTTGGGATAGATTCCTGTGGATAAGCCCTTTCATATTCATCGTCTTCTCTGTTCACCTCCAAGTGCATATCCCAATGAAGGAAATCTACTGTTGCCCAACGCATTTGCAGTGATTTTGAAATGTATTCCATTTTTCACTTCTTATCTATTCGTATCATGTCCAAATCTATGTTATTTATTGTTCTCATTAAAGCCTTTAAATGAACCGTCACCTTACTTAGCATTTCATCTACTTTACTATTTGACCCGGTAGACACAAGTTGTTTCTGCTGTTGTGTATGACTATGATCCAACCTAGAAAAACTCGCCTCGCTATTGTTCGCGAGTCCCCACACCTGATGATGGGATCGTCTCTTTACTGCTCAAATCTTGATACTGCTGATGAATCAGATTCTTAGTAGAAATAAAAACACCATGAGTCATATAAAGATTCGTCAAAGTAAGAATAATCAGTAATTTTTAACACAGAGATAGTATTATGATTCTTTTGGAAATCTGCCCAGTATTGTTCCAATAATTCTAAACGTGTTTCGATATTATCACCCTTTTTTCAATCCGCACCATCCTTTTTAATATTTAATGTGAGCCTATTAATCTCTTCATATAGCTTGATTTGGTTTGCATAAAGAGTTTCCATTATAGACTAAATAAATAGAAAGATCTTACTTGATACCTGCGGCCTTATTGTTTATCTTTACGGAGAATGGGAATGGGCTTCATTTTGACATTTGAATCCAATTCTGGGCGAAACCCTGCAAGCCTATTGACTGGAACCAACAATAGCAAAGAGAATGAAGTGACATTTCATTCTCATTCAAGTTAGACAATAAGGCGGCCGGTCCCGCTGTTCGTGATTTTGACTGCTGCTGCTTAATGCTTCTTCCTGCTTGGTCCTTGTGCTTGTTTCTGCTAACTGATTTAGCTGCTAGCTAACTGCTAATGTTTCACAGACTCAAGCCGCTAGAACACTTATTTAATCAGTTCTAATTGTTCACTGTAATCTTTGTAAAATATAGTCCGATAGATATTATTCGTGCTATTAGAGCTATATACGAAATGGGTCCCCGTGAATCTTTGAGTGATTTATTTAAAGAAATCAATATATTAACGTTGCCTTCCTTATATGTATTTGAAAATATAATGTATGTTCGTAAAAAATTACATAAATATAAGTTAAATAGTGATCACCACACTTTTAATACCAGAAATACAAATAGGATAGCTGTACCTAGTTTTAGACTTGCGAAGACTAATAAGTCATTCCTAGAAAATTGTGTGCGTTTTTACAATAAAATCCCAAAGCACATAACTGAGCTCACAGAGGGCAAATTCAAGTTGACTGTAAAAAACGTTTTAATAAAAAAAGCTTACTATAAAGTTCGACATTATATAGAAAATAAAGATGCTTGGAATACTCCACTTCTGGCAAGCTGTCTCTCTGCCACCCATAAAATGTAATATTTGTAGTACCTAAGTAGAAACATTGTAAACATCCATATAAAAAGAATAGCCCCGAGTTTCTTGCCGCTTCTTCTCGGTGGGTTCTATATATTTTGGAACGCGGCGGTAGAGTCTTTAAAGTACATTATAATGAAAAGTTGACGTTCATAAGTGCGTCTTTGATGCCTAAATTGAATAAATGATTTTGACTTTGACTTTGACTTTACTATACTTATTTGACTTTACTACTTATAAATAAAAGATGTTTTAGATTTACTGTTAGTTTATTGTTATGTTAAATACTGAATTAATGCTATTGAATCGCGCGCGACACGATGCAGTCGCGGGTGATTGCGAACTACCTAACTCAATTATGACATGGTCACTAATGCACGAGTTAACGTTAGAAACGAGATATATAAGAAGCATATAAGGGCCGTGAAGTACAATGACCCTCAAAAATCGGCCGTTGCCCAACACCTTTTGGAATCGGGAGCGAATCACTGGATTGAGTCACATAACCCTCAGATAATCTCGACAGAACGCCACTATTTATACTCGTACCTAGATTGGTAAGGGAGGCAATCGAAATTACCAAGTATAGGAATTTTAATAGAGAGAATGGGTTTCACTGTCGAGAACCTGGAGTAGTTCATCTTTGCTAAAACCGAAGAAGTTCTGAAAAGAGCTCGCGAGCAGATACAGTGAGTTATGTGTGTCGAGACCCAGATCGAGTTCCAAGTGACTGTTGTGTCATTGGTATCAATAAGCCGGAACGCAAGAAACGTGTGCGGAAGAGGGTAGACCGTTCCGTCTGCTCATAACAACACCTACCCGCAGATACTTCAGTTTACTCGTGAACATGGCGCCTGCAACTGTGCCAAAATATCGAGAGCTCTCAATAAAAACAATACATGGTAAATATCCCGTCTCTAACGTTAATTCTAACTCAATTTCCCGTAAACCGTGACTTAATATAAACTACTATGTTCGGTAGGCTATGAACATACGTGTCCGACAAAGTATCCATTACTTAATTTGTATTTAAAGAGATGAGCGAACCTAGAACGGGGAACCGTGTGTCGTGTGGGCTGCGCGAGACGACGCACGTCTCTCCGGCGAGCGGGCGCTGCACGGCGGCTGTCGCCAGCTGTGCGCACTGAGCCGCGGGCAGCGCGCGCACCCTCGCGCTCACCCGCCCCTCGCCCTCTGGAACATATCGCTTGTAACAATTGCGTTGTCGGAGTTCTAATGTAACCGAAAACGACATAAGCTATCGAGTTACTTATCAAAACAAAGATCTTCAGAGCACATTCTGTTACTTCAAAGTTCAACATGGTCACACATGGTGCTTCAACAGAACTCCTACTATGTATAATGAGTAGCGGTCACAAAACGTGATGTCATCAACAAATTCTAAAGAACTAAATATTTAAGGGGGTTCCATAAAACAATCGTGATTTTTATATATATTGACAGAATATTTAGTTACTAGCTGCGCTCCGCGGTTTCACCCGCGTGGTGATGGATGACGATGAGGATGAATCAAATATAGCGTATGTTACTCAGGCATAATGTAGCTTTATACTCGTGAAAGTATTGTTTGAATCGGTTAAGTAATTTTACGTGTATCGAATTACGTAGGTCACAGCCGAAGGATCTAAAAAAAACGATATCTTTTGTACTAACTTTAAATAAAATAAAAGATTTTACAATATAATTTCCTTTTTTTTTTTTTTTTTGAGCTTTTTACCCCCGTAAATGAAAACCCCCCCGTGAGCAGTCCTCCGCCAAGGTGGGGCGAGACAGGGTCGCGCTGGCAATCACCATCTCGCCCCAGCGGTAGGCCCGGATTGAATATAATTTCCTACTCTAAGTGCACGTATGAATGCTACCGATATTAGGTTAATAATGCATAAATTAATTCTTATGTAAAAATGAAGGTTCCACGAGAGCGCCGACTCCGCGCTTAATGTTGCCGGTGGCCCACGTGACCGGTGCCATGTAAGTTCGAGAATGCTGACTCCGCGCCTCGTGTTGCAACCGCGTGATAGTTGCGATGCACGATGTAGGTAGCCATGTGGTTCATAGTTACCGATTTTGTATATGGGTTACTATGTAATAATTGTATCCATTAGTCTCTAGTAGTCTAGTAGCATTTTCCGTTGGGGTGTCGACGCCAACAGTTGCCAACGGTTGGTATTTAGTTGGGAGATGAGTAGTAGTCTCGCGCCGTCGATTCACCCTCCGGTTACAGGCCCATCGTCTTACTGGATGACACGGGAAAACTACTTGAGAGGGTGATAGCTTCCCGTGTCATACGGCACCTAGAGGGTAATGGACCTGGGCTGTCAGAGGCTCAGTATGGCTTTAGAGCAGGGCGGTCCACAATAGACTTAAAGGGTGGACACAGCAATAGTCAGCGAGGGGAAAAAGGCGTTGGCCGTATCCTTAGATATAGCAAACGCCTTCAACAGCCTTCCACACGGAGCAATACAGGAGGCACTTCGTAATCACGGAGTTCCCCTGTATCTGCGAAGGCTGTTGTCTGATTACTTGCTGGACCGCGACTTTCTGGTCGAAGGTCGTGACGGTTTGAGGCACCTTCACGTTTCTTGCGGGGTTCCACAGGGGTCGGTGCTGGGACCACTTCTGGGGAACATAGGCTACGACTAGGTGCTTCGCGGTATGCCACCCACAAATATGCGGGTCGCGTGCTATGCAGACGATACCCTAGTCGTGGCCAGGGGGAGGGACCTCAAGAAGGCGATGCGGCTGGTCACGGTCGGCACAACCCTTGTGATCGACCGCATACGCGCTCTGCGTTTGGAGGTGGCTCTCTCCAAAACCGAGACCCTTTTGTTCCATGGGCCTCGGGGTGGGGCCCCTCCAGGAACGCGAATTATCCTGGACGGTGTCCTCGTGCCGGTTGGGGCCAAGATGAAATATCTGGGCCTCAGCCTGGATGTGTGGGCTTTTGGGAGCCATTTTGCCCAACTGGCCCCAAGAGTCCTGGGAGCTGCAGCCGCGTTGGGAAGGCTGCTGCCCAACGTGGGTGGTCCAAACGCCAACTTACGCCGACTGTACTCCGGGGAGTGATCCGGAGTATGGCCCTTTACGGGGCACCAGTCTGAGTAGACACCCTCGGTCGCAATAATCGGAGCTTGCTACGACGTCTGCAGCGAGTCATTGCGACTAGGGCGATTCGCGGATACCGGACGGTGTCATGGACGGCGGCATGCGTGCTGGCCAGTGATCCCCCCTGGGAGCTGCAGGCGGAAATCCTCGCCGAAGTCTACCACTTCGTGGCGGCGAGGAGATCCCAAGGAGCCGCCCCAGGCTGGGAGGAGGTCCCACGCACGCGATGGCAGGCTCGAGCCACTCTGTTGCGGCGGTGGGGGTAGGAGCTGGCTCCGCCGGTTCCTGGGCAGTGGACGGTGGTGGCCATCCGTCCGGTCCTTCAGAAGTGGGTGAAACGACCTTTTGGGTCGCTGACCTTCCGATTGATGCAGGTGCTCTCCGGACATGGATGCTTCGAAAAGGACGTGCACCAAATCCGGGACGACGGGAGGCGACTCCCGCCTGCCACAAGTGTGGTGCGCCGGAGGATACGGCGCAGCACACACTTCCAGTGTGCACACGCTTTCAGCGGAAATAGGCGGAGATCTCTCCCTGCCGAGCGTGGTAATCTCCATGCTCAGCAGCGAGAGATCGTGGCAGGCGGTGGCCACCTTCAGTGAAGCGGTGATGACGCAGAAGGAGGCCGCGGAGCGGATCAGGGAGAACGACGTCCAATCTGACCCGCTCCGGCGCAGACGACCGGGAGAACGGAGGAGACGTCTCCTCCGTAGTGGGGTCACTAGCGAAGAGTCGGGGGACTCTTCGCCGGCTTGCACGGCCCTACACGTCTAGGGGATGACCTTGGTGAGCAAAATCACCCCTTCACAGACGCTGTGGCTTGGTTTAGATCAATCCGGGCCTACCACTGGGGCGAGATGGTGAATGCCAGCGGGGCCCTGTCTCGCCCCACATTGGCGGAGGACTGCTCACGGGGGGGTTTTAGTAGGTCTGAGCCCCACATACCCCTTTTCGTCACCCCCGCGGCGGAAGGGAAGTGGACAGCATTTCCCCAATTTAAATACAATGTTGGCCCAACCGATGTATAAACAACGTTATATTTACCACGATATAACAATCGCGGGCCAACTATCAAAACGGTTGACCAGCCAATAATATTTTCATTGAATTTCCCACAAAAATAGTACATCGGGCCTACTAAATCCACAACCAGTGGGCCAACGAGCAACTGGTTATGTTGGATTAACATTGGCCCAACCGATGCATAAACAACGTAATATTTACCACGATATAACAACAGTGGGCCAACTATCAAAACGGTTGACCAGCCAACAATATTTTTGTCAATATTTTGCCCAAAGAATGGCCGATGGTTATTAAGGATTGATAAGTATCGTGCAATTTCCAACCGATCACTTTACGAAGGCCTAACATGTAGCCAAATACACTCGAGAGCAATGAATCCGGGTCACTTAAAGAATCCTAAAAATCTCGGAAACTCAAAATGCTAGGTTAATGCAATAAATTGTATTTAATAGACAATGTAATACTCCTTAAATGAAGGTATTAAAACTTCTTAGTTATTGTAAAGTTATATCATAAAAAAATCAAATTTGAAAAAGGGCCACTTACGAAGATGGAACTACGAAATTACAGCATTTGGTTTTGCTTTTGTTTGTAATCTGTCATTTATGTGGGTACATAAACCATGTTGATAGTGCTCTATATTCATTATTCAAGCTGAAATTATGTCGCTTACGCCTGAAGAATGCACCAGAATACTTACAATGCTGGAAACCGGCCGGAGTCAGCGCGATACAGCCAGGACTGTCGGTGTGTCGCTGTCAACAGTACAAAGAGTTCTCCGACGTTACGAAGAAACTGGTTCTAACCTACGCAGACCAGGAACGGGCAGAACCAGGTGTACCACAGCACGAGAAGACCGATACTTGGTGAACACCATGCTTCGAAATCGCTTTCTCACAGGAACTGAACTCACAAATCAGTTTCGACGCCTCGGAAGTAACCCAAGTGCATGGACAGTAAGACGTCGGCTACCTGAATCTAACTTAAAACCCCTTAGACCTGCAAACGGCCCGAAACTGGAGCGTGGGCATCGTATTTCAAGACTAAGATATGCCCAGAGCCACGTAAATTGGAGTATTGAAGATTGGTCAAAAGTTATGTTCTCCGACGAATCAAAATGTATGCTCTACAAGCACGATGGAAGACACAGAGTGTATCGAAGACCAGGGGAAAGATTCAAGCAAGCATGCATCGAAGAAAAAGTAGCCTACGGTGGTGGGTCTGTACTTGTGTGGGCCGGAATTTCTTCTGAAAGTCGCACAGAGCTGGTGATCATAGAAAACGGCTCTTTAACTAGCGAAAGATATGTGGAAGAAATCCTCAATGATCACGTTGGTCCATTTATGGTCAGTTTAGGTGAGGGTGCTATATTTATGCATGACAATGCCCGACCTCATACAGGTAGGATTGTGAATGACTACCTTCAAGAGATGAACATTACTCGTATGGAGTGGCCAGCGCGCAGCCCGGATATCAACCCGATCGAGCATGCTTGGGACGAGCTAGGCAGATGCGTAAAACAACGAAACCCTCCCCCAATCACGCTTCGTGAGCTCAAAATTGCTCTCACAGAGGAATGGGAGAATATTCCCCAAACTCGTATAAGGAACTAGGTGTACAGCATGCCAAACCGCGTAAACGCAGTAATGGAAGCACGAGGAGGCAATACGAAGTATTAAAATTCAAGAAAATCGTAATAAAGTTCAAAAATTTAATGTTTCCTATTTTTGTTTTAAGGAGAGATCAGCAGTTTTTTTCTTTATGTAATTTTGTGTTAATAAAATGTATGGTGACTCATATTTTTTTTACTTTCATTTAAGGAGTATTACATTTTCTATTAAATTCAATTTATTGCATTAACCTATCATTTTTAGTTTCCGAGATTTTTAACATTCTTTAAGTGACCCGGATTCATTGCTCTCGAGTGTAATATAAATCTTGTGGATTTCTCTAAGAAAATCACATATAAGCTCATCCTGAGTAAAAATCACTTGTTGAAGTCGGGTAGTACCATGATAGTTCGAAAGTACCTATTATTGCTGCTTGACCGTATTTGATGAAATTTATACATATGGTACCACCACGGAAGTATACTCTATCAAACAAAAAAGAATCATCAGAATCAGTTCATAAACGTTGAACATACATACAAAAATATGGTACGAGTAGTAATACCATAACCAAATAATAAAAAGGTAACCTCCTTTTTTGGAAGTCAGTTAAAAACAATCATAAAACACCGATTTTCCGTTGTAAATTGTTCAATGAACTTATACTATAAATAACAGTGAGATGAAAAAAATTGTATGACAGGCATAACTTCTTAATTTTCACGTGAACGAGTACATCGGTCGTAGCACATTGAAGTGTGTAGTTGACTTGCGCGCCGCATCACCGCGTTCGCGTCCCGGCAATCGTACAAAATTTCGCATGCTAATAATTTCCTACTGTTGTGTACAGTACGTATAGTATCGCCAGACTGCCGCTAGGGCTCGTATAAGCATTTTCTCAGGACAAGTACAAAGTTCTATGTTCAAAATCTACGCACAACTAAATCTAATCTTATAACCCAACGATGGCCCAACGTTAAAGATAAGGGCCTCTGTTAAGAAGATGCGTGATTGGCCAACGTAAAAAAAGAGATAAGGGGCCTATTATATGATAGTACCTCACTAGAAATTATAGTAGGTACCTCTAATAATAATGTTTGCATACCTGAACGGTGGAATGTGAAGTACATTTTTAACAACTTTTGTTTTTACTCATATTCTGGCAAATAAAAACATTTGAATTTATCTCATCATACGAATCCCCAACTTTTTTGAAAATATGATATGGCCTATGTTCATCAGGGAAAATGTAGAATTCTGATGGATAAAAGCACAGAACTCGACCTATTTACGAGAATATATCTATGCGTGAAAGAATTGTTCAAATCGGTCGGTAGTAGTTTCGGAGCCTATTCAAAACTAACAAACAAATCTTTCCTCTTTATAATATCATATAATATAGTAAAAAACTTGATTTTTCAATTTCTTATTAACGACAACTAATAACGATATCGGTTTTTATATACTTAACGTAGCTAGAGTTTTATGGAGATGATACAAGACCTTGATTTTGCCATCCAACGATGATCATATCTTCCTTTTCGCCGGCGTTCAAGAGTTCTACGTTTATCATTTCAGTGGGAACTGCAACGCAAAATACTTGTATAAAATCATTGATCTATTTATATCTATGTCTATAATGTACACAAAGGCATGCACTCTGAGAAAAGTTTTCACGGTATTATTATTCGAATATAAATAATAATAAAACTACGAATAAAAGTACCTATATGAATACCTATGTTATTATATTGATAATAATCAATGGAGGTCGATTTAATTCAACGAATACCAAATGTGTCCGGTTACCGGTGTCGGAGCCTTAAGGGGGTATCGACAAATCACCTCCCATAAGTACTTTTTTTCCCATCATAGGAAAATGGTAGCCATTTTGTTTTTATTGACTTAGAAGGATCAGTGCTTGTACTAATTTAACCATAGCTACTAATCTAGAAGTCCTAGAATCAGAAAAGAAGTCTCATTTGATAGCCAAACTTGTAGACAATAAATAGATAGCCAAGATTTTTCAAGTTCTTATTCACGAAAGGTCAAAAAATATTGCTATTACGAAAATTTAGAAATTTTTTTCATGTATTATCAACTTTATTAGTTTTTTCACAAAATCCAAGTTGTTACCCTAATATTTTTTAAATTTTAAACGATAGTAGAGGATATTTACTTAATAAAAAATAATAGCATCATAGCGCTAAGTTAGACATTTTAGAAGTTATGAGGGTTTGAAAATGACCTAAATCTCTTTCATCGCGATGGTACAAAACTAGACTCACGATTACGGAGAATTTCGAGAACGAGTCTGTGACACTACTACGAGTATTCTTAGTAAAAGCTGTGAGTGAGACAAATACTGATTGCGCCCAGTTAGAGGGCTCGGTCAGGTCAGTTAGTCGTCCTTCGCTCCGCGTTGTGATTACACTCTTTTGTGCTTGTTTTGCTGAACCTTATCGTTAACTAGACTGAGTACAGCGCATATAGAGTATAGCGCATCGACACAATTTATCCAAATGGACCGTGTGGAGAGTTTTGAAAGGGAAGAATTGCATCCATATCATTTTAAAAGGGTGCAAGACATAAAGAACCAGATTTGTTGAGGTTAGTATTTTGATCATGGATATTAAGGAGAGTGCGGTCTGATACAAATTTTTGGAGAAAAATTATATGGACTGACAAAGCCACATTTACACGATCAGGGTATATTAACCATCGCAATAAACATTTGTGGCTCCAGGATAATCCTCATGCTGTGAGACAAAATACTTTTCATTACCAATTTTCGGTAAACATTGGGCAGGAATTATTGATGATATTCTGATTGGTCCTCTCATTTTACCAGCCACAATGAATGGCCCACGATTTTTGGAATTCCTAGAAACTGATTTCCTGGATACCTTATTAGAGGTACCATTAACCTACAGGTCAGGGTGGTTTTGCAACTGGACGGAGCACTAGCACATTTTGCAGTGAATGAGCGAAACTATTTAAATCAGCGCTATTCACCATGGATTAGACGCGGCGGAACAATCGCTTGGCCACCGCGTTACCCGGATTTGACCCCACTTGACTTTTTATTGTGGGACACAATGAACCAAAAAATTATGTTGACGTGCCAAATACACGCGCGGAACATATTGAAAAAATTATACAAATCGGAAATGAATTGAAGGGAGTCAGATGATTCGACGTGCCACATAACACGTGACAATCAGAGAAACAGCGTGTCTCCAACACCGCGGAGGGCATTTTTAACAGTGGCTGTGAAAGTATTTAATCGTTTTTTAATTAAATGCCTTATAAATGAATTATGTATTTCATTTTATTTTTTCTCTACAGCCCGAATATGCATGTATTGGTAAGGGGTCATATTTCAAGAATCATAACTTCTAAAATGTCTAAGTTATCGCTATGATGCTAAATATCCTCTACTATCGTTTAAATTTTAAAAATAAGTAGGTTAACAACTTGGATTTTATGAAAAAACTAATAAAGTTTGAAATATCATATACTGATTTGGAAGCTCCCATAATTCTGGAGCTGCGCTTGATGTCATCGAGTCGTATTTATCTGACAGGAGGCAAAAGGTTGGCATAAATGGTGTAACATCTTCGGGATCTATAATAAGAATGGGAGATACACAAGGGTCCATTTTAGGGCCTTTTTTTGTTCTTAGTATACATTAACGACTTGCCACTTACACCAAAGGATCTTTGTGATATTGTTTTATTTGCGGATGACACATCTCTGATTTTCAAAGTAGATAGGAAAGATAGCACACTTATAAAAGTAAACAACGCTCTATCGAGGATCGCTAAATCGTTTTTCAACTAATAATTTAATACTGAATTCAAAAAAGACAAAATGTTTGAAGTTTTCATAGCCCACTGTTCCATATTTGGAGTCCACCGTTACGCTTAAAGGAGTTAAACTCGTAATGAACAAGTCAACAGTCTTCCTAGGCAATAAAATGGACGCAAAATTACAATGGGGTCCTCATATAAATGCACTGTCTGGGAGACTCAGTTCTGCTGCATATGCGGTACGTAAAATAAGAGAGCTAACAGATGCTTCTACGGCGCGGTTAGTGTATTTTGCATATTTCCACAGCGTAATGTCATATGGGATATTGCTAAGGGGTTCACCGGCTGATATAGAAACCATCTTTATCCTATAAAAAACGAGCTATTCGAGCTATATACGTAATGGGTCCCTGCGAATCTTTGAGTGATTTATTTAAAAAGAACAATATTTTAACTTTTCCTTCCTTATATGTATTAGCAAATATAATGTATCATCATCAGCCTGTAGCTGTCCACTGCTGGACATAGGCCTCTCCAATTGCACGCCACTTAGGTCTATCTTGGCCCAAGATAGAATATAATGTATATTCGTAAAAATTTACATAAATATAAGTTAAATAGTGATCATGACCCTTTTAATACTAGAAATACAAAAAGGATAGCTGTGCCTAGTTTTAGACTTGCGAAGACTAATAAGTCATTCCTAGGAAACTGTGTGCGTTTTTAACCAACTTAAAAAAAGAGGAGGTTTTCAATTGGACCGTATACCTATATTTGTATGTGGGTGTTCGCGGATAACTACGTCGTTTATGAACCGATTTTGATGATTCTAATTTCGTTTGATAGAGTATACTTGACCGTGGCGGTGACCGTCCCATATAACGTTCATCAAATACGGTCAAGCAGTTTCTGAGTTACATACAAAACTGAAAAGTGTTGATTTATCTTGATGTTATCATCAATGAAGGTGTATCCCGTAAGTAGACGGTCACTAAAAAGTGTGAAATAACTTGTCGAAGTCGGTACCATGCACGCAATGTCGTTATAATAGGTACTTTAGAACTGTCATGGTAACGACTTCAACAAGTTATTTCACATTTTTTATTGTTGAAGTCAGTTCTACTTTTTGAAAAAGAAATTACAAATAAATCCCAAAACACATAACTGAGAAAGGTCGCAGGACGACGTTGGATGCAGGCCGCTTCCAACCGGTCCTTTTGGAAAATCATGGGGGAGGCCTATGTTCAGCAGTGGACGTCCTACGGCTGAGATGATGATGATGATGATGATAACTGAGCTCACAGAGGGAAAATTCAAGTTGACTGTAAAAAACGTTTTAATAAAAAAAGCTTACTATAAAGTTCGACATTATATAGAAGACAAAGATGCTTGGAATACTCCACTTCTGGCAAGTTGTTATCTGTCTCCCATTACATCTAATGTTACATTAGTAGGACGTTAGTAGAATAATTGTAAAAATCGATACAAAAAGAACGGCCCCGAGTTTCTTGCCGCTTCTTCTCGGTAGGCTCTATATATTTTAAAACGCGGCTGTAGAATCTTTAAAGTACATTATAATGAATCATTGACGTTCACAAGTGCGTCTTTGATTCCTATATTGAATAAATGATTTTGACTTTGATTGTGCCGTAGAGTAAGTTAGTGAGGGGCACTGACTCGCGCAGACGAGGGCCGCCACATTGAGGTGGTCGTGCTGGAAGAGACCGACGTTAGCGGTGAGCTCGTCGGCGTCGTACTGCGGATGCACGGCGCCGCGCCGCACCGTACTACCGCCCGCGCTGCCTTCTGCAACACAGTAGGTATATGCGTGTCAAACCTTTTAAACAAACCCAATCGGATATACCCAGCCATACCTATAATACACTAGTTGCGCTCTGCGGTTTCACCCGCGTGGTGATGACTCGTATATAGTGTATGTTACTCAACCTTCTACAGATGAAAGAACGTTTTGAATCGGTCACCTAGTTTTGCGTTTATCTGTTACAAACAAACAATTCAATATTCTTGTTTATTATTAGAGTAGATAAGGACCAAGGTATATGTATATAATGTGGCCTACACCTATTATTATTAACATTACAAACATTGTAAAACCTATATGTAATAAAATGGCCCAGAGTTTCTTGCCGCTTCTTCTCAGTAGGCTCCTACATACATGTTTTGGAACGCGGCGGTAGAGTCTATAATATATTATAATGAATAATTCATAAGTGCGTCTTTGATGCCTAACTTGCATAAATTATTTTGACTTGGGTTTGTACCGGCGTTACTATTGCATATTTTAACACCGAAAAGTAGTTATTGTGACATAACTGCAATAGTTAGACATGTGGTTACAATAGGTAATCATTACAATCTACACACACAAACAACAACTCTGAACCTAATATTATTTATAGTTTTTTGAAATCAGGATATGCTGTGCACTTTCTGGTGTGTGTGAGCAGCGCTCCGCCAATGTTAACCGGCCCTAAGCGCCTGTGAAGGGATCACCTTACTCACCAAGGTTACCCATTGTCGTGTTACCTACCTATTTTACCTCTTTATAATATTATAAGTGTAGACAAATTATTTAATAACACAAATTATACTTAAATATGAAATCACACGCAAGGATTATTATAGTTTGTACCTAATAGAGAGCTGGCGAAGGTTAATTGTTAACATAGTTAAGGTATCGGTTTACAAGTCACACAAACAAGCTATAAACGTTTGGTATACAACACACATGTCCCCACAAGTAGTGATATACTGAAGCTGGGAGGTAGAGGACCTGGAGGGCTTTCTGAATCACCCCCATGTATGTTCCGCGATTCTTCGGAGTTATGACTTTTTTTTTAATTTTTCACCTATCGCCGAGAACGATGAGATTTTTATTTATAATGACGTGAACTATTGCTTGATTTTTTGTGTGCTAAGCTGATAGATAGGCCAATTCAGTATGGTAACATTTACTATCGTTAGATCTTTGAATGAAAATAAAAAAAATTAAATGCCAAGAAAGATAAAATTACCCAGTATGTTCACAACTTCAAGGGCCCTTAAAAATAAAATCATATAAAAAATACCGATTGACTTTTAAAAACTTGCTCTATCTATCAGGTACCCTGAAAATTTCATTTTATTATTCATACGGCTTCGATCAAAAAATTGAAGTCTTAATGTGGTAAGTGCAAATTTTTTATTTACATGATGATTAATGCAAGCAAAGAAAAAACCATTACAAGGTGTTTAATTACAATAAATTTTCAAAATTACTCACCCTGTTGCTCAATGCAAGTGCGACATCGCCGGAAAAAGTTGTCTTTTAAACGTCTGAATGCACTTCTATATAATTTTTTAAGGTTTCTTCTGCTACTCTCAATTTCCGGGTTAACTCGTCCAAATTGCGGCATTCTTTCGAGTAGACGAGGTCTTTGATGTTCCCATACAAAAAAATCAATGGGGTTTAGTTCGGGGGACCGTGGAGGCCAGGCTATAAGGCAGGCGTCACCCCGGCCGCAACGACCAATCCATCTTTTAGGGTAGCTTCGATTTAAATAGTTTCTCACGTCCAAGGCAAAACGGCATGGTGCACCATCACACTGCACTACTATGCTTCTGCGAGTGTCATACAACTTTACAGCCCCGCGTATGTAATGCCTTGCTTTACGTAGAGATTGCGTCACATGTAATAGAATGTTTTCCAGTAGGTGGTATGAAAAACATTTTTTAGAACTGAATTCAATAATGAATTTGTCTTGAGTTATTTAACCCGTAGACTTGCCAAGCGCCATATTTGGCTAGTAATACAAAAGATTTCTCGGAAATCATACTAGAGTCTGGCCAACGAAAGCTGTCCAAGAAAAAAGGCGGGAATTTTAAAAAATCAAGAGCTGTTAACCCTGGCTATACACTGCATAAACGGAGTTGATACTATTTATTTTTCAGCAAGTACATTTTTTTCGAGTTGTAAAAATTTTGTTTTGTTAGCAACTGTTGTTGAAATTTTCGAATGTATTATGAAGAATATCAAATAAAAGATTACATTTAATTCTGTCTTTTTATTATTTTCAAATAATCCATTATTTATGTACAGTCGAGGACCCCGAGGAGCCGTACAAATATAGGAGCTATGAGTCATAGTTAAAATCGGATTCCAAAAACTCTACACCTGATATTGAATCAGCTTCATTGCTTTCTTCGCTGCTACTGCTACTGTCCCCAACATGTATTATGAATGGTTCAAGTTCGTTTTCAGTAATACGGTCCCTTAATTTGTACTGATTTTCCACATTTAGTACATGATCAGTGTACTTCTTCCAGTCATCAGCAGTTATGAATAGAAAACATTATTTTATTAAATTTTGCATTTCAGACTCTGGTATTCCTATATTTTTGCTTGCTACTTTTCTCTTCGCTTGACTCCATACAAGCTCAATAGCATTGAGGTCGCAATGATACGGTGGCAGCAACAAAATTTCGTGATTGTGGATATGACTGTGTTTTTTTAGAAGCACTTCTGCTTCGTAAACAACGGCAGGTTTATTATCTTTCACCAAACACATTAATTCAGCTTTGGTGTGATATTCTTCAAAATGAATATTATTTTCTTGAAGCCATATTCGAAGATTAGCTTTAGAATCAGACATAGTAGGGGGTTTGTTTACTTGTTTCACATGGTAACTTGCATTGTCCATCACGATTACACTAAGTTTAGTGAGATTAGGTATCAACATTTCCTCAAACCATTTCATAAAGTTGGTAGCATTCATATCATCATGGTAGTCAGCTGATTTGGATTTTGTGCTGAATACCAATAATGCACCTGGCACAAACCCTTCCTCAGATCCGGAATGCACAATAATATGTCTTTTTCCTGATGATATATTAGTAGTGACACCGCTTGTTGAAGGTCCTTGCCATGATTTTTTAACTTTATAGTTCTGATGTACATATGTCTCATGAAGGTAAATAATCTGTTTACCTTCTAGCCTCTTTTTATGTATTGTCCTCAAGAATCTATGTCTCCATGCCGCAATTTCATATTTTTCTGTAAGTAAAGCCCGTTCATTTTTATTGTTTTGAAACTCAAACCCGTTCTTGTGTAAAAATTTTCTAAGGGTTTCACGGCATCCCTTAAATTCAATTGCTTCCCTCAGCTCATTGTGCAGGCTTCTCAGTGTTGGGACTTGTTTTCTAACTCCATAAAATTCGTTTATTTTGTTTCTTATAGCTGAAATATCAAAATTATCCAAATTGGAAACTGTTGCTGAATGTGGACGATTTTTCGCCGGAGTATTCCACTGTCCTTGATTTTTAGACCCTTCAATTTTAATTCTTCTTAGAGTCTTTACACTGACATCTGAAGATAACAAATACAATAAATTATGTATGTAACAGTATATTATTAATTATCAGTCATTAAAGTCAAAAACCATAACAATATACAAAGACATTATTACAAAACCATAATATTATATTATTTAATTTAGCCATCCATACATTGTCATAAATTTATATAACTCTTCGAAGTAACTGTTAAAATCTATAATTTCTATATAATATAAGAACAACTGTACCTACATTTCTCACAAATAAAAAAATATTATTTAAAATTATAGATTATAATACCTCCTCCTCCTAGCGTCGTTTTCCTCCTTGCTGAGGGCTGTGAACCCTCCCACGGATCACCTTCTGCCGAACGAAGTCTTTCCACTTTGACCTATCTTCAGATTATAATACGATACAATATAACTATTTCATATTATCATCATTCCATTCAGAAGTCCATTGCTGAACTTATGCCTACCCATAATTTACCAAAAGGACCGGCTGCAAGGAGCGGCCTGCATCCAACGTCATCCTGCGACTTTTATCAGGTCATCTACCCACCATGCCGGTGGATGATCTACGCTGCGCTTGCCTCCATCGGCTATCTGTATATTGAGGTAGGTACAACATGGGCATTAGACATAATTTTCATCTTGTCCATGTTCATTTTAAGGGTTCTCCGTTGGGAAACTTGATGGAGGACTTCGAGAATTGTACTGAGGTCTTCCATGGATTCTGCCATGACTACAATATCGTCGGCAAATCGAAGGTGGGTGATGTACTCGCCGTTAATATTGATGCCAAGTCCTTGCCATTCCAGGAGCTTGAAGCCAGACGGCTTGAATGCAGCGGTGAACAGTTTCGGAGATAGAACGTCTACCTGCCTCACGTCTGATTTAATGGAATTGCCTTCGAACTCTGCTCCAGTAGGCGGACTGACATGTTGGCGTTATATATATATATATATATATATATATTCTTCTGGTAAATTCGCGATGATGGGTATATTAAATAATAATATAATAATAATTCGTTATTAACAACTTTAGGTATCATGTTTCGTATATAATAACACTCGATATTTTGATAACAATAGAAATAAGTGGTTAGTTTATTTACACGATTTGGAATCCCTGTACCCTGTACTACTCGTAGTATTAACTGTGTTCCTTCCCGTGATGGATTAATTACAAACTCGATAGTACGACTATTATATAGACACAATATTTAAAGATGCATCAGCGAAACATAATTAATATAATTATGTAATGCGTGTTTGAGTGAGAGCGTTGTGTGCGTAAGGGAAAAGTTGCTTATATATTAGATGCGTTTGGGTTTGCTTAGTGTGTGTGTGTGTGTGTGTGCGTGTGTGTGTGTGTGTGTGTGTGTGTTGATATGTGGAAGTACCAGGTATGCCGTATGTTGGATGTACTCATTTTCCTCTTGGTATAGAAATGTTGATACTCGTATGTGGAAGTACCCAAACCTCTTACAGTGTCGCTAGTCTCTAATATCCTCACGTTGTTTTTGCTAAGCACTGTTTGTTTTGCTATTACCGTTTGGCACGCTGACGTGAATCGTCACTCACATACTTGTTTACCCATTTAAGTTATTCTAGAGTCATGTGACTTATTCCCTATTACCTCTTACCCCTTACCTAAGATATCAAATGTAGCAAACTCTTCTATACTTACTCTTACTTTATATACATCCTTTATTTTGTATTTCCTTTGAAAGTTTATTGTCGAGATTTGCATAAAAAAGTGTTTACTCCAGAAACGTGACGTCAGTTATGTTCATTAAACCCGATTTACACACCAATAAGTACAGTAGCGAGTTAAGTAACCGGTCAGTTAAGTAGCAAGTAGTAAGTTGTAAGTAGCGTCCAACCGTACGCGAGTTTAGTAGTCATAAGTTACCGTTCTGAGAAGACCTTATTTTGTTCCTTAATTAAAACAGTTTTTTTATAATTCAGATAAGTACTGTATATATATATATATATATATATATATATATATATATATATTATATTGATCTAAGCGCCACAAAACCACATAAAACAAGGTCGAATCAAATAAATATAAAGTCAAAAAAGTCCAAATCATTTATTCAATTTAGGCATCAAAGACGCACTTATGAACGTCTGAATGAAATTAAATGCAAATGAAAATGAATAATCGAACCAATTAATGATTCTATTTTTCTTGATTCTAAGCTGTTTCCATTTTCACTATATAACAAAAAAAAATATATATGTATTTTCTGAAATTTCAAATTATAAACTGCTCTCCTGAACAATTTAGTTTTTGTTGCTTATACCCTATCTATTACCTTTTAACCATCGATATGCATTATGCGCACCTTTCGGTATTACTTGTTTTGTGCGACACATTGTGTACTGTGTTGATCAACAACGCAGTCACATTTGAAGAGAATAACAAATAGTCACAATATAGCTGTTACCGTGGGTGTCTAGTGGTGCCGGTTCGTATCGCACGGTCCAATAGGGAAGCAGGTGCGCTAGGTCAGGGAACGCGCGCGCCGCCACGCAGTGCGCGGGCGCGAGTGCCCAGCGCGCGCTCACCCGCGTCGCGCCGCACGCCATCACCCGCACCCCGCGCCCCACCCCGCCCACGTACACGCCGCCTGCGCACCGGTGCGAGTCGCTCCAACCGCCATGCGACTCGTTCTGCACGCCTGATTTCATAACACATATAACAACGGGTGGTTAAATTGTAAGGGCCGATGTTGAATGTGAACCACACCTAAACGCCAAGTTTTTTTCCGAATTTTATTTGACATTTCTCTATTTCAGACTTACTCAATTTGAACCATGGAGAGATACACAATCCAATAACGTGTTAAAGTTATCCAGACTTATTATGAAAATGAGCGTTCAAATCAAAATGCATATCGTGCACTTCGTGATTTTTTTGGTCAATTTGATCGTCCAAATGTGCGTACAATCGCAAAAATCGTGGAAAAATTCGAGCAAACCGGGTCTGTAGAAGATGTGAGAACACCAGTGCATGCTCGTACAGCTCGTACTGCAGAAAATATTGCTGCTGTTCGCGTTAGTGTGGCTGAAGAGCCGTCCACCTCAACTCGTCGTCGTGCCCAACAATTGCACCTCTCACGCTCGTCGTTGATGAACATTATGCATAAAGACTTGCATTTACACGCTTACAAGGTGCAATTGGCTCAAGAACTAAAGCCTCTTGACCATTCCAAACGTCGTGAATGGGCAGAATGGTGGCAAGAAATGGCAACTGTGGATGATCAATTTTCGAAGAAAATCATCTTCAGTGATGAGGCACATTTTCACCTCAGTGGATTCGTAAACAAACAGAATTGCCGCATTTGGGCGAATGAGAATCCAAGAGTGATTGTCGAAAAACCAATGCACCCACAAAGAGTGACTGTTTGGTGCGGTTTATGGGCTGGCGGCATCATCGGGTCGTATTTTTTCCAAAATGAGGCTGGTCAGGCAGTTACTGTGAATGGTGTTCGCTATCGTGAGATGATAACGAACTTTTTAGGGCCCGAATTGGACGATATGTGGTTTCAGCAGGACGGTGCCACTTGCCACACAGCTAACGAAACAATGGCGCTTTTGCGCAACAAATTCAATGGCCGTGTTATCTCACGTAATGGCGATGTCAATTGGCCGCCAAGATCATGTGATTTGACACCGTTGGACTTTTTTCTTTGGGGTTATTTGAAAGAAAAGGTGTACGTCGATAAGCCAGCAACAATTCAAGAGCTAAAGGATGAGATAATTCGGCACATTAACGGCATAGAACCTCCATTATGCCTCAGGGTCATCGAAAATTTGGACCATCGGATGGAGGTGTGCTGCCGTGGTCGCGGCGCTCATTTGGCCGATATTTTATTCCATACATAATTGAGTAATACCAATATATCATAATAAAATAAAATTACAATAATTTCCTAAATAGTTTGTGTTTTATTCAAAATCAACATCGGCCCTTGAAAATTAACCACCCTTTATAGTATGTCAACAGAATTCTGGACGACAGGCCATAAGTCGTAGTTCTGTAAAAAAAAAGTCAAACTTGCCGCGCTATTCGAAAGGCGCCAGCATATTGTATGGAGTTTATTTACTGGTGATTAATCACCAGCAATTTCCTTTAGAAGTGCTCACAGTGGAGCAAAGCATTCGCAGCGGAGCTTGACTTGGCGATCTTAACCGGTCAACAGGGTAACGCTTGCTGCGGTCATGTGATGGATGGGTGTGTGCCAGTGGCATTGTAGAGCTGAGCGTTTCCGTGCTTCGGAGGGCACGTTAAGCCGTCGGTCTCGGGTGTACAGTTGTTAGGTTATGTCGAAGGCTTTCGGGCGGCCTGAAAACTTCGATATGGGTTGGACATTAGCCTATCCTCCAACCTGCACTGGTGGTGCGTGGTGCATTATGGCCCCACTCTTCTCTCTGAGAGGAAGCATCGAGTCCCAGCAGTGGAAACATAATGTGCTGATGAGTTATGTGTATTTCCTTTGAAAGTCTATTGTCGAGTTTTGAAATCAACAGGTGGTGTCGGGTTTCTCGTCCACGAGTCCCTTACTAACAACATAGTTATGATCGATAGCATTTCCAATAGGGTCGTTTACCTAATACTCAGAGTATCCAAGCGATATTCGGTGAAAGTCATTCAGGTATACAGTTTAAAAGAAGAGTTCGTCGACAAAGTGATACAAAACTATGCAGAAGCTCACCAACATCGGCTTCATCATCATGTGAATGTTGAGGCAGTTTTACTGCTCGACCACACGGATATAGTAAGAAGACTAAAGAGAACAAAACCGTTCGAGTTAGTGCAGTGATCAGTGCTAGTGTATTAGTGAAATGTAGTTAATGTAAGTACTGCTTCAAAGAACACATGAACATAGTGTCTTCACCTTAAATAGAGACAATAAGAAAAGTGTTACTGGACACATTCTTACGTATAGTGAATATAGCAGTTAAGGATAGAATACAATTACTTAGCCTTTTTAGGCTAGATTGTAATATCAATACGGTGAATATTTGTACGACAATATTTGTATGAATCCTAGGTAAAAAAAATTACCGGTATACGCACCGAAGAAGTCGCACCCGGATGATGAGGTGGAGGATATGTATGAGGACATTAGTCGGGCCATACATACCTCTGAAACGCACTTTCTGGTTGTTATGGGGGACTTCAACGCGAAGTTGGGTAAGAGAAGCGAGGATGAGTTGAAAGTGGGGCAATTTAGTAATGGGCAATGGAACCGTAGGGGACAGAGGTTGGCCGACTTCCTGGAGAAAGAGGGAGTCTTTATGATAAACTCTTTCTTTCAGAAGCCACCTCATAGGAAATGGACCTGGCTGAGTCCGGATGGTTTCACGAGAAATGAGATTGACTTCGTTATGACCACCAAGAGACAAATATTCACTGATGTCTCCGTGATCCACAGGGTGAAAACAGGTAGTGACCCCGAATGGTAAGAGGCACATTGAATATTAATATGAAACTTGAGAGGTCTCGTCTGTTGAAGTCTACACTCCGACCTACTCGTGGTCATATTCAAGACCCCGAGAGCTTTCAACTTGAGCTGTCCATACAGTGGGTTCCCAGTTCTTTAAACCCCACCGTACAGATAGAACACAGAAACTCTCCAACGATACCCTTAACCTCATGGCTGAACGACGCTCCTTAAAACTGCAGTCTTCGGATGATGCTGAAGCATATAGGCTGCTCAATAAATGAATATGGAAGTTCTTGCGACACGACATCTGGGTCTTTAATACTAACCGTATTAAAGAGACGATATAGCGGAACAAGGGCTCCAAAGTGTTTGCAAGAGACAAGTCTACTGGGCAGAGCCAGTTGACGAAGCTGAAGAGAAAAGACGGCAGTGTAGCGTCGACCAAAGCAGAAGTGTTAAGAGAGGTAGAGAGTTTCTACGAACAGCTATACTCTTCGGTCGCTAAATCTGTAAGCAGCTCGGTCAAAGACCCAAGAGCCAAGCTGACCCGACATTATTTTATTTTATTTTAATTTTTAGGAAAACAAACAGCTTAGAATTAAACAGTAATACACAAACAGTTGAAAAACTTAAGACAAAAACAGTTTTCACATTTAGAAAAAAATAGTTATACAATGGAGGTAATACAATATTAGATTATAAAACGCCCCAACACTGTAGGTGACTTATATCCTTTTACCTACATTACATTAATTAACCTATTGTATATATATATTATATAACATAAGACACAATATTATATTTTATATCTATTTACCTACATCACACCAACACACATTACACATACATATTTATTCAATCAATCATTCTCACACAAACAATATAAATATTTATTATTTAGAAGCATAGCCGCGCGGTACCCGTTGTATCCAGCGCGCATTGTTATTGACAAGCGAGCGATGCGACCGGCGCGCTCGCAGCCCGCTGTCCTGTCAGTCGAGATACCTCTGTCCCGCGCGAAGCCCGTGCCGCTCTCTGACAATCGCTTACTCTCGCGCACGCGAACGTTCTTGTTTATGTTTTATTCGTCGTTTGTTTTGTTTCATATTTTCTATTCTAAACATGTGCTGTGACTCTTAAATGTACTTTCTCCTTCTGTTGTGTTCTTGTGCTAAACTGTGTAAATAAACTGAATGTGATACGTACCTACGTGATATCTGGGAAATTATTATTTCACGTACCCATCTAGTTTCACGAATACCTACACACCGTAGCAAAGAACACCATAGCGCGTATACCAACTGCCGCGCTAAAACACTACGGAAACCAATTAAGGGTATGATAATCTTAAACACTTAGTTATAGATAAATAACAAACCAATCTCTAAATAGTACAGACAAATGGACAATCGCAAGAGTGTTGGATGTTAACCCCTTAAAATAAGATTTAACGTTTAACGTTCAACGACTCTCCGATTTAGATAAGTTAGTTAAGATTATTTTTTATAAGAAATTTGCTGATAATATGATAGATGTAAGGAATCAAGTAGAGTACTTTAAACTTAAAAACATTACATTCCATATAAAATTACAAATTGAAGAAATCGTGGCTGATTATTGCTTTAAAACCATTTCTCCGTATACAGAATAAATCAACTTGTGGAGAATGATTAGTATTGAAAATATTAGCAACCCGTACAAGGTATGAATTTTTGCGGTAATTGGTGGTACAGAACACAGCGTGAAGTTTTAAATAGCTACGACGGCTGACAGTGCGCACAGGTGTCTGGATCCCCATCATAGATAGTAGCAAGGGACAGTCGACAACATTTGAGAAGATATTGTGCAAAAACGACAGGTCGGCAGCTACTCTGCGCTTAACGAGAGGCAGCAGGTGGTGACGAACACAACTATCAACATAATTAGAACTACTAATTTTGAGTTTGTAATTAATAAAGCGCAGAAATTTCTTTTGTACCTTTTCCAGCATATTGATATATATTTCATATCGAGGGTTCCAAACTTGTGAAGCGTACTCAACATGACTTCTAACCAAGGAGCAATATAAAATTTTCAATGATTTAATGCTTTTAAAGTCTTTGGTGATGCGGAACAGAAACCCTAGTGACTTTAAGGCTCTTGCTGTAGCTTTACTAATATGTGCATCGAAGAGAAGCTTCGAATCTAAGGTAACACCCAGATCAACCACTGAGGTAGTTCTAATAAGAGGCTGATTGTTAATTTTATAATCAAAACATATGGCTTTGAGGGACCTGGCAAAAGTTATACAAGAGCATTTAAGAATGTTTAAGTCCAATTTATTTAGAACACAATAGTTGAAGAATTTGTTGAGATCATGTTGAAGCAGTTCACAGTCTTGGAAAGAAGTAATAGTTTAAAAAAATTTCATGTCATCCGCAAACAACAAAAATTCAGAATGTTGAAAACACTTACCTATGTCACTTATAAACAAAATGAACAGTAACGGCCCCAATATCGATCCTTGAGGAACTCCTGATGGTATTGGTGACAATATCGATGCAAATCCACCAAGAACGACAGTTTGGCAGCGACCATTGACATACGAGGTGAACCATCTTAATAGATCACCCCGAATTCCAGCAGCTTGAAGCTTAGTTAGAAGAAGAATGTGATCAATTCGATCAAACGCCTTCCTGTAGTCCGTATAAATTGCATCGACATGGCCACCAGAGCTCATTCCATTCGTAACTATATCAGTAAAAGTAATCAGATTACTAGTTGTGGATCGTCCCTTCAAGAAGCCATGTTGCTGCGGTATAAAAATTTGTTTCAGAGCACCATATACTTGATCATGTATTACTTTTTCAAATATTTTGGCTAGGACACAAAGTTTCGATATTGGCCTATAATTAGAAATGTCACGTTTGGAACCTTTCTTATGAACAGGAGTAATTGTCGCACTTTTCCAAACTGCTGGCACTACCCCTTCACTTATAGATCGCTTAAAAAGTAAATAGACTGGCATTACAAGACTAGCGGCACAGTTACTTATTAAATGGGGATGCAAACCATCCGGCCCAGCAGACTTGTTACGATCTAGGTTATTTAAAAGTCTTAAAATATTACTTTCAACTATCTCAATGGTGCAGATATCCACAACCGGGTTAGGTGATATACCTAAATCAGGAGATGTGCAAGAAGGTTCAGAGTAAGATAAATAGTTTGAATTAAAAAATTCAGCAAACGCATTACAAATGCTACCGCCCGAAGTCAAGTTACTAGAATTGTAGGACATAGAAGATGGATATGAATTATTTAATCTACTACCTTGCACAAAAGACCAAAATGCCTTTGGGTTGTGCTTTATGGATTCTTCTACTCTATCGATGTAGTTAGCATAGCATTCTTGTTCGACCCTTTTGCCCTATCACGAAGAAGTTTATATGAGTTACTATCACATTTATTTGAATAAACTTTTAATTTACGATGGTATTTGTTATTATACCGAAGATATCCCGGACATCAGCCTGTAGTAGGTAGTAGAGTACGTTCTGGTAAGCGCCGTCAACGCTCACAACTGTCACGCACCGGTTTAGCGTTCCGCTATGGATCAATGCTTGCAGTGTTGAACCCAAACGGAACGGTTACGCGGTCGTGAAATGTGCGCCAAATTTTCTGTCAAAAATCGAAGGAATCCTATACATATTTGATGCCTTGACAGTGACAGCTCGCAACGACCGCGAAAACCCACCTTCGCACCACCTTCGAGCGTTGTGGTCGCGACGTGAGCGTTTTCTGTGACGTCATCGATGATGTATCAGGCTCGCTCACGAAGATCGTGGGCTTGTAAGGGAATGGGTGTGCATCTAAGATTTTTTTACCTGTAGATGAGTTGTCAACTCCCCATTTTTACTAGATGAATGCAAGGTAATTGCCGTAGTCGCTACCAGTCTTGCACTTCCAAGCGTCCGGTAAATACGTCACCTAGCGGTGACGTATTTTTATTTTTAGTATAGTGTTTTTTAGGAAAAAGTTGTGGACAAAATGCCTTCCTGTGTCTTTAGAGACTGCACTTATTATACAGGCTTTGTGAGAGATAAGCAAATATTTCATTTCACGCATAAGTATGGCTATTTTGATTGAAATAGAAAATATCGTCATTTTGTTTTATCTTGGGCGACTGTTGCCTCCATGAAATGGATGAGCGAGATGTGTGGATCGTTTTGTGTGAGAGAGTGAAAGAGATCGCAACGCAATGGTGATCGGAACGTCTCGTGGCGACCATTACATGACTGTGTAAGGGGAAACTAGGGTCGATTTACTTTGTATAAAAATGCATTAAATACAAAGTAATAATTTAATATATTTTATTTTCTTATAAGAAAAATTTTCTTTTATTCATAGTAAGTATATATTTAAACCTATGTATTCGTGTAATACAGATTTGATTTAAAAACTTTTTTTTTGAAGTTCGTATACATTATACTCACAAAAATAATCCAAAGTGCAAACCCAATTAAAAGAAACGAAAAGAAATAAATTGAGTTTGTTCGAAAGAATTTAAAATTGTAATTAAATATTTTATTACGATAAAACCGATGTGTTTTCATTAATTTCTAAAAAATATATCGTAAATTTGATGTGTTCTGTCCAACTGGAAATCTTTTGATCATAATTCGCACATCAAATATTTTTCTTACCACATACACACTGTGTACGGTAACTATGGAAAAATGACTACACTCCTAAGTGTCAGTGAACCTAGCATAACAATTTCCAGAATCTCAAAATGTTTTCGGAGTTCTAGTAGCATCCCCAATAGTACTATAGTTCCTGATAGTTATTTTGAATTATGGCCGTATAACCTTGTGGATGCAGAACTTTGCAGTTTCAATCGTATTAGTGCTCCTGGAGTCGAGAACGCCTGAGATGCTACGTAGAACTGCCAGCTATAGTGCAGCATCTCAAGACTTAATGATTTTATTTAGGTACATTATTTTCCAAGTTTATGACTAAAACTATGGCTGTATGACCTTGTGGCTGCAGAACTTTGCGTTTTCAGTCGTATTAGTGCTCCTGGAGTCGAGAACGCCTGAGATGCTACATATAACTGCAAGCAATAGTGCAGCATCGACTTAACGATTTTATTAAAAAAATATGACTTCTTTTTATTGTGCCATTATTGCTTAAGTAAGGAGCTGTAGAACTATTGGAGATGCTACTAGAAAATTTTGAGATAAATTGTTATGCTAGGTTCACAGACACCACTCCCACTAACAATTTTTAATACGACCTATCAGAGTGTCTGTTTTGCCTTACTCTCCTTTTTCACAGCATTATCACACCAGCGGGCGCTCTGGCCAATCAACTAGTGGCTAATAACACCGTAACACAAATTGCTTAATTATCTCTTTCTAACAACAGATATGACGCATAATATTTGAATATTCTTTCCTTGTCATTACAAACTGCATATACATGTGCATAGGTACGTAAACAAGTAAATTCTAGTTAGCTTTTAGAGCAGTGTTGTTTCTATATAACTATGTATTTCAACTCTCTGGTGTGCGTACGCCGCGAGTGATTTCGGCGCTTTCCGGAACGTAGCCCTAATTGCCGTACTATTGCGACGCTTCTACGCTTGAACTGTCAAATTCGGTAGTCTGTTAGTTCCCAATCGCAGTTTTCAAAATTTCACCCTGGGTTACACCACACCAAATTTCTTCGCAATTGCCCTAGTGCATGAATGGGTGAGTAACAAAGATCCACACATCCATACTCACAAACGTTCGCGTTTATAATATTAGTAGAAAGTAGGAAGTAGGATCTATATCGCCAATGGGTACCTACCTCCGCTAAGTCTCCTGCTAATCCTGTAGAGGTTGTCTCCGGCGTGCCTCACCACACACGAATGAACAAAATATGTTATAATGATAGCAAGAATGGTCACGAAGGTGACGATCAGGTGCGCGAATATACATTTTTCACCGCGAGTAAATATAGAACGAGAATGAATATCAGGACGTGTCTCGACACGAGACATGATGTTTGGATTTGCGACTATTTCAGTGGATGACGTCGCGTCCATCTCGATTCTATTCAGAAGATACTCGTACATGCATAGGTATGTGTCTGAGTATATATATATACATACAGTACCTACATTCGTTGCCGTGCATACAGTATAACTTTATTTGAAATACAGCACAGTTTAGGATGTATATGTATAATAAAACTACATCCCAATACATAGCTTTATCTATGAACTACATAACTGAAAAATAAGATTAAAATTAGATAAATAGTGCGTTCGAATAGACCCCTTGTGAGCCTTTTTAGCGAAAATAACGATAAGAACGCTCATAAGAGGCGTTCAAATTGGGAATCTTTGGGAGAAAATGTCGTTAATGTCTCTTTTTGTTCAGCATTCGGAAAGCTAAATAAGAGGTATTTTTAGCATTTTGCAATTTTTGACCCTCGTCCGTAGCATGGTTGTTTGTGATCGTTTTTGACAGCTATGTATTTGACAGAATTATCATGTGATTTTAGGTCTTATGCTCAGTTGAGCGTTCGAATAGAGTGTGGACAAAAGTTGCAAAATATCATTTTAGAGCTTTACGAACGTGTTACGCGCCCTACATCCACGCGTTTTGCCTGCCTATGCAGTTTCTACGGAAATTGCCATTGACGTCAATCGAGTGGCGTACGTGACCGCGCGAATGCAGATGCAGCAGTTCTTGCCTCGTGTCGCCGGTGGCCCCGATTCCGACACCTTCACTTCGGTACCTACTTCGTCCGAGCTTAGACGTAATTTTAGTAATTAGAATATTATTGTAACATTTTATCTTTTATATTAAATATTTTATAAATTCATTTCGGTTTTTTTTAAGTCCTTCGGCTGTGGCCTACGTAATTGGCGCAGTCGGTAGGATTCTAGAAGCACGCGCGCGAGAGAATAAGGACATCTAGCATCGATATCCTGTGATCCTGCGAAAAAGTTGCTCGCACTATCAAGTGCCTTGTCTAGATTCCGAACTTTGGTGGGACCGTGGCCGAGGACTACACTCAAACTTCAGTGGACCAGCGAGAAATGAAATTGTAAGTGCAGTGAAAATTTGTGTCTTGTGTTGCTTCCTTGATAATCTTTCCCTTCAAGATTTTTCATCCCAGGAAAAACGTAGGACAATCTGTCTCCTCTAGACAGATTAGTAGGAATAAGGACATAGATTTAAATAGGAATATAGATACTCTAGAATCAGAGATAAATTTAGATAGGTTATCTAGTGTTAATAGTAGCGTAGAAAACATGGACCCAGACACTATTTTTAAGGCCTTACGCCCAGTGCCGGAGTTTGACGGCAACCCGAATGTACTTACGCGATTTATTCGGATATGCGACCAAATAGTGATCGCATATGTTAAAGCGGAAGAAGGCGCTGCCTTGAGTAATTTATGTGTAATAAACGGCATCTTGAACAAAATTACTGGTAATGCTGCTAGGACGATTAATTCAAACGGAATCCCTGAATCCTGGCAGGACATTCGTAATTCCTTAATAAATAATTTTTCCGATCAAAGAGACGAGACCGCTCTATATAATGACCTCTCATTACTTAAACAAGGAAGTAGCACGCCTATTGAATTTTATGACAAATGCCAGAACCTTTTTAGTACCATAATGACATATGTTACGTTGCACGAAGCTGTCATTACTACCATCGAAGCTAAACGCGATTTATATCGAAAATTAACTTTACAATCTTTTGTACGAGGCCTCAAGGAACCTCTTGGGTCCCGCATTCGCTGTATGAGACCCGCTACTATAGAAAAGGCTCTGGAATTTGTACAGGAAGAATTAAATATCATGTACATGCAACAGCGCAACGAATACGTTGATAGGAGACCCCCGCAGTTGCAGCAGCAGACAGCCGTAATGCAGAAATTTCCTTCTATTAATCCTTTTAATGTGCCTAAACCATTTGATATTGTACAACCCCAATCTAGCTGGCCGAGGCCGATGCCGATGCAGCAGCATCAACCACAACAGCAGGTCGCTTTTCATCAACCTGCTTTTCGTCCACCTGGTTTCAATTTTAATCAGCCGCGTATGCCTACTCGTACTCAACAAATGTTTCGCGCACCCCCGCCTAATTACAACCCTCAAAACGCGTTTAGAATACCCGCGCCGCGTAATTTGCCAAATGCTGGACCGAAACCTATGAGTGGTGTTAGCCATTTTGTGTCTAAACCACTGCCAGCTACGATGTCAGGACATGATTGGCGTAAATTCGGAAATCCGCCACCATCAAACTACTTTAAATCGCGCGAGATGAATTTTAATGAGACCGCCGATAATACCGAGACTTATTACTACGCTGACCATAACGATGACTCAACTGACTACCCTTATGACTACAGCGGTTACTATGAGAATAACCAAGCTGAACCTGAATATTACGCCGCGTATAACTCTGAGGACGTACCGCATTATGACGTCACAAATGCTATAGAAGCTCCCCAACCTTCTACTAGCCACGACCAATATCACTCGGATTTTTACAAGGGCCGTACCAACCCCGAGTTAAGATAGAACTTAACCTACACTCAAAAAAGGAGTTACGTTACATTCAAATATCTCAACCCCCGCTTAAATTTCTTGTAGATACTGGGGCAAATCAGTCATTTATTAGCCCCGAGGCCGTGCAAAAATTTTTTTCACATGTGCCTTTAAATTTTGACCCCTTTGAGGTAACTAACTCTCGAGTAACGAGCACTCACGAGCATTCAATTACAATACCCAATTTTACAGAGTTTAACGAACAAAAAGAAATTAAACTTTTCGTCTACAAATTTCACAATCACTTTGACGGATTGTTGGGCCTAGATTTATTAGACGGAATTCAAATTGATCTCAAGCGTAATATCTTAGTGACAGATCATGCCGTGATACCGCTTTCCCGCTACACGTGTCGAAGAGCTACTCTAGAGGAAATTATTCCCGCTAATTCGACTAAGTTAGTACAAGTACCGATCTTTAACCCCGATGGTGACGTGTATATATGTGAGCAAGTAATGTGTAATTGCATTATTCACGAATGTGTTACCACGGTCACCGATCAAACCGGTATTATAGAAATAGAAAATCCGACTAACTCCGACGTTAAAATTACTTTTGACCGACGTATTGAAGTCGATCTTTTCAATACCGAATGTATTACCACTGAATCAGACCCTAAGCGTGTTAGTGACGTACTATCTCGACTACGTACTGACCACCTGAATACTGAGGAAAATATTAATTTAGAGACCTTATGCACGCGATACGCTGACGTATTTTACATTGAAGGAGAGCCCTTGACATTTACTAATAAGATTAAGCACCACATTAAGACAACTGACGAACAACCAGTATATACAAAAAGCTACCGCTACCCGTATGTACACCGCCAGGAAGTTAGGGATCAAATCACTAAAATGTTGGAACAGGGCATAATCAGACCATCAGACTCCGCCTGGAGCTCACCTATATGGGTGGTTCCAAAGAAAGTAGATGCATCCGGGAAACAAAAATGGAGGCTAGTGGTAGATTTCAGAAAAGTCAATGAAAAAACCATCGATGATAAATATCCCATCCCGAATATTTCGGATGTCCTTGACAAGTTAGGTCGCTGCCAATACTTCACAACCCTTGATTTGGCATCAGGGTTTTACCAAGTCGAAATGCACCCAGAGGACGTACCCAAAACTGCTTTCAACGTAGAGCACGGGCATTTCGAATTTCTAAGAATGCCTATGGGGTTAAAAAACAGCCCCTCAACTTTCCAACGTGTCATGGACAATGTGCTCAGGGGATTACAAAATGAGATATGCTTAGTGTACCTAGATGACATCATCGTCTTTAGTACATCCCTGCAGGAGCACGTAGTAAATTTGGAAAAAGTGTTTCAAAGATTGCGCGAGTCCAATTTCAAAATTCAGATGGACAAGTCAGAGTTTTTGAAATTGGAAACCGCCTATTTAGGACATATTATCAGTAGAGAGGGTATTAAACCTAATCCTGATAAAATTGAAGCCATCGAAAAATATCCTTTGCCAAAAACACCGAAACAAATTAAACAATTTTTAGGACTTCTAGGATATTATAGGAAATTTATACCCGATTTTGCCCGCATTACTAAGCCTATGACTAAGTGTCTGAAAAAATCCCACAAAATAACTTTCGACTCTGAATATACTGACTGTTTTGAAAAATGCAAGACCTTACTGACGAACGACCCAATCCTACAATACCCAGACTTTAATAAAGAGTTCATCTTAACTACCGACGCGTCTAACTTGGCAATCGGAGCAGTGCTCAGCCAAGGGCCTGTTGGTTCAGACAAGCCCATCTGCTACGCATCCCGTACTCTGAACGAGAGCGAAATAAATTACAGTACTATCGAGAAAGAACTCTTAGCGATCGTATGGGCAACGAAGTACTTTCGACCTTATCTCTTTGGACGTAAATTTAAAATCCTAACGGATCATAAGCCACTACAGTGGGTTATGAACATTAAAGAGCCTAATTCTAGACTTACTAGATGGAAATTAAAACTAAGTGAGTACAACTATACTGTAGTGTACAAAAAGGGCAAATCAAACACTAACGCTGATGCTCTTTCGAGAATCGAAATTAATAACGAAGAAACTGACTCAATGATAGCTAATCCCACAGAAAGATTGCCCTCTGATGTAGGATCGACTACAGCTACTGCCCACACTAGTAATGAAAATCCAATCCTTGAAATTCCCATTACTGACGAACCCTTGAATAAATTCCATAGACAAATATGTTTCACGATAGTAGGAGACATCAAACGACGAACAACAGCGACGAAACCCTTTGACACTCACACTCGCACATTCATACAAGTATCCGAATCCAGTCTTGAGCAGGACGTGATCAATGCTATCAAAGAATATGTTAACCCTAAAGTCAAAACTGCCCTCAAAATAACTCCACCCTTAGGAATGTACTCTATCATTCCTATCATTCAAAATAACTTTAAAAGTTCCTCTATGAATCTGGTCTTAGCAAAGACTGAACTAGAGGACGTAAAAGAGTATCTCAGGCAGCAAGAAATAATAAAGCATTATCATGACGGCAAAACTAACCATAGAGGAATAAATGAATGTTATCTGGCCCTTTCACGTAAATACTATTGGCCAAAAATGAAGGAAGAGATAACTAAGTACATTAACGAGTGCACAGTGTGTGGTCAGACTAAATATGACAGACAACCCATCAGACCTCAATTCAACATAGTACCACCCGCGACTAAACCATTTGAAATAGTACATATGGACTTATTTACGGCTCACAACGAAAAATACTTGACATTCGTGGACGTTTTTTCTAAATACGGACAAGCTTACCATTTACGCGATGGCACCGCTGTCAGTATTTTACAAGGACTATTGACCTTCAGTACTCACCATGGGCTACCACTGACTATAGTTACTGACAATGGCACAGAATTTTCCAACCAGATGTTCGCTGAATTCACAAGACTACATAAAGTAAATCACCACAAGACCTTAGCTCATGCTCCTAACGATAACGGTATCATAGAACGATTCCACTCGACGTTACTAGAGCACTTACGAATTTTAAGACTCAGACAAAAAGACGAACCAACCATTAACTTGATGCCCTATGCAATAATAGCGTATAACAGCTCCGTACACAGCTTCACCAAGTGTAGACCCCACGACATAATTCGAGGACATTTAGACCCAAGAGACCCGTTTGACGTGGACATGACAGAACATCTGATGCAGCAGTACGTCTTAAATCACCGTGATCAAATGAAACTCGTTTACGAAAAAATTAACGAATCTACTCTCTTTAACCGTACAAAAATAATGGAAAATAGGAACAAAGATAGAGAACCTGAGATCGAATATCAACCCGATCAGCAGGTATTCGTTGCCAACCCCTTAGCTAGCCGAAATAAACTCGCAACCCGGTACACCCAGGACACAGTACTAGCCGATTTACCTATTCATATCTATACCTCTAAAAAGAAAGGCCCTATCGCGAAATCTCGACTAAAACGTGTGCCTAAATCTGCCAAATTGTTGCAGGATACTCCTGACAATCGCTCACCTGACGCTGGCATACGAGATAAGACTTGAAAACCTTGACAATGGACCTGGTATACTCCCGTTTAAACTCGGGCAAGCCAAACTCATTACCAATTACTACTCCTTCATACAATACATCGATTTGACACACATCGAGAATAGACTAGACTCCATAGACTCGCAACTCGGACTATTTGAAACAAAACTAACCAACGAGACTTACTCTTTATATGAATTACAGACAAACTACCTTGTAACAAAACTACTCAAAATTCGTAATCAACTTAGTACGTTAGAACCAACTAATATCAGAAATAAAAGAGGTCTCATAGACGGTCTAGGATCTTTCGTCAAAAGCATTACTGGCAATTTAGATCATACCGATGCTGAAAAGTACAACAGAGCAATTAAAATCCTAGAAAGTAACGATCATAAGTTAGTATCCGAATTAAACGAGCAAATGAGTCTTAATAAGGAATGGATGACTCAACACTCTAACCTACTTACGAATATAGCAGAAAACCAAGCGCGAATCAATAATAGTTTGCAATTAATATTAGATAAGAACGCGCATGCTGATACCAGTCTCCTCAAATACGCGAAGTTTGCTCAGCTACTTGTAATAATTAGTGAAAACGTAGATGATTTATATGTAGAATTAAATAGGATAGAAGATATACTAGCTTTTATACGTGCATCGAGCACTCATCATAGCATGTTAAGTATAGAAACTTTAAGGAATATGATAAGTAAACTTAGGCTAGTATATGATCAAAATCAGATCCTAGATGCGGATCTTAGAGAATATTACAGCATCATTAAATCAGGATATTATTATGCAGGTAGTAAAATAGTAATTATTTTCAAAGTTCCTATCACATCTCCGAGCACATTTGATTTTTATAAAGTATCGTTAGTTCCTAATAAAAACTCACAAACTTTCATCCCTCCTTACCCGTTCCTGGCAACCAATGGCAAAATTTTCATGTACATAGCGGCAGAATGCCCGAAGGTCAACCATCAGTACCTGTGCGAAGAAAACGCTTATAACCTGCCACGAGAACACCCAGACTGCATCCAGCACATAATCAGCCACCAATCCCTGGAACAATCATGCCGGCCTACCAAAGTAACCCTAGACAAGGAAGCAATGGAGCAGCTAGATGACCAGCACTATACGCTCATCTTCCCGACTCCAACGAAGACAGAACTACAATGTGGACGACAAGAGTTCATCACTTTACATGGAAGCTACCTCGCCACTATACCTCAAAAATGCTACATACGTACAAAGGAATTCACGATCACAAATATTAACGATCGAATCAAAGGACAACCACTGCTTATAACCGAAATACCACATACTAGCTACAACATTAACTCAAGCATAGAAATTCCTCACATAAAACTCAACTCTATTAACCTAAAAGGACTACATTCTATCGAAGACAAGATCCTGATGCAGCATCCAGTTGAAATAACCCATACAGATAGCACACTGTATCATACAACTATACCATTTTACGGATTAATATCCGGCGCAACATTGCTCATATCCGTAATCATAATACGAAGACACAATCCATGCAGAAAACCAAATAAAAAGAAATCTTCATCCGAAACCAAGACACCATCTGAAGATCACATCTATGAAGATCCCGAGAAACTGCAAGGACAATGCTCAAAATCAGCAACATTTTCGCTCAAAGTGCTCAAATAGTTGCTGATCTGAGGGGGGAGGTGTTACGCGCCCTACATCCACGCGTTTTGCCTGCCTATGCAGTTTCTACGGAAATTGCCATTGACGTCAATCGAGTGGCGTACGTGACCGCGCGAATGCAGATGCAGCAGTTCTTGCCTCGTGTCGCCGGTGGCCCCGATTCCGACACCTTCACTTCGGTACCTACTTCGTCCGAGCTTAGACGTAATTTTAGTAATTAGAATATTATTGTAACATTTTATCTTTTATATTAAATATTTTATAAATTCATTTCGGTTTTTTTTAAGTCCTTCGGCTGTGGCCTACGTAATTAACGCTATAACAAAAGAGCCATCAATGACAACACCACCAATGCCCTAAAAGCTAAACAATATTAGATAATACTACCGCGAAACAGGTAGTGAGCAAGCATTACTGTGCTAGGGTGAGAAGGGCGCTGCAGCAACAGAAATATACAATATTTTGTGCAAATATATACTCGTACCTACTTACATACATACATATAATACAAAGGATCACTGTCTGTACATGGAAGGTATACGAGAAAAAATAATATTGAGACTTTTATTAACGAAACTACCATAAAAAAATGGTGACTTTAATGTATTCCTTTAGTGTTTGTTTCAATGATGTTATAACTATATAAACTGAGGGTTTGGTGTTTGGTCGCGTCAATCGGTTCATAAATAAAAAAAAGTTATTTAAATTTAAAGAATAATTCTCTCAAAACGGAACAATGTTGTAAATGGCCACTAATTTTATTTATTATTTTGATATTTGCAGGTGATCGGTCGCGGCGCGTTCGGCAAAGTGCGGCTGATGCAGAAGAAGGACACCGGCCACGTGTACGCGATGAAAATACTCAGGAAAGCCGATATGTTAGAGAAAGAAAAGGAACGCGCTACATTGGTGTATCTACTCTCTCTCTCTCTCTCTCTCTCTCTCTCTCTCTCTCTCTCTCTCTTTCTCTCTCTCTCACACACTCACACACACTTAGGGTACGTTCTGGCAAACGCCGTCAACGTTCACAACTGTCGCGCCCCGGTTCGCCGTCCCGTTTGGTTGACAGTGACAGCACGCAATGATCACGTAGACCCACCTTCGAACAGCGAGCATTGTGGTCGCGGCGTAAGCGTTGAACGGTGACGTCATCGATGACGTATCGAACGCCGCGAGTGATTTCGGCGCTTTCCAGAACGCTAAGGCTACGTTCGGTGTTGCCTGTTATTGGTCAGGCGCCGCGTGTATTGTTATCTATATGTGTATGTATATGTATATATTGTTTCTGTATATATTTGTATTATATGTGTATATTATGTAGTTCACAGGGCTATTTAACCCCTTATTAGTAACAAAATTGTAATTGCTCGGTACAGACCGGGGCCGTATTTAACTGCTTGTCATCTGTATTATATGTGCTAAGGTGCTTAGTACCTCTTTAAGACAGATGACAAATTAGACTTACGGTGTATAAATTGTAGTTTTAAGGCAAGGCTACAGATAATTTGTCATGTTTATGAGTAGATGAAAAACAGTTTGGTGGTGTGTGTGTTAAAATAGGGACCCCTCTAACTGGCAAACACCAGCGCCTACTACTGTCAAACATATTGTTACATAATCGAAAATAACCGCTGTCTTTTATTTGGTAGTGACCTCTGTTCCGATAACTCACGTTATTGAAGGCGGGGACAAACTGGCTAGACTAGTTCTAAAACCCCGATGATAAGTGTATCCTTAGACTTCGGGAAAATACCTCCAAGGTATTGTCAGTCTTCTGAACTCTAAACTTCCGGAGGCTTGAGTAGAAAGATTGAAGCCTGTCCACTTCCCAACAATTTTGCTTATGGTCACAAAAAATAATTATATCTCATAACTATTATGTCGAAAACTATGCCAAGGTCGAAAGTAAATAGAGACGTCAAAGGGAAGTTCACCAAAGACCCTTCTCAGGGCCAACAAAATATTATGCCTGAGGACCGCTCGAGCGGCACTACTACCGAGAGCCTGAAAAACGGCCCTTCTGAGGGCCAAACTCCACGGGGTCCTTCGCGGGATCCATCGGAGGTCCCCATGGGGGACGAAAGGAGGTCGGACGTGGAGTCCGTGTTTGAGGAGTCTGGTGACGAGGGTGAAAGCCGGAGGAAACGACCTTACTCCTCGTTCTACGTACCCGGCTATCTAGAGTCGGACACTGAGACCGAGGGGACCGCGGCTGCTAAGGTCAGTACGTCGCGGAGGGGAAGGGCGAAGGGCACCAAAACAGGTCCCACGCGAGAGGAGTTTTTGAAGCCACTGCCAAAGCCACTGGTGGAGGAGCTGGCGGAGGTCCTGCAGAGCAGGAAATTCAAGAAGGGGCAGGCCGCTGTGGCCGCCGGAAGTCTTCTCGACACTGGAAGTGATTCCGATGTCTATGCCGGGTTCGCTGACCTCAGCGTGCTAAACGCCCAAGACCTGAGGGCTCAAGCAGGAGGGATGCTCACCTGCATCTTAGAGGTTGCCAAAAAGTCTGGCAACCTAAAAGGTGAGTTTGTTGCTCGCCTGAAGAGGTCCGCGTCGACCCTGAGGCAGGTAGTCGACGCCCTGGCAAGTAGGAGTGAGGCGGAAGAGACGCGGCGGCTAAGAGCCGAGAATAGTCGCCTGCGCCTCGAGGTGGAGGCCTGCAAGGCAGAAGTGAAGTCGCTGCGTCGCGGCTTCAACGAAGCGAAGACCCAGGCGGCTGCCGCCACGTCTGCTGCTGCAGCAGCCGCTGCCGCCGAGACGCCGGCCCCCCCTGCTGTTGTACTGGGGGCAGATTTAGTGGAGGAGATGACGCGCTCTTTGACTACCACGTTCGGGCAAATGCTCAATGCCCGACTCGATGGTATCGAGGATCGCCTCCTGCCAGCGCCGGTACTTCGCCCGCCTCTCAGAGCGGATGCCAAGAAGGCTGCAGTAGCGGTTGCGCCCCCACCCCCAAAACCGACCCCTCGAAAGCGGGTTGGCCGGGCCTCGCAGACTGCTGCTACGCCCTCGACTGCGGCTCCCATCGCCCCCCAGAAACGACTCCAACTGCTGCTGCCAAGGTGGAAACCTGGGCAACAGTAGTACGAAAGGGGAAAGGCAAAGGGAAGGACAAATCGTCCTCCTCGGCAACGCCCGCTCCCGCTCCTGTCCCAGCAGCTCGTGCCACCCCCGCCGCCGTGAAGCCTCAAACGAAGAAGGCTTCTGCTGCCGCCGGGCCCAAGAAGGCGAAGACGCTGAAGCCCTTCAAATCCGCGGCTGTTGTGCTGACACTGCAGCCTGAAGATCTCCAAGGTTTGGGGATCGACCGGATCAACTTCCGCCAGACGGCCACGGGAGCCAGGATGCTCGAAATTCCTGGCTCCCAGAGCAGCGACAAAGCGGACAGGCTCGCGGAGAAGCTCCGCGGTGTCCTGTCCGAGGTAGCCAACGTCGCGAGGCCCGTTAAGTCCGTGCAATTGCACGTGACGGGCCTGGACGACGCCGCCACAAAGGAGAAAGTGGTGGCGGCGGTAGCCAAGGTGGGCGGCTGTGACGTACTCCAAGTCAAAGCCGGAGAGATACGTTGCAGCTACGGCGGGACTGGTTCCTCCCTTGTTTCCTGTCCGATTCCGGCAGCCAAAGTGTTGCTGGCACAGGGCAGGCTCTTAGTGGGATGGAGCTCGGTGCGAGTGGTGGCACTGGCAGCGCGTCCCATGCGCTGCTTCAAGTGCATGGGACTCGGACATACGCGCCCCCAGTGTCCCTCGTCGGCAGACAGGGGGGACCTGTGCTTCCGTTGTGGAAGCGCAGGCCACAAGGCGGCGAGCTGCCAGAGAAGGGCCCCGCACTGCGCGATATGCGCAGAGTCGGGGCGACCAGCCGAGCACAGGATGGCGGGACCAAACTGTGTCCCCCCAAAAACGAAGGGACAGGCCGCCAGGACCCCGGCCATCCCCCGACCGGCAGCCAAAGCCGCTCCCGAAGTAGTTCGCCGCGCGGCGAGCATGGAGGTTGTGACGACCGATTGATATGGATCAAGTCGGACAGCACAACCTCCTCCAGACGAATTTAAACCACTGCATCAGAGCTCAGGATTTGCTAATGCAGTCCCTGGCGCAGTGGCGGATTGATTTGGCGGTCGCCGCGGAGCCGTACCACATTCCCCAGTCCCATCCCTACTGGGTTGGGGATCTGGACGGCTCCGTAGCCATAATTGGACGTGCCGGTGGCGGCCCCCCCCTCTCGGTGTCAGAGAGGGGTTCGGGGTACGTGGTGGCCAAGTGGGAGAGGTATGCGGTAGTTGGCGCATACTTCTCTCCCAATAGAACCGTCGCGGAGCTGGAGAGTTATTTGGACCTCGTGGCCGCGGCGGTAAGAAGGCAGGCGCCACGTCAGGTCCTCCTCATGGGGGACCTGAACGCCAAGGCCCAGGCCTGGGGCAACCCCTCCACTGACACTCGCGGAGAGATTGTCGGGGAGTGGGCGGTTGCCGTAGGGCTGACCCTGCTCAACAGAGGATCGGTCCACACGTGCGTGCGACACAACGGGGGGTCCGTGGTGGACGTTTCGTTCGCCACCCCGGAACCGGTCCAGTCGTGGCTTGCCGCCCCCTTGCACCCGGAGGTGGACGTCGCGGTCCGCCATGCCGAGGTCCCGACGCCACCCCGAGCGCCGCCAGGTTTACTGGTGGTGCTCGGAGATTGAGGATCTCCGAGCGCGATGCTCGGAGACGCGGCGCCTCTACTACCACTGCAGGAGGCGCCGCCACGGCCGGAGGGACGACCAGCTGCCGGCGGAGCAGCTGGCAGCCGAGCAGCTCCTGTATGGTGATGTTAAGGTAGCCAAACAGGAGCTGAAGCTGGCCATCGGCCGGGCTAAGGCCCTAGGCTGGAGTGAACAGCTGGAGGGCCTCGACAGGGACCCATGGGGGCGCCCGTATAAGTCTGCCCGGAATAGGTTCCGGGGCAGAGCGCCCCCTATCGCTGAGTCCCTGGAGCCAGAGCTCCTGGAGAGGGTGCTGGGGGGGCTATTCCCCGAAAGCGACCCCCACTACACCCCTCCACCGATGGCCACGCCCTCCTTCCAGGAGGAGGAGGACCCGGCCTCCATTCCGCCTGTTTCAGAGGTGGAGGTGGAGGCAGCAGTCTCTCGCCTGAGAGGCAAGAAGACTGCCCCGGGACCAGACGGGATTCCCGGTCGGGTCCTCACGATCGCCCTCAGGAAGATGGGTGGTCAGCTTCGGGAACTATTCGACGCGTGCCTCACGTCGGGTCAGTTCCCGAAGCTCTGGAAGGACGGGCGATTGTGCCTGTTGCGGAAGGAAGGGCGAGACGCCGACTCGCCCGCCACATACAGGCCAATCGTGCTGCTGGATGACACGGCGAAGCTGCTGGAAAGAATAGTAGCTTCCCGTATCATCCGGCACCTGGGGGGAACTGGGCCTGGACTTTCAGAGGCCCAGTTCGGATTCAGAGCAGGGCGGTCGACGATAGACGCCCTGCTCTGGATCAAGAGGTGGACGCAGGACGCGGTCGGCGGGGGGGAAAAGGCGTTGGCTGTCTCGCTGGACATTGCCAACGCCTTCAACAGCCTACCGCACGGAACGATACGGGAGGCGCTCCGCTATCACGGAGTGCCCCTGTATCTGCGTAGGCTGTTGGCCGACTACCTTCAGGACCGCGAGGTCCTGGTGGAGGGAAGCGACGGTCTGAGGCGACGTCGCGTGTCCTGCGGGGTTCCACAGGGATCGGTGTTGGGACCGCTCCTGTGGAACATTGGCTATGACTGGGTGCTCCGCGGCACGTTTCCCGCAAGTATGCGGGTTGCGTGCTACGCGGATGACACCCTAGTCGTAGTCAAGGGGAGGGACCTCAGGGAGACGGTGCGGCGGGCCACGGTGGCCACAACACTCGTGGTCGGCCGCATAAATGCCCTGGGGCTGGAGGTCGCCCTCTCCAAGACCGAGGCCCTAATGTTCCATGGGCCTCGGGGGGGACCCCCTCCAGGAACGCGGATAGACCTGGACGGGGTCCTGGTCCGGGTTGGGACCCAAATGAGGTACCTGGGTCTCATCCTGGACGGGCGGTGGACTTTTGGGGCCCACTTCACTCAACTGGCCCCAAAAGTCATAGGCGCCGCAGCCGCCCTTGGGAGGCTGCTGCCCAACGTGGGCGGCCCGAGCGCCACATGTCGTCGCCTGTACTCCGGAGTGATCCGGAGTATGGCCTTGTACGGGGCACCTGTCTGGGTGGACGCCCTCGGTCGCGCCAATAAGGGCCCTGCTGCGTCGTCCGCAGCGGGTCATCGCGACGAGGGCGATACGCGGGTACCGGACGGTGTCCTGGACTGCGGGATGCGCGTTGGCCGGTGATCCCCCCTGGGAGCTCCAAGCGGAGATCCTCGCCGAGGTGTACCACTTCGTGGCGGCGAGGAGATCCCGCGGGGAGCCTCCAGCGTGGGAGGAGGTGACGCGCCTTCGACGGCGGGCGCGGGCCGCCTTGTTGGGGCGGTGGACGGAGGACCTGGCTCCACCAGTCCCTGGACAGAGGACGCTGGATGCCATTCGCCCGGTCCTCCGGAGGTGGGTAGGGCGGCGATTCGGGTCGCTCACCTTCCGATTGGTGCAGGTGCTTTCCGGACACGGATGTTTCGGCAAGTACCTGCATCACATCGCAAGACGCGAGGCGACCCCCGCCTGTCACGAGTGTGGAGCACCAGAAGACACGGCGCTCCACACGCTGGAGGAGTGCGCCGCATGGAGTCCCATGCGGCGCGCCCTCACAGCGGTCATAGGCGCAGATCTGTCGCTGCCGAGCGTGGTTAACGCTATGCTCGGCAGCGACGGAGCGTGGCAGGCGGTGGTCTCTTTCTGCGAGGCAGTGATGGTGCAGAAAGAGGCCGCCGAGCGGGTAAGGGAGGAAGACGTCCTCTCCGACCCGCTCCGGCGTAGACGAACTGGGGGAAGGAGAAGGCGATTCGGGCGCCTTCTCGCTCTATCCTAGCTGTGTGGATCACCGGTGGAGAGTCGGGGGATTCTCCACTGGCTTGCACGATCCCACACGTCTGGGGGATGGCCCCAATGAGCCAGGTCATCCCTCCATTGGCCGGGGCCCGTCACCGGTGACGGGCCAACCGCTGGGGCGAGATGGTGATTGCTAACGCTACCCCATTTCGCCCTGACTAGGCGGCAGACTGCTCATCCCGGGTTTTTAGTGGGTAACCTCCTTACTACCCCCCCGTGGGGGTAGTAAGGCCCTTCAGGCGAGGCCTCCCACATAACCACTCTGCCCCCCCGGAGCCGGGTGGTATCCATAAAGGATTTTCCCGGGTCAAAAAAAAAAAATTAAAAAAAAGGTTAGGTCGGGGGACCCCCCACAGTGCTTACGTCCTCGTCGTGTCCCCTGGAAACGACCCAGTTCTGACCACCGTAACGGAGTGGCAGACTGGGCTCGGCTAAAGTGCACTGTGCGTCGTAGATCTCATTGCGGGTTGTCTACGACACTGGCGAAGGCTAATATGTCCAAAAAACAAGCGCGGGACGCCTCCGGGCGTTTCCTAAAAGGCCCTTCTGAGGGCCAACCAAAAGGCCCTTCTGAGGGCCAACCAAAAGGCCCTTCTCAGGGCCATGTCGACGACCTCACGTCGGCGTCGGAGGCTAGCCGCGCACCATCCGTGGCTAGCGTGTTTGCTAGGGCGGACGAGTTCTCGGACTCCGACAACGAGTCCGTCGCATTTGACTCGGATGCTTCGTTGGCGAAAGGCCGCCATCAAGCGCAAAAGCGGGCCTTCTTAAAGACACGCAGCTACTACAGGCGAAAGTTGACCGCCTGCAGTCGGAGGTCAGTCAGCTGCACAAGAAGCTGGCTGAAGCCACGGCCCGGCCAACTCAGGCCGACCCCAGACCAGCCGCTGAAGTCTCCTCCTCCTCGGACCTTGAGGATATCATCCGCAAGGTTGTCATGGAGGAAAGGGCCTTCACGAGAGCCTGTTTCGCTGGCATCGAAGACAGGCTCTTGCCGGAGAAACGCCTCCGACCACCACTCGCATCGGACAAGAGGCCGAACGAGCCGGGGCCTTCCTCCCGAAAGGAGGACACCCTTCTACCTTCCTCCACCCCGTCCAACCAACCGTGGACGGAGGTGGTTAGGAAGGGAAAGGGCAAGGCCAAGACAAAGGCGGGAACGGCCAACCCCCTAGCCACCCCCACGACCACCCTTCCCTGCTCGTCCCAGGCGACCGGCAAGGGAAAGGGTAAGGGAAAGGGGAAAAAGCCGACCCCGGAGCTCACTTCCGCTGCCCCTGCGGCCAAAAAAGCGCCCACCGGTAGGAGGAAGCCTAAGCCTCTGGTGCCCCCCAAGACTGCGGCCGTTGTGGTGACGCTCACCGCTGAGGCTGCGGACCGAGGAGAGACGTACGAGTCCGTCCTGAAGCGGGCTCGTGCTAACGCCGATCCCACACAACTGGGGATCGGAGCAGTTACGTGCCGTCGGACCCAAGCCGGGGCTCGAATCTTCGAGTTTCCGGGGGCTAAGGGCGGCGCTAACGCGGACCTCTTTGCAACCAAGTTGAAAGAGGTCATAGCGGACGCGGCTAAGGTGGTCAGGCCCGTAAAGTCTGCCACCTTGGAGGTAACCGATTTGGATGACTCGGTCACCAAAGAGGAAGTGGTGGCGTGCGCGGTGTGTGCCTCCAGTGGCCGCCCGGCGGACCACGTCATGAAAGGAAGGAACTGCAATCCTCCCCCTAAGAAGGGCAAAGCGCAGGCGCTGACCAGGCCTACCGCAGCTACCGCCGTCCCTGAATCGGGAACTCCGGTGGTTGATGAGGGGGGTGCGATGTCCGAATGATGGATAGGGTTGACCATCGCATTCTTCAGGCGAACATCAACCACTGCAAAGCAGCCCAGGACCTGCTCATCCAGTCCATGGCTGAGTGGTTGGTGGACGTGGCGGTGGTTGCCGAGCCATACTCGATCCCTAGCCGTTGGCTGGGTGATCGGGATGGTTTGGTGGCAGTGGTATCGCGGTCTTCCACAGACTCCCCTCCCCTCTCGCTCTTAGAAAGGGGACCGGGATATGTGGCCGCCGCGTGGGGAGATATAGCCTTGGTGGGCGTATATTTCTCCCCAAACCGCCCTCTCTCGGATTTCGAGATATTTCTTGAAATCCTCACCGCAGTGGTCGGTAGGGCGGCGCCGCGCCAGGTCATCGTACTGGGCGACCTAAATGCCAAGTCGACGGCCTGGGGTAACCCCGCCGCCTCCTGTAACGTCCGGGGCCGCGCCGTTGAATACTGGGCGGCCTCGTCCGGTGTGTCCCTCCTCAACAGAGGGATGGTCCAGACGTGTGTGCGGCAACGGGGAGGGTCAGTGGTGGACGTCTCGTTTGCCACCCCCGTGCTAGCCGCCCGCGTCGTGAACTGGCGGGTGGAGATGGTGGAGACCTTGTCAGACCACCGATATGTGCGGTTCGACATCTCCACCCAGAGCCTGCGGAGAACGGTCCCCACGGGTCCTTCTCCTTTTCCACGGTGGGCTCTCACTCGCCTGGACTGTGAGGCGGCTATGGAGGCGGCGTTTGTCCAGGACTGGCTCGCACCTCCCTTCGAAAGCCTGGACGTGGACTCTGCAGCGGTCCAACTGAAGAAGTCCCTGACTGAGGTGTGCGACGCCAGCATGCCTCGGTCTCGCCGCCGACCTCCCCGTCGTGCCGTCTATTGGTGGACGGAGGAACTCGCGGGGCTCCGGGCCGCCTGTGTGGCAGCAAGGAGGGCCTACACGCGGAGTCGACGGCGCAGCCGACGAGATGAGGCCAACGAGGTGCTTCTCTACGCTGCTTACGTAGATGCAAAGAGGGTCCTCAAGTCGGCGATAGGCGCCGCCGAGGACGCGGCGAGAGCCGAGATGCTTGAGGGCCTCGACAGGGATCCGTATGGGAGACCATACAAGGCGGCGCAGAACAAACTGCGCCCCTTTGGACCCCCGCTGACGGAGACCCTTGAGCCGACATTACTGGATGGGGTGGTTCGGTCTCTGTTTCCGTTCAGGACCAACTTCGCCCCACCAGTGATGGACCCCCCGCGAGCGGTGGCTCCACCGGAAGATGGGGAGGAGGAGGCACCTCCAGTCACGGTGGCCGAATTCGTGGGAGAGGCTCTCCACCTCCGCGCCAAGAAGACGGCCCAGGGGCCGTCTTCTTGGCGCGCAGGGACGCCATCCGGCCCAGGGGCCGGATGGCGTCCCTGCTCGGGTGGTGGCCATCGCCGCCTCCCAGATGGAGGAGAGGTTTCGGGACCTATTCAGCGCATGTTTCGCGTCTGGGAGGTTCCCGAAACCTTGGAAGGAGGGGCAGTTGTGCCTTCTCCGGAAGGAAGGACGCCCGGTGGACTCCCCATCTGCATACCGGCCCATCGTTCTGCTCGATGAGGTCGGTAAAATGTTCGAGGGGATCGTCGCCAAGCGGCTGAATGGCCACCTGCGGAAGGTCGGACCGGATTTGTCGGACGCCCAATTCGGTTTTCGAAGTGGGCGTTCGACTGTAGACGCGTTGGCCTTACTCAAGGGCCAAGTGCTGGAGGCGGTGGAGGCAAGGGACGGAGTTTTGGCTGTGTCATTTGACATAGCCAACGCCTTCAACTCCGTCCCTCACTCGACAATATTGGAGGCACTCCGCTACCACGGTGTGCCTCAGTACCTGCGGAGGCTTCTGGCCGACTATCTGGAGGACAGAGCCGTCCTCCTCGTAGACCGCACGGGCCAACTTCGCCGGTACGGTGCGGGGTCCGGTGTTCCACAGGGGTCTGTTCTAGGACCTCTCTTGTGGAACATCGGATTCGATTGGCTCCTGCGGGGAACTCTCCTCCGTGGCACGAGTGTCATCTGCTATGCGGATGACACTCTACTCACTGCCCGCGGGAGGAACTTCAGGGAGGCAGCGAGTCTGGCCTCGGCCGGCGGATCCCTGATCGCGGGAAGGATTCGCCGTCTTGGCTTGAAGGTGGCACTGCATAAGACCGAGGCCGTGTTTTTCCACGGGCCTCGGCAGCGCATTCCCCCTGACGCCCACATTATCGTGGAGGGGGTCAGGATTGAGGTAAAAGCCCAGATGAAATATCTGGGCCTAGTGCTCGACAGCAGGTGGCGCTTCGGCCCGCACTTCAGCGGGCTGTCGTCGCGCCTGCTAAAGGTTGCGGGCGCCCTCTCGTGGCTCCTTCCGAATTTGGGGGGGCCCAAAGCGCGGTGCCGGCTCTTATACGCCGGCATCTTGAGGAGTATGGCCCTCTACGGGGCCCCTATCTGGGCTGACTCCCTCCGAAGGAGGGAGAACGCCACTGCAATCCGCAGACCCCAAAGGGCTATTGCACTGCGGGTGGCGAGGGCCTACCGGTCGGTGGGGTTTGCGGCGGCGTGCGCTTTGGCTGGCACCCCTCCTTGGGAGCTCCAGGCAGAGGTGCTCGCCTAAGTGTACGAGTGGACGGCGAGGCGTAAGGCCATCGGGGAGTGCCCCTCCTTGGAGGAGCGGATGGCCGTCCGGCGTGAGGCGAGGGACGCAGTCGTCCATCATTGGACGGAGGATCTTGCAACCGCCACTTTTGGCCGCCGTACGTTGGACGCTCTCGGGCCAGTCCTACAAGACTGGCTCGGGCGGTCCCACGGTTTCCTTTCATTCCGTCTGGTGCAGGTGTTATCCGGGCATGGATGCTTCGGATCATACCTGCACCGGATCGGAAGGGAGGAAACACCGGCATGCCATGATTGTGGCGCGGCGGAAGACACGGCGCAGCACACCCTCGAGGTGTGTCCGTCGTGGTCCGAGCTGCGCCACAATTTGGTTGCCATAGTCGGGCCGGACCTCTCGCTACCCAGCGTTGTCACTGCCATGCTGGAGGGCGAGGGGAACTGGGCAGCGGTCTCCTCCTTTTGTGAAGACGTGATGTCCCAAAAGGAGGCGGCAGAGCGCGCAAGGGAGGATGACCCCCTTGCGGCGCAACTGCGTAGACGAAGAAGGGGTGGAAGAAGGCGATTGAATGATAGTCGCCTTCTCCCCGGTGGTGAATAGCGAGGGATAGGCGCGGGGGTGCCTTCTCTCGCATTGCACTCATTCACCACCCCCGTCGGGCGGGAATGGCCAAGCACTCCTGGCCATTCCCGGGCTCCTCCTGGTGGGAGGGGTGTGCAGGCCCCGCTGTAAAAGCGGGCGGTCGTCGGTGGGGGACTGGACGTAAAGGCTCGGCCGACTCCCCAGTTCTCCTCCACACATACGAAGCCGGAGTGCCGCTGGGTCGTTTAGTGGGTATACTGGCACTTGCCGGGGAGTCCCACATACCCCCCTCATCCCCAACGGGGGGGGATGCGTAATGCATTTTTCCCAGCGGAAAAAAAAAAAAAAAAAAAAAAAAAAAAAAAAAGGTTTTGGGGTGCTAGGTCAGGCAACCTCCTCGTGGTGCACCCTGGATGCGGGTCAACGAAGCCAACCGTTTTTTGGTTGACTTCACTGCCCCGCAACGAATAGTCTGACACACTGCCCCTCCACGTATCCCTATGAAGGTAGCATAGGACACAGTGGATGGGGCAACCCAATCCTAAGTTTTTGATGCCCGGCGAGAGGATGAATGGCTGCAGGGAATGCAGTCGTGAGGGCTCACCTCGAGGGCACCAGCCCTCATTCCGACAGCAAAAAAGACGACCTCGGCATGGAAATGGACTCCATTATATTGGCGACCGAACCGCGCGTAGTACTCACACGCTGCGACGCAACGACAGGCGAGAATGATTTGCCCATCACTACGGTGAAAGTGGCGAACCTACATAAGGAGGGCTTTGTCCCCCTGGTTAATGATGACGATTTTAGGAACACATCAATGATGTCAAACCTGTCTGACACTGATTCAGATGTCAGCTTTCAGACAGTGGCTTCGCGGACTTCTGGAGGGGCGTCATCGCCCGATGGGCGACTCTGGCGAAAACGACGCTGGGAAGAGCTCGGGTCGGATACTGGAGAGGAAAGGACGCATTCTCCTACATCTTATGAGTCAGCTAGGAGAGGCCGTGGACACCCTCCTACCACGGGCAAGTACGTTGGCCTTGCTAAGGCCAAAGCCGAACTCAACAAGGCTAAGTCTGAAGAGCTTCGCCTAAAGGCTGAAGAAGAATTAGCGGAAGACATTAGACGTAGGAGAGAGGAGAGTGTCGCCGTCTTCCGCAAAACAACAAAGAAGACAACGACTGACCAAGGATATAAGGATATGAGGGTGAAGTACTCCTTGACTTGGAAAAACTCGTTCTAGACTCAGTCGAGTCAATAAATAATGTTGCGAAGATGTCACGCAACCTGAAAGGAACAAGTGTAAGGGCGCTAAAGCAGGCAGCTGAAATCATAAAGGTATCTGTCACGCAGCTGCGGTCGCGCACAATGACAGAAGAGGTTGCGCGGTTGGAGGCAGCCAACGCTAAGCTCGCAGCCGAGTTGGCAGAGGTCCGACGAGAGATGGCAAAGCCACGCTCAGAACCGACGCCGACATTAGAGGAGATTGCACGTGCAGTCATGGTTCAATGTGGGACCATGATCAATGCTAGATTGGAGGGACTAGAGGAGCGATTGCTCCCGGAAAAATGTCTCAGGCCACCTTTGGCCGCAGATAAGAAGAAGGACTTGGCGAGGCCATCTCATCCATCCACTTCCACTATCCCTGTGCAAGCAGATGAATCCGTGCCTGTTGGTCCTGTGGTCAGCAATCGTCCACCTGCCAAGAAGAAAGGGAAAGTTTTAAAGACCAATGGCGATAAGAAAAAGAGCACAGACAAGAATGTCCTCTCAGAACCACGCGTTCAAGAAGAAGGATGGAATGTGGTTGCCCGCAAAGGCAAAAAGAAGAAAAAGAAAACAGCTGCCAAGGAAGTGGCAAGCACTTCTGTGCCGCAACAAAAGCACCAGCAGAAAAAAGAGGTAAAGAAAAAGACGAAAAAGAAGCTCCGCCCTCCTCGATCAGCAGCAGTTGTGCTAACTCTACAGCCAAATGCCGTGGAACGGGGAATCACCTACAGTAACGTTCTGGTCGAGGCAAAAGAGCGTGTCGATCTTAAAAGTCTCGGTATAAATGGGTTAAAGTTCCGCACTGCAGCAACTGGCGCGCGCATTTTAGAAGTGCCTGGCGTCGCTAGTGCTGAACAGGCTAATGTTTTAGCCAGCAAATTGAGAGAGACCCTCGGAGAGGATGTCGTACGCGTATCAAGGCCCGAAAAGTGCGTAGAAATGCGCATTGTAGGCCTCGATGATTCTGCTACTAAAGAGGAAGTAATAGCAGCCGTAGCCGAATCTGGTGGCTGCGCAGTGGAATCGGTCAAGGCCGGGAACATAATTCGTTCGCCTGGTCGGAATGGAACAATTTGGCTTAGATGCCCAACAGCTGCGGCCAAAAAGGTTACAGAAAGAAGGCTATTAGTGGGCTGGGTCTCTGTCAAAGCCGTGATTATGGAGCCTAGACCACTTAGATGCTATAGGTGTCTTGAAGTGGGGCACATGGGCGTGAAATGTACGACTGGCATTGACCGTAGCACACTTTGTTATCGTTGCGGCAAGTCTGGACACAAGGCAAGTCAATGCACCGATCAGCCCCATTGCCCCGTGTGTGAGATGGCTGGTAAAACTGCCAATCACCGTATTGGCGCGATGGCGTGTTCTGCCATGCCTCTCAAAAAGAGGAAAACGAAGAAAAAGACAGCTGGTGAAGGCTTCAGGGTCCCCTCGCAGCAGACTCAGCGACTGACGCACCAGGTGGATGAAATGGACACTGGTAATTAATATGGCCATTCGTTTTATACAGAATATCAACCACTGTGCCAGTGCTCAGGATCTCTTGCTCCAGAGCATGGCACAGTGGTTGATCCAAATAGCTATTGTATCCGAGCCTTACTATATCCCACCTCGGGATAACTGGGTAGGGGACCGAGATGACGCAGTTACTATTATTGCTCAGCCAGCCTCTGGTTCCCCGTCCTTCGACAGGGTCATAAAAGGCCGGGGATGCGTGCTGGTTATCTTGGATGGAATCGCAGTGATTGGGGTGTACTGTTCTCCGAGAAAGACACTAGCAGATTTCGAACAGATGCTCGCGGAAGTCGGAGCTCTGGTAGGACAGGCACGACCCTATCCCATACTGGTGGCTGGAGACCTCAACGCGAAGTCTATGGCTTGGGGATCACCTGCGACAGATGCGCGGGGAGAAACATTGGAAGATTGGGCGATGTCTATGGATCTGGAGATCCTCGACAGGGGATCTGTGGACACGTGCGTGCGAGAAAATGGTGGTTCAATTGTAGATGTCACATTTGCAAGCCCACCTCTCGCGCGCCGTATCCAGGGATGGGTAGTAAAAGAAGACGTGGAGACTTTGTCGGACCACAGGTATATTCGTTTCGATGTTTCTGCAGGCTTAGCTATACCAGTGCGCCTGTTATCTGTTGAAGATGGTGTGCGTTGGTCCCTGAAGCGGTTAGATGCGGAGGCTGCAAAAGAAGCGGCTATCGTAGAGGCCTGGGTGTCTGGGTCCAATTATGCTGTGGAAAACATAAATGCTGGGGCGGAATTGCTTACTAATGCTCTCACCCGCATCTGCGACGCATCTATGCCGCGAGTCAAACCTATCCGGCCGCGTCGGCAGCTTTACTGGTGGAAACCAGAGCTCCGCCAATTGCGGAAGGCATGTGTTGCGTCGCGTCGAAGGTACACTAGATGTAGGCGCAGAAGAGTTCGAGACCGAGAACACGAACTAGAGTTGTACGCTGCATATCGAGCTGCCTGCAAATTGCTGCAAGTAGCAATAAAACAGGCAAAAGAGGATTCGTGGGTAGCTTGGATTGATATATTAAACTCAGATCCATGGGGGCGCCCTTATAAAGTAGTGACAGGTAAACTTCGCCCTTGGGCCCCCCCGCTCACCAAGACACTTGAGCCAGAGTTCCTGGATCGCGTCGTGACGTCCCTCTTTCCGGAAAGAGGACAATGGAACGCACCAACTATGGCACCATTGGGCAGGACAGATAACGCGCCAGAGGACATCCCACCAGTTACGGACGGTGAGATCAACATCGCAGTACTGAAACTTCGCAAGAAGACCACAGCCCCAGGGCCGGATGGCGTGCCCGGACGTGCCGTGACTCTAGCAATGGGAGAGATGGGACATGGAGTAAAGGCACTATTCACTGAGTGCCTGGCCCAGGGTCGATTCCCAAGGATGTGGAAAACGGGCAAACTTGTTTTGCTACGTAAGAGTGGGCGGCTGGCTGATTCACCGTCAGCCTATCGCCCCATTGTTTTACTTGACGAGATGAGCAAGTTTTTCGAGCGCATTCTCGCTGCACGTCTGATTAAACACATGAAGAGGGTAGGGCCGGATCTCCACGAGGGTCAGTTTGGCTTCCGTAGCGGCGGGTCGACTCTGGACGCCATCACTCAGGTGCGAGTCCTCGCAGAAGAGGCGACTGCTCGGGGTGAGGTAGTATTAGCAGTATCGTTGGACATTGCGAATGCCTTTAATACCTTGCCGTGGGAGACCATAAAAGAGGCGCTCAGGTATCATGGCACGCCCAGATACCTACAAAAAATCTTGGCGGATTACTTTGTTGACCGGGCAATTATCTATCCAGCCCAGAGTGAGTGGCGTAGGAGAACGATGTCGTGCGGTGTTCCACAGGGGTCAGTCCTTGGACCACTCCTGTGGAACATCGGATACGATTGGGTGCTACGAGGCGAGAATTTGCGAGGCGTCAGTGTGACTTGTTACGCTGATGATACACTTGTAACAGCCCGTGGTAGCACCCACAGAGAAGCAGCCCTCCTTGCTACAGCGGGTGTGGCTCAAGTTGTAAGGAGAATCCGAAACCTAGGATTGGATGTTGCCCTGTGCAAATCAGAGGCCCTCTTTTTCCACGGGCCACGAAAGGCACCACCGCAGGACATGAGCATTGTTGTTGGCGGAACCTCTATCCCCGTCAAACCGACAATGCGCTATCTAGGAATTACTCTAGACGGTCGATGGAAATTCACAGCTCATTTCCAACAACTGGCTCCAAAACTAATTTCTTTTGCTGGCGTGTTAGGGAGACTACTCCCAAATATGAGGGGATCAAACGAGACATGCCGCCGCCTTTACAGCGGCGTGCTTCGCTCTAAAGCTCTATATGGAGCACCCATATGGGCAGGAGACCTAAGCTCACACAACAAGGCGTTGCTGAGACGCCCGCAACGCGCCATTGCGCTCCGGGCAGCCCGGGCGTATTGCACCGTCTCTTTTGAGGCAGCGTGTTTACTGGCAAGTAGCCCTCCATGGGACCTCGAAGCGGGAGCACTAGCGGCGATTTACCATCGAAACGCCGAGGCACGTGCCAGCGGAAACTTGCCGCCTCCAGAAATAGTCAAACGGTGGAGAGAGCGTGCCCAAAGTTACATGCTACAAAAATGGACGGAGAGATTAGCTAACCCAGAGGCTAGCCAAGAATTAGTGGCTGCCTTTAGGCCTACGCTAATATCATGGGTCAAACGTAAGCACGGTGCCTTGACCTACCACCTGACGCAGATCCTAACAGGGCATGGTTGCTTTGGCAGATATCTGTGCCGGGTGGTTGGTCGAGAGCCAACAACGCTTTGTCAGCATTGTGGGGGAATACTCGAAGACACGGCGCATCACACCCGCGCCGTGTGTCCTGCTTGGGCGGCACCACGTGCAGCACTAATACTGGTAGTTGGCAATGACCTGTCTTTGCCGGCTCTAGTTGCGGCTATGTGTAGCAGTGAGGAAGCGTGGGAAGCAATGGTCACCTACGCGGGAACTGTTATGCTTGCGAAGGAAGTGGCGGAGAGAGAGAGAGAAGACAGTGACCTCTCCCTCCCTATACGCCGCAGGAGACTAGGTCGCAGGCGGTTGGCTTACGCCCATCGCATGCCACCATAACAGGGACTTAGGGCGGCAGATGTGGAAGTCTGCCACCTGTAGCAATAAAAGTCCCGAGAAGTGACACGTTCCAACAGTATGGAAAATTATACAAAGCGGCGCAAACGGGTCAAACCCTCTAAAGAAGAGCTCAATCTGGGCGACCGCTGAAGTGATTACGGAAGCGCGTGTAGCGAACTCGCGATCACTTCACACGCGTGGTGCCCAAACTTCAAACCTCTTGGTGGCCGTCACACCAAGAGGTTTTAGTGGGTATTCCTTCGGCATTGTACTCACGTTGCCGGAGGTGTGAGTGTCTAGACTCACGTGAGTCCCACATAACTCCGTGTTCCCACAAAGCACGGAGTATGCGTAAAAGCATTTCCTCTTGTAAAAAAAAAAAAAAAAAAAAAAAGGTTAGGTTAGGTTAGGTTAGGTTAGGTTAGGTTAGGTTAGGTTAGGTTAGGTTAGGTTAGGTTGTCCTCTCCGACCCGCTCCGGCGTAGACGAACTGGGGGAAGGAGAAGGCGATTCGGGCGCCTTCTCGCTCTATCCTAGCTGTGCGGATCACCGGTGGAGAGTCGGGGGATTCTCCACTGGCTTGCACGATCCCACACGTCTGGAGGATGGCCCCAATGAGCCAGGTCATCCCTCCATTGGCCGGGGCCCGTCACCGGTGACGGGCCAACCGCTGGGGCGAGATGGTGATTGCTAACGCTACCCCATTTCGCCCTGACTAGGCGGCAGACTGCTCATCCCGGGTTTTTAGTGGGTAACCTCCTTACTACCCCCCCGTGGGGGTAGTAAGGCCCTTCAGGCGAGGACCCCCACATAACCACTCTGCCCCCCCGGAGCCGGGTGGTATCCATAAAGGATTTTCCCGAGTCAAAAAAAAAAAAAAAAAGGTTAGGTTAGGTTAGGTTAGGTTAGGTTAGGTTAGGTTAGGTTAGGTTAGGTTTTTTTTTGGCGTGGGAAGAGGTGACGCGCCTTCGACGGCGGGCGCGGGCCGCCTTGTTGGGGCGGTGGACGGAGGACCTGGCTCCACCGGTCCCTGGACAGAGGACGGTGGATGCCATTCGCCCGGTCCTCCGGAGGTGGGTAGGGCGGCGATTCGGGTCGCTCACCTTCCGATTGGTGCAGGTGCTTTCCGGACACGGATGTTTCGGCAAGTACCTGCATCACATCGCAAGACGCGAGGCGACCCCCGCCTGTCACGAGTGTGGAGCACCAGAAGACACGGCGCTCCACACGCTGGAGGAGTGCGCCGCATGGAGTCCCATGCGGCGCGCCCTCACAGCGGTCATAGGCGCAGATCTGTCGCTGCCGAGCGTGGTTAACGCTATGCTCGGCAGCGACGGAGCGTGGCAGGCGGTGGTCTCTTTCTGCGAGGCAGTGATGGTGCAGAAAGAGGCCGCGGAGCGGGTAAGGGAGGAAGACGTCCTCTCCGACCCGCTCCGGCGTAGACGAACTGGGGGAAGGAGAAGGCGATTCGGGCGCCTTCTCGCTCTATCCTAGCTGTGCGGATCACCGGTGGAGAGTCGGGGGATTCTCCACTGGCTTGCACGATCCCACACGTCTGGGGGATGGCCCCAATGAGCCAGGTCATCCCTCCATTGGCCGGGGCCCGTCACCGGTGACGGGCCAACCGCTGGGGCGAGATGGTGATTGCTAACGCTACCCCATTTCGCCCTGACTAGGCGGCAGACTGCTCATCCCGGGTTTTTAGTGGGTAACCTCCTTACTACCCCCCCGTGGGGGTAGTAAGGCCCTTCAGGCGAGGACCCCCACATAACCACTCTGCCCCCCCGGAGCCGGGTGGTATCCATAAAGGATTTTCCCGGGTCAAAAAAAAAAAAAAAAAGGTTAGGTTAGGTTAGGTTAGGTTAGGTTAGGTTAGGTTAGGTTAGGTTAGGTTAGGTTGGGGTGCTAGGTCAGGCAACCTCCTCGTGGTGCACCCTGGATGCGGGTCAACGAAGCCAACCGTTTTTTGGTTGACTTCACTGCCCCGCAACGAATAGTCTGACACACTGCCCCTCCACGTATCCCTATGAAGGTAGCATAGGACACAGTGGATGGGGCAACCCAATCCTAAGTTTTTGATGCCCGGCGAGAGGATGAATGGCTGCAGGGAATGCAGTCGTGAGGGCTCACCCAGGCTGTCGAGCCTTTAAACTGACACCCAAAACAAAATGGCGGATTGTAATAGAAGTAAACTACCCCAGGTGGGTACCGTCAATGACGGAGAATCCCACCCTCCTTCGGGAGGCTGCCCCTCGTATTCTGGGGGGGGCAACAACCGCCTCGAGGGCACCAGCCCTCATTCCGACAACAAAAAAGACGACCTCGGCATGGAAATGGACTCCATTATATTGGCGACCGAACCGCGCGTAGTACTCACACGCTGCGACGCAACGACAGGCGAGAATGATTTGCCCATCACTACGGTGAAAGTGGCGAACCTACATAAGGAGGGCTTTGTCCTCCTGGTTAATGATGACGATTTTAGGAACACATCAATGATGTCAAACCTGTCTGACACTGATTCAGATGTCAGCTTTCAGACAGTGGCTTCGCGGACTTCTGGAGGGGCGTCATCGCCCGATGGGCGACTCTGGCGAAAACGACGCTGGGAAGAGCTCGGGTCGGATACTGGAGAGGAAAGGACGCATTCTCCTACATCTTATGAGTCAGCTAGGAGAGGCCGTGGACGCCCTCCTACCACGGGCAAGTACGTTGGCCTTGCTAAGGCCAAAGCCGAACTCAACAAGGCTAAGTCTGAAGAGCTTCGCCTAAAGGCTGAAGAAGAATTAGCGGAAGACATTAGACGTAGGAGAGAGGAGAGTGTCGCCGTCTTCCGCAAAACGCCAAAGAAGACAACGACTGACCAAGGATATGAGGATGAAGTACTCCTTGACTTGGAAAAACTCGTTCTAGACTCAGTCGAGTCAATAAATAATGTTGCGAAGATGTCACGCAACCTGAAAGGAACAAGTGTAAGGGCGCTAAAGCAGGCAGCTGAAATCATAAAGGTATCTGTCACGCAGCTGCGGTCGCGCACAATGACAGAAGAGGTTGCGCGGTTGGAGGCAGCCAACGCTAAGCTCGCAGCCGAGTTGGCAGAGGTCCGACGAGAGATGGCAAAGCCACGCTCAGAACCGACGCCGACATTAGAGGAGATTGCACGTGCAGTCATGGTTCAATGTGGGACCATGATCAATGCTAGATTGGAGGGACTAGAGGAGCGATTGCTCCCGGAAAAACGTCTCAGGCCACCTTTGGCCGCAGATAAGAAGAAGGACTTGGCGAGGCCATCTCATCCACCCACTTCCACTATCCCTGTGCAAGCGGATGAATCCGTGCCTGTTGGTCCTGTGGTCAGCAATCGTCCACCTGCCAAGAAGAAAGGGACAGTTTTAAAGACCAATGGCGATAAGAAAAAGAGCACAGACAAGAATGTCCTCTCAGAACCACGCGTTCAAGAAGAAGGATGGAATGTGGTTGCCCGCAAAGGCAAAAAGAAGAAAAAGAAAACAGCTGCCAAGGAAGTGGCAAGCACTTCTGTGCCACAACAAAAGCACCAGCAGGAAAAAGAGGTAAAGAAAAAGACGAAAAAGAAGCTCCGCCCTCCTCGATCAGCAGCAGTTGTGCTAACTCTACAGCCAAATGCCGTGGAACGGGGAATCACCTACAGTAACGTTCTGGTCGAGGCAAAAGAGCGTGTCGATCTTAAAAGTCTCGGTATAAATGGGTTAAAGTTCCGCACTGCAGCAACTGGCGCGCGCATTTTAGAAGTGCCTGGCGTCGCTAGTGCTGAACAGGCTAATGTTTTAGCCAGCAAATTGAGAGAGACCCTCGGAGAGGATGTCGTACGCGTATCAAGGCCCGAAAAGTGCGTAGAAATGCGCATTGTAGGCCTCGATGATTCTGCTACTAAAGAGGAAGTAATAGCAGCCGTAGCCGAATCTGGTGGCTGCGCAGTGGAATCGGTCAAGGCCGGGAACATAATTCGTTCGCCTGGTCGGAATGGAACAATTTGGCTTAGATGCCCAACAGCTGCGGCCAAAAAGGTTACAGAAAGAAGGCTATTAGTGGGCTGGGTCTCTGTCAAAGCCGTGATTATGGAGCCTAGACCACTTAGATGCTATAGGTGTCTTGAAGTGGGGCACATGGGCGTGAAATGTACGAGTGGCATTGACCGTAGCACACTTTGTTATCGTTGCGGCAAGTCTGGACACAAGGCAAGTCAATGCACCGATCAGCCCCATTGCCCCGTGTGTGAGATGGCTGGTAAAACTGCCAATCACCGTATTGGCGCGATAGCGTGTTCTGCCATGCCTCTCAAAAAGAGGAAAACGAAGAAAAAGACAGCTGGTGAAGGCTTCAGGGTCCCCTCGCAGCTGACTCAGCAACTGACGCGCCAGGTGGATGAAATGGACACTGGTAATTAATATGGCCATTCGTTTTATACAGGCGAATATCAACCACTGTGCCAGTGCTCAGGATCTCTTGCTCCAGAGCATGGCACAGTGGTTGATCCAAATAGCTATTGTATCCGAGCCTTACTATATCCCTCCTCGGGATAACTGGGTAGGGGACCGAGATGACGCAGTTACTATTATTGCTCAGCCAGCCTCTGGTTCCCCGTCCTTCGACAGGGTCATAAAAGGCCGGGGATGCGTGCTGGTTATCTTGGATGGAATCGCAGTGATTGGGGTGTACTGTTCTCCGAGAAAGACACTAGCAGATTTCGAACAGATGCTCGCGGAAGTCGGAGCTCTGGTAGGACAGGCACGACCCTATCCCATACTGGTGGCTGGAGACCTCAACGCGAAGTCTATGGCTTGGGGATCACCTGCGACAGATGCGCGGGGAGAAACATTGGAAGATTGGGCGATGTCTATGGATCTGGAGATCCTCAACAGGGGATCTGTGGACACGTGCGTGCGAGAAAATGGTGGTTCAATTGTAGATGTCACATTTGCAAGCCCACCTCTCGCGCGCCGTATCCAGGGATGGGTAGTAAAAGAAGACGTGGAGACTTTGTCGGACCACAGGTATATCCGTTTCGATGTTTCTGCAGGCTTAGCTATACCAGTGCGCCGGTTATCTGTTGAAGATGGTGTGCGTTGGTCCCTGAAGCGGTTAGATGCGGAGGCTGCAAAAGAAGCGGCTATCGTAGAGGCCTGGGTGTCTGGGTCCAATTATGCTGTGGAAAACATAAATGCTGGGGCGGAATTGCTTACTAATGCTCTCACCCGCATCTGTGACGCATCTATGCCGCGAGTCAAACCTATCCGGCCGCGTCGGCAGCTTTACTGGTGGAAACCAGAGCTCCGCCAATTGCGGAAGGCATGCGTTGCGTCGCGTCGAAGGTACACCAGATGTAGGCGCAGAAGAGTTCGAGACCGAGAACACGAACTAGAGTTGTACGCTGCATATCGGGCTGCCTGCAAATTGCTGCAAGTAGCAATAAAACAGGCAAAAGAGGATTCGTGGGTAGCTTGGATTGATATATTAAACTCAGATCCATGGGGGCGCCCTTATAAAGTAGTAACAGGTAAACTTCGCCCTTGGGCCCCCCCGCTCACCAAGACACTTGAGCCAGAGTTCCTGGATCGCGTCGTGACGTCCCTCTTTCCGGAAAGAGGACAATGGAACGCACCAACTATGGCACCATTGGGCAGGACAGATAACGCGCCAGAGGACATCCCACCAGTTACGGACGGTGAGATCAACATCGCAGTACTGAAACTCCGCAAGAAGACCACAGCCCCAGGGCCGGATGGCGTGCCCGGACGTGCCGTGACTCTAGCAATGGGAGAGATGGGACATGGAGTAAAGGCACTATTCACTGAGTGCCTGGCCCAGGGTCGATTCCCAAGGATGTGGAAAACGGGCAAACTTGTTTTACTACGTAAGAGTGGGCGGCTGGCTGATTCACCGTCAGCCTATCGCCCCATTGTTTTACTTGACGAGATGAGCAAGTTTTTCGAGCGCATTCTCGCTGCACGTCTGATTAAACACATGAAGAGGGTAGGGCCGGATCTCCACGAGGGTCAGTTTGGCTTCCGTAGCGGCCGGTCGACTCTGGACGCCATCACTCAGGTGCGAGTCCTCGCAGAAGAGGCGACTGCTCGGGGTGAGGTAGTATTAGCAGTATCGTTGGACATTGCGAATGCCTTTAATACCTTGCCGTGGGAGACCATAAAAGAGGCGCTCAGGTATCATGGCGCGCCCAGATACCTACAAAAAATCTTGGCGGATTACTTTGTCGACCGGGCAATTATCTATCCAGCCCAGAGTGAGTGGCGTAGGAGAACGATGTCGTGCGGTGTTCCACAGGGGTCAGTCCTTGGACCACTCCTGTGGAACATCGGATACGATTGGGTGCTACGAGGCGAGAATTTGCGAGGCATCAGTGTGACTTGTTACGCTGATGATACACTTGTAACAGCCCGTGGTAGCACCCACAGAGAAGCAGCCCTCCTTGCTACAGCGGGTGTGGCTCAAGTTGTAAGGAGAATCCGAAACCTAGGATTGGATGTTGCCCTGTGCAAATCAGAGGCCCTCTTTTTCCACGGGCCACGAAAGGCACCACCGCAGGACATGAGCATTGTTGTTGGCGGAACCTCTATCCCCGTCAAACCGACAATGCGCTATCTAGGAATTACTCTAGACGGTCGATGGAAATTCACAGCTCATTTCCAACAACTGGCTCCAAAACTAATTTCTTTTGCTGGCGTGTTAGGGAGACTACTCCCAAATATGAGGGGATCAAACGAGACATGCCGCCGCCTTTACAGCGGCGTGCTTCGCTCAAAAGCTCTATATGGAGCACCCATATGGGCAGGAGACCTAAGCTCACACAACAAGGCGTTGCTGAGACGCCCGCAACGCGCCATTGCGCTCCGGGCAGCCCGGGCGTATTGCACCGTCTCTTTTGAGGCTTCTAAATAACTCACCCTTTGCTCCAATTTTCTACCTGGTGGAATGTAGTCTGAAGACAAGCCTTTCTTAGCCATGTACAGGCTTGCGGCTTCCTGGATTCTTAGATCTAGCGGTAAGGTTCCCGATAGGACGAGTGCCGATGTGAGCGAAACCGTGCGGTACGTCTTGCATATTTTCTGCGCGAAACCCCTTTGGAGTGCGTCCAGTCGGTCTCGGACCATCTGGAGCTCTGTCGCCTGGTACCACGCGCTAGAGGCGTACATCACGATTGGCTCTATAACTGCGACGTATATGGTTCTGACTATTTCGGTGTTCAAGCCCCATGTGACTTTTGCTGCACATGCCAGTTGTTTGTATATTCCGGTCACCTTCCTGCAGATTGCGTTGATGTGTGGCAGGAAGTTCAAGTTGCGGTCTATTATTAAGCCCAGGAGTTTTACCTCGTCGACGAGAGTCAGCTTACAGCCCGACATGTAGATGTTTGGGGGATCATAACGAAGTTTCCTCGTTATCAGCATCGCGTTTGTTTTGTGAGCTGCGAAGTTTAACTTGTTATTTTCTCCCCATTTTACTACTGTTTCGAGTACTGCATTGGCTGATTCCTCCAGGGTGCTGACCTTGTGTCCGGAAAATACGAGAACCCCGTCGTCCGCGAACGCCTGGCAATATACTCCCTCTCCAGATAGTTTTTGCAACAGCGGGTCTAGGATGATGTTCCAGAAGGTTGGTCCTCCGATGGATCCTTGGACACATCCCTTCGTGGTGCTCCTCTCGCTTGTTGCTCTGGCGTAATTGACCACGATCTTCCGGTCATTGAGGTATGAGTCTATTATTGCGTAGATGTTCTTTGGACAACCTCTGGTTATCAACTGGTGCTTCAGAGCTGGCCACCACGCATTGTCGAAAGCTCCCTCTATGTCCAATGAGATTATTATGACGATCTTCTTGTTGTTTACTTCAGATCGAACGTGTCTCAAAAGGTCATAGAGGGCGTCTTCGGTTCCGCGCTGTGGCATGAAGCCATATTGTTTTGGACTAAGCGTTGGTAGTAGGTGCCATTGTAGTCTTCCTATCATGAGTTTTTCAACAATTTTTCCAAGAACTGAGAGCAAACCTATGGGCCTGTAGGACTTCGGATGGGTGTAGTCCTCTTTGCCAGGTTTTTTGAGGATCACGACATGTGCGATTTTCCATTGTTTGGGGAAGTGGGCCAGCGACAAACATCTGTTTGCTATTGCCATAAAAACTTCCCTTTCACTCTGGATGGCCATCGTGCATATATCGGAAGTCAATCCATCTGGGCCTGGGGCTTTCTTTGGGTTAAGTGATCTAAGGACCACCTCCAATTCAGCCCGCTGGAATGGCGGATCATCTTCCGATAGGCCTTCGATCTCCTCAGGTTCCTTGTCTTGGGTCAGTTCTCGGATAAGCGTGTGGTACGGGTTGTCGGTCGATACAGAGTCATTTGGGTAGAACGTCTCCGCCAGAAGATTTGCTGATTGGATTGGGCTGAGCGTTTGCCCTTCAGCGCTTCTGAGAAGCGGGTCTTTTTGTCTTCTGGTGGTTTGTCTAATTACTCTGTATATTCCGTCCCACATGCTTTCTTTTTCTTGCGTTGAACAGTACTCTTTCCAATTCTTAGTCTGGGCTTCGCTTGCTCTTTCTGCGTAGGTCACTCGCGCGTCTCGGTAGTCTTTTAGCACGGTTTCGAGTCTTGTTTGTGCGGCATTTCGGATTCGCCTTTTTTTGCGAAGAACGTCATTTTTCAGTTCTTCGAGGTCCTAACTCCACCATGGTGGTAGTGGTGTTCCCTTCCAGGCGCCTATTTTCGGGATGGTTCCATCGCAGGTGTTGTGTATGGATTCCGTGTAGGCGTCTATGATGACTTCCAGATCCTCTCCGGATGTAATATTCTCTATGGTGTTGGGTTTTATGTTCTTTTCTGCTAGGTTTGTCCTGAAAAGTGTTTTGAAATCTTCCCATTTTGCCTTTTTGGTGTTGTACCTTCGCGTCGTGATTGGCTTCAGCGGCTGCAGTCGCCCCTCAAGACGCAATTCGAAGGTGATGGCATTATGGTCTGACGTGGTTAGATTTCGATTCACTTCCCAGTTTTCGACTCGTCCTAGCAGTGACAGGCTACAAGCAGTCACATCTACATTGCTTGTGAATAGCCTGTCTCCCCTGTACACCTCGAAAGTTGGAATATCTCCGGTGTTTAAGATCTGCAGGTCCATTTCGTTCAGGAAGGTGTTGTAGGACTCTCCTCTGGCGTTTTCCGTTTTACTGCCCCACCAGTGACTCCATGCATTGACGTCCCCTCCGACCACGACGTTCTTGGTCGGTAGCTTTTCGCATATTGCTTTTGTGCGATCCAGGTATGGCTCTATGTCTTCCGTCCCCTCGAGGTAAATGGATACCACTCCTAGCCTCAGATGGCCCGCTACCAGGAACACGGCTGCCTCCGTTTCCGTCACCAACTGTGGGTCATGAATGACTTCTAGTCGGTCGTCGAAAACGATGATAGCCGCCTTCACCGGTTTTAGGCGGTTTAAGGTGCACTGGATGATTTTCGTGCCAGGATATTGTTTCAGAGTGCCGCTTGCGCCTACATACGGCTCCTGCACTAGGGCAACTGATATTCCCTTTACCTTTGCCACCTGAAGTAGTTCCGTGGTCGCCTTTAGACAACGTTGCAGGTTTGCTTGGATGAAACGCAACCTGCTTGTGCCTGTACCTGAGGGGGTTGAGCTGGTGTTCTCCTGGTCGCCTTCAGCAATAGCTTACTCGGGACCGCGCTATAGCATCCCATTTCTGCTTTTCAGGACATGATATGTTGAATGCGTTGTGTTCCGCTTCCGCTGCCACCCCGTGTGCTTTGGTACAGTTTCTGCATTTCGGGGGCTTCCCCTCCTGTCGCTCTTTGCACTTTTCCCAAGAGTGGTTTCCTCCGCAGTGACTGCATAGGTCCTCTTTCTCTTGGCAGATCGCCTTTGTGTGGCCGAAGCCTAGGCATTTGGTGCACTGGACAAGAGGGGAGTGGTCGTACACAGGTCGCCTCTGCATTCCTATGTAGACCTTCCCTGCTTCCAAGAACTTTTTGTATATCTTTGGAGAAACCTCCAGCACAGGGTGGCATTCATCGATCTCTCGACTCTCGGTGAGAACGGACGTATCGGTATAATAATTGCACAAATTAATAAATAAATTCACAATCTGACCTAGTTCAGAGTCGGCAAAAGTTATGCCAACAGTGTAATTGTAAACTGTGTCGTTGAAATGTTTTGATCTTATATCTACATCAAAACAACATCATGGATAGCCCTTTTGGGCGAAGTAGTAAAATAGTACGCAGTCCACCGCCCACCCCCCGAGCCGAGCAGCCCCCGGTGCCGCCCCCGCCCAGGATTGATGTGCCCATTGAGGCCGTGAAAACGGTGGAGATTCAGAACTGGATGGACACCATTGAACAATGCCTGAATGAAGTATGCTCTATTGCCTCCGATGGCAAACTCAACTCAGACCAAAAACTTAAAATCAATAACTTGTGCAGAAAGGTAGGCCATGGTACATCCCAAATGGCCGTTGAATACCAAGCTTTGAAGCAAAAGACCATTCAAGCGCATGCACATATACAAGCCCTCAAAGATAGGCAAAATCTATCCGAGCGCCTGCATGACCTGCGACAAAGTATTGAAGAGTCCTCATTACCATCAAGTAAAGCATCGTTTGCCGACATGGTTAAAAAGAGCACAAATAATTACATCCGCCCTACACAACTTAGCTCTGTCGCGATTTATCCCAAGGATAAACTTAAATCCAGTGAGGAGACTAAAAGCTTAGTACAGAAAATTATCAGCCCTGAAGAAATGAAGTTACATGTAAGGGGACTTCGGAAGACCATAAATGGAGGTGTCATCATTAGTACAGACACCAAAGATGACATTGAGAAACTAAAAAACTCAGTTCACCTGTCCTCATCAGCGCTTACTATCGACGAACCAAAAAGACGCAGACCAAGAATAGTGGTAATTGGAGTACCATCAAGCATGCAGGAGCGAGAGGTCTACAAATGTATGTACGAACAAAATCTGTGCGACAAATTAATAGACATGTCCCGAGATCAGTTTCTTGCTGCCATCAAACTGAGCCACAAATCAGGAAGAAAGGGTGCTGAGTCGTGCAACTACATAATAGAGGTTTCTCCTACTATTCGTAAAGCCCTCATCACTCAAGATAGAGTCTTTGTGAATTGGTGTTCCTGTCCCGTGAGAGACTTTACTTTTGTGACCAGATGTTTTAAGTGCCAACAATATGGACATGCAGCAAAGACTTGCAGAGCGGATGTATACACCTGCGGACACTGCGGCGATCTAGGTCATCAATCATCTGAGTGCACTAAGAAAGAACAAGCATCGAAATGTGCAACTTGTCTGCGCTACAAAAAGCCAAGCGATCACAAGACAGGTGACCCAGATTGCCCCGCCAAGAAAATAGCCGAACAAAGGTACATTAACTCGACAGATTATGAAGGCGCCTAAGAGCGCCGCGTTCACTATAAGTCTAGCCTTAATATTAAACAACTATGTCTCATAGAATAGTTAACGATCTTGATACTTTCTCAGTTTCCGAGTCTACGTCCTGCGATGTTGAAAATTGTATACAACACATATCTGCTTATTCTAACGCATTAACTATATTAACACAAAATATTCGCAGTATTCACAAAAATATTAATAATTTCAGCACTTTCTTACAACGGCTTAATTTTGATTGTGACGTAATAATCCTTACAGAATGCTGGCTTTCTTCCCACAATTGCAACCTACCTTGTATGGAAGGTTACACAGCTTATTATACTAAGACATGTCATAATCAAAACGATGGAGTAGTAGTTTATGCTAGAAATTATCTAAATATATCTGTCGAAGAGTTAATCGTTCGGGATTGCAGCTGCCTATTAGTGAAAGTGGAAACTACTATTGCTATTTTAGCCGTATATAGACCTCATCTTAGTGTAGACACTTTTCTTGAGTCAATGCACTCTCACCTTCAAAGACTATCATTTAAAAATATTGCACTTGTAGGTGACATAAATATTAACATCCTCCCTGGGTGTTGTGATGGGCCAGCACAGGAGTACTTAAATCGATGCTCATTCAATGGCTTACTCCCAGCACACACACTACCAACTTTTCAAAGTGGCTCATGCTTGGACCACGTAATGCTTAAGTCTAGCTTGCCTGCAATCACCCTTGTAACAAATTCATCTGTGACTGACCACAAAGCCGTTTTACTTATACTTAGCCGTGAGGAGCCTAAACTAAAAAATGAAACATGCACCTTCAAACTAAATCACAACAACTTGGAAGACGATTTATGTAACATTGACCTCATTTCTACTTATGACTCAGCAAGCGCGGAATCTTGTATGTCACACCTAATAAGCGAAATTCAGCAAATTATACGAAAACACACTGTAAAAGTGAAAATAAGCAGAAAAAACTTAAATATTAAGCCGTGGATCACTCCGGGACTCATTCGCTGCATGAGAAATCGCGATAAGCTTCACATGAAGGCTAAATCTTGTCCAAATAACTCTATTTTACAACTAACATACAAGAGATATCGTAACTTCTGTAACAGCCTTCTCAAAAATATTAAGATAAAGTACGACAAAAACTTATTAGAAGGTGCTGGCCATAACACCAAAAAAATATGGAAAATCATAAAAAATGTTACATACACAGCAAAACAACGTGAATCGTCCTCGAGTTTGTTAAAATCACATGCCTCACCAGAAGTAGCTGCTAATAGTTGTAACGAATTTTTTACTAACATTGGGAAAACTTTAGCAGAGCAGATTCAAAACCAATTGTTTGCGCCTACAATAGAAATCACTCAGCCTCAGCTACAATCTTTTGTTTTTTTGGATATTGACTGTACGGAAGTGGAAAGAATTATAATGGGGTTAAAGGACGACTGTGCTACTGGCTGGGATAATATTCCTACCAAAATACTTAAGAAGTACAAGCACATCCTTGCACGACCGTTAACTCTTGCTTTCCAAAAATGTTTGCAAGAGGGTGTTTTTCCTACATGTTTGAAAAAAGCTGTTGTTGTCCCAATTCATAAGTCAGGAAGCAAGGAAAATATAACTAACTATAGGCCTATATCTCTACTTTCTCCCATTTCTAAAATTTTTGAAAAGATTATTAACAACAGATTAGTTAATTATTTAGAAAACAAAGCCCTTCTATCAAAGAACCAGTTTGGCTTCAGGCCAAAACTATCTACTGCGGACGCTGTACACGAACTTACTGATTTCGTCACACATGAACTTGATAAAGGGAACAAAACAATAGGGATATTCCTTGACCTTGCAAAAGCATTCGACACCGTACCTACCCCTATCTTACTTAAAAAATTAGAAAACATTGGTGTACGTGATAACCAGCTTAAACTTCTTACCAGCTATCTAAGTGATCGGTGTCAATACGTAAGAATAGACAGTGTGGTCAGTTCTGACTTAAAAAATGCTTCTTTTGGAATTCCACAAGGGAGCATTCTGGGACCTACACTGTTTTTGATCTACATTAATGACTTATGCAACCTTCAACTTGCCAACGGCAAGATAATATCCTATGCTGACGACACTGCTCTACTTTTCTCAGCAGGTAATGATTCACAGCTGTATGAACTGGCACAACACGGCTTCAATATTGTAAACAGCTGGCTTCGAGGTCACCTTTTAACGCTGAATGCTGAGAAAACAAAATACCTAAAATTCACGATGCGAAAACAGCGATCAGCCATTTTTACTAACCCACTTATATATGCACACGCTTGCAATTACCTTAAATGCGATAATGTATGTCAATGCCCTAACATCTCATTTACTAACCACATTAAATATCTTGGCGTAATAATAGACGAAACATTATCGTTTAATCAACATATTGAAGTTATGAGTAATAGACTACGAAAATTAATATATGTGTTCAAGAAGCTGCGCTATATTGCTGACACGAATTTAGTTAAGCAAATATATCTTGCTTTATGTCAGTCAATCATCACTTATTGTATAACATCTTGGGGCGGAGCCTGTAAAACATTTATACTAGCCGCAGAAAGAGCGCAAAGAGCGATCCTAAAGGTGTCCACGTTCCGTCCCTTTCTCTACCCAACCAACCTATTATATAAGTCCTGTAAAGTTTTAACAGTTCGACAGCTATTTATACTATACACAGTCTTAAAACAACACAGAGCACTTTCCTATAGTACTGAAGTTACTAACAAAAGACGCAAAGACATTGTCTGTACCAACACAGCAACTAATAAGCATGCTTTCGCAACTAGGTTTTTTATGTTCTTAGGGCCATATCTATACAATAAACTTAATCGCAATTTATATATATACGAAATGAATCTCATAAATTGTAAGAAAACCATCTTGAGTGCCCTAGCCAACATGACTTACGAGGAAACCGAGGAGTTATTAATTGTACCTATGTAATAGTTATAAGCTGTGTGTTTAGTGGCCTAGATAAATGACTCATGTAGATATATTTAAAAATACCACGTAGCCATAGTTTATTTAAATTAGTATTACATTTATTTATATTATAAGTTGTAATCTGTTCACTCATTATTGTGTTAATTTGTTTATTGGTCAAAACATGTGTAAGCATTTTTCGCCTGAGACACAGGTTTACCTAGTTCAGGCATAGTGTAATATATAACTAGATTGGATTAGAATTAGGAACATGATGTCCATCTTAGCTCTAAGGTAATGAATAAAGATTTATTATTATTATTATTATTATATTCTAGGGCGTTTCGAGCTCTCTTCCTGTATTTCACTTTGATTGTGCTCTCCTTCACATCGACGTCCTGCAGCAGGTGTTTATTCTGTGCCTGCAGGTTCTCCACTATGCTGGCGTCGGTGTGATAAGAGAGCACGTCTCTTATTATCAACAGGGGATTTGAGGCTTTCGCCACTTCCACCTTCAGGGTTTTATTCTTTTGAACCTGGCTTCGGACAAGATTTAGGTCCTCTTTGGTCCCACAGCTCACTACCACCTTCTGGTTTCTGGCCTTTCTCACCCTATCTATCCTGGCACCGGTTGACCTGGTGTCTATCGCTTCCCTGATCCTCTCGATTACATTTTCCCCAGTGTTTTTGGGGTCTGTTGAGGAGATGATCAGGGTGTGGTTGGGTTTGAGAGATTGGGTGGGCGGCTTTGCGGCTATTCTGGCGTATGTGGGCCTCGGATCGTCCTTTGCCTTTCCGGTTTCCTCTTTGTCCTTCTTTGCCAGGAGTGGTCGATCAAGGGTGTGCAGATCTGACACTCCTTTTTGGATGGTGGCAAGTTGCTGCTTTACCTCCACCATTGCCATTTCTGTCTTTAGACTTTGGGCCGGTGACTTTGGCTCCTTTTCATTCTTGTCTTGCAGCAGGCGGAGGTCTGATTGGACTATTTTCAGGGTTTCGGAAAGGGGTTTGAGGTGTTGGTCCAGGTCCAAAGGTGGTGACGGGGAAGCGGGAACACACATTGGGCGCTGAAGCACTTGTGTCACCATGGACTTTAAGTCTTTTAACTCCTTCTCGATGGCGGTGACGTCAATTTCGGGGAAACTTGATTGGGTATGGGGGAGTTTGGGCGTCGGTGGTGGTGCACTTATTCTTTCCCCCAGATTCTCAACTGTTCTACGGAGTTCATCTAGCTGGTTTGAGATTCCTCTCGTATGTATATCTAACCGGTTGATACCGGCTTCGATGTCTTGCTTGAGGGCATCCGATGACTCCGTGGATGTTTGGTGGCTCTCTCTGTCGCTTCGAATCTGGGTCGTGAGTGAGTTTAAAGCCTGCTTTACCTCCTTTATCTCCCTGAAGGGCTCAAGCGTTTCGTAGCCGAGCCAGCTACGTATAGCTTTGGTCTCCTCCAGGGTGCCCGCGATGCTGTCCCTCACCAGGTTCACTTGCTCGACTAGGCCCTTTTTTAGGGCTTGAATTTCCCCAGCATGCGCTCTCTCGACGTTCACCAATTCTTGTGCATGTCGAGAGAGCGCCCGCTCCAGGTTGTACTTGTGTCGAGACCGTGAGTCTGCGAGGGACAACACGCTGACATATAGGCCTTGCAGGCTCTCGAGTGCGATGGCCTTGCACTCCCTTTTCATATTTCCCGCCATTTCCAATGCTTCCTTCCCCTTCTGGAGTAGGTCGTTGGCATCTCTAGTCTCCTCATTCATTGATACGCCGGACACGGACAGCCTCTTTTGTGTAGAAGGTGACGCTAAGAAGCTATATCTTTGTAGTGGCTGGTTCGCTGAGCCTTCAGACAACGTGTCGAATTCGTCCCTCTCTGCCACGCTAGTTGATGCAGATTGCGCTCTCAGTTCCTCTAAAGCAACCGGATGTGTGGTCGCGTGTTCCACCGAGGAGGGAACAGCAACAGGTGCCTCCTCTTCAGGGGTCCGTTCCTGCTTCCTCCTCGGTGGGATTTCTTGTGAGACTTCCACAGCGCTCTCGGACTTTGCGGTTGGCGCTTCCTTCGGGCGAACTTTTGATGTTTTGGCGATTTTTTCTGATGCCAGTGACTTTGCGGCTGTTACCTTTGACAGCACTTTCTGACGGAGAGATTGTGCTGGCTTAGCCGAGCAGTCTGAGGCGGATGACTTATTGCCGGACGACATATTTCAAAAAGAAAAGGAAACAGGGACACACAAATTTTTTTTAAATACGTAAAACAATTACACAAATGCTTACAGAGTAGTCAATGTTATTTAAAGTCAATTAAATAATAGTTTTTGCTAGCATTCAGAGCCGACCAGTTTCCGCAAACAGCACCTGTTCACAAGTTGACACATGCACCAGCCGTAGCCTTCCTCAACCGTCTTATTGGGAAGATGGCCACCCGATACACAATGCCACCGCTTGCCGAAACTTTTCCTGGTGAGCCTGACGACACCTGAGTGCCAGCAACAACCTTAGGGATTAGTACACTTAAAATTACACACAAAAATGTTTATAAAATGTCAACTTTTTGAAAAAAAAAAAATTTTTTTTTTTTTTTTTTTTTTTTTTTATTTTTTTTTTTTTTTTTTTTTATGGACTCACTTTTGGTTCTCTTCTGTCCAGTTGTGTTCCTTGTGATGTTTGGAGTACGACTTCTCGATGTGCGCCGCGATTAAGGTGGAGATTTGAAAATTGAGTGTTAACAATGAAGGATTTTCGTGATTCTGTCGGGGCCAAGTTGTAGAGCTCCTTCTTCCGGTTTCAACGACCCCAAACTCGGGGGGTCTATCTTGAACGGGGCCGGAGTTACAGCTCGGGGGGGTGAGGTCAACCTCGGGGGGGGGGGGGGGGGGGGGTGAAAGGGGGTTGGGGGGGTTGGGGGGGGGTATGGGGGGGGGGGGGGGGGGTTGGGGGGGGGTAGGGGGGGGGTAGGGGGGGGGTAGGTCAGTTGGTGTGGCTGTGATAGCCACGCAGAGCTATGATAGCCGTGCGGAGCTAGGATAGCCAGGCAGACTATGTGGGGGGGGGGGGTGATGAAGGTCTAGCTGTGATAGCCACGCAGAGCTATGATAGCCGTGCGGAGCTAGGATAGCCAGGCAGACTATGTGGAGGGGGGGGGGAGGGGGGATGATGAAGGTCTGGCTATGATAGCCCCGCCGAGCTAGGATAGCCGTGCAGAGCTAGGATAGCCAGGCAGGCTATGTGGGGTGTGATGGAGGTCTGGCTATGATAGCCTTGCGGAGCTAGGATAGCCGTGCAGAGCTAGGATAGCCAGGCAGGCTATGTGGGGAGTGATGGAAGTCTAGCTATGATAGCCTTGCAGAGCTTGGATAGCCGTGCAGAGCTAGGATAGCCAGGCAGGCTATGTGGGGAGTGATGAAAGTCTAGCTATGATAGCCTTGCAGAGCTATGATAGCCGTGCGTAGCTAGGATAGCCAGGCAGGTGGTTACGGGGGATGTGGGGGGGTGGGAGAGGGTGAGGGGAGTGGTATAGGAAGAAGGGGACTGGAATCCCGGTTCTGGTGATACCAAGCACGGGGGGTCTAGGGCAAAGGGTTCAGGAGTTCCCTCGAGGTTACCTGATGATGAAGCTGGAGCAGGAAGGCGAAGTCTCGTGACGGCGTCTTAGTTCGTTTAGGAGTCTCGGGCCGGCTGCGGAGTCGCCACGGGTGTTAGACGAAGTTGATAACCTACTTATCTGGGTCACACGTGTATGCACGACCACATGGATACCGCGTGTTCGAAGTGGTTTTCGGGCCTCCGTATCTCTGCTTCCCGTAGTCGGATCTCAAAAATTTTTTCACCTCCAGATAGGGCTTTTGGACTCCTATTAGAATATATAAACCGCTCTGCGGACTTACGGTTATCCTTGGTGTTATTGAGTGGCAAAGTCGGTGCCTTCCTGCTCCTGAACCCTTGGGTGTATCAAGTTGCGCACATAAATCCTGGTGAGTCAAACACTTATTTCACTACTCACACCACTTTCACTCGCGTAACTTCAAAATTTCGATTTTTGCGAATTTTTTTGCGCGGAGCAGATGTTGTTGCGACCGTTTTCGAGGGTGTACTGGTTAGGTTAGGTTAGGTTTTTTTTTTTTTTTTTTTTTTTATAGATAAGCGTGTGGTACGGGTTGTCGGTCGATACAGAGTCATTTGGGTAGAACGTCTCCGCCAGAAGATTTGCTGATTGGATTGGGCTGAGCGTTTGCCCTTCAGCGCTTCTGAGAAGCGGGTCTTTTTGTCTTCTGGTGGTTTGTCTAATTACTCTGTATATTCCGTCCCACATGCTTTCTTTTTCTTGCGTTGAACAGTACTCTTTCCAATTCTTAGTCTGGGCTTCGCTTGCTCTTTCTGCGTAGGTCACTCGCGCGTCTCGGTAGTCTTTTAGCACGGTTTCGAGTCTTGTTTGTGCGGCATTTCGGATTCGCCTTTTTTTGCGAAGAACGTCATTTTTCAGTTCTTCGAGGTCCTTACTCCACCATGGTGGTAGTGGTGTTCCCTTCCAGGCGCCTATTTTCGGGATGGTTCCATCGCAGGTGTTGTGTATGGATTCCGTGTAGGCGTCTATGATGACTTCCAGATCCTCTCCGGATGTAATATTCTCTATGGTGTTGGGTTTTATGTTCTTTTCTGCTAGGTTTGTCCTGAAAAGTGTTTTGAAATCTTCCCATTTTGCCTTTTTGGTGTTGTACCTTCGCGTCGTGATTGGCTTCAGCGGCTGCAGTCGCCCCTCAAGACGCAATTCGAAGGTGATGGCATTATGGTCTGACGTGGTTAGATTTCGATTCACTTCCCAGTTTTCGACTCGTCCTAGCAGTGACAGGCTACAAGCAGTCACATCTACATTGCTTGTGAATAGCCTGTCTCCCCTGTACACCTCGAAAGTTGGAATATCTCCGGTGTTTAAGATCTGCAGGTCCATTTCGTTCAGGAAGGTGTTGTAGGACTCTCCTCTGGCGTTTTCCGTTTTACTGCCCCACCAGTGACTCCATGCATTGACGTCCCCTCCGACCACGACGTTCTTGGTCGGTAGCTTTTCGCATATTGCTTTTGTGCGATCCAGGTATGGCTCTATGTCTTCCGTCCCCTCGAGGTAAATGGATACCACTCCTAGCCTCAGATGGCCCGCTACCAGGAACACGGCTGCCTCCGTTTCCGTCACCAACTGTGGGTCATGAATGACTTCTAGTCGGTCGTCGAAAACGATGATAGCCGCCTTCACCGGTTTTAGGCGGTTTAAGGTGCACTGGATGATTTTCGTGCCAGGATATTGTTTCAGAGTGCCGCTTGCGCCTACATACGGCTCCTGCACTAGGGCAACTGATATTCCCTTTACCTTTGCCACCTGAAGTAGTTCCGTGGTCGCCTTTAGACAACGTTGCAGGTTTGCTTGGATGAAACGCAACCTGCTTGTGCCTGTACCTGAGGGGGTTGAGCTGGTGTTCTCCTGGTCGCCTTCAGCAATAGCTTACTCGGGACCGCGCTATAGCATCCCATTTCTGCTTTTCAGGACATGATATGTTGAATGCGTTGTGTTCCGCTTCCGCTGCCACCCCGTGTGCTTTGGTACAGTTTCTGCATTTCGGGGGCTTCCCCTCCTGTCGCTCTTTGCACTTTTCCCAAGAGTGGTTTCCTCCGCAGTGACTGCATAGGTCCTCTTTCTCTTGGCAGATCGCCTTTGTGTGGCCGAAGCCTAGGCATTTGGTGCACTGGACAAGAGGGGAGTGGTCGTACACAGGTCGCCTCTGCATTCCTATGTAGACCTTCCCTGCTTCCAAGAACTTTTTGTATATCTTTGGAGAAACCTCCAGCACAGGGTGGCATTCTAGGGCGTTTCGAGCTCTCTTCCTGTATTTCACTTTGATTGTGCTCTCCTTCACATCGACGTCCTGCAGCAGGTGTTTATTCTGTGCCTGCAGGTTCTCCACTATGCTGGCGTCGGTGTGATAAGAGAGCACGTCTCTTATTATCAACAGGGGATTTGAGGCTTTCGCCACTTCCACCTTCAGGGTTTTATTCTTTTGAACCTGGCTTCGGACAAGATTTAGGTCCTCTTTGGTCCCACAGCTCACTACCACCTTCTGGTTTCTGGCCTTTCTCACCCTATCTATCCTGGCACCGGTTGACCTGGTGTCTATCGCTTCCCTGATCCTCTCGATTACATTTTCCCCAGTGTTTTTGGGGTCTGTTGAGGAGATGATCAGGGTGTGGTTGGGTTTGAGAGATTGGGTGGGCGGCTTTGCGGCTATTCTGGCGTATGTGGGCCTCGGATCGTCCTTTGCCTTTCCGGTTTCCTCTTTGTCCTTCTTTGCCAGGAGTGGTCGATCAAGGGTGTGCAGATCTGACACTCCTTTTTGGATGGTGGCAAGTTGCTGCTTTACCTCCACCATTGCCATTTCTGTCTTTAGACTTTGGGCCGGTGACTTTGGCTCCTTTTCATTCTTGTCTTGCAGCAGGCGGAGGTCTGATTGGACTATTTTCAGGGTTTCGGAAAGGGGTTTGAGGTGTTGGTCCAGGTCCAAAGGTGGTGACGGGGAAGCGGGAACACACATTGGGCGCTGAAGCACTTGTGTCACCATGGACTTTAAGTCTTTTAACTCCTTCTCGATGGCGGTGACGTCAATTTCGGGGAAACTTGATTGGGTATGGGGGAGTTTGGGCGTCGGTGGTGGTGCACTTATTCTTTCCCCCAGATTCTCAACTGTTCTACGGAGTTCATCTAGCTGGTTTGAGATTCCTCTCGTATGTATATCTAACCGGTTGATACCGGCTTCGATGTCTTGCTTGAGGGCATCCGATGACTCCGTGGATGTTTGGTGGCTCTCTCTGTCGCTTCGAATCTGGGTCGTGAGTGAGTTTAAAGCCTGCTTTACCTCCTTTATCTCCCTGAAGGGCTCAAGCGTTTCGTAGCCGAGCCAGCTACGTATAGCTTTGGTCTCCTCCAGGGTGCCCGCGATGCTGTCCCTCACCAGGTTCACTTGCTCGACTAGGCCCTTTTTTAGGGCTTGTATTTCCCGAGCATGCGCTCTCTCGACGTTCACCAATTCTTGTGCATGTCGAGAGAGCGCCCGCTCCAGGTTGTACTTGTGTCGAGACCGTGAGTCTGCGAGGGACAACACGCTGACATATAGGCCTTGCAGGCTCTCGAGTGCGATGGCCTTGCACTCCCTTTTCATATTTCCCGCCATTTCCAATGCTTCCTTCCCCTTCTGGAGTAGGTCGTTGGCATCTCTAGTCTCCTCATTCATTGATACGCCGGACACGGACAGCCTCTTTTGTGTAGAAGGTGACGCTAAGAAGCTATATCTTTGTAGTGGCTGGTTCGCTGAGCCTTCAGACAACGTGTCGAATTCGTCCCTCTCTGCCACGCTAGTTGATGCAGATTGCGCTCTCAGTTCCTCTAAAGCAACCGGATGTGTGGTCGCGTGTTCCACCGAGGAGGGAACAGCAACAGGTGCCTCCTCTTCAGGGGTCCGTTCCTGCTTCCTCCTCGGTGGGATTTCTTGTGAGACTTCCACAGCGCTCTCGGACTTTGCGGTTGGCGCTTCCTTCGGGCGAACTTTTGATGTTTTGGCGATTTTTTCTGATGCCAGTGACTTTGCGGCTGTTACCTTTGACAGCACTTTCTGACGGAGAGATTGTGCTGGCTTAGCCGAGCAGTCTGAGGCGGATGACTTATTGCCGGACGACATATTTCAAAAAGAAAAGGAAACAGGGACACACAAATTTTTTTTAAATACGTAAAACAATTACACAAATGCTTACAGAGTAGTCAATGTTATTTAAAGTCAATTAAATAATAGTTTTTGCTAGCATTCAGAGCCGACCAGTTTCCGCAAACAGCACCTGTTCACAAGTTGACACATGCACCAGCCGTAGCCTTCCTCAACCGTCTTATTGGGAAGATGGCCACCCGATACACAATGCCACCGCTTGCCGAAACTTTTCCTGGTGAGCCTGACGACACCTGAGTGCCAGCAACAACCTTAGGGATTAGTACACTTAAAATTACACACAAAAATGTTTATAAAATGTCAACTTTTTGAAAAAAAAAATTTTTTTTTTTTTTTTTTTTTTTTTTTAATTTTTTTTTTTTTTTTTTTTATGGACTCACTTTTGGTTCTCTTCTGTCCAGTTGTGTTCCTTGTGATGTTTGGAGTACGACTTCTCGATGTGCGCCGCGATTAAGGTGGAGATTTGAAAATTGAGTGTTAACAATGAAGGATTTTCGTGATTCTGTCGGGGCCAAGTTGTAGAGCTCCTTCTTCCGGTTTCAACGACCCCAAACTCGGGGGGTCTATCTTGAACGGGGCCGGAGTTACAGCTCGGGGGGGTGAGGTCAACCTCGAGGGGGGGGGGGGGGGTGAAAGGGGGGTGGGGGGGTTGGGGGGTTGGGGGGGGGGGTTGGGGGGGGGGTAGGTCAGTTGGTGTGGCTGTGATAGCCACGCAGAGCTATGATAGCCGTGCGGAGCTAGGATAGCCAGGCAGACTATGTGGGGGGGGGGGGGTGATGAAGGTCTAGCTGTGATAGCCACGCAGAGCTATGATAGCCGTGCGGAGCTAGGATAGCCAGGCAGACTATGTGGAGGGGGGGGGGGGAGGGGGGGATGATGAAGGTCTGGCTATGATAGCCCCGCCGAGCTAGGATAGCCGTGCAGAGCTAGGATAGCCAGGCAGGCTATGTGGGGTGTGATGGCGGTCTGGCTATGATAGCCTTGCGGAGCTAGGATAGCCGTGCAGAGCTAGGATAGCCAGGCAGGCTATGTGGGGAGTGATGGAAGTCTAGCTATGATAGCCTTGCAGAGCTTGGATAGCCGTGCAGAGCTAGGATAGCCAGGCAGGCTATGTGGGGAGTGATGAAAGTCTAGCTATGATAGCCTTGCAGAGCTATGATAGCCGTGCGTAGCTAGGATAGCCAGGCAGGTGGTTACGGGGGATGTGGGGGGGTGGGAGAGGGTGAGGGGAGTGGTATAGGAAGAAGGGGACTGGAATCCCGGTTCTGGTGATACCAAGCACGGGGGGTCTAGGGCAAAGGGTTCAGGAGTTCCCTCGAGGTTACCTGATGATGAAGCTGGAGCAGGAAGGCGAAGTCTCGTGACGGCGTCTTAGTTCGTTTAGGAGTCTCGGGCCGGCTGCGGAGTCGCCACGGGTGTTAGACGAAGTTGATAACCTACTTATCTGGGTCACACGTGTATGCACGACCACATGGATACCGCGTGTTCGAAGTGGTTTTCGGGCCTCCGTATCTCTGCTTCCCGTAGTCGGATCTCAAAAATTTTTTCACCTCCAGATAGGGCTTTTGGACTCCTATTAGAATATATAAACCGCTCTGCGGACTTACGGTTATCCTTGGTGTTATTGAGTGGCAAAGTCGGTGCCTTCCTGCTCCTGAACCCTTGGGTGTATCAAGTTGCGCACATAAATCCTGGTGAGTCAAACACTTATTTCACTACTCACACCACTTTCACTCGCGTAACTTCAAAATTTCGATTTTTGCGAATTTTTTTGCGCGGAGCAGATGTTGTTGCGACCGTTTTCGAGGGTGTACTGGTTAGGTTAGGTTAGGTTTTTTTTTTTTTTTT